>JAJGOT010000276.1:0-667500 GCA_022457155.1 Cladopsammia gracilis | reverse complement strand
AATCGGCCTTCTTTCATCTGCGCAACATTGTTATGATTCGCAAGTACCTCACATCGCAAGCTGCACAACAGTTTATTCATGCCTTGATTGCCTCAAAAATTGACCATTGTAACTCGCTAATGTATGGCTTACCCACCTACCTTCTTAAAAGGCTTCAACATGTACAAAATGCTGCTGCCCGCCTAATATCTTCTCACCAAGATCTGCACATATTACACCCCTGTACACCCATTCTTGTTAAACTGCACTGGTTGCCTATACATCTACGCTTTGAATTCAACATCCTCCTCATCACCTTCAAAGCCCTTCATGACCTTGCTTCTCTACACCTGAACGATTTAATTCAACGATATCAACCAGTGCGCAACCTAAAGTCATCCATTGGGAATGGATGACTTAAGTGATCCAATCCGGGAGCCCTGGACACTCTGAGGTACAGCGGGATATTAAACTGTCTAATAAGATCCACTGACTTCTCCGATCTTTGGGATGACTAGTCCGATCTTTGGCTTGTCAGATCTTTTGGCGGTGAAGGTGGGCCGGTGTTTGTGTGAGGGTGGGGTGGGGGAGTGAGAGCTTCGCGCAATCGCACAGCTCCGCAAAGTGAGAGGAGCCTGGACACCACTCACTCACCAGGTGCCGCGAAAACCTCAATTTTGACAACACTGAATGATATTATAACTGCCACAAGGAATATCGCAGACACCTACTGTAAAACATGGCATTATGAGATTATTAAGCGTTTCTAAAGATGCCATGGTCGAGTGCAGTTCTTTATTGTTCAAAAATAGACCCGTGAAGAGCATAATATTGCCAGTGAAGCATGGCGAACCAGCCAATGGCGAATAGGGGAACCAAACTCACACAGCTGAAAGCGAAAAACCTACACAGATGGGAAGAGTCGAAAGAGATAATTTATCTCGACGATGGGCTCTTCCTTTTTAATTACTGTGATTGAGGAAAATCAAAATTATCCTGCATTGTGCAAGCTTAATAAGGTTTAAATCATGGTTGGGGGTTCGTTCAGCCGGGAAGAACAGTTGTATGGTAAGAATATGGAGCTCTCGTCAAGCTATTTGTAAACTATTCGTAGGATTATTAACAGTGATTTTAAAGCCGGTTTTCAAGTTAATATTCTCTTAATTCCATCTAGCTATGATGGGCAAAACAGCCGACAGCCTAAAGGAGCTCACTACGCCAGATGACTGGGAGTTAGTGGAGAGTATCGGTGAAGGAACTTACGGTGAAGTATACAAAGCAAGAAACAAAGCTACAGGAGAAATTGCTGCCGCAAAGGTCATCGATTCTATCCACGAGAAAATCGAAGAAGTACTACCCGAGTTGGAGATTCTAAAGAGGTATTCTACGCATCCTAATTTAGCTGGTTTTCACGGTGCTTTTATCAACGTGGACACCAAAAGACACGATCAACTATGGCTGATTATGGAGGTAGGAATATTCCGTTTTCTCGATCTGTTAAGGTTATCTTATTTTGAAAGCTGTGCACTCGTTGGAGTGATAAGCGAGTGAATAAAACACTTAGCAATTTGGGAATTTGTTATCGTTTTCACCGATTTTCACTGGACCATTTACGAGTGATTTAACATCTTGTACACAAAGAAAAACTCTTAATTGCAAAACAACTGTCCTGAAGCGAACTGTTATAATTAGTCGGAAATCAAAAATTACTACAAAACAACGTAAAGTAATTATGCATATAAGCTTAATTCCTTTGATTCCATGAAGGAAGAAGCTTCCTTTCTTTTAGATGTATTTTTCGCAGACTAAATTTTCCCTTAAAATTCCGAGTTAATAAGATTGTTTTTTTTTTCGCGAAAGTTCCAGTGAGGCAACAAACACAATGTTGTCCCAGTTGAATGCTTTTAATTACGCATATAATATTAAAGATGAGGTAAGCTCTTCATGTACATGCACTATAAGCGTAAGCTTAAGTCTTATATTATCCCTTACTTTCTAAATAATTTGTTACTCATCTAGGAAACCCCTGATGGCACATAATTTCTTTCATATACAGCAAAGCCGATGGACACTAAAAAATTTCACCGTAAAGACAAATTTTAATAGAAGAAAAATGGATCTTCTCTATAAGGAACAGGTGGCATAACACACTTGTTAATCGAGTGGGAGGGCAAATATTTGGTTTGTGGTCATGGCATAGGGAATGAACGTAGCGAGATACAAAGTGGTTATTCAGCAAACAAATGTCTAAATGTGACCCTCCACGGGAATTTGGGTAAAAAGGTGAATGCACGGGCACGCTAAAATGACACGCTAAACAATAGGTAGTGAGTGAAATGACACACGAGTCTGCTAGCAGTGTGTCAAATGGCACGCCTAATTAAAATTTTGCTTTTGTTTTTATCGCACGCTGAAAACAAAGCCGCGTGTTCAGTTGAACAAAGAAGTGTGCCGAGTTCGTAAAAACAAAGAAACCGTGCAAAATGACACGGTAGCGAGCAAAATGGCACACTGGCGAGTGAAATGGCACACTAGCGAACAAAATGACACGTCAGCGAACAAAATGGCACACTAGCCGTATCCACTAGTTAACTTACCGTGCTCAAGTCCTTGAAAAATGCTGTTGCAACTAGCGACCGAGTCTTGCGTCGTTATTCTGTAACGATTTTCATGTTTCATCCAATAACCAAAATTGGTTAATTCCTTACCTCACGTTGCTGCGAAATAAGCCTTGTCTAATCGAGTATAAACGTTACTGTAGAAAAGCTGTCCATCTTTATTTCACCGTTTGACGCTTTGCGACGAGCCAACGTGCATACACGAAAGAAACCTATTTTGTACTTTCAATGTTTTCGATTTAATGACAAGAGTCGATTTAAATTGAACCACACAGAATTGAAAAAATAAATCTCGCTTTTCCCAAATGTTCTCAAGGACGACCAAACACAATAATATTAAAAGCGCTTCGTAGTAGAAAACACTTCATCCGCCATATTTTTTGCAAGAGATATTTTCGGTCCCAGTGTCTGCGCGGCCGACACCAATGTTTGATGTTTGATTCATGTTTGTTCCATGTTTGATCTCCATTCTGCTATTATTTAATAGCTTTAGTAACCTGCGATCGGGTGCTCCTTTTATCTAAAATTAAAGTCGGTGGAAGTGGGAGGTTGCCTGTTCCAGGCTCCAAGATAGTAGGAACGGCAAAATAAAGAAAGCGGACGCAAAAATAAAACGCGTGGGGGAATCCGTGTGTCTTATTTTCGCAGCCCCCAACTACTTTTCGCCGTCCCTACTATCTGAGCTTGAGAGGCTGATTGCAGGCTAAAGCATTATGGTAAAGCAAGCTTGCTGAACAGGCTTCCAGTAGGGAATGGGGTAAAAAAAATTGGCAAGTGGAAGGAGGCTTGCTAGGCCTCGATCGGCTCGTTCCGCTCGAGAATATTCTTTTCGTCCAATACCGTTTACAAGTTATGAAAATACTAAGACATTAAAGACAACAAGGAAATCCTTTTCATACCCTAAACCCTTCCCTCTTTACGCCTTCTTTCTTTGTTTTCACTTTGTAATACACAAGGAAGGAGAAGTAACATAAACGTAAGTTTCGTTTCAAATTTTGTTCACCTCCCCTACTCCCAGCAATCAGCAACAACACACTAATTTCTCTAACACGATTTTATTGTACAATAAAATTAATGAGAAATGTTTACGACTACGACCTTATAAACTATCTTGAAAGCAGGAACTTATACAAGTTGGAAAAATCCATACCTATTAAAAATGCAGCTATTATCTAGATGCACTCGTTTTGAAAATGTTGATAAAATTATAATTGTCAAAAGAAGACCAAAACAGTGAACAAAACGAGTGTACTATTAGAGTTTACTAACTTAAAATTTTATTTGTTTTTGTAGTCTGCGAAGAACCGTTCTTCTTTTCCCCCTACATCGCGTGTTAATCCTTCCTCTCACATCTTCCCACTGTTCCGCAAACAACGGTGAGTCGTATTTATTGCGGAGCACTGTCTCGAGGAAACTAAGTTTCAGGGTATCCAGTGGCAGGTACCCACTACACCCTCCTGTGTTGCTATTTGCAAGTTCCGCATCAGAAAATAAGACGTTCACGGACGCCATGGCGGAAGATACCATCTGTGAACCCATGACGATAAGAGCCTCAACCTTCCTTTTCTGTTCATCTGTCGGTCCAAGGCCGGCGCTTCTGTTTGCTACTTGATGATTGCTGGCTATCGTGGCCAAAGGAGATCGCAACTGGGGTCGGTGACAGGTGTTCACTGGGGAAGTAAGCGGGACGGGTAGATTCTGGCCTGTTACTGGACTGGTACGACGCACTGGCGGTTCTGGCACGACCATAGGTGTATTAGAAACTGAAGGAGGAACTTGAGGTGATTCTGAAGGGATGTTGCTGTTGTCATCTGGAGAGAGAACCAAATCGCACAGTTGGATGGGGAACCTCTCTTTAGCCCTCAGCTCAGTCAGTTCTGCCACTATTTTCGTTAGGCTTTTAACTTGTTCCTTGAGATCCTCCATGATGTCCGGAAAGTCCGTTTGAACTGCCACTTCTGATGTTTGCCTGGAGCTCACGCACTGGCTAGCCACTTCTCTAGTCTGCCTGGTTTGTTCGACTCGCTGCTGCTTCAGACGTGCTTGTTTTTCCGCTTGTTCTGCTATGAGCGCGTTCAACATCTCAACCTGTATGTAAACAAGCCAATAAATTAGACTTCAAAGAACTAATGAATGCAAAGGTATGTGTTTCAAACTAGTTAAAACTTCAAGAATCAAAGCGAGTCTCTTCCGCTCACACTTAAGCGTGCATACACACACCAGCCAACAGTGGACGTTAACTCGCGCTCTATTATCCACGTCAGTTTTGCTGACGTGGGAAATTGTGGTTTGTCACCACGAATGTAAATTTGCTACCAACTTTTGACGTGATAAATGCCAAGAACGCATACGGCCTTTGGAATTTAAATAAACAAATGCCTTTAAAATGTCCTTTCACTGCAATTTATATCGGTTTGTAACTGTAAATAAGCAAAATAATAAAAATAATGGGCTTCGTTTTGTACAGAATTTCAATTTCCCAAGCCTTTGATCTCTTTGCGGCAAAACGCGTGACGAAATACGGGCCCGAAGATTTCGCGAAATTAGTGCCCGCGCGCATACACGCACCAGCCAACGGCGGACGTTAACTTGCGCTCTATTATTCACGTCAGTGAATAATAGACGTGAGAAATTGTGGTTTGTCACCACGAATGTAAATTTGCTACCAATTTTTGACGTGATAAATAGCAAGAACGCATACGGCCTTTGGAATTTAAATAAACAAATGCCTTTAATTTGTCCTTTCACTGCAATTTATATCGGTTTGTAACTGTAAATGAGCAGTAAATATATAAAAAATACAAAAATAATGGGCTTCGTTTTGTACAGAATTTCAATTTCCCAAGCCTTTGATCTCTTTGCGGCAAAACGCGTGACAAAATACGGGCCCGAAGATTTCGCGAAATTAGTGCCCGCGAAAGTAGGGGTAAATTGGGTAACTCAGAAAGTACTTAATCGGATTCGTACACTTTTAGATCTAGATATTAAAAGTAGAGGGTGCTATTCTAGTCAGTCTAGACAACATGATACTCGAGGATCCATTGTCAAGTTTTTATTAATTTAAAGGTTTAAAAGGTTTTAGTAAAACGCAAGTCAAGTTAACGAAATAAAGTCGGGTTTGTGATAACCAGTACTGAAGTTAGGAGTTGGTTATGTTCTGTTTAGATTGTTTTCCATGGAATGAAACAACTCTCTTTTGATCGCCCACTTGCTTATTATTCTTTAAGCGGACAATTAAGCAATAAACCCGACGTTACCAATCGTACTGTTCGGTAATCGAACTCAATCGAACTTAATCGAACGATTGGGTTCGATTAGTTCGATAATCGAACACATTTATGTGAGAGAGTTCGATTGCGTTCGATTTCCGAACTAATCGAACCCAATCGAACACAAACGAAAAATCTAAATTCACCCTCGGGTATATATACGCTTGTGACTCGTATTAACCCGTTATTCTCACCCCCCATTTCCAGTCGAGCCTGAGTCGTGTGCAATCTGACCGTGAATCCAAAGCCGTCGACCGAATCGAACGAAATCGAACCTAATCGTACTCAGTCGAACTCAATCGAACGCACTCGAACGTTCGACTGCGTTCCATTACAGTTCAATTGTGTTCGATTACCGAACTCAATCGAACCCAATCGCGTGATTGGGTTCGATTAAATTCGATCAAGTTCTATTAATCGAACGTTCGATTTGGTTCGATTAGTAACGTCGGGAATAAAGAACTTAACTACTGGTCAAAACGGTAGTTGGTACTCCGGTCGTTTCGCTACAACGTAAAGTATAATAATACGATAATTTCTCGAGGAGTAAACTGAGTTCAAATATTATGTTACTTTCAAAATGCAGCGAATCGACTAAACTGCATACAATCGACTAAACTATACACAATCGACTTGGTTTGCGTTTGGAAACGACTTTACGTTGTATCCAATGGACTTAAAGCTACTTGTATCGAATGATCTTTGTACCGGAACGACCGGATAAGAATTAAAAAGCCTTTAACATCCAAAATCGGATTATGAGATCGGAAGCCTTCCCGATAACTAAGTATGAATTTACCTACCTCATTGTCCGAAGTCTTCACTCTTTTAGACGAACTGTTCGCAGAAGATTGGCCATCACTTGATCGCCTCTTCTTGCTTGAGGGGGACTCGTAGAACAGGTCTGCATTCGCCGGATCGTCAACAAACGCCTTTTCTTCCATATTTAACTTGTCTTCGTTATCTGCAGTTGAGAAAATCGGCTCGTTAGCTTTTAAATAATAATAGTAATAATAATGATAATAATAATAATAATAATAATAATAATAATAATAAAAAACAAAAACAAAACAGATACTTTTAACTCAATAACTGTTACTAACGAGATTAAGACTTACCATCTGAAGCAATAACCATTGCCTCTAGTTGTTTACTGCCACTTCTGAGAGTAACTGAGGCCATTTTCTCCGGTGCGCTCTCGGTGTACGGTTTTCCAGTGCCTTGCATTCTCAGCTTTTTTGTTTCCACTACGCAAGTACTCTTATCAACACTAAAATATACTAGACATAGTTTTGGGACCTTTGTAAGGTTACGGATCGACATTTTTGTGGCTTCACAGCAAGATCTGGCAATGTGAACAACTAAGTTAATACGATCACTTTATATAACGGACTTAGGTGAATAATTAACAGTAAACCAATAAGGAAAAAGTTTATTTGTGGAAAGGACGCTTATGTTCTTACATCAGAGGTGTGATAAGTAAGAGGTGCTAATTGCGCTTATTTTGCGGTAATGCATATCGAAGTTGATTTTTTTTTTCACAGCCGTGGATTTTACGCGGAGGCCTCTGATTATGTGAAAAACAAATGGAGTATCCAAAAAAGTATGTTTCTTATAGAGCGAGGCGATTAAGCAGTGCAAAACAGAAGCAAGCGCAAACAGAGTCACGCGAGACACAGTTGACGTTGACTTGACAAAGTTTATTTGCCGAAAAAGACGCTTTTGTTTTTACACTTGACGTGTAATAAGTAAGAGGTGCTAATTGCGCTTATGGGCGAGTATGCAATACATACCCGCGTTTTGTTCACAGTCATAGGACGACTTTATTTTTTTTCCCTTGATCATGTGAAAAAAGGGTATCCAAGTAAGCATCAACTTATACAGCCCAAAGAAAAGGCGATTAAGCAGCGCTAAACGGAAGCAAGCGCAAACAGAGTCACACGAGACACGCCGGTGGATTTTGTGAAGCCTTTGTTCGGTTTTCGTTACTTTTTTAATAGTGGTGCCGCACTCTAATATGAAAAACAACTGTGTGGGTTTTTTTACTGCCAAACAGCCAGGGGTAATATCTACTCAACTTACGGAAAAGATAGCCGGTTCTCGCTGTAAACATACATTTCTAAAGACAGATAGACAAAGCTGTTCTCTCGAGAATTTTTTTTAGTGGACTTGATGGGCGGTTCCAGTATGCGTAGATGTAATTATAAAGCTTTTGTTCTTACGCTTGACAATGGCTGGCCAAAGGTGTGATCAGTAAGGGGTGATATTTGTGTAATCTGCATCAAAAACTAATGCAAACAAACTTTGGAGCGGTTTTCTTTTCCTTCAGACCCTTTTCTTTTTATTTACTTATTTGGTTTTACTTACTGTGATATGAGACCATGTAAAAACGTTAAAAATAAAATTAGCAATGAACCGATCCGAAAATCCTGAATTCAGAATTTCTCATTGCAGTCCCGCAGTCCCATAATTGTGACAAACTGATTTGCTAGCGGTTGTTTTATATGTGCGAGCTGAAGAAGCCAATTAGAAGCTTACAGCTTGAAACACGCGACCCATCGCACTTTATTTCAGACGGTGAAACTTGAGTTTGGTGGATGTCAATCAAATGGAAGCGTTAACATTGTTATTAAAATTCCGACTGGATTTCGAACAATTTTACCGAAAAGAAATAGTAACAATTTAAAACAACCAAATTCGAAGTCAATTACAATTTTATAGGGAAGATTTCATTCAACATGATAAAAAAAAAACTGGTGATGCGTACAGCGGCAACTTTATGATTGTGATCCGCCTACTATTCATCATGCATCACTAAGTTGCAAATTATCACATGTAGTGAAATTTAAAATTTTATTCTAAAACTACGGTTTCTGCAAACGGCAGCTTTTCTTTTTGTTTAAACTGGCTTGGAAATCAGTTTTGATTAAGTTTTACCTTCCCTTAGCGGGTAAAATAGTCGATCTTTTCCCTCTGTATGCTTGAAATCCTGTCAGAACCCAAAATAATTTTAACGACTTTTCTTTGATTGACGTCCACTAAAACTCAACTTTATCCGCCGCTTTTAAAGGCGGTGGATCGCATGTTATTGGTAACCGCTGTAACAAAGGCTAGCTAAATCGAACACCACCTCTTTCAAGTTATTTGTGGGTTAAAAAAGAAGATCCTTTCAGTCATTGTTCGACGTTTTCAAGCTTCTTTTCCTAGGATGAAAGAAATGTGCATTTAGTTGAAAACAGATTAATTATCGCGCAAGATTAGCCAGTTAAAAACGATGTAGGAGGGGACCAGTAAGCTAGAGCAAAGAAGATTGACACCCACACATTAAAAAGTGATCATTTGGGGCCAAATAACAGTAGGTCCGGCTAAACAAAGCCCGTGTAATAGTGGGGGGCTGTACACATGCTAGGTAAACACTGTCGACGGGTCTCCTCGCTCTCCCGCTTTGAAAGAAATTCCGTTCAAGTTGTCTTGAAGCAACAATGGTAGCGCGTGCGTAACCTTTTACGGCGGCTTGAAAGCATTTGAACTGACAAACTCGTGAAGGGTTGATATTCTTTCGAAAGCAAACGTTCGATTAGCGCATTCATAATGATTTGAATAAATACTAAGAGTTCCTTTCATTTTTATGTGGTGTTTTGGAATGCACATCAGGCCATTTTTAATATACAAGGCTCTATTCAAGTTTTGCCTTTTTTGTTTTCGAGCCGTTTGTTTGTATAGCTTGTGCATTGACATCCAGTCCAATGGAAGTAGGAGTCTATACATATAAAACACTGTGCTAATGATTATATGAATGTATTTTATTTACAGTGCTTAAACAACTACAACGAATATACAATTTCTCTAAAGTTTACAATGTTTAATTGCAGTATAATTAAATAATTATTTTAATTCAGTTTTCGTAAGAAGACACTGCTGGAGCAACTAAATCTTCAGTGCCATCGCGGCAAAACTCTCTAATTTCTTTGTAAAGATACTCTGCACGCTCGCGGCTGATACCTTGGGAGTTTACAATATTGGGGAGCTGGCCTAGTTCTGGAAGACGATTTTTCTTTTTAAGTAGATTTACAGCCCTTTCTTTCGAGTCCCAATGTTGCTTACAGAAGACAGTTCCTGGAAATTCTCTGTCGAATCTAAAATGGTGAAAGGTTTTAATCTGCGGTAACTTCCTGAAATACTGGGCAAGGAATGTCACCCAGTCATACGTGTTAACACGAACAGTTCCATTGTGGAGTCCCACAAGTTCGGCGGCATTTACTGTAGCGGAGTCTTCTACTGTTCTTGCAATGTCAAATAACGAAGAAATAAAAGTTCGCCTTGTCTTTTGCTTTATCAGCCCAAAGCACCAGTCAGGAGCAAACTTTGTGTGTCCGGGAAGTAAGAAGTTGTAGTTAATTTGGTGATGTAGTCCACTCATTACTCGCCACAAGTAATACCACAAAAAGGCAGAATTTTTGTTCTGTGCACCGCAATTATCTGCATGCATTTCGGCTGTGGTTTCGCCTAGTCCATGACGTTGAAAAAAGTAATGTACGTACGAAATAGTGCTATTTGCACCTTTGCCCGTCGACACATTTTCGTCGATGAGGAAGTTAACCTGGCGTGGGATCGCTTCACAGCAGACACCGAAGAGCGCGCATTTTCGCGGAGTCTTGAAGTAAATGGGGCCAGGTTGATTTGGATCAGCGGGGAAATGGAGCTGTTGCGCGTAATCGTAGGAATAATGGACTGTCCCGTTATATGAGCAGGGCTCACGTCCGACCGTAAAGTCAAAATCGTTGATATAAGGCTGTAATTGGTTCTTTGATTTTCGGCAACAGTTTTGGTAGTAGTTTCTTTCTCCCGAAGCTAGAGACAAATGTTGTTCTTGTGCTCTAACCGCTTCAGCTTTTTCCGCTTCAGGTAAGTTGGCGCTCTTTTGTATCCGATTATTGTTTTTCTGGCAAGTCCAGCATAAATCTGTTGCAGGGCGCATAATTAAGATAAATGGACACAGCTGATTCCACAGGTCACAAAACTTGGAATAGCCCACCGAGGCTTGACTAGCGCTAGTGCAAATATCAGCATACTTTCTCCAAAGGCTGTGTTTCGTGAGATTAGATGGTAGCAGCTTGACGTCGATTCGTTTAAAACCAGGCACGCGTCCCGGCAAAACGAGGGCCTGTTCTTCAGCAATATTTAAAATAAATCTTACAACTTGCTCGACTGTTTCTGTAGATGATGCACTACTTGGCAGTCGCTTTTTGTTGCCATGGACTCGCAGACTTAAACCGTTTTTCCGATAATGTTTTACCAGGCTGTAGAATCGATTTCGTTGTATACCATGTAGAAAGAGAAATGTTCTCATGCAAATTCTTTTGCCATGATAATAGTACTCCATTCTTGTATTCTGTCGAATTCTTTCTGCTCTTCCAGATGTGCTGGTTTCTTGGCAATTCAGCGAGCAATGGATTGCTCCCAGGATTACCAGGTCAAGTTCAGTGGACGATAGTTCGGAGCAGTTGTTTCGGCAGTCGGCGAAGTCATCCAGTGTAAGAACCGAACTGCATGGTTTTTCATCCACGGCTAATTTACATCTACAGGTTTCTCTGTAGAATTTTAGAACTCTGGCTTTCTCCGACATATCAAGTTCCATAAAGTCAAATTCCACGTCTTCGGTGTCATCGAAGTCATCACAGGAATCATCTGAACTGCTTCCCTCAGACTCCGAGTGAATGGTTTCCTCCTCATTCTCGCGCGATCCGAAGTAGATTTCTGACACGCTTTCCAAACGTTCCAAATCTCCCGAATCCAAATTTAAACACTGATATTCTTCTTGATTGCACTCCATGATATAAACTACAGTTGACAGATCGGCTTTCTCAATGACTGAAAGATTTTGTGTTTCTGTAACTATAGCAACAAAGCGTATGCCATTACTGGGTTCAAGATTTGACCGTGAGGGGTCTGGTGCTAGACCAAGCGAGAGTTCTCTCTCTCTCGATGTTGTACACAGCTCGCTTTTGCCGACATACAAGAAAAATATCACTGTATCTACCTTCTTAAATTTTATCGTATGATATGTTTTGCTCAGAACAGTTCAGTATTGCTTCAAATTTAAATTCAGACCGACTCGAGAACCGACTGAGTTCGTTCAAATGTATGCGTAAGCTTACTTTGCGAGTTTATAATAGCTGACATAGGTTTATACAGGTTTATAAACTGAAATATAAAACATTCAGGGCTTTAATGCAGTATGTATTTTTGGTTTAGCACTGTTTCTTTTCTATTCTAGTTTCATTTTGATGATTTGAATCGCTAGATGGACATGCTAGAATTTAATACGTCGAGGCTTTTAACGAACACTCGTAACGATGACTTTTCATCTCTCGTTAATTGTCCTGCTACGTGTCCTATCGCACGCGTGCAATAAGGCACGCGTGCCATATGACACGCGTGCCTTATTGCACGCGTGCCAAATTGCACGTTCAGCGTGACATTTAGCACGCCACCTGAGACAAAAGCAAACAAAAACTACCGTGACACTCTTTGTTTTGCTTATTAAATATGCGCATATCTGTGACATTGTGACACACTTAGCGTGCCGTGTCATGGCACGCGTGCCCGTGCGTTCACCTTTTTACCCAAATTCCCGTGGAGGGTCACAAATGTAATACAGCTGGATATTTTTAGGAGTCAGTTGTGTTATTTTTTCTGCCTAAATTTTTAGGTACAACAAAATAAAAACTTTTGAAAAATTAAAATATTATGGTCTTATAAATAACCTGGTGGACTTATACTGTAAGATAAATAAATACATTACTCTGGTTAAAATATTTTGTTTTATAATTATACTCTTAAAACCCAATGTTTAGGCTATAACTCTAGCCTTCTTCAGTTTACAAAATGTGTGGTTATATGAAAACAAAAATGCAAATTTCAAACTAATTAAAATGTTTTTTTTTCTTTTAAACTTGTGGCAAATAAAAAATCCATTGTCCCGGTTGAGTGGATGCAACTCCCAAGATTCTAAAAGGTGTCTGTTATGCTAGTTTCCACTCGCAAGATTGCAGATGATTCCTACAAGGGGATGCATGTAATGTCCAGAATGTAGACTATGCTCTGACTTTCGTGGTTGTTTGTGATCTACTGCTTTCTGTTCTTTCAATCGAGAAGCAAATCTGTGCTTTGGTTCAACATGTAAGTGCAAGGAATAGTGCAGTGGACTGGTGAGAGCACTCACCTCCCACCAGTGTGGCCCGGGTTCTATTCCCGGACTTGGCTATGTGGGTTGAGTTTGTTGTTAGTTCTCATCCTTGCTCTGAGGGTTTTTCTCTGGGTACTCCAGTTTTCCTCCCTCCACAAAAACCAACATTTCCAAATTCCAATTTGATCCAGAAGCAGTTGAGGTAAGAGCCACTTTGTGGATTCCACTGGAATTCCAATTTTTTTTTATTCTTGTCGCAATCTTTTCAGCGAATTCCCAGCCATATATTTGCACTACTTTCTGTCAAAAGAGCAGATATAATCTTTTGCCAAATCTAGGCCTTGACAGCTGTGTTTGTGATCTTTACGTGCAAAGAGAAGAGTGTACATGTGTAATACTATTGCACTTGTCATACTTTTAGTAAGCTATCATGGATTATGTTAACCGTGTCCTAATATGTGTTTATATAAAATTACCCTTAGCTTTGTCGAGGTGGATCAGTAACAAATCTCGTGAAGAGCCTGCGAAAGAAGGGAAAGTATCTTGAAGAAGACTTGATTGCTTACATCCTTTATGAAACACTACAGGTAAAGCAAAGACAAAGCTGCACTCTATGCAAATAAATTTCTACTTTCTGTATATTTTTGTGTGGTGGCGTGCTGCAGGGACTTTGAAACTGTTACCCTAAACCAGACCATGTTCAGCTATATTTTGCAACCCTATTCTAGACTGGACACAAAAAAGTCCCTACCCTATCCCAGACTTGCTATTTTCCAGAAACTCTATCTTCGTACCACTGATCAGTTTCTCAGCAAAATATTATTAATGATACCCAATTCCAGACCAAAATTCTCTGATTGCTGTACCCTATCCCAGACTAAACTTCTCAAAAACCATACCCTTCATAGTGGCACATACCCATATATATATATATAGCTCTGCTTATACTGTTTATGGGAGTCCCCCCCCCCCCCCCTGGCCCTTATTAACCCCAGCTGTGGCCCTTATTAACCCCGGGCCCTGGCCCTTAATTAACCCCGGCCTCTGGCCCTTATTACCCTGGCTCCTGGCCCTTATAAATTTACCTTCGCTCCTGGCCCTTATTAACCCTGGCCCCTGGCCCTTATTAACCGGCCGGCCCCTGGCCCTTACATGTATTAACGCCCAGCTGGGCACTACTAAACACTTAATGACTGGTCCCGAGGGAAACAGTGAATTTTGTTTCCCGCGAATCATCGAGATTCGAGGGAAACAAAATTCACTGTTTCCTGAGGGATCAGTCATTAAGTGATTTGTTATACAGCAACACATTAAAAAACCACAACACAAGACAGTTTGAAAAACACGCCAAGCACTCGATCCATCATAATCATGCCACCTTTTGTCACGGTCTGATCACAGTCTGATCACGTGCGCCAGCGGGCAACAGTGCAATGTTACCCTCTGACGTCAAAATTGTTGCCCGCTTTCGCAAATGTTACCCACTAAGCACAATTGGCGGGAAACAGTTTGTTTGTTAGATGTCATGTGACGATGAATCAACCAATCAATGCGCGCATTGTATTGACAAAAACTTCAGCTATATAACAAAGTCCATTATTACATTAACTAAAGCTACATGAACCCTAACAACACCCTAATGTTAACTATTTGATTAAAGCTTTTTATCCACATTCTACAAACCTCTTAAAATTCAATTACATGTAAGGTCGACACAAGTAAAATATCCTGAGAGTGAGTTTGATTTTTGTCTTCCTTTGTCTCAGAATAATTATGACAATGAAACTAAGACAAAGGAAAATAAAAATTAAAGCTGGTTAGAAATTTTTTAAACCAAAGAAAAATTTGAACCACAACATATACACTATGGAAAATTGTATGCTTTCATCTCCATCCAAGACACCATTTCTGTATGCTTAAGCTTGTATTCCATTACATGAGTTTGAAAACTGATATTGGTTTTATTTTCAGGGAATTGAACATCTTCACAGACATAATGTGATGCACAGAGACATCAAGGGTCCAAATGTCATGCTAACCAACAGAGCAGAAATCAGATTAATTGACTTTGGTAAGTGAATTTGGTCTTGTAACGGCTATACAGTATTCCTTTGGTTGTATTCCTTTCTTTGTAGTGTGTTTTCTCTTTTTTCTTATCTTTATTACATGTATCTAATTGCCCTTCTCCATTTTTTTCTTTCTTATCTTTGTTAGCTTCTAAAATGTTTGTAATAATAAAAAATGGAGTAAACAAAATATTAATAAATACAAATACAAAAAAATGCCCTTTAATTAAATCTTAATGCAACATCTTGTACATACTGAAGTGTTTAACTATTATTAAGACAGGGCTTTTTTGGTCTTCTGTGACTAGAGGGAGGGGGAAGGGGCGGAGCCCCAACTCTGTAACTTGATAATATGAAAGCTTAAATATGGCTGTGGAATTTGGAGAGTTTCTTGTACGTCACAAAATCTCTAAAGGCCCCAAAATACAGTGCAACTTGTCTTGTAGCATTGCGTGCAACAATATTTTTTGGGGGTGTCACATGATGTAATTTGTTGTGCGCAATGTCGCAAAAGTAGACCTATGATTCTTCTTCAATCTAAAGCTGTTGTGCCCAACATTGCAACGTTGTCTGGGCCTTAAGACTAAGTAATAAGGTACATGTAGCTAGGTCATGTGATATGATCAGGGGTTTCAATAAAATTATAAAAAGAGTAGTGGCAGTATTTATAAAATAGACGGCAGTGGCATTTGCAGCATTCTGGACATCAACTTCAGTGAAATTAATTGAAAAGTAGGCGGCGATAATTTAGGAAGTACATGTAGCCGGCGAAATTCGCCGGTTGCCGGCTTCTAATGAAACCTCTGTATGATGATATCATAATTATGATACGCAAACCTTTGATAGCATTTTTGGGTTGCTTGAAACATAACATTAATGAGATAATTCCATAAAACCAATCTCAAGTTGTGGAAAATGGCATTTAGGTGTGAATTTTTAAATTTGGTCAGTCAGTCTACCCAATATTAGCCTTTAGTACATGTAGGTGGTACATGTAATTAATCTTTTGTTCAAAAAATTGGTAAATAATTAATGGCCAAATATCATCATGACACAATTTACAGTTTAAATAAAGCTAAAATCTGTACTTTCTTCCTTCTTATGTGTACAATGTAGGTGTTTCAGCAGAGCTGTCTAACATTCTAATGCGGCGTAATTCATCAGTGGGCACTCCATTTTGGATGGCACCAGAGGTCATAGCATGTGAGCAGCAATTGGACTACAGTTATGATATTCGGTGTGACATCTGGTCTCTGGGAATCACAGCCATTGAACTTGCTGATGGTGTCACACCACTCTCGGATCAACATCCCATGAGAGCTCTGTTTAAAATTCCCAGGTAAAGGCATCTTGTTTTAATAGGGAAGTGTATAAAGAATCTTTTGACATAATGTAACATTACATATTAACATAACATAACTTAATGCATCACACATGTAAATAAGCTTACTGAAGTTTTTCAAACCAGCTATTTATCTGGTTAATATTAATAATATTATTTTTTTTAATTTTCAGGAGTAAGTCCCCCTCCATGAAGGATCCAGAAAGGTGGTCTCATGAATACAGAGAATTTATTGCCAAGTGAGTCATTATTAATTTTTATTTCATCCTTAATCTGTGACCGTCTAAACAATATCAAGTGTGGTGCAAAGCTTTTCAGACTAGCATCAGTCAATTTAGTAGGTACAAGTCTGTTCTCCAGAATTGTATGTGCATGATCCCTAAAGCTACATACAATTCTGGAGAACAGAATTGTATGTGCTTGATCCCTAAAGCTACTTAAATCCCAGTTATAAATGTTTTGGTTACTTGACTGGTCAAGGCTCATGTAAAAAGCAATTCAACTATGAAGTTAGAAGTTGTTATGTTGTATACAGTACAGTGTATATGGATATTATGAATAAAATTTGGCTTTCTTTAACAAGAGTGACACTAACAGTCTTATGACTAACAAACCTGTGGTGCTAAGATTCTTACACTGTAGATCTATCTGGAATTAAGAAAGGTTTAAATTTTTGAGGTGGTCAAAAGAAACTGAAAACTTGAAAATCTGTCAGAGCAAGGGTGAGAACAAACAATAAGGTTAACCCATTATAAGATCCTGATGCTAGGAGTCAAATCCGGGCCACATTGGAAGGGGCTGAGAGCTCCGTCACCACTGTACCATTGGCCCGCTTCCCGCCACAGTTGATTTTGAAGTCTGTCAATGAACAATGCAGGGCTGTCATTAGCCTTAGGTTGCCGGCTACACTAGGAAAATTCAGGGTATAAACTAATCTCCTATGGTTGCATGTTATCCTTCAGTGATTTTCAAACTTGTAGTTGCTGGTCATATTCTCTGCTGTTATTGGCCATAATAGCTGGCTACTGCAACTGCCCTGCAATATGGTAAAACTTATAGTTTACTGAACTCTTCTTTTATACCAAAAGTGAGATCAATGTTGTTTAAAAGAAAATGACATTAGAACATGTAATTGAGAAAGTTATTTTGATAAGAATAAAATTTAGTGATATTTACAATGATGGACTTGTTTGTAGATGCCTGATAAAAGATTTTGAGACACGACCACATGCAAGTGAAATGTTGCAGCACCCATTTGTTTGCTGGGTAGCCTCAAAGAGAGAAACTGTAAGTCAACTTTAGAATTCTACTTTAAATAAAAGCACTTAATAATAATACATGTTTTGTGTTTCTAATTTATTTGTATTTGGTAATATACCATAGAATTCCAAAAGTACTGAATTCTGTGCAAAAGTAACGAGCGAATTTTGACAAATTTCGTTAATTGTTCTTGCGAACTTTAGACGAAATATCGGCGATTTCGTGCGAACTTTTGCACTGTTCTCGCGATAATTCAACAAAAGTTTCATCTCTGTTAGAGAAACAAGACTCACTTTTCTAAGTTATTCAGCTTTATTAAGCACAAACAAAATTTCAAAACACTCAATGAAACTTCGCTCGAAAATTCGTTTCATCAAACGAAATATCGTTCGAAATTTCGCACGATGTTTTGCACAATCGGGCGAAATTTAGAACATCTCAAGACAATTATAGCGCTTCGAAGAAATTTCGTTTCCTTCAAAATATCGCTGGTTTTCGCCTATATCCGGCTAAATTCATTGAAATTCGCTCTCAATTTACTTTTGCACAGTACTGTAACACCCCCCTAGAAATCAGCAAAGCGTTGCATAGCCATTAGTTGTTCATTCTGATTGCATATGGTTTTACTCGAAAACGAAATGCAAACCAGCAGGGAAAAAAATACAGGGCTGTGGTTTTCTTTTAAATTGGAGACCACAGAAAGAAATTCAGTCCATTTAGATGAAAAAAAAAAACAGACCAAAATTCGAAATAGAATGGTTATGCTCCAACATCTTCAATTTTAAGACCATGCAAGCAATTCCCTAAAGTACAAAGATCCTTGATCCCAAAATGAAAGCAAAGAGAGGGGTAAAGTTGCACATTAGCCATAGCTAATGGGCCATTCGGCCGGAGTTTATCCTGGTTTCCGTAGCATGAAGTGACTAGGAGTATTGATACTCCACCCTGGATGGGATGCTAGTCAACAACAACAAAAACAAACAAAAATTTATTAGACATATTAAACTTAAATACAATTGCCCTGCAAATTAGCAAAAACGCTATTCGAGGCAGGGTAAAATTAATTGAAAATAATGAAAGTAAGACGTCAATATAACAATACAGAAGCTGATCTGTAGATCCTAGAGTTACAACTAGTAGTAGTCCATCACAGGGTGACCTGGTTTATATACTATGAAGTTACTACTCCCCCTGGCCTGGATGGGATGCTAGTCCATCGCAAGGTTACCCCAGCATTTTGTTGCCAGCACCCTGCATTTATACACCAGGGTGGAGAGTGACAATGTGGAGTAAAGATTCTTGTCTAAGCAAACAACAGGGAAGAGAATTAGCATTAAATTACTTTATTCCTTTAAGACCAACTGAATGCAACAAAGGCTTAGAAATATTGGCAAATTTAGTGTCGACTACTGTTGTACTTAACAATACATAATGAAGTATGTATCTTTTCATGCTTTTTAAGTTACCTAATTTCAATATGTTTCTTATAAATAATTTTAAATAGAAAATGTGGATTGTTTACAAGTATGTGAAAGTTCTACAAAATTCTATAGTTAATGTACGACTTAATTACATGACATCACACAAAAACATTGAGGAATTTTTTTTGAAAATTTTTTTAGCCACTCACAACTAAGAACCTCAGAAGGAGGGGTAAAAAGTAATGTGTTTAATAATCACAGGCTATGTGATTATAATCACCAAGTGTCAATTTTTCATTAATTTTAAATGAAAGAAAACATTGTCTCACTCAAGACAGCGTAATTATTTTCAAAGGAAAAGTGAAAAATGTATAAATTACTGTGGCAGTTTTCAGTATGAAAAAATATGTGGTACAAAATAATAATATTGATGGTCAGAGTATGGGAAACATGTATAACAGCACAATCAGGTGCAGTAGTATCTATGGATGTTTTCGCCATTAATCATGCCCGGGGTTAGGGTCACTTCGCATAGCATACATGTCGGTATGTACATGTAGTGTGGTTTGAAATATGTACCAAGAAATTATATACTATTTCATAAATTTATGATGTTACTGGTAATTAATGAACATGTAAAAAATGTTGCAGCTTCGCCGAAAGTTGATGAATTTAATGGAACTTCTATATGAGGGAAAAGATGGGATTATGGATGAAGCAAACAAGGACAGGGATGAGAAAATGCTGAGGTTTGTCAATTTGTGAGAACATACATGTAGCTTGAACTCATTAATTAATGATGAGAAATGACTGGTCTTACATAGCTCTTAAAAAAATGCTTGTTTTAAAACAAGACAGTATATTAAAGTTTAAACATGTACTTGCATTATATGTACATGTACACTATTAACACAAATGCTAAAATTTCAATAGTTTAACATTACTTTTTCATTTTATAGGAATAATAATGTTTGACCTATATAAAGAGACAAAGAGACAGCATTTATTCATACACCTGCAATTTATTTTGCAAAATGCAACTCAACGTGCAGTTATCAGTAATAACTTGGCATGAAAAAAATAGTCTTAACCCTGTTTGCTTTTAAGAGTTCATGTTGTACATATTTAAACAAAATTATTTTTAGATTTCATTTTGTTTGCATCGATTCCTACTGTATTTATCCCAGTGGAAGGTGCAGGCACCCAACTAATAATTTATCAGAACTCTGATATCAATTTTTAACCCTTAAGTAGTTGCCAAGATACTGTATTCATTGTATTACTTGTACTATTGTTAATAGTACTATTGTGTACTTGGTGCTGCATTATCATGCACTTATTAAATGTTTATAAAAAAAATCCTCAGTTACCGACTAAACTTGTTTGTTTAACTTTTTACTTCAGAAAAATATTTAACCCCCATCATGGCTCTAATTAATGAAGCTCTGAGATCAGGCTCTGTTTTGTTTGTTTTACTTGACATTTTGATATCCTCAACAGTTACCAAAACAAATCTAAAGTGATTTGAAGATTGCATTTACGGTTTTCTATCCGATCCTTTTTATATCTGCTCGAATTTCTAATAAAACTAAAAAGTGATTTTCAAAAATTCCTCGACATGGTTTTGGAGGCCAATGTCTGCTTAATATTATGCAAGTACCAGTGTTTCATGGAGTGAAATGTAGCAGCATGGGTACATGTACATGTAACTCGCATTTATAAACATCCATCATTTTGCTTTTAAAGTGACATATCACATCTAATTTTTACTCTGTCGATGAAATTATATTTTTATGTGTTTCGCCATTTTATAAGCTTTCAAATTACTGATATGTAGGTTTGGGTACTTTGTATTAAAACTGAGCACTTACGTGGCTTTATGCACAACACAATCAAACTCCTTGAGTGTAGCCTTAAAGAGTCAATAAGTTGGATTGATTACAAATTATAGATAAAGCTGCTTTAACGTCAGCTTAAAATAAGAGTGATACATTAGTGTTGTTATTTGGTACAGTGAATAGCTCAAGACTGTTTTCCTTTCCTTTCCTTCTGCTCTGGTGCCTTTGAAATAAAATATTGTTATTTAAGAAATCAGGCCTCACTGTAATCTTGAAAGTTATAACTTTGTGACAAAGTAATCTTTTACTTTTGTGTAGTCCATTGCCTGTGCAAAACAAACATCCACAGCGTGACAATCGGATGCTTCTTGTAGACAACTTGGCAGAGCTTGGAAGCCTGACAGAGGTATGTTTTCCATAAGTTACAAAGTCAGCTGGGGAATAAGCATTTCTTCATTTGTTTGAGTGAAATCCTGTTTGGAGAATTAAAATAAATTATGTCAAATTTGAATTTGGTAGATTTGTACTTCCAGGGTGAAAAGGGAAGATATTAATAAGCACAGGGTTCTCCAGAAGCTCCGGCTACCGGCGAAAATCGCCGTCTACTCGTTCTGGGGCCGCCGGCTAGTCAGAAATTATTCGGGGGGAAGATAAGGATAAATCCGTCTTATTTTCTTCCCAACACTTGTATGGCTATAAAAACAAATCATTCGTAGTCATAAGATAAAACAAAAGTGATTTCTTTTGGGCCATAATGTTTTTTTTTTTTAGTAGAAATTATAAAGCATATTAAGGGTAGCAATAATTTTTTTCAGTGAATAATAAAAAGGTTAAAAACTGGCTGAAAATGAAATGATTTTTTTTTCATCTCTGTTGTCCCCAAAATGCACCAGAATGCGTCTCCAGTGTCTTCAGTTTTAAAAATTTTTGTGGGAGCATGCCCCCAGACCCCCCTAAATATTCCTGCCCTTTTGGGCACTTGAGTGCCAGGTGCCGCCTACTTTCAATTTACAGCCAGGTAGTCTAATTTCTCTGGAGAACCCTGTGAGCAACATAATTGTTTCATGTTAATAGGACATCATCCTGAGTCATCTTCTGGAAAGATACCTAAACAATCAAATCTACACCTATATTGGCGAAATTTTAATTGCTGTCAACCCCCTGAAGACTTTAAATTTGTATGGTCCTGAGGTGAGTTTCAATAGTCTCTTTATTTGCTTTGTGCATGTTCATCCATGTTCATCCCTGAAACAATGCTCAATATATGTTATTACATCATGTACACTGTACAGTACCTTCAGGGGCACTCGGCAAGGAAAGTTCAGAGAAAAAGACTATGTTAGAATGTTAATGTTTTCTGTTTTCCCATATATTATTAATAAGAGCTGCCAAATTAAAGCAGAATTTATAAAACCTAGAGCTGTATCATAGTTTGATCTGTTTGAATTCTTTAGCTGAATATTTCAGCCGCAGAAATTTTAGGGACTCAGGGAAAGGGACTTTTAAGGAACCAGGCTAAAGGGTCAAGTAGAACTTGTTACATGTTAACGGAAAGTAGAAAACATGCCTCTGCACTTATTCAACACATCAATTAGAAGTTAAGAACTAAGAACTGAACAAGATCTGAACTTCCTCCTTCCATACTGCACTGTAATCAGGCCCTTTAGTAGGCCTTCTGGAGGGTGCCTCCGATCCAGCATGCAGGACACTGTAGAAAGCTGTTAAACAGGCTGGCTGACTATTAGGCTTTTTAAAGAGGGTCTTTTAGGGCTTTTTAAATTGGATCTTCAATTAATTAAAGTGTATAATTTATGACAGATTTCTTTTTCTTTCTTTTTGCTTGATCGAAATCTACATGGTGTTCAGAGAAGAAAGTCTAAATTTTTTTTTCGATATCTGTTTTTCTTCTCCATGGTTTAGCCGTCAAAAAACATGAAATTTCACATCCAGTGGGGTACAATACCACACAAGAAGAAATACTGGGAATAGTCGGCTGTGACGCTAATACAAGAATGCTAATTTAGCGTTTTCTCATTTCCTCCATTTTTTTTGGTTTGTGTTGCTGTGTTGCTGCAACCATCGAACCATGTTTCTTCCTCAAGGCATACCCCCCCCCCCCCAAAAAAAAAAAAAATGGAGGAACTGGGAAACCACAGAGAAGAAAAATCGATATTGATTCAAAAAACCTTTTTTTGATTTTCCTATCAGAGCACCAAGTAGATTCCATCAAGCAAATAAAAAAATCTGTCATGTACACTTTTACACTACATGAGTCATGTTAAAATTGTATTCTTTCTTTTTTGTAGCATGCAAACAGATACAAAAATTCTGAAAAGAGTGCCTTGCCTCCTCATATTTACATGATAGCTGATATGACACATCAAGCAATGGTACATAACAAGAACCCACAGGTAAGGAATCTTGAAGAGACACTCTGAAGCATGTGGAAGTGTAACTTTTTGACCAGCGGTCAGAGGCTGCCCTCGTGGTAGGGGTGGCGAATGGTCTTTCCATAACAAATTTGGGCCTAACAAAATCTTTGTCAAGTTTCATCCTTCCAGCTTGTTTTACTAGCTAGCAGTGAAAACAAGCAGATTGTGAGGTGTTTACAACTAGACCTTTCCTGCCGTGAGTTTCATTTTCAGTGACCCCACCTTGCATGCTGAACAACCAGAAATCCACTGTCTATCCTTAAGTAAAAACTGTGTCCAGGGAAATACAGTCAACTCTCTCAAAGCGGACACCCCTGTAAGATGGACATCTGTGATTGACTGGTTCTGACCAAATTACACTTGTTTGTCTGTAACTAACAGTGTTCCAGTTAAATTCAAAGGCAAGGAGTCGATGCATAATTTTAAGGGGTCAACACTGGTTGTAGGTCTCTCTAAATCTTCTTAAGTTAGCCATTTCATTTGTCAGATCAGGAAGTCAGCCTTGTTGGGTTTTTTTCCTGCATGAGACCCTCTCTTATCTGGAACACTGAACTAAGCTCTGTATAATAAGCCACTTCTCTAAGGCACCGGCAGCTAGAGCTGGTCTCATGGTGTCTGGCTTAGAGAGAGTCTAGTGTAGTAGAAATATAGTTGCTCTGTGCTACATGTACAATGAATTTGGTCAAATGTTGCAGTAAACACATTATGGCACTTTGCACAAATGTAGTCTTTGCACAAATGTAGTCAAAAAGAGCTATAATTTCATTGCTTCCTTGTTGAACAATGTAATGGCTGTGAAAAAAATACTTAGGCCCATCCCTCCTCAGGAGGAGCATAGGCCATCGACGACAATCCTCCACCGCACACGGTTCCGGGCTGTCTTCTCTGCTTCCTTCCAGGTTGTGCCCATCTTCCTCAGCTCTGCTTCAGTGTCTCGTCTCCAGCTGTTTCTTGGCCGGCCTCTCTTCCTTTTCCCCTGCGGATTCCAAAGGAGCGCCTGGCGCGTGGTGCTGGTGGTTGATTTCCAAAGGGTGTGTCCAATCCAACCCCACTTCCTCCTTAGGATCTGATGGTCGACTGGCTCCTGTCCCGCCTTTTCCAGAGGTCTTCGTTGCGGATCTTTTCAGGCCACCTGATGTTGTAGATGCGCCTGAGACACGTGTTGACAAATGTCTGGATTTTCTGCGTGGCTGCCTTGGTTTTTCTCCTCGTCTCAGATCCATACAACAGGACGGACTTAACATTGGAGTTGAAGAGGCGAATCTTGGTGGTTCTTGGTGGTCTGGCTGATGTTCTTTGAGACCCAGATGTTCTTGAGCATGATGAAGCCAATCCTGGATGCGACATTACGGTCCGTACCCCCCTGCCTATCCACCACACTCCCGAAATAGACGAAGGACTCAACCTCTCTGATGGGTTCTCCACCAACTGTGACTGGTGCTTGGACATTGGTGTTGATCCTCATGAGCTCTGTCTTGCCCTTGTTGATCTTCAGCCCTGTGCCCACTGATGTTGTTGCAAGGCAAGTTGTCTTGTCCTGCATCTGACTGTGGTTGTGTGACAGGAGAGCCAGGTCGTCTGCAAAGTCGAGGTCGTCGAGCTGCGTCCAGAGTGTCCACTGAATCCCGTTGTTTCTGCCTGTTGTAGTGGTCCGCATGATCCAATCGATGACCAAGAGGAACAAGAACGGTGACAGCAAACACCCCTGACGAACTCTGGTTCTGACCTGGAAACTCTCCGACAGCTGGCCGGCATGAGCTACTTTGCACGTCATTCCCTCATAGGTGCAACGGATCAGGGAAACAAATGTCTCTGGTACTCTGTAGTGCCTCATCAGTTTCCACAGCGACTCTCTATCCACGCTGTCGAATACCTTCTCATAGTCGATGAAGTTTATGTAGAGCGGGGAGTCCCATTCCAACGATTGCTCCACAATGATGCACAGGCTGGCAATCTGGTCGGCACATGATCTGTTTTGACGGAAGCCCACTTGCTGGTCTCGGAGTTTGGGGTCGACCGCCTCCTTCATTCGGTCGAGAAGGATTCGATTCAGGACCTTGCCGGGCACTGACAGGAGCATGATCCCTCGGTAGTTGCTGTAGTCTCTGAGGTCCCCCTTCTTTGGCAACTTGATGAGGATGCCCTCTTTCCACTCAACCGGAATCTCCTCCCTCTCCCAGATCTTGGCGAAGAGGTTGTACAGCATGTTGGTGGCTGTCTCCAGGTCAGCTTTGATGGCTTCTGCTGGTATCTGATCTGGCCCTGCAGCTTTCCAGTTCTTAAGTGTCATGATGGCTTTTTTGATCTCTGTCCTGGAAGGCTTGCCGCAGTTGATGTCAAGGTCTTCCTCTGCAGGCAGAATGTCCGGTGGTGATTCTGGTGTTGGCCGGTTGAGCAATTCTCTGAAATGCTCTGCCCATCTTGCGAGCTGTTCTTCTATTATGGTCAGTTGTTTCCCGCTCTTGTCTCTCACTGGCTTTTCAGTCTGTTGGAACTTGTTGGCGAGTTTTTTGGTGATGGTGTACAGGTCTTTCAGGTTTCCCTGTCCTGCTGCTTCTTCTGCCTGCCCAGCTAGGCTGTCCACATAGTCTTTTTTGTCCTTTTTGATGCTTTTCTTCACTTGTTTCAAATATAATTTCATTGCTTCCTTGTTGAACAATGTAATGGCTGTGAAAAAGTACCCTTTTCCTTTATTTTGGCAACAGTACAGTGTAAAAACTGACATTGAAGCATTTAGTGTTTTGCCTAAGAAAATGGATTAACAATGTTTTATGATACTGCAGCTGTCAATAGAGTACTGAAGTGTGACATCACAGAAACTAAATTATTTTGTGAAATTATGGGATTTGATTAGACATTCGGAAAGGGCATGACGAAAAATGCCCACTTGCCAAAAATCAGCATCTTAGTGACATTTGGGGTGAGATGATATTGGCACCATTATGCTCTGGTGACTCCATACAAATCCTTCTAATTTTTGCCTTGGAGTTGGTTCATTATGTAACGAACCAAGGCAAAAATTAGAAGGATTTGTATGGAGTCATCAGAGCATAACGGTGCCAATACCCCAAAATTTAATTGCAATAAGATGCTGATTTTTGGCAAAGGGGCATTTTTCGTCATGCCCTTTCCGAATATCTAACCAAATCCCATAACTTCACAAATTTTAGTTTTTGTGATGTCACACTTTAGCACTCTATTGTGTATCATCGCAAGTTTCTTTCTTTTTAGTGCTGTCTCATCAGTGGGGAGAGTGGAGCTGGAAAAACAGTATCTGCAGACTACTTAGTGCGCCATTTGGCTGAACTTGGAAAGGTACTTTATACATGGTACTTACATGTAAAAACTTGGTAATGTTGTGTATGGTGATAGCATGGTGGTTGTACACTGTAATTGGCTAGTTTATCAAAAATGCTCTTTTTAGATTAAAGAAACTTTACTTACCAGCATGTACATGCCATAAAGTTGTATAATTTTGTTAATTTTTGTTAATTTTGCTTGGTTGCCATTAGTTCCCATAGTTAGGAAAATGATGCCCTGTTAGGGTAAAATAAAATTCTGACGAGCAACATGGCATCGAAACAGCGACATCAACATAGTGAAATTTTGACGAATGACAAAAAGATTTTGTGAAATTGCAAACTTACAGCCTGGTAGTGCGTGAAATTCAGACAGCGATACATGAAAATGACAACATTTGAAATTCAGACTGGTGACATGCACCCTCCCCCCCACCTCCCTAAACCGGGTCTCAGATTAATGGAGTTTAATTTGAGATAGATACAGGTTCAAGTTGAGTTTAAGGTGGCTCCTAATAGTGTAAACATTCCATCATGATACATTTATGATATTCAATCACAGCTACACCAGTAAAGTTAAGAGAAAACGTTTAGTACAGGTTTGTAAACACTTAACCAATGAACAAATTTAGGTGACTACGACATCAAAATTTGTTACCATGGCAACGTCAAAAGAGGCCAAAAAGAACCCATTTTCAACATTTTGAGGCTAATAACTTCAAAACCGCTTGGTGAAATTTTTTAATTTTTATTTTTTCATCTTATAAACATAACAAACATTTGTGCCAATTTTGAAAAAAATCTGTACATAGGATTCAGAGATAATATGTCATTTTTACTTTAAGGTAGCTCAGAAATCTATTTACAGAATTTTTTATAAAATTGTTAAAATGTTTCTCTTGCCAATTAAACAAAAATATATCAAAAACAAAAACTTTCACTGCGTAGTTTATAAGTTATTAGCCTCAAATGGTCCAAAAAAGCGCATTTTTTTTACCTCTTTTTGCATTGTCATGGCAACGAATGATGACATCATTTGGATACCACTTTGTTGACTGATAAAAGATTTACTGGTTTCAAGTAAAAGATTTTTAGCCACACCATCGGGCTAGCTGTAATGGCATGCAAAAGACGAGAGGGCTGAACAGTATGGAGCCACCTTAAGATGTACCTGTAACAGGATTCTACTGAACTTATCATTTTTTTCAACAGGCTGGAAACAGAACATTGGAGGAGAAGATACTCCAAGTAAGCGAGAGTGGACTAGCTGCCTTCAAATTTTAAAACTTGAAAATGTTTGTTTACGTTAACTTTCAATTGTTCTCAAAAAAATTGTCACTTGAAAATAAAAGAAGGAAACGGCACCAAAGTCAAGTATTTATGGTTTTTAATCGCATTCAAAGAACGCCATCCTAATTTCGTGTTGGTTGTCCTGTGGTTTATGTGCAGTAAAATTTGAGATTTTTTGGTAGACGGTCTTCCAAATGGCCGCCCCTATTGTTTTTTTTTTCAGGGGCTCATTTCCGCCAGAAATTCCTTTGAACGCGTCTCCATAATCTGTGATTACTGCTAGTTATTAACAGCTTTGTTTTGAATGGTACAGTTAATGTCATACTTACATGTACTTCAGAATTTCACCCACTGGACTCAGATGTTAGGACCACCTTGTACAGTGCAAGCATAACATGCAGTAGTACCACATAAAAGTATTATTCAACAGCTTTGCATGGTTACATTTTCTATTATTTTCATGCACAGTCACTCAACAATTAGAAAGAATTACTCAATGTTTGTCCATAGGCAGACAGAATGCAACATCAGTTGTCTTTTGCTGCAAGGTTCATTGTTTTTATTGTTAGCTGAAGTTGTGTTTGATTGACAGGTCAATCCTCTAATGGAAGCTCTGGGAAATGCACAGACAGTGATTAACGAGAACTCCAGCAGATTTGGAAAATACTTGGAACTTCATTTTACATCTAATGGTGCTCTCACAGGAGGTAAGAAGAGAAAGTTGTCAGAAATGTTCCTTCTTATCACTACCAAGAATGTCAGTTCTTTAATTACATCAGTCAGTTAATCAGTCAGTCAGCCAATTAGCCAACAAGCCAGCCAGCCAGTCCATCAGCCAGTCTGTTAGCCTGCAGCCACAGAGACAGACAGACAGACAGACAGACAGACAGACAGAGACAGCCAGTCAAACAGACAAACAGAGGCACTGGCATTCAGTCATTCTATCATTCAGCCATTTAGGCAGCTAGTAAGTTGGGAGGTAAGGAGATAATCTTGTTATAAATTGTCAGTACTTCTTGAGCCTTTCATTACCAGAAAGTCAGTCAATTGCAGGTCGTCAGCATGCCAGTCAGTCAATTAATTACTTAGTCAATCAGTCTGTGAATTACATTGTAGTCAGTCAGTCTGAACCAGCCATTCAGCCAGTCCATCAGCTAGTCTGAGTTAGCCAGTCAAATAGATAGCATTCAGTCAAACAGGTAGTGCGACAGACATTCAGTCAAACAGGCAGTCCAACAGATGGGCAGCCAGTTAAACAAGTAGTCTGGCAGACAGGTAACCAGTCAAACAATCACAACGGTAGCCAGACAGACAAACAGACAGCCAGTCAATCAGCCAGTCAGTTAATTAGCTAGTCAAACAGAAAGACAAAGACAGCCAGTCATTCTGTCAGTCGACTACATATAGCAATTCAGTCAGTTAGTCAGTTAGCAGGTTGGGAGGTAAGGAGATAACTTTGTTATTAATTGTACTTCTTAACCCTTTCACTACCCATAAAGTCAGTCAATCAGTTAGACGGGCAGTCCATCAGCCAGTCAAAAAGACAGTCAGTCAGCCAGCCAGTGAGACCAACAGGCAGCCAGTCAAGCACTTACAGTTAGACAGATAGGCAGCCAGTCAAACAGGTAATCAGACAGACATACAGTCAGTCGGCAAGACAGGCAGCCAGTCAAACTAGTAGTTAGACAGACAGACAGCCAATTAAACAGGTTGTCAGATGGATAGGCAGCCAGTCAAACAGACAGACAGCCAGTCAGATAGGCAGAAAGCCAGTCAAACAGGTGATTAGACAGGCAGCCAGTCAAACAGGTAATCAGCCAGACAGCCAGTCAATCAGGTAGTCATAAAGATAGACAGTAAGACAAATAACTAGCCAGCCAGTCAAGCAGTTAATCAGACAATATGACAGACAGACAGGCAACCAGTCAAACAGGTAGTCAGACAGACAGGCAGTCAGTCAAACAGGTGGTTGGACAGATGGACAGGCAACCAGTTAAACAGGTAGTCGGACAGACAGTCAGACGGGTAGCCAGTCAAACAGACAGACAGTCAAACAGGTAGTTAGACAGAGACACCCATTCAGGCAGTCAGCCAGCCATTAAGCCGGACAAGTAACTAGGCAGACAGACAGGCAGCAAGTCAAACAGGTAGTTGGTCAGACAGACAGACAGCCAGTCAAACAGGTAGTTGGACAGACACACTCATTCAGTCAGACAGACAGCCAGTCAGATAGGCAGACAGCCAGTCAAACAGGTCATTAGACAGGCAGCCAGTCAAACAAGTAATCAGACAGACAGTAAGACAAATAACTAGTCAAGCAGTTAATCAGACAGACAGACAGACAGGCAGCCAATAAATAGGTAGTTGGACAGACAGACAGGCAGTCAGTCATCAGGTAGTCAGACAGACAGTCAGCCAGTAAAACAAATAGATGGACAGACAGGCAGCAAGTCAAACAGGTAGTTGGACAGACACACTCATTCAGTCAGTCAGACAGACAGCCAGTCAGATAGGCAGACAGCCAGTCAAACAAGTAATCAGACAGTCAGTCAGTCAAACAGATAGTCAGACAGACAGGCAGCCAGTCAAATAGGTAGTTGGACAGACAGACAGACAGGCCAACAGGCAGCCAGTTAAACAGGTAGTTGGACAGACAGACAGGCAGCCAGTCAAACAGGTAGTCAGACAGACAGACAGCCAGGCAGCCAGGCAGCCAGTCAAACAGGTGGTTGGACAGACAGACAGACGGACAGGCAACCAGTTAAACAGGTAGTCGGACAGACAGACAGATGGGTAGCCAGTCAAACAGGTAGTCAGACAGACAGACAACCAGTCAAACAGGTAGTCAGACAGACAGGCAGTCAGTCAGACAGGTAGTTCAACAGACAGACAGCCAGTCAAACAGGTAGTCATAAAGATAGAAAGTAAGGCAAATAACTAGCCAGCCAGTCAAGCAGGTAATCAGACATTGATTGACTGATTGATTAATTCACTTTTATTCAAATACGGTAATTTCATAAGTTACATAACTTCTTTCATGAAAGCTGTATAGAAAAAGAAGTAAATGCTGTACAGACAGACAGTAAGACAGACAGACAGGCAACCAGTCAAACAGGTAGTCAGACAGACAGACAGTCAAACAGGTAGTTGGACAGACAGACAGACAGGCAGCCATTTAAACAGGTAGTCGGACAGATAGGCAGCCAGTCAAACAGGTAGTCAGACAGACAGACAGACAGGCAGCCAGTCAAACAGGTAGTCAGACAGACTGTCAGTCAGTAAGGCAGCCAGTCAAACAGGTAGTCAGACAGACAGGCAGTCAGTCAGTCAGTCAAACAGGTAGTTGGACAGACAGGCAGCCAGTTAAACAGGTAGTCGGACAAACAGGCAGCCAGTCAAACAGGTAGTCAGACAGACAGACAGCCAGTCAAACAGGTAGTTAGACAGGTAGTTGGACACTAAGACACTCATTCAGTCAGTCAGCCAGCCATTAGGCTGGACAAGTAACTAGACAGACAGGCAGTCAGCCAACCAGTTATTCAAAATAAGCAGTCAGCCAGTCAGATAACCTGTCAAATGTAATGTTTGACAATATTGAAAGTCACTTGGTGAATGTGTTTTTCATTTAGGGTTACTGTTAGCCTTATTGTTGATCAGTGCAAAGTACAAATGTAGTCAGTTCCTCAGTTTGTCATTCTATCAGTCAGTCAACCTGTCATATAATTATGGTTTGTTTTTTTAGCTAGTACATTGGACAGACTGAATACATTACATTGTTCATGTGAATTAACTCACTAATTGAATGTTGTTTCCAAGGGATGCTATCAGAATACTTATTGGAGAAATCCAGAGTTGTATCACAATCAAAGTGAGTTACTTTACTTTAATTTTTATTTAGTTTCTCCTGGCATTGTTGGAGAAATTTAAGTTGATGACTCAGATTGAAAGGGACTGCATGACAGCATGTCCAGAACATACAGTTAAGATGTAACTGATCATGAGATTCTTGGTGTGGCAAAAAACACTGTTGGTTAATTAGCTTTGGTGTATTTTTATTGTCTTTTGAATCTCATGATAGTGTTTAGGCCAAGTGTCTAGCGTGTTAGCATTGGCAACCTGAAACTCAGCAATATCTTTTACAAGTCCTTTTACAGTCCGGCACATTATCCAACAGAAAGCAGGCCCTGCCATAGTAATTAAGTCTAGTCTTCTCCCAGTTACATGGGAATTTTAATGTATTGTTCAAATGTTTGGGCAATTCATCTTTGTGATCATTTCCTTATTTCTCTTGACCTGTATACTTGATCATGCTTTGATATTTAAAGGAGGAAATTGATACTGATCACTATATAATTATACTGGGGGTAAAAGGGTGAATAAAAATGCACATTGTACATGTTTAATTAGTTGTTTGGTTTGATGAAATTAAATTATGGCATTCAAATAATTACTTAATAATTATTGTTGCTTTAACCCGTTCACTCCCAGAGTTGATTCTGGAGAAATTGTAATGTAGTTCTAACATTTGAGCCTGTCAACAAAATCCTGTGGTATGACCATTCAAATGAAACCTCTTTGGCAGTACTTTTGCATGGTACCAATTTTGGTTTTCAATATTATTTTTACCAAATGAAATTAGGGATTTTTCTTGAATTTTGATTTTTAGCACTCTTTGGGGTGAAGGGTTAAAGTTGCCTAAAGTTAAACTTACAAATATATTAAGCTTTGGCATACAGTGTATGACAAGCATCTCAACCAAGCCTTAAGGTTACAGTGTACCTTCGGGGGTGTCTCCAGTATAACAGCTCTAACGTCTTAAGATTACACTTAATATACCTAAACCCAGATATCAAATTAAAGCTTATAGAGCTGGCTATCTAAATATGGAAACCATTTGGTAATAAAATGAATTGTCGAATTTTTTACGACGTCTAAATTCGAACGTCTGAATCAGCTTTAAAACGCTATAACTCGAAGCGATTATTATATTTTGCTAATTTGATTTGTTCTCGGGTTTCCGGACACAAAGCGCTAAAAAAACCTGTCGGCGATTTCCCATATTCAATTGCAGTAAAAAGTTACAGAACATTTTCGAAAAGGGGAGAAAAAAAATTGGAATGGTCGCACGGAAATGGCTCTTGACGAAAAAGTTTTCGGAATTAAGAAATTCGCCGACACGTTTTTGTTGATTATAATTATGTTAGCCTAGCTTCTGTCCAAATTTAAGGAAAATCGAACAAATTCCCTTTGAGTTGTAGCTCTTTAAAGTGTCCCCAACAAGCAAAAAATGAACTTTGAGAAAACGGCGCTTAAAAAAACATATTGCTTAATAAACAAACTCCGCCCATAATAGTTATACCGTCATTTCTCCGTCAATTTTCACTATTTTTCGATAATTTTTTTTTGGATGAAAGTTCATCCTGTAAACTTTATTTTAATGCCCAAAAAAATTTTCAATAAATTTTCAATCTGAAGGTACACTGTAACCGTAACAGTATATGGTTTCACAATGATAATTATTTTGTCTTTACTGTGCATCTTTAGAGGAGAGAGGAATTTCCACATATTTTATTACATGATTGCTGGTCTGGCCTACAACAAGAAACTGGAGAAATATTCTTTCAAGCTTTATGCACAGCACAAGTAAGTACTTGTATATTAAAAACGTTAGCAGACGTGATACAGTACAAGAACGTGATACAGCCCAGTACCCCCCCTGGGGGGGGGGAGGGGGGAACTCAGCTATAATAGCCATGGGTAGGTGTGAATGAACCTAAATTGTAAGACCCCAAAAAGTTCCTATTAGGCTGAAATCAGACCCAAAAACAAAACAAGTCCCTTTTCTCCCTGTATAAAAAGGTGATGCTTTTGCCAACCCCTAAAATAGTCCTCACCAAAATCTTTCACTTCAGTAAAGTCACCACAGAATTTCTAACCCATAAAAGTCCTCAGATCGCGAATTTCTACCCCCCCTTCCCCCCAAATGACTTTGCACCTCCCCGCCACTTTTATACCTGAGTATCCCTGCTGGCACTATTGGCCTGCAGGTACATGTAACTGAAACAAAGTAGCACTGTTTAGTTGATTTTATTTGTTTCCCACCAAACGAGATAACACATTTAAGTAGTCGATAAAATATGAGCAGGAGATCTGTATGGACGTTTACAATGGCGAGCCGAAGGCGAGCCATTGTAAATGCCCATACAGATCGGACGCGAATATTTTATCATACTTATGAAATGAAACAATGAGTAGAGATCTGTATGAAAAGTTAATGAATTTACTAATTAGCTGAGCGGGTGTCTGTATCAAAAGTTAAGTCTACTGTTTAATAATTCATCAACTCAGTTGATTTGTATTGGGGTTTACAGCTTAGGTGTACATATGACTCAAATACCACCTATTGATTTGTCATAACTCAGTGTTATGAATTATGAATGAATTTTATAAGTAATCATACATGTTTTGCTGCAAGGCAAAATAATTGCCATACATCCATATAATCCATAAATATTATTATTATCTGTTATCCAGCTACCTCCAAACGGGAGGAAAGAACTTACAGGACTTAGTGTGTACCCTGGGAAACAGACGCAAGTTCGAAGAGGTTCAAAGATGTTTTGATATCATTGGTTTCAGTCATGAGGTAACAAAAATAATAAAAACAACATGAGGGATTGTAATTGACACTGAATTGTGAGTAGACTCCGCTAGCTGTCACTTTTCAGTCAATTGAGTGGAAGAGCTAATCATGGAAAGAAGCTCAACAGGACTGGAAGGAGCGAACTGGGTGAGAGACACCTCTTTCCCAGTTGACTCTTGGCTCCTATTACTTTCGCTCATTCTGTCGATTGTGCCTGTTCCAGGCGTTCAGATAGAGGGGAGGTGAAGGGGGAATACGTCCATGATAACTGTCACGAATATAGCACCTCCTACACATAATTGTCATGTCCATATAGTTGTATATTTCATGCAACACAAGCTGTCACGGTACTTGTAGTAATTGTAGTGCCCGTAGTACCTGTAGTATTGCATGTATACCTGTAGTACCCATAGTACCTGTAGTACTTGTAGTACCCATAGTACCTGTAGTACTTGTAGTACCTGTAGTACTTGTAGTACCTGTAGTAGTTGTAGTATATGTAGTATCTGTAGTAGTTGTAGTACGTGTAGTACCTGTGGTACCTGTAGTCGATTGCTGATCGTGTGATGCTTGTCCCCTTCTCCATCAAAAGAAGGACTGTTAGGAGTCTTATTGACGAGAATTGCACAAGTGGCAGTTTTTGTGAAATGGGAAGTTTTCTGATGTTTTTTTTTACAGGAAGTATCACAGCTGTTTTCAATTCTGGCTGCCGTGATTCACCTTGGAGACATTCATTTCACAGAAGATGAGTCCGTGTCACATCTAAGCGACAAGAGCATGGTCAGCAATCCACAAGTTCTACGAATAGGTTTGTACAACTCATATTACCCCTACCTCCTCCACCCTCTGTAGGAAAACATACATTTGAGACACAAGTATCTTTTCGTCGATAACTTTAAGGCTATCAGAGTACCCCTGGAAGAGCTCCTTTCCATAAAGACCTTTTTCCCTGCATGAGCAAAAATCCCCATGCTGCCTGCCTCTTAGAGGCAAATGTATGTCCCAAATTTTGAGCAAACAACCGTTTCTATCGTTCGTAATTTCACTGCATATTACTCAGCAAAATTTAAGTCCTACCCCAGCCTGTATCTTGGAAGCAAATTCATGTCCCCAGATATTTTTCTTCACTAATTTAGATGGCTCAGATAAAGCAAAGAACGAATTGTTTTTAATTGTTCCTTCCTTTTTCTGTACCAAACTAATGTTTACCCCCAAATGAGACCAATATTTCTGATACTGGTGAAGAAACTAAATTTATTTACCACTTCTGTTTCAGTTTCATCGCTTTTGAGTATTAACGCAGTGGAACTTAGAGATGCACTGACCACAAACAGCAATGTAACAAGAGGTAGGAAATAATTATCAGAAATTAAATTACCCAGTTCTACTTCCATTTCAACTGGCCAATCAAAATATAACTGAGACCTAAGGGAAGTAGAGTTGGGAGCAGGAATATGGAACTTGACAACTTCGCCCCTTACAGGTCTTGCAGATGGATTGGATTTTGAAATGGAAGCCACCATGAAGTGTTAGAAAATGTCAACGAGTGAAAATTTGCATAACTTTCTCCATTTACTATATCCCGTTCAACACTTCGCGTATTCACGAGATACAAAAGGTGATAAAAGGGGGTCCAGACTTGCTGATGGTGGGGATTGGGGGGGGGGGGGGGAGGGATGCAGTGGTAGCCCCTAATGATAACGTTGTCAAATTGCAACAGTATGGTGTGCAACACTGTAAGTGAATGTTTATTCTTTTTAATCCCAGGGGAGACGATAGTGAGAAACAACTCCGTCGACCAAGCTGTGGATCACCGTGATGGAATGGCTAAGGTATGTCAGTTAGCACCAGTCTTGTTGAGAAAGTTTTTTGTTACAAATATTGACTATTGAAAATATTTTTGAATTTAATATCCATAATTCACAAAAGAACCATTTCAGTTATCGCTGGAAACATATTTCAGGTGATGAAACCTTAGTTTTAAAATTGACAGGCAATAACAGAGTTGCTGCAAACTCTGTCGGAAGCACCACAGAAATCTACCTAGTGTGTCATGATTGTCAGATGACAACAAGAAATTTACATACGCCATCAGAGTTTTCATTCCCGCTTGTTGTACTGGAGGTGAAATCTTCAGCCCTTATGTATCGGCATAATTTGGGTTTGAGTTTTGTTTAAACAAAAACTCTTTCTATTGGAAAGTGAAATATCGCTAGAAATTCGCCAGAACCATTAACGTAATTCATTGAATTTTGCTTTCATTACTTTTGCACAGTACAGTACTTTAGTGAAATCGGAGTAAGGCTCTCTTCCAGTAGTACTGGTGTGCTTAATCCAAGCTGAATATCAAAATTTCGTTCGAACTTTGATGTGTTGTTTGTTGTTACTTGTAGGCACTCTATGGCAAGCTATTCAGCTGGATTGTTCACCGGATTAATGCATTACTAAGGGCTGACCAAGGACGTTTGGCATTGTATGTAAACTATTTATAAAGGAGTTACCTAGTGGAAAGTTGTACGGTGTATGACGTGGCTGGTTATTTTGACGAGTCTGTTGTTTGAGCCATTTAAGGAGAGAGAACCAAAAAAGATCAAGTCCGACGAGTGAAAATGTTACAATTATACTCAGTTTCCGCTGGTTATCAGACCACTAAGTCATCTTTTCCCAAGTTCAGGCTTATGACAATAGTTCCCTGGCGCACGGGCAGAAGAAACTGTATGAGAAAAGTGTAATAACGTCTCATACGTTTTGCACTCAGTTTGGTGTGTATTCTCCCCCCCCCCCCCCCCCCCCAAAAAAAAAAAAAGACTCACCTTCGCCTAAAAGTTCTTGCAGCAGCTATTTGTTAGCTTAAGAAATACCTTGAACTTGCATCTCAGTTTTTTATTGGTGTATTATAAAATAATGTCAGTCAATTTTGTTGTTGTTTTAGGGATAATGATTACAGAATTGGTATCCTGGATATTTTTGGATTTGAAAATGTCAAACGCAATTCATTTGAACAGCTTTGCATAAACGTTGCCAATGAACAGATCCAGTTCTACTTTAACCAGCAAATCTTCTCTTGGGAAATGGTGAGCGCTTTCAGTTGAATCTTCGTTTCTTGTCCCTGTGAATCCTGCACGGAATAAGGCTTCTAACTTTAAAAAAGTTTCTAATTACATGTGGAATTATATCTCTTCTTGTTCAATTTTTGAACTTGCTCTTTGTTTTACAGGAAGAGTATCGTTCTGAGGGAATTTCTCTTGCACAAATAACCTTCACCGACAACCGACCTGTTCTGGATATGTTTCTGCAGGTATAGTTATTGTAATGTCGTAATTTTTCGAGCTACAGTGCTGTTACAATACAAGTAGCACTAACAAGTATCAGATAGATTGATTTTCACTCGAGTGTCGTAAAACCAAAACCAAAGTAATTACTCTGGCCAATCACAAGACACGCAGACAATCTAATGAACCAATCAGAGCTCGAAGCTAATACACGAAAATTGCAAGCCAGGGAAAATGCGTGCGAACAATCCACAATTGTTTTAAGTTCTGATTGGATTAGAAAGCGGCACGAGATATTTTAGCCAATCACAAGTTAAGGCATACTAATGCAAAACCAAAGCAATTGGGAAATTGCTTTTGATGCTCAACATCTACATCTACATCTGCAACTTTAATCCACAAAGGCTATGGCCATCACGTGAATGTAGTGCTAGTGCAAACTAAACATTGTATTGTTTGTGCGGTGTATAAATGCAATATTTATGGTAAATTTAAAAAATAGAGTTAATAATGACTATCAATTGAAAACTGTTCTAAGCAATCGGGAAATTGCTTTTGATGCTCAACATCTACATCTACATCTGCAACTTTAATCCACAAAGGCTATGGCCATCACGTGAATGTAGTGCTAGTGCAAACTAAACATTGTTTGTGCGGTGTATAAATGCAATATTTATAGTAAATTTAAAAAATAGAGTTTAAATAATGACTATCAATTGAAAACTATTCTAATAGTATATTTTTATTCGTTTTCTAGAAACCTATTGGTCTGCTTGCTCTTTTAGACGAGGAAAGTCGTTTCCCTAAAGCAACTGACTTCACTCTTGTGGGTACGTATATACTATAAACTAATTTCGATTTTGAGGCGTCAATACTGCATTATATTGACGGCTAGTTGGAAGAAAATATATTCCGTATTGGGCGGAGTCGCGAAGCGACGGAGCCCAATACGGAGAATATATTTTCTTCCAACGCCGTCAATATAATGCAGTATTGACGCCTCAAAATCGAAATTAGTTTTGTATCACGATTCAACTGTTTTTCGGGCAAAAAGAAAGCAAAACTTAAGAGAACTTGTGCTGATCAAAGCTGAAATTCTTACTAGTAACAAGCTGACGTACACGACGTTTTGTACGCGTTATCATATTTTTGTTTTGCAAAAAAGTTTCAAAAACACGGACTTTTCACGCTATAAATTGCTCATTGAAATAGAACAAATTCGACACAACATCTTTTTGAAGTTTTTCAAAGTTACAAATGTCGAAAAAATGAGTAAATAATGCAAACTTGCCGAGGTTTTAGCCCAAAACCTTTTTTTCAATTATGATGGTGTGATAGCGCGCGCACAGCACAGCTCAATGTAAACAAACCGTTCAAACGAACAAAAGCAGCTTTTAAACTCATCTTATCGTTAACTTTCGATAGAAAGGATCGTTGCATTGAATACAGCGTTGTTTATCTGTCAAACGTGACAAAGTAATCAACATTTTTGCCCCTCCTTTGAAGATAATCTGAAATTTTGGTTTTCAACGCAAGGAAGCCATTAAATTACGGCGGGAAATTTTCAACCAATCACAGGCTGGTTTTTGAGACGACAATACGACTTTATATTGACGTCTCAAAAGCAGGCAAAAGTAACTGAGAATCGTGATACTATATAATATTCGACTTACTGGTGAAAAACAATCAAAGTCTCTCCCATTCTGTGCGTTTGATGTTAAAAGCTTGACCCACTCCGGTTGAATACTCACTATAATCACTAATTTGCAGAGAAATTTCACAAGAACATCGAAGGCCAACATTACGAAAGACCCAAAGAAAAGAGTGTGTACCCATCATTTGTCATTGTACACTATGCAGGACGGGTATGTATTAGCAACAACAACAACTTTATTAATAAACAAATAAAATTACGAAAGTATTGCCCGCACCTAGCAAGGCTATTCGAGGCGGGACAATGCATACAAAATATAAGAAATAAAGACTAAGGCTATTAACTAAGGAAAGTGAGCCTCAGCCAATTGACTTCTTCGTTGCAGTGTGCTTAGACCATTAAATACAGTTAAAAGGTTTTAACGTAGTTAACGACTAGGAGCGCGAGTCTTGCCGTTAGCCTTGCGAGGCGTTGCTAGTATGCTTGCCAGCGCGGTAGTGCTTTTGGTGCATTTCTATAGCGTCTCTGTAGCGTTCATATTTGCGGGAGTGCTGGGGCCAACTTCCGGTCAGCGTTATTCCCCTGTTGGTACATGCGTGTCTTCCATGTGCTTGCGTTGCGTTCCATGTTCTGTTAGCGTGGCGTTGTGCATAGTAAGTGTAGCGTTTTTTCAGCATCCCCCCCCCCTCCTCTCCCCTATTGCTGGATCATTCGTCCGGGTCCTGGTAGGATACAGTTTCTTCCACTCAGCCTTCGGCTTCAGTGTGACGGGTGCCCCTAGTTAGGGTGATTGGCTCGGGGGGCTCGTGGCTGGGTTGCGGGTTTGGGCAGGCCAGTTGGGTGTTCTAGCGCCTTGGGGTGCGATTACGATTGCAGCCCCCGGGCCCCCCTTGGGCACCTACCTCCATTTGCGACATGGGCATTAACTATTGGTAAGTAAGAAAAGCTCCAACTCGCGATGTTTGTTGATTTATTAGGTGAAATACGATGCAACCAACTTTTTGGAGAAGAATCGTGATACTCTGTCTCCTGATATCATTCATGTACTGAGATCCACTGGTAAGGACAAGATATCATTATCAAGACTTTGCTTTCTTCTGTTTATCACTTTCATCACCAACTGTGTTATGCTCAAAAATTAATTTTAAAAAAATCCAGAATGTCTTTTTACAACCTATTGAACTGACACTAGTCTGACACCACCGCATGAAAGTAGTGCTCATTAGCTGTTATATGAATGGTCATACTTTATAGGGCTTCGTCCATTGCCTCAAAAGTTAGAACCACCCTTTACAACATAATAAACAGCACCACAGGAAAGTTCTGCTCAATAGCTTTCATTTGAATGGTCATACAAAGGGTTTTATCAACAGCCTCAAAAGTTAGAACCACCTTGTACAGCACAACAAACAGCACCACGGGAAGTTACTGCTCATTAACTTTGATTTGAATGCTTAATTGCACCTAAAAGTGTGATCATTTAAATGCTCACAACTCTTAAATAAGTGTGACTCTTGTGTAAATGGTCATATTTTAGCAGGTACAAGAGAGGAGAGCGAGTGATTTGGACATGTGCGCTAACGTCACCCTCCCATCACGCTCCACGCGACATATGCTTCATGCGCGTGCCCGAATGCGCCCTTCTCCTTCCCTTTCCAGCGCTTGTCACGCAGGCTACACTTCAGGAGTTCATAGTTCACAGACTTGAAAGCTAGATTCAACCTATTCCCTGGCAGGGGAAAGGTTAATCACTAAAGACAACCCCTATTATGCTATTATGCTCACTGACCAAAACAGCACCTGTTCCAGAAGTGTTTCGTGTCGTGAGATTAAACTCGCTGTACATGGTGACTTAAGCCTGGTTTCCATATAATCGCAACGATCGCAGCGATTGCGATCGCAGAGATAGAAATTTTTCTATCTCTGCGATCGCAATCGCAACGATCGCAACGTTTTGGTTTCCATATGATCGCAAGGGTCGCAAGAATCGCAACGATTGTCGATCGTAACGATCATTGCGATCGTTGCGATTATATGAAAACCAGGCTTTATTTGCCTCCACCCATAATGAGTGGGATATAAAACGAATCAGATATTAACCCTTTCACTCTCAGAGTCAATTATGGAGACATGTAGTGTTGTTTTAACTTTTGAGTCTGTCATCGAAATCCTTTGGTGTGACCATTCAAATGAATCTCATGGACAGTACTTTTGAGTGGTACCATTTGTTTTTCAGTATTTTATAAAATGAAATTTGGAATTTTTGTTGAATTTTGATTTTTGACATTCTTGAGAGTTAAAGCGTTCACTACGTATTTATGTACTTTGCGTGCAAATCCTTATAGAAATGCGTGTTGAGTTTTGGATTCTTGCTATCCCGTTTAGTTATACCAGTCCTGCAATCATCCTGTAGAAAGCTGCGTGCGCATCAGTGCTATCATTTCCACTGAGATGGCAATTACTTTTGTTACAACTGAACCACTGTTTATTCATAGTTGACATTTGTTTTAACAGATAATCGTCTTGTTAGAACTCTTATGCAGCACCCTATGCCCAGATCAGGTTAGTTGCCATAGCAATGGCATTTATCACTGTTAAAAAATTCATCACACCCAAGAACCTTTCTCTACCTGTACATCTCCATCTGAAAAATGTGTTTTCATTTGCTTTTATGTGTTTTCATGACCGGTTTTCCTTCCACGTTTATGCTTTTTTATTTGTTTTTATGGTAAAGGTAGTTTTTTTATCTGCGTTGTCATAACCATGCACGCATTATTAATTAGTTTTCAAAATGTTTTCCGTCCACACATACCTATTTTTATACATATTCATACATACATATCGTTAAAATGTCCGCAGTATGTCTTTATTTGTTTTGTGTGAAAAATTTTATAAGCGTTTGCAACACATTTTCCACCCAGACGTAAGCGTTCTCTTTTTTGACATAATACATCATCCTCCCTATTTCTTTGTAATGCCATTCATCCTTTAACCCTGTCTCTTTCCGCCCTGTTTTGTCCTCAGTAGACTTTCCTCTGCAGCTGGTTCATGGGTTTACAACTATTTCAAACCTTTTTTGACTTGGGATTCTTCTACTTGGTCCCATGTGTTGCCAGCTTAACCCTGCAATTCTCTTTCCAGGCATTTTCGTGAGTGCTTGTAACGCGTGGTGTAGCCGACGCATCAAGGATATGCCCTCCGCGGTTTCTTTTTTTGGGGGTTCACATAAGTATAAAAGCAAATTTATGCACACATATTAGTTAACTGGCGAAAAACGTCTGATTGTTTGACACGTGGTCACGTGATATGGCTCTTAAATTCAAGATGGCGGCAAAATTTCTTCGTTTGTCGACTTGAGAAAAAGAATGAAGAATTTAATGCAGCATACGAGTTTGGAAGGTCATGTAAGGCGTTTGTAGATGGATAGGACCGTTTGATGTTACGTTCGCCGTCTATTGCATTGGTTTGGTACAGGTTTTGCATTGTATAAAACTTTGCGTTTGTATGGCAAGTGGGATTAAGACCCCACGAGTTCAAGCTGTGTACAGCTTCTTGTTTAATATTCTTTGTTTTACATTCATTTCCTACTTTTGTTTCTCTCTGGCGCTCATTCTTTTCTGCTCTGTATTCTTTGTGTTCTTTCTTTCTCACTCTCATATCCAGATCTCTCTGATCGCGTAACTGATGACGTAACTGATGACGTCACTCGTACATTGGATCCCCACTGGTGGAGAGTGAACAAGCCCTTCCCAGAGGCCAGTGAGGCCTTGCTAGGCTACAAACTTAAAGAGAGCTGGCTTAAAGGTGTTCTTAGGAAGAGAAAGAGTCGTGGTAAGACGGCATGTCTGATGGTGTGTTTCTACTGGGAGCAAATAAACAGAGTTCTTAGTTGATGACGTGTCTTTGAACTGACTCACACTTTGGTTACTCTAGGGTTTTTTCTTCCAGGGATGTAGTTAAGAGCCGGCTACCGGCTATTTTCACCACCTGAAAGAGAACTTATCACCGGCTGAAATTTCACTAGGAAACAAAGACTTTGGGAGATTTTGAAGGTGCATAAACCAGGAATACCGGCTGAACTTGTTAATGAACCTGCCAAGTGTTTTCTTAGCTACACCCCTGTACTTCTATATTTGCTCCAGCTGTTCGTCTGTTTTACTCAGTTTATTCTTCTCCTTATTTCTTTATTTGTATCCTCTTCCTCTTCATCAATGTCACTTTCCGCATGGTACAATATCACCTGGGTTACACCAGTTTCTTTTCTTCATCCTGCATCTCAAGAAAGATTTCAACACTCTCCAACATCATACTTTTAAAATGTTAACAAAACCACAGGGATCCCACACAATTTGTGTGATCAACTGTTTGTATGGGAATACCGAAAGGTCCGTATTATCGTAAAATACTTGTCACACCTCAGTCGTTGTGTTCTGTCGTCCTTGCGACTGAAAATGGTCAATCTTGGTAAGTGTTTTTTGTTAGCCGTATCCTTGTATATATAAGGAGAAAACGCGATGCCCTTTCTAGCTGCAAGGACGACAAAACACAACAACTAAGTTATGCTTATGTTTGTTTTGAACTTTAATTTAAATATCCTTTGCAATATACGGATATTTTGGTATACCTTTGTTCTTAATTTTAAAATACAAATGGTCACACAGTTTGTGTGAACCACCTATGAACAAAACATGGTATATCACTCTTTCTGCGATGGAATTTTTATTCTGTATTCCTCCCTCAGAATTGTATCATCAGGGTTTGAGCCAGGATTTGATGAGTGGAGGCCAATTTGTCCATTCAGCTAAGGTTTTAGGGGACATTTTTCATTTCAGAGGGACAATAAGTAAATCCAATGACAACCACCATTTTGAATTTTCCCTGAGACACAAACCATTAGCATACATGACGATTATATGTTTCAGTTTACAGGACTGATTGTCCCCTTGTTCGTTTTTCTAAGGGACAATGTAAAATGCAGTGCGGGATTGGCGCAATGGCGCGGCCTGGCACAAACCCTGTATCATCCTACATCGCAATAGCCCATTTCCGAGTTGCTCTTAGCCCTCTTTTCAAACTGAGGCCAAGTGCAAAACCAAAAAATATATATATATTTGCTTGGTTAACAAAACTCATATCTATATGAATGGATTTGCACTTGGCATCGGTTTGAAAAGGAGGCTAAGAGCAACTCGAAATGGGCTATTTTCTTGTCTCAATTTAAGCTCGAGTCCTTCCCGCATAGCACCAAACCTGTTTTGTACGCTCCTTTATTTTAACTGTTTTGGTTGTGGTGTATTTCCTTAGGTATTATAACGAAGAAGAACAGCTCTCAGCCCCCAGCGATGACCATGGAGAAGGACAAGGTACAAAAGACAGTGCTCAGTGTTGTGTTCATTAATACTGCGATAGTTCTTTAATGTCTAATTTCATTTTTACAATAACTGTGCGAATTCTCGCGCGCTGATTGGCTAATTTTTATTGTCAATAAGAGTACAGCGATAAAACGATAAAACTGACGCCATCAGCGAAGTTTTTTCCAAACTTTTCAGCGCTGCGTTTTTCATGGCGAGAATTCTTTCACAAAACCAGAATTATTCAATGAGAAAATCGTCCAAAATAGATGAGATGAACCTCAAGAAGCTAAAACACAACCTTAAAGCAGAAATATGAAGACGTTTGTTGAGAATCCAGACCTGAAAATTGTCGGTGAGCAGGATTATAGCGCTTTCGCTGAAAGAAGCTTTACCGGAGGTGAACTGAACCGTGTTTCAACGGATTATTTGAGAACAATTTTAACCGGAATAAAGGTTGGTTTCAAAATTCCAATTTTTCTATGTGTTTCTGACTCACTCTACTCAAACTTTTAATTTACGAGCCCGTGTTTCTCCGAATTATGGCGATGAAATTCTGGTTTTGTGGCGATCTCATCTTGCATCTCCTTCCTTCGTTTCAACATCAGTTTGCTGTGGATCCACTCGCCTGCGGCTTGTGGATCCACAGCACTTTGACAATGTTATGACGAAATTTATCATCAATAAGAGGACAGATGCATAAAAAACTGACGTTAATTTGTTAAATGGATACGAGTAAATGAAATAGGAAATAAAACCAAAACTGTCCCCAGCTTTGCCAGATGATTGGACTAGCAAGGGATGCAAAATGGTCACCAAACCGACATCACTGTTTGATGGATCTCCGACAACGTTCGGCATCGGTCTCTCTTCAAATTGACATATTAATCAAGTGGTTTCGAGTCATGGTCTCTACTCAGTCGCTATTAAAAATTCATAAAACAAGGGAAAGAAAGAAAACGAGAGAAAAGTTGTGTATTTGTTGGCATTTGATGATATAACATGAAAATAAGAGAAGGGAAATTTTGTATTTCGGCCAGACAGTGTTCTTTTAGCGGCCACCTTGCATTTTGGATGGTCAACAACAACAACAACAACAACAACAACAACATTTATTCGTACTGTTAAATTACAAAGATGTACACATAATATATGAATTAAAAATAGATACAGTAGCTGGTTACCCAAAATAACTAAAAAGCTAAACTAGTGGTCACTTCATTACAGCAGGTTCAAATGTATTATTGTTTTGTATTTATTATGAGAGTAGTTCAAGATATCGATTAAAATCTCAAACTAACCCTAACAGTTCTGCTTTTCTTTTAGAAACCCAACGGTCTGTTAAGTTTGCAAGAAACGAAGCAGAATTTCTGTTCCAACTCCACCTCCAGATGGCAACAGACCGTCTCTGTACATTTCAGGGTAAGTGAAAAAAGTTAGCCCCTCTTAATAAATAAATAAATAAATAATTTAATTAATTAATTAATTAATTATGTAAAGTAGTAAATAAAGCATGCAAGCAGACAATTAAATAACTTTATTAAAGTATAAATGGTGTTTCTCATAGAGTGAAAATTTGGAGCACTATTCAAATCTTATTGCAATTTGGAAGTTGTTGCGGCTGGGTTCTCTGTTTTGCTTTTCCCGCAGTTATTCTTGGCTTTCACTTACGTCATATCAAAATTCATAAGCATTAATAAATAGATTTCGAATCCAAAATGTTTATGGAATTGTAGAGAGTTTAAAACTACACATCTTGGCCAAATTTTGAAGCGCAAAAGCATTTCGTTCAAGAGTTATAGGCGAACGAGTATTAGATATTTTTAGTAAGAAATGTATGGAGCGGCCATCTATGTGCCCCTGAGAGGGGCACAAAGATGGCGGCCAAAAATTCAAAGTCTTAATTACACCAAAAATCACATCCAAAAATATTGTATTTGCTCTAAGCTCAATTAACTCGGCTTATAAGCACTTATAATGCAAACAATAACTTTCAGCTGATTCAATTTTGTTTATTTTCGCGGCTTATCCGAAATAGCGTGACGTATTGCGTGACACATTTACAACCTTTGCAAATCGGAAGCAAAACATCGTTAAAACCTGAAACTTTTTGTGAAAGATTATAACACTTGTATCCACATACCATGTTAGAAACAGCTTTGTAGGACGTTTTCTTTAGATTTTTTAATTTTTATGACGTCATGTGGAAGCCAAGAATGGTCACATGACTTTGTCTGGATTAGTTCTTGTTCGGTAGATGTTTGGCGAGGCCGGTAAATTCACTACATACAAGACTTAAATTGGCTAAAATAGATCGATATCGAGTGAGATCTATATTGTTGTAACCAGGAGATCGAAATTTTGTTGTGATCTGGAGGAATAAAGGCCCGTCAACAAGTGCATTTGCGCTTACGAGAGTGTTGGTGTTCGAGGAGAGGGGCTGTGAAAGAATCAAGTCTTTAATACAGGGTTCCAAACGTAAACTTTATCAACACAACAAACTGCGAGGCGTTCGCTTACAATTTTCATTGGTGTCAGAAGTGGGATGAAAATTGTAAGCGAACGCCTCGCAGTTTGTTGTGTTGGTAAAGTTTACGTTTGGAACCCTGTATTAAAGACTTGAGTCTTTCACAGGGGCAAAGAAGAGAAGCAACAGAAAACTCAACCCACACGTGACACCAAGTACGGGATTCGAACCCAGGCCACACTGGTGGGATGTGAGTCCTCACACCACTGCGCCAACTCTTCTCCTCTGATTGTTCTGGGTTTTTTTTTTAGTATTCTCTGCGAGATCTTTTGGCCAAGCTGCTGCCGACAGAATCTCACTTTGTGCGGTAAGTTGACGAAGGGTTTTTTTTTTCAGCAGCCTTAAACATGGCACTAATAGATTATAGCTAAAATCATCGGGTTTTTAATGTTCATGTTGTTGTCTCTAAAAGGTGCATCCGACCAAATGAACAGATGATTCCTGGCAAGTTTGATCAAGAAAAAGTTCAAAGTCAGCTAAAATACACTGGAGTGTTGGAAACTACAAGAATCCGTCGGCAGGTGGGTCATTAGTTAGAACCACCTGTTATTTAGTACCCTATTTAGACCCTCAGTTCTTCGCAGAGCATGGACTATCAACAAAAACATCTCCATCAGTCGTGGTATTGGGCCAGCCTTGACTGTTCCTCCCAGTTATTGCCGTCAGTTTTCTTCTCCATAACCCTGTACGCCTGCCCCTTGGTCTTGTACCCTGTGAATTCTGCTGCAAGCGTTGCTTTGTGATATCCAATTTGTTCTACCACTTACTGCATGAAAGATGTACTTTTGGAAATCACACGCTATATTCTAAATGCATTAATAGTGTTTCTTCAATTCAGTACGTTTTCGTACATATGCAATCTTTGGTTATTAAGGTTTCAGAAATTGTATATGATGGTGTTATAATGAGGCGTAGTGCAATAAAATGGCACGGAAGCAAAAATAATTTTACGGTACCCTGATACCTTAAATAGAACAGGAACGTACTGCTCAGTGGCACTTTAGGATTTTATCCACAGAATAACAAGTTAGAATAGTTACCCTTTATGATTTTACCAAGACTCGATATTGGTTTTGATCAACCTTGCACAGCATAAATACCTCTTATTAGCCGAGTTCGAGGTCCGTACCGTAAGTTACGGACCGAGTTTTTTTTCCTCGATTTATGGCCCAAGCGCGCTTCGCGCGCGGGCCATAAATCGAGGGTAAAAAACGAGGATCCGTAACTTACGGTACGGACCGAGAAAAACGAGGCTAATAAGATATTTATTATATCTCTAAATCGAAGATGAAGGAAAACCTTTCAAGTCAAAAGATAGACGGCTTCATTTGACTGACGCACGTCACAAGAAAGTAAAGAGCAAATTTTATTGGCTTTCAAAAATAGTGTGATCGGTGATCGGTCCTCGGTGAACTTGCGTGGCTCTTGAAAGAAAACTATGAAAACGAATTAATTTATCCTTCCATGTGTTCGATAGGACGACGGAAACCTGACACAAGGTAGTTTTCTTTGAAAAAATTCTTAGTTACTGGCGAAGACAAGTGAGGGAAAGAAGAATGAAAACGCCGCGATAAAATCGCCAAAACAAACGTGTTTGTCAAACTGGAAAATGTGGCTGTGGCAGCATTTCCGTCTACAGCGGTGAACGGAGAAACTCTCAAACTTCAAAAATGATACTGAAAATATCTCCCCATCTAATACTACACGCTGTTTTTGGCTTTTCGTTGTGCTTTAGTGGCTTCATGCCAACCTTTGTGCATGGATGAGTTTGAATTTCAATCGCACCTGACAAATTTTCAGCGTGAGCTGCAGCAAGAGCTGAGCGTATTTGCGAATACGCAAAAATTGTTTTCGGGGAATCCACTGCAAGGACAAAAATTTCGCTGAGGAATCAAGGTACACTTTTAGCGTAATTCTGTAGCCTCAAGTTTGTTCTTTTTTTCTGCCACAAACGATAACTCTGAACTTAAGTTTTATATAACTAGACAAGAACTTGATCAAACTAAGCCAGCTTATGATACAGTTTACCGATGGAAGCCGTTTCAAGTTGTTTTGCAGCTTTATGTTTTTCATAGAGACGTTTTCTTAAAAAGAAAGGTACTCTTTTTTCAATGCTGAATTAAATTGTTAAAGTTAAACGAATTTGCCAAGTTACTCGAGTTTTTACAACTTACAGCCTAAAAACTAAACACCAAAACAATAAGCTTGTAAGCTTTATACTCAAGAAAATTGTCAATGCTTTTTGATTCGCGGGTAATCAGTTTTTTGCTAAAGTTATAGCTAATTTCATCGAAGAGAGTTTTTGTAACCTGATATGTTAACCCATTTAGCTCCATACGTTTTCTCTGGATAATTTTTAATGTAGAAAACAACTTTTGTTAGCGGATGCTAGACCGATGCGGGACTCTCAAATTTTGCGGTCCGTACTGTAAATTACAGACCGGAAAATTGACTACATCATAGCGCGCGTACTAACTGAGAGATATAATAATGAACAATATCAACTTCGCCGCTGCCTACAACAACAAGGCGTACGCGCTGTTTTCAAGTCGGAGACTACACTTAGATCACACCTAGTACGGCCTAAAGACGCTGTTGACCCGACTAAACAAGATGGCGTGGTTTACAGAATTCCCTGTGAATGCGGTAAAGTTTATATCGGCGAGACTGGAAGACCTATGCAAGACAGAATAAAAGAGCATGACCGAGACATCCGATTCGCCCGTACCCAGACCTCCGCCGTTTCAGAGCACGCCAACAACACCGGACACCACCCGCTTTGGAATGAAGTAAAGTTTATTGATCGTGATCCTCATTGGTATACACGCAGGGTCAAAGAGGCGATCCACATAAGACTTAACCCTAACAACATCAACAGGGACAGTGGAATAGAAATTCCAGAAGCATGGATGCCCACGATCAAGAAACACAACAACAGGAGAGCCGTACGACTACGGACCGCCGAGGGAACAATTCGCCGAAACAACGAGGATCAAAAAATGCACCAGTCACAGCTGTTGAAAACCAACCAATCACAGCAGAGCATCGTGCTTCATAAGGTGACGCGTAACCAGTCGACCCCATCGCCTGAAGAAGACTAGCAGTATGCAGTCGAAACGTCGCGATCCAAATCGGAAGTGACTACATCGTGAGACAAACGAAAAATACTTCTTTACTAGAATATCAAAGAAATTACTAATCAATAGATTGCATCTGAATGGTCAAAGTTAAGGAATTTCAAGTTGATTTTGTTATATCATACAATAGTCTCATATCATAACGTTGTGAACTTGTTTTCAGGGATACTCAGAGAGAATCACGTTTGCGGAGTTTGTTAAAAGGTATGTGTGTTCTTCTAAATATAACCTAAATATAACACTTTTTCTTTTCGTGATGTTATTTCATTGCTTGATGAAGCAGAAAAGAAGAGCAAAGTTTGGAATAAATGTTCATAGTGATACGTAACTATAAGTGATAACTATAAGTGATATATATATAGTGATAAGTAACTATATATTTTGCAAACTAGTGAAAGAAGGTACATGTACCTATCGCGGACCTATTTTTTATCGTTATTTCCTTCTGTCAGATACCAAGTGCTCGCGTACCCTCTTCACAAGAAAATCCCAAGAGATCCGACGTCCTGTCGTTCAATCTTAAAACATTGCAAGCTGAAGGACTGGGTGATGGGACGAACCAAGGTTTTTCTCAAGTATTATAACGTGGAGGAACTCGCCCGGCTTCTTGAAATACACAGAAAGAAGGTCATCACTTTACAAAAAGGTTAGTTCGATTAACCGTTAAAGTCCCAGTATCAACATTTAAATTCTCCTAAGGTGGTGTCCAAACATTTCTTATAGGGCAGTTTTCAATTGAGTGTCGAAAGTAATTACACAATTGCTTTGGTTTGGCATTGCTACGCTTTGTGATTGGCTAAAAAATCTCGCGCCACTTTCTCGACCAATCAGAAGTAAAACCAAAACCAATCGTGACTTGCTCGCACGCGTTTTCCCGCGCTTGGCGCCACCTACATGTAATTGCTTCGAGCTCTGATTGGTTCATTGGATTGTTTACGACCGCTGTGATTTGTCAGAGTAATTATTTTGGTTTTACGACACTCAATTGAAAACTGCTCTATTGCAAGTTGTGAGAAGTTGTTGTAAAAGCAAGACAGCTAATCTTTGGTGATCATTTTCTTAATTCTCATGACCTGTATGCTTAGGAAACCATTGGTATTATTTGGAGAAATTAGGTGTTGGTCATTCCTGGTGAATAAAAATTCAACTGAATATGACATTTGCATGGCCACTCAAGCTGATGAAAAATCATTTACGAAATGTTTTTCTTTTATTGACACACAGAAGTATTTACCATTCCATTCCTGTTTACGTCACTTTTGTGATCACAGTGAAGAGTTTTTCTGTATAGTTCACTTCTGAATAGAATTATGTTCGAATAGATGCCTCTCTCATTTATACGCTTTCTTCGATTTAATACCGTATGTACTCGAAAAGCGTTCATTAAATTTTTCAATTTAATAAAGCTGCGCTTATTCGGAGGCGGCGCTTATAATCAAGCCCTTGAAGACGCTCAACTCGCAATTAACGCAGAAGATGTTTATTCAGGTTTTTTCGATTTTTGAACTGTGGGTGAAAAGAGTTAAAGGCCCGGACACACGGTGCCTTCTTGTAACGTTGCATTCAACAGTCGCAGAAGTAGAATCGAGTTCTACTTTTGCGACGTTGTGCACAACAAATTACATCGTGTGACACCCACAAAAAATCTCGTTGCACGCAACGTTGTGAGAAAAGTTACATGGTGTGTCCGGGCCTTAAGTGGTTGCAAAGAACGTCCTGAAAATCTTCACTCTTTCTAATTGAATGAGACCATATTGTTGTGTATCAATTCTAACAAAATGCCTTTTTCTTCAGTTATTAGAGGCTGGATTGTACGAAAACAGTTTGAGAAATTGAAGAGGGACAGATGTAATGCCGCAGCTGTTATTCAGAAAAGTAAGTTTGTTTTTCCGAACGAAAGCTTTTAACCCTTTTTTGTGAGAGCGTCCAAAGTCAAATTGGAGAAATTTGAAAGTTTATGTTGGAAACTGTTTGTATAATATTCTCAAACTCATTAATAATTCATGACGAGAACACAAAGGAAATCACTACCGTGAAGGAGGTTTTGAAATCATTTCTTAATTTGCATAGATTTTGGCGATTTTATTCCTTCGTTTTCTCCGCATTTAACGATCAGTTTGAGAAGCTATATCAAACACTCGAAACAGTGTTTCATCAGATTTCCAAACACCTCAGTTGAAGTGGTTTAAAAAAACTCGGCTGCGCCTCGTTTTTCCAATCCACTTCTCGGTGTTTGGAAATCTGATGAAACACTGTTCCTCGTGTTTGATATATTACTTGAAAAACAAATGATACCATGTAAAAGTACTGGCGAAGAGGTTTCATTTGAATGGTCACACGATAGCATTTGATCGACAGACTCAAAAGTTAGAACTACCTTGTACAGCATAATGAACAGCACCACACGAAAAAACTGCTCAGTAGCTTTCATTTGAATGGTCACACTTCAGGATTTCATCCACAGACTCAAAAGTTAGAATCACCTTGTACAGCATAATAAACAGTACCACAGGAAAGTACTGCTCAGTAGCTTTCATTTGAATGGTCACACTTTAGGATTTCATTCACAGACTCAAAAGTTAGAACCACCTTGTACAGCATAATAAACAGTACCACAGGAAAGTACTGCTCAGTAGCTTTCATTTGAATGGTCACACTTTAGGATTTCATCCACTCAAAAGTCAGAACCACCTTGTACAGCATAATAAACAACACCACAGGAAAGAACTGCTCAGTAGCTTTCATTGGAATGGTCACACTTTAGGATTTGGTCGACAGATTCAAAAGTTAGAATAACACTCCATAATTGACTCTGGTAATGAAAAGGGTAATAAAACTTTTTCAATATTCGTGTATGGTAAAAAACAAAAACAAATAGCTATAAACTACCGCTCAATATTGTTTATTTGATTGGTTTCACTTCAGGATTTCAACGAGACTTTGAAGTTAGTACAGACTTCAAATTTAGAACATCCTTGTACAAAATAGTAACTTTTATTTCAGTGATAACAATTCATTTTCAAGGTTTGACTTGGGAGCTAATAAAATTTAGATATTATTGTGAGGTTTTTTCTTATTTAATTCAATGTTTATCAGCTTAGAATATAAAAAAAACAATAGTTTATTCTGTTAAAAACGCTCGACCATAAAAAGCACTGCAAAAATATACAAAGAAGGAAAAATCTAAATCTAAAAAAGCTAAGTTGAAATGATTACGATGACTATCGATCAGAAAAAAAATCGCAAGGCCTTGGAAGCTCTTGTTGTGCTGATACCCAGTGAATTTTGCGCCCCTGATGTGCGAACGAAATTGTACCGTAGTAGAGGCAGATTTGACAGCAGCAGGTGCCTGGTTCCATATATGAGAAATAATGAACTGAATGAATTGTGCATAAGGTTGTATAACATTGATATCACTACTTCGTCAGTTATATGATGTAACCCGAGGTGTAAATAAAATTACGAAAATGAATAACAAATCATGAGAAACTTCAACTGAACTTAGATCCTTGTTGTTGTGTTATTGCCTTGTAGATACGCGTGGTTACCTAGCCCGGAAACGCTATCGATTGCAAATGGACAAGAGGAAGTCAGCTGCTTTGGTGATTCAAAGAGGTGAGTCACTGTGGAAATATAAAGGAGGCACAAACGTAATATAGAAGTTTCTATGGAGAATTTGGACTGATAATTATTCCCCGTGAAGTATGAGGTGTATGAATTTTGCAACGCCATGCTACATCATGCACGAGTGCGCGCACAAAGTAAGAAATCTAAACAGATAAAGAGCTGGTAGCCGTTGCGTTAAAGGGGCTATGTCGCAAGGTGAGTCTGCGCAATGAGTTCCTGTCATGTGACGTTACCTGACGTCACACATGTCAAATTTCTATTGTTCCCTTCCGGATCGCGGCAAGTTTTATCGCGCTTGCACTCGTGTCGAACCACGCGAGGTAAACAAACACACGATTGATTTCGCTTTTAAATTCCTCCCCAACTTCCACCACTACAATTTTTCGAAGGTACGACTAACAAATCGCAGAAAATAATTTACTAAAAATCTAGCCAAGTAAATACTCTAACTAATTTGTAAACTTGAGATCTATCCTTCCACGCAATACGACGGGATGGAACGGATTGCAGCGAATTCGACAGTAATGGCCGCCAATTTGATAAAAAACCACCGGACGTTTTTCAAGTTGTTAGTACCCAGTACTCACCCGCCATCCTCGCGACATAGCCCCTTTAACTTTACTAGATTTTACTCGCTTGGATGGTCGGTGTTCCCCCTACTTATTTTTGGCTAGATAACTTTCTTTTCTAGTTCTCGACAGATTGTGAAATTGGGTGTAGTAAGACCAAACCTGACCAATCACAGCAGCCGCAGACAATCCAGTGAACCAATCACAACTCGAAGCAAATATATGTTGCGGGTGCCAAACGCGGGAAAGTACATGCGAGAAGGTCGCAGTTGGTTTTGGTTCACTTCTGATTGGTTGAGGAAGTAGCGCGAGATTTTTCGGCCAATCACAAAGCGTAGTAATGTAAAACAAAAGCAATTGCAAAACTGCTTTGAGCGCTCAATTGAAAACCGCCCTGAAGAACCAACAGGTTCACCCTGAGTGGTTAGAGCAGATAGAAAGAGAAAGCTTAGCAAGCACAATTACAAAATATTGCACTTTGCGACTCCCCCACCCCACCCCCATGGGAAACGTTTTAGGTTTAGTCCGAAATCACCTCCAAATTGAGAAGAAATAAAGTGTAATGAAACGTGTAATAGAAAACCTTTTGTGTCAGCGGTTTTACTACCCCTGTATCCCTGATCATAATGTATGGTACTTCATGTATTCCTTATTGTAATGTATTTAGATATGTTGCAGTGTAATTTAGGGTCGTATTACTGTATATAGGGTTGAAGCACTGATTTTAGTATTTAGGGTTAAGCACTGATTCCAGTATTTCCAGTGTATCGAAAGGGTTAGTTCATACATATGGTCTGGGCTAGCAGCATATTATCTTATATCTCTTAAAAATTACAGTTTCCGGCAGCTAGTCCTCGGTGGTGTAGTGGATAGTGTGCATGGAGTAGATCATACCGCCCGGGTTCGATTCCCTATTCTGCTGTTTTTATCTTCTTTTTCTACTGAAATAAAAACTAAGTTAAATACAAAATAATAAGGGATACACCAAGTACATACCCCTCGTCGGGAAAACGGTTTTCTCAAGCTGATGGTTTCTCTTGCAGCGTACCGCCGTCTCATTCAGCGAAGAAAGTTCTTGTGGTGGGCGAAATGGTACCACATTCAACAGAAAAGAAAAGAAAAGAGTGCTATCATAATCCAAACAGGTGAGACTCTTGTTCTTCCCAATTTTGAAATATGACAATAAACAATCATATAAAAAAAAATACTTCCATTCAATTTACATTAAAGATTTATTGCATTTCATTTCATCGCAATAATCAGCTATCATTTCAGTCCGTTTGATTTTATCCCCTTCGATTTTATCCCCTTTGACATCCCTTAAAAAATTGAAAAACAAGTCATTTGTTTTTATTAACGATTTAAAACATGTACATAATGAAGACATGACGTATTTTAAGTCTGTTTATCTTTTTTTTAATATCTACATTTGTAAACCTTAAGTGGTATAAAAAAGTAAATTTTTAAAGAAGGACTTTTCCTTTACGGTTAAAAGCGCACTTGTGATTTCTTTAAAATCAGGACGTGTTTAATTGACTGTGTCCGCTTGATGTAAATAGAGTGGTTTCTTAACATAACTTTCATATTATAATATCTGCTGGCAGTTGCATAAGGCTTGTATCTTTAATTCCATTACTGATTGGTTCGTTGCGTGATTCAGGGCTATTATAATTGGCCGCATGCGGTGACCTGTGTTTTAGTTTTCCCACGGTCATTTAACAACTTAAAATGCAGAGCACCAGTTTCCAAGTGAGAAAACAAATGTTGTTTATCGAGGGTAACTTGGGTTTCTGTCTTCCGCGCAGTGGTACGTGGTTACCTTGCAAGGAAACGTTACCAACGTCTGTGTGATCGTAGAAACAAGAGCGCTGCAGCGATTCAAGCAGGTAAATGATTATTAAGTTGTTATTAAAGCTTTGTAATCGCCACTGATTACAAGACAAAGCGACAGTAGGGATCATAAATGCAGACAGTTGATCTGTCAACCCTGAAGCTGTCCGAATCAAAACAAAAAAAATACTAAATTTGATAATGAGAATTATCGAGAATTATCGAGAAACAAGCAGTACCACAGGAAAGTACTGCCGAATAGCTTTCATGTTAATGCTCATATTGTAGGATTTCATCCACAGACTCAAAAGTTAGGACCATCTTTCTTGTATAGCATAATAAACAGTGCCATGTGCAAGTACTTTTCAATAGCTTTCATTTGAATAGTCACATTGGGGTTTCATCCATAGACTCGCAAGTTAGAACCACCTTGTAAAGCATAATGAACAGTACCACAGGAAAGTACTGCCGAATAGCTCTCATTTGAATTGTCACACTTTGGGGCTTCATCCACAGACTCAAAAGTTAGAACCACCTTGTACAGCATAATAAACAGTACCACAGGAAAGTACTGCTCAGTAGCTTTCATTTGAATGGTCACACTTTAGGATTTCATCCACAGATTCAAAAGTTAGAACCACCTTGTACAGCATAACAAACAGCACCACAGGAAAGTACTGCTCAGTAGCTTTCATTTGAATGGTCACACTTTAGGATTTCATCCACAGATTCAAAAGTTAGAACCACCTTGTACAGCATAACAAACAACACCACAGGAAAGTACTGCTGAATAGCTTTCATTTGAACGGTCGCTCTTTGGGGTTTCATCCACAGACTCTCAAAAGTTAGAACCACCTTGTACAGACAGACTCAAAAGTTAGCCGGAACCATCATTTGTGCATTAAATTGCACGAAACAATTCTTGTTGTTAGCTTAGTTTTGTCCCAAACGCTTGTACAGAACTTTCCAGAATTTTTGGCAAGCTAACGCCGTGATTGAAACATGTCTTTTTTGAAGCAAGCAACTCATGAATTTTCGTTTTCATTGCTACTGAGTGAAAAGGTCCCAAATTCTCGTCTACAAAACAAGTGATTGAGTCGGTATACAATTTAAGCGAGGGATGCTCATAAAAATAGAAGTGTTTGTAATCAGTGTTTTTATTTTAACTATAATTTTGAAAACAAAAAAGTCATTTATGTGAATTCGTTCGTGAAATTTATATGCAAATGTGCCTCGTCGAGAGAAGGGTGACGCCAGGAAAAGAAACTTTTATTTTCTCTCATCTATCGCATTTAAATACATTCGTTATTTTTTTTAAATAGCACATAAATGCATATGCGAAAAAGGACTGTAGAGTCTTCAGGATCTAACGTTATTCAATTTAATCGAATTTAAATTCTACCGACAAACGCATTGAGCCTGAACTAAGCCAAAATACAGGAGTTTAGTCATTAACTTGGACAAAGGCTGCCTTTATTAGGGTGGAAAAAAAGAACTTAAAACCTTAAAGTTGTCTAGTTAAAAAATCGCATGTTTTAGCATCCAGTTATAGAATTGAGATGATCTTACCTGACATCAAGTTAGATTTACACGAAACAATTCATGTTGTGTGGCGAACTAACTTAGTTTTAAGTTCAGAATTTTCCAGAATGTTTGGCTCCCAAACTCCGAAATTAAAACATCCACTTTTTGAAGCAAACAACTCAAGAATTTTCGTTTTCGTTGCTGCTAGGCGCACAACTCCCAAATCCTCGTCCACAAAACAAGTGATTTTGGGCCAGCACGCACTTAAGAACAAGGGATGTTCATAAGTATATTAGTATTTTAATTATGTTTCTATTTTACTCTAATTTTGGAAACAAAGTTTAAAAAGTAATTTTTTTATGAAATCGTCCATAAAATATGCAAAGACGTGAAGAAACATCACAACAGGAAAATAAACTTCAATCTGAGATTTGTAATTTTTTTGTAAACAGCGCGTAAATGCATTTGCGAGAAAGGACTGTGGAGTCTTCATGATCTAAAGTTATTTTGATGCATTTTAAATTCTACCGACAAACGCATTAAGCCTGTAGTTACCGACTAGGCAATACTATGTACTGCTGCGCTCGGTCCGTACGCCATGACCTCGAGCCAAACATTTTCCCATCCGGCCCGACCTAACTTAGTCAATAAGTATTTTATCATATGACCAATTTGGAGACAAAATTACTTGAAATTTTAACGCGCGAGGCCGTCCTCTTTTGTAGTAGGGCCGTACGCCTTTTTCCGGCCCCGCTCGCGCAAATGCGTACGGCCCTCATACGGGACTTTCATCAATGGTTTTGCAAAGAAAAGGTTCGCAGGGCCGTACGGGTCATATGATAAACTGCCGTTATTAACGAGTAAAGACCCATGACAAAACCTTAAAGCAATATAGTAGATGAAACACTACACTGAAGGAATGACGTGTTTAGGTATCCAGTTGACTGTAACAAATAAACAGCAATTGAGTACCGAAACAAACATGGGTATTTGTGCCACTAAATAGAATGATCTAGACACGTCGGGGCGTATTTTATTTCTGGCCCAAGAATGGATTAATAAAGAGTTCTGTATTCGAATCATGAATTTTCAAGAAAGCTCAAATATACTGTTTTCCAAAGTTCCATTACTCCCACGAACTGAATGGTAAAAATTAAAATGCTGGTTGGAAAGTTTGCAAAACCAAATAACAAAAGAAATTTTATGAGTCCTCGGCGACCACTGTCCAGTGGTTTCTTTGTAGAATGTTCTTCTTCTTACGCAGTTGGCAGGGGGGGGATTGGGGGCGGGGGCTTCGGTGGGGTAGGGGTGTGGATTAGGTGAGGGAGAGAGGGGAGCATAATGCAGCTTTGAGGTATCCTCGAGGGAATAAGGAGGCAAGTCTTGCTGAACTCGTGTTTCGTTTCTCTTTTTCTTAGCCTACCGTGGTCACAACGTGAGACGAAATTTGCCGGCCATTAAAAGGAAACAAGAAATGTCAATCGAGAGAGAAAGTAAGACATCGAATAACAAAAATAACTAAATTTTTAAATTGTCGCTTTTCATTGACCTTCAAAGCAACTTTTAGTTCAGGGCATACGCAAGGGAGGAGCTGGGGCGACTCTCATGAAATCGAGGTGTTGGTCTAATGGAGCGTTTTCACTCACGTGACCAGCGACCATATTGGTTTACTTAAACAAAAGAAAATGTTTGCATAAAAATAGAGTTCAATTCCCGGAGGATTGGTTTGATACACCAATATGGCCACCGTTTCTTTGTTTTGGAACACCAATATGGCCGCCGTGACGTCATATGAAAACGCTCAATTCTTCCGTATTGACGCCATTTTAGAATATAAATCTATTTGTCATCGATTTATGAATTTCATTTTAAATGTTTTTATTTCAACAGAGGCTAAAGAAGATGCAGCCGTTCATATTCAGTCAGGTATGAAAGAAAATGTTTTTCTCAGTTATGGTTTTAAAGAAAACCTTGTTGGTAGACGCTTCTGTGGTTTACTTCCTTTTCATTGTATTTGACTGTTAGATTTATTCTTTACGATATTATTTGTCTTGCCAGACAGTCAGTCAGCCAACCAGCCAGTCAGTATCTGTCTCTGTCTGTCTGTCTGTCTGTCTATCGGTCGGTCGGTCGGTTGGTCGGTCGGTCGGTCGTTCGATCTGTCAGTCAGTCAGGCGGCCAGTTAGTTAGCCAGCCAGCCGAAAAGCAGACCAGCAAAGCAGCAGACAGTTGATGAAGCTGCTATTCATTCAAATTTGACACGTGTCACTTAACATTACCAGAACATCTTTCAAACTTCTTACCCGTTATATAACATTTAACCATAACGCTGGTAATTTGCAATATTTGCTAATGTTCTGTTCTTTAACAACTTTCAGTTTACCGTGGCCACAAAGATCGCCAGGATGTTTCCAAGCTCAAACTAAAAGCAGCAAAAATGGAAACAAAAATGATTTACTTCTTACAGCAGGCAAGAGATTTTTATACATAATCAAATAACTTCCAATAACTTCACGGCTTTTGCACGAGTGAAGATTTGAGAACATTTTCGTTTTTGAGAGACTCGTGGCGAACCAGGCCATATACTAGGTTCACACACCGGTCGGATGCTCTAACCACTGAGCTATGAGAGACTTGTCGTGAATTAGGCCATATACTAGGTTCACACACTGGTCGGATGCTCTAACCACTGAGCTACGAGAGACTCCTGGCGAGCTAGGCCTTATACTAGGTTGACACACTGGTCAGATGCTCTAACCACTGAGCTACGAGAGACTCGTGGCGAGCTAGGCCGTATACTAGGTTCACACACTGGTCGGATGCTCTAACCACCGAGCTACGAGAGACACGTGGCGAACTAGGCCATATACTAGGTTCACACACTGGTCGGATGCTCTAACCACTGAGCTACGAGAGACTCGTGGCGAGCTTGGCCATATACTAGGTTCACACACTGGTCAGATGCTCTAACCACTGAGCTACGAGAGACTCGTGGCGAGCTAGGCCATATACTAGGTTCACACACTGGTCAGATGCTCTAACCACTGAGCTACGAGAGACTCGTGGCGAGCTAGGCCATATACTAGGTTCACACACTGGTCAGATGCTCTAACCACTGAGCTACGAGAGACTCATGGCGAGCTAGGCCATATACTAGGTTCACACACTGGTCAGATGCTCTAACCACTGAGCTACGAGAGACTCGTGGCGAGCTAGGCCATATACTAGGTTCACACACTTGTCAGATGCTCTAACCACTGAGCTACGAGAGACTCGTGGCGAGCTAGGCCATATACTAGGTTCAGACACTGGTCAGATGCTCTAACCACTGAGCTACGAGAGACTCATGGCGAGCTAGGCCATATACTAGGTTCAGACACTGGTCAGATGCTCTAACCACTGAGCTACGAGAGACTCATGGCGAGCTAGGCCATATACTAGGTTCACACACTGGTCAGATGCTCTAACCACTGAGCTACGAGAGACTCGTGGCGAGCTAGGCCATATACTAGGTTCCCACACCGGTCGGATGCTCTAACCACTGAGCTACGAGAGACTCGTGGCGAGCTAGGCCATATACTAGGTTCACACACTGGTCAGATGCTCTAACCACTGAGCTACGAGAGACTCGTGGCGAGCTAGGCCATATACTAGGTTCACACACCGGTCAAATGCTCAAACCACTGAACTACGAGAGACTGGTGGCGATCGAGGCCATATAGTTTACTAGGTTCATGTATTACACGCGTCCTGTATACTGCTAGGATCAGCAATGTCGAAAGTGTCACGTGAGGTGATAAATAAAGATGGTAAATTTAAAGCTAAAAATTTACTGTCTTTCTTTATTTATCATTTTCGTTTTTCTTTTCAGGTCGAGGATTCATCAGACTCCTTGTTGAGATCGCAGAAGGGACACAAAAATGTAAGAATTTTTCCATCAATTTATCCATGTATATTAACTTTTATTATAGAACAGGAAGTAATGGGATCAAAGGAAATTTTATAAAGAAGATAACGAGGAAATGTTATAAGAAGATTTTTCTTCTGATAAGTTTGACAGTTTATGCAGACAAATATTTAGAAAATTAAAACGCGATGACACGCTTTGTGGTACGGCTACATCTCTCCGTGACTGTTTTGAACAGAAAAATCGTTTACTTGTTATGTCAAGTTAACAATTCATGAATTTTTCAGAATTCAAATTTTACAGACATTATTTGTCACCGATTTCTGTTTTTTTTTTTAATATATATATATTGTTTTCATATAAACGTTAAATTTCGGGCCCCGTTTGCCCCGATGTTCACAATGGTGAATTTTACCGCAAAATGATCATAGTTCACGCAAAGACAGAGTTTAAGCAGCGAAGCTACGAATAAGCGTTAAACGAATGACAACTCGTGGTGATAGTTACAGGCGGTGAAGCAGCGAGGGAAATTGAGGGGGCGAGTTGCATTTGCCGCTCAAAATTTACCTTTGCCAGCAACACAGGCTGCCCAATTATACACACAAGCAGAAGGCTCTCTCGTACTCCCAAAATCCATATCCCCTTAAAAGTAAAATCAAAACAAAGTTAAGGAAACCATACCGCTGGAATGAAACAACAGGCTTGATTTACCAATTTCACCTTACTAGCCTCCTGAGAAATGAATATTGATCGTTAAGGAGAATTTCTCTTTCGACTTTGCAGGTGGATCTCAATATGGATGGTGTCGTAATCCGAGGTTTGTTTGTAAGGTTTTTCTTATTCATCATCTTTAAAATTCCCTGTTTTCTCTTGCAGACTCTGTGTAACTCTAATTCTAATAAATAACATTTTTGTCTTGAGCAGAAGGCAGACACGAACCTGAAGATTTATGGCCACCAACCATGAACGACGACGAGCTGGCTTCACAGCAAGAAACCCAAATGATCTACTTTGTACAACAGGTAGGCAGGATGTCTTTGGTAACGCATACAGCGGAACCCCGCCATCAGCCAGCCCGTCAGTAAAGAGGTTTTCAATTGAGTGTCGAAAGTAATTTCGCAATTGCTTTGGTTTTGCATTGAAATGCTTTGTGAATGACTAAAAAAATATCTCGCCATTTTCTCAACCAATCAGAAGTAAAACCAAAACCAATTGTGACTTGCTCCCACAGGTTTTCCTGCGCTTGGTGCCAGCTACTTGTATTTGCTTGGACTTGTTCTGATTGGTTCATCGGATTCTCTGTGTCTGTTGTGATTGGTCAGGGTTATTACTTTGGTTTTGGTTTTATGACACTCAATTGAAAATCGATCACCTCTTTATTGTGTTCACTTTTTTCGGAGTGATAAATATTTAAATTACCTGCGCAGCGTTATACTGAATGATGAAATGACAAAAATGTGTTAAATTTGACGCTGTTTGTAAAATGATCTTTCCTTCCCGACGTTTCGGCAATGCCTTTAATAACCGTTAAAAAGTTCCTTTTGTGAAAGTTTTTGGTGGAGAATTGTTGTAAAGTTTTTACCGTAGTTTTTTACGGTCTTAGTTTGGACATTAAAATCCGCTGAGGATGTTTTACTACTGCCGTGTAGTTTCGTCTGTGGACCGTTGAATTCCGCTGCCGAACATTTTCCTCTTTTTCTTCCATGCATTATATAGCTCTCCACTTCCTTAGTCTTCTTGTCTATCCAAGCTCTGTTTCCTTATCTCCATCGTTCATTGGTGCTATGGTTCTATATTCTCAATGGAGTCAGTCTAGTGGGCTTTGGTTGTGTGTCTTACCCTTGGTATGACTGGGACTATGGTCTTGGGTTTCTATATCTATGCATTTTGTCCGAAATAAAGCAATGAACATGTTCTTTTGTTAAAAAGTAACTTTTTAACGGTTTTTTTAATAGTTTTGTACCCTGAAGAAGGCAGTATTGCCGAAACGTCGAGAAAGAAAGATCATTCTACAAACAGCGTCAAATTTAACACATTTTTGTCATTTCATCACTTTTTTCGGCCCAAACAAAAGTAAGTTATTTTCTCAACTAGGATTTCATTTGCACCTTTTATCCATTTCAATTTTATCTTCGTTCAAAAACACGAGAGCACGTTTGGGAGAAAACCCAGCCGCGTTACGTGACGTCAGAACAGTGCCAACATGGTCTCATACGAAATAACTTTCTAGCCAATCAGAAAGCCCCGTTTCATGTCTTGCAGTCAAAGCGCGCGTTACATGAATATTGACAGACCTTGGTTAATACTGATCGACCTTGGTAAATACTGATCAACCTTGGTATTTATTTTCTAAGGTGAACTCGTCATGGGAGGATTTGTTAGAACACAGTAAGTCACACCAGTTTGACACCGTTGATAAACAACCCCAGGTAGGTTGTGGCGCGATTAATTCAATATTGGTAAACAGTTGAACCTCCATATGCGACCATAGTTAATAGAACAAACTGGTTATGAAGCTCAACAAATTTTAAAAAGAGTGTACAAAGTTGCTTTGTTTTATTTTGAACGAACCGTGACCGTGCACATTGTTTTGTTTAACGTGTGAGCCCAAATGTTTCTACTGGTCAGTTGCTCATATGCATTTCAATACCTTTTGTGTTTTGTGCACGGTCAAGGCAAACGAACAAAAGAAATGGAGAACAAAAACATATAACAAAGGACTGGCTGAGTTTCATAACCAGTTTATTCTATTAACTATGATGCGACCAACCCTCGTAAACGACCACTTTTTCAGAATACCAAAAACTTTTACAGTCAGGTCATTGTAATCCAAACCTCTCGTAAGCGACCACTTTCAACACTGGCGAATTGAATTTTTTTTGTTGTTTTTAACCTCTGGTAAGCGACCACCCGCCCATATTTCGAGGAGGCTCTTCGGGACTTATCTTTTTGCAATATAAGCGAGGGCCCCTCTTCTGCAAATGCTTCACTGCAAATGCTTCTTTCCATTTGAATGCAAAGCGGTTACCTCAACGGTTTTTGAAGTACTTGATCAGGGTTCGTACAGTCATGGAAAAACCTGGAAAGTCATGGAATTGTATAATTTAATTTCCAGGCCTGGAAAGTCATGGAATTTAAGTGTGGGTCATGAAAAGTCATGGAAAATTATGTTCATGGTACAAAATGGGAATAATAAGGCAAGATGAAAAATTAGAAAAATGATCGTTTTGATAAAATTTTGAAAATAACTGTTGAAATCTTGGCCATGAAAAATTTGAAAAGGTCACGGAGAGTCATGGATTTTCAAAATCTGAAAAGAGTACGAACCCTGTTGATAGAGTGGAGTTGAGTGGGAGGGAGGGAGGCCTAACAAAAATTGAAGCTCTAGGAGAGGGGAGAGGTTAACAGAGGAAATCTTTTTATACTATGGTATTCTTGAAGACCTTACAACCCTCTGTTTGATATCACAGAATTCACATAGTGCGACTAGAGTACAAGTGCTTCCCACGGTGCAAAAAGACAAACCTGTTAGTGAAGTTCCACGAAGTGCTGCAAGAAACTTTGAAGTTCGACCAAGTAAGTCAACCAATGATATGATTATTTTTTTAGCAATTTTCTTATGCCTGCCGGTGATGGTTGACCCATTGGCTAGTGAAAACAAACGTTAAGAACGAGGAGAAATATGCAACCGAGCCAAGCGCGGGAAAACGAGTGACCGCTGCCAATCGCGGGAAAATGTGCAGCCGGTACCAAGCGCGGGAAAACATGTGACATGTGCCAAGCGCGGGAAAACATGTAAACGGTACCAAGCGCGGGAAAACATGTGACTTGTGCCAAGCGTGGGAAACAAAAAAACTGGTATCAACTACGGAAAAGCGCGTCTAACGTCTTGTTTTTGTCCGAATGACTTAAAAACACACAAGTTTGCCCTTACTGGATAGTACGCGCTGAACTTTGAAACGATACTCTAGGTATCATAGAGGTCTAACCTCTGTCATCGTATTAAAGGTAAAGTGCTCAAATTTTGTGAATAATAAAATTATTTCAAAAAGCGTCGGGCTGAAACTTATCTGACCAACTTTAGCGAATCTACTCTAACCAATCAAAATAGAATTCAAAAGCAATTGTTCGTTTTCTTGCGTTATCTGCGATGAAACCCTTCTCTTCGGTTGAAACACCCGGCTGATCGCAGGTTAGGACAAATGTAATTTATTTGTTTTTTGCAGCCGTTATATGGAATTTTCACAGTAGTCTCTGTGTGTCTCGCTGATACCTTGCAATGTTTCCACAGGAGAACTTGTTTTAGCTGAGATTCACAGAAGCGATTCCCCTCGAAGAGACCGCAGTTACAGGTGTGTACAAATCTTAACTTACAACCTCTCTCCCCGATTCTCCATTCCTTCCATCCTCACTCCAGGGGACGGGAAGAGGAGAGACCCTGGGAAGGAAGTTGCTTTAGTTATCCTGTGAGCAGCATTCTACAGTGACGCTTCAAAAGTAACGAGCTTCTTTACTCTTGTTATTATTACTCTCGAAAATTTTATGCCAGTTCGGAGGTCGTAGCTTTCAGAGAGGGGTTACTTTCGAGATTTATTAACAACCGTTAATTTTGTCAGTAGCCTATTTAGGGTCGCTTATGATACCACTGTTTTCATTTTGCAGGAAAGAAATTTGGTCTGCGGGCGACGAAACGTACTTTAAACATTTCACGGCGAGTTTTTATTTTATTTTATTCATGACGATAAATAGAGGATAATTATTACATGGCCGCGCGAAGATACGAAATTTCTCTTCTCGTGTTGAAAAATATTTCACGAGTGAGCGCAACGAACGAGTGAAATATTTTTCAACACGAGAAGAGAAATTTCGTATCTTCAAGCGGCCATGTAATGTCCTGTTTATTATATATACACCAATGAAATCAAACCATTTCACTTTAATATTTTTTTGAAGTCCTAAAGTAGAACAACGTGTCAACGGTGATCTTTTCACGTGTGAAAATAACATGTTATTCTCACTTGTGAAGATATGATGTTTGCGCGCGAAAGCTCACCTGGTATTTCATTGGTGTTTATATAATAATCAGTTTTATTTAAACCACACAGGTTGCTGAACGAAAAGCTTAATCCAGAAGATTTTCCATGCAAATCATCTTACTATTTTTTTAACTACCATAACTGAGTCGTCTTCTTCTTCCACTGCTAGAAATTGTCGTGAATATACGGCCAACGTAAACACGGCTGGCCAATCGCAGTCAAAAGGCAAACAACTTTACAAACCAGTAAGAACCTGAAGAAAAAAAAGATTATTGGAACCTTTGCGAAACTTGTGTACTCCACTTCCACAACTCTGTTACGCTAACTGGTATTATTTCATGATAATAACAGTACTGTTTGTATTTGTAGGAAGCTGACAGGCAGAAAAAGGAATCCAGAGGTAACGTGTTCATATAAAGCTGTTTTTAATTGAGAGTGTCGAAAGTAATCTCGCAGTTGCTTTGGTTTTGCATTGCTACGCTTTGTGATTGGCTAGAAAATCTCGCGCCACTTTCTCAACCAATCAGAAGTAAACCAAAACCAATCGTGACTTGCTTGCACGCGTTTTCCCGCGCTTGGCGCCCGCTACTTTTATTTGCTTTAAGTTCTGATTGGTTCATTGGATTGTCTGTGTCTGTTGTGATTGGCCAGAGTAATTACTTTGGTTTTGGTTTTACGACACTCAATTGAAAACTGCTCTATCAAATTAGTATTCATTTCTGTTCATAGTAATCGCCCGACTTATTACTGTAAACTTGACGTCATAATGAGTCGTCGTGTTTCTTGGTCAATTCTCGGAGGCGGGATTTAAAAGTGAGTTGTAGTCGCACATGACTTTTATACTTAAAATTTATCTTTCCTTTCCTGCTTTTTGCAGAGCAAGAACGCCGTATTCGAGAAATGCTGTCTATAGTTGATGGGGATACCGCTGACATGAAGAATCCTGCAAAAGAAATCGAACAACCGGCACCAGTAGTAGCTAAGGCCAGGTATATATGAAGTGAAAAGCACCGACTGTAAATCTAACGTAACCAGATAAGACCGTCATGGCTTTTCAAATGAAGCTATCGTACGTGCAGTACTTCCTGTGGTGCTGTTTATTATGCTCTACAAGGTGGTTCTAACTTTTGAGTCTGTGGATGAAATCCTTTAGTGTGACCATTCAAATGAAAGCTACTGAGCAGTACTTTCCTGTGGTGCTGTTTATTATGCTCTACAAGGTGGTTCTAACTTTTGAGTCTGTGTATGAAATCCTTTAGTGTGACCATTCAAATGAAAACTACTGAGCACTACTTTCCTGTGGTGCTGTTTATTATGCTCTACAAGGTGGTTCTAACTTTTGAGTCTGTGGATGAAATCGTAAAGTGTGACCATTCAAATGAAAGCTTCTGAGCAGTACTTCCTGTGGTACTGTTTATTATCTATATAAAGTGGTTATTTTCTCAGTTTGTGAATAAAATGCTATAGTATGACCATTCAAATAAAAGCTACTGAGCAGTACTTTCCTGTGGTGCTGTTTATTATGCTGTATAAAGTGGTTATTTTCAGTTTGTGAATAAAATGCTATAGTATGACCATCCAAATAAAAGCTACTGAGCAGTACTTTCCTGTGGTGCTGTTTATTATGCTGCACAAAGTGGTAATTTTCAGTTTGTGAATAAAATCCTATTGTGTGACCATTCAAATGAAAGCAACTGAGCAGTACTTTCCTGTGGTGCTGTTTATTATGCTCAACTAGGTGGTTCTAACTTTTGAGTCTATGGATGAATTGCTATTAAAGTGTGATCGTGTAGAACGGGGTGGCTCCGAACTGTGGTCATTCAAATCCAACCTTCTGACCATTACGTCCTTGAGGGTTCGTTTATTTTTGTTTCATTTCTCTGTAGAAACTTCTTCGAGAATCAAGAAAAGCCACCAGCACCAAAACCAGTCCTGGAAAAGAAAAAAAGCACAGAATGGAAACCAAAAATAGTGGTAGAGGAAACACCGAAGAACCCAGTGCCAGCCATTGTATCTCCAACACCTGTTCGCATCAAACCGAAACCGAAACCAAAGGAGCCTCAAAACCAGGCTGATCTGGTTAGACTGGCTTTGGCTGCTCAGAAAGATGACGGACCGATCAAACAGGAAACACCGAGCAAACCTCGTGCGAAATCCGAGCCTTTGTCGCATTTGGTAAGAGGAGTGAATTGGCGTATTAGTATACAACTAGCAGTAATCGGAGATCATGGAGACGCGTTCGAAGGAACTTCCGGCGGAAATGAGCCCCTTAAAAAACCAATAGGGGCGGCCATTTGGAAGACCGTCTACCAAAAAATCTCAAATTTTACTGCATGTAAACCACAGGAAAACCAACACGAACCAAATTAGAATTGCGTTCTTCGAACGCGATAACGGCGCTGTTACATCTGAACATCTGACACCTTCTGTGGCCATTAGTTGTTGGTAAACGTGGGTAGTGGGGGGGGGGGGGGGGGGGGTGACAATGGGTGGGGAAAAACTACTCAAATATGTTGGCGGTTTGGAATATGTCTCCCCATAACAATTTTAAAAGCTTTGGTGAATTTTCCATGAATTTCTTCCAAAAGTGGGCGTCCTCACCAGTGGGTGTCAACTCTAATGATTGACAACGCGTGATAAATCTTTGCTGGTATACGTGTTATTCTCTTTCAGCCTTACATTCCCCCAGCAGACTACAAGCTTCCTCCAGAGAAACGCGGCTACTTGCGTCATGTGACCCCAGAACTTAAACAAGCGCTGCCAGAAAACTTCCACGTGGAAAACGTACATCTGAAACGTCGCTCTCTTAAAGGCGCGCGCACTCATTCAAGCGAAGAGCCGCCGCAACGATATTCTCACTTGTTGCGTAAGACTGGAAGGAGAGGGGAACTGGGGATAGAAGATGACGATGATAGTGAAGTCACACGCATATCATTTAACGTGCCTTTGGTGGGTGTGTCGTGATACACTCGTGTCTTTGGTGGGTGTGTCGTGATACACTCGTGTCTTTGGTGGGTGTGTCGTGATACACTCGTGTCTTTGGTGATGTGTCATGATACACTCGTGTCTTTGGTGGGTGTGTCGTGGTACACTCGTTTCTTTGGTGGTGTGTCGTGATACACTCGCGTCTTTGGTGGGTGTGTCGTGATACACTCGCTGGCCGGTTCATAGCTCACCGTTGTACAGTTTATTTTATATAACGTTTTTTTTATAGCTTATATGTGCAGTGCCATACTTGATTCAGTATACGTAGAGGCGAGGATTAGGATTTTCGTCTCGAGCCCGGTTGGATAACGCTGACCATGAGATAAATTACTCTCCAGTCAACAGAGCGGTTTTCAATTGCGTGTTGTAAAACCAAAACCAAATTAATCGCTCTGGCCAATCAAAAGAGAGGCAGACAAACTTATGAATCAATCAGAACTCGAAGCAAATACATGTAGCCGGCGCCAAGCGCCGGAAAACGTGTTCAGGCAAGTCACGATTGGTTTTGGTTTTACTTCTGATTGGTTGAGAAAGTGGCGCGAGATTTTTTAGCCAATCACAAAGCGTAGAAATGCAAAACCAAACCAATCACGAAATTACTTTCGACATATTTGAAAACCGCTCTAAACGCTAACAAAGCCAATTGCATTATCCATTGGATAGAGATTTACCCACTGTACAGTGATATCCACTCAACCTTTTGAACAACCTGGGCCAGAACGTCGTTAATGTGAGCCTAGTCTCTGTTTGTTGTTGTTGTTGTTGTTGTTGTTTCCTTAGACAAAACACTTTCCTCGCGGACGCTTAAGTGAGGTTTGTGTTGTTGAAATACAGTTTGTACAATGGGCTTAATACTACGCAACACTCAAAGTATTCACCATAACCTTTTTCATTTTTAAAATTAAGTATTTTTACAGCAATCACTGCAGAGAAGGTGTTTTGAGACAGGTTCGTTTCGTCCAACATAGTTATGAGATGGGGCGGCTTTCGGTGACTGTCGTAGGAAATTACGTTAATTCCTGAGCTCGATCTGAAAGTGGCAAAATTAATGCCATGCAGCTTTCCACAACCAGAAAAAAAAAAAGTATTTTTGACGTTTTCCCACGCTTGGTACCGCTTGCATGTTTTCCCGCGCTTGGCACCGGTTGCATGTTTTCCCGCGCTTGGTACCGGTTGCATGTTTTCCCGCGCTTGGCACCGGTTGCATGTTTTCCCGCGCTTGGTACCGGTTGCATGTTTTCCCGCGCTTGGTACCGGTTGAATGTTTTCCCGCGCTTGGTACCGGTTGCATGTTTTCCCGCGCTTGGTACCGGTTGCATGTTTTCCCGCGCTTGGTACCGGTTACATGTTTTTCCGCGCTTGGTACCGGTTGAATGTTTTCCCGCGCTTGGTACTGGTTGCATGTTTTCCCGCGCTTGGTACCGGTTGCATGTTTTCGCGCGCTTGGCACCAGCTGCATGTTTTCCCGCGCTTGGTACCGGTTGAATGTTTTCCCGCGCTTGGTACCGTTTGCATATTTTCCCGCGCTTGGCACTGGTTGCATGTTTTTGCTTGATTGCTTCATTGCGTTAAGGCGTTTGTTATGATTGGACATACGTGATTATTTTGGTTTTGTTTTATGGCAGTCGTTAGAAAACCGTTCTAACTGTTATGAAGCAATAATAAGTATGATAAATTCATGAAAAATGGCAAATTTCATAGTTTGAAAAAGTATGGAAAGCAATCAGTACCATGAGAGAGTAATGCTGAAAGGATTTCATTCGCACGGTAGAATTTCATCAAGAGATTCAAAATTTAGAACTATATTACAAGACTTAATGTTTGAAGTATAAGGTTTTCAGCAACTTTTACTTACTTACTTTTTAAGGTGTTTTCAATATAGTAGTAAATTTTGTACAGATTTATACGAGTCACTGATATTTAACAATTACATTTTCTACAAGTAAATAGCATTTCGTACAAGTCGTATTTATATTTATAGCAGTGACATGCATACATGCCGTGGTTATTTAATAAGAACGAGAACACATCAGTTGTGTTTGTTATTTAACTATTTATAGTCAACAACATTGCACATAGACAATGTTTATAAAAGAAGTTATGCCTTGTAGCTGGTATCTACAGACGGTGTCTTACAGACGTACATTTGAAAGTTCAGTTTTTTATTGTACAGTAGAATCTCCCAAAAACGGACACATCGTGACCAGAAAAAGTGTCTGTTTAAGAGAGGTGTCCGCTTATAGGAGGTTAAAAATGTAGTGTTTGTATGTGGCTGGGACCAGAAAAAGTGTCCGTTTAAGAGAGGTGTCCGCTTATGGGAGGTTAAAAATGTAGTGTTTGTATGTGGCTGGGACTAGAAAAAGTGTCTGTTTAAGAGAGGTGTCCGCTTATGGGAGGTTAAAAATGTAGTGTTAATGTTATTCATTTATTTGTCAGAACTGGTCGGCAAGACTGGTAAATTTGAAAATAGTATGCATCCTTTTGACGGACTTGTAGGAACAAGCCTTCAAAAAGATGCATTCTACTTACAAACGGACCGGTCTGGCCGAACTGTTCTGACAAATGGTAAGCGCCTTAAGTGTCCGCTTATGGGAGGTGTCCGTTAGCGGAGGTTCGACTGTATCCGTTTTGTAGTGAAAGGTTATCAAGCATCATTCCGAATGCTCAGTGAAAAAAGCATCAAATAAATGTGACAACTTATTACTGTGAGAATTATATCTTGGCAAAGTTAGAGCAAAGAGTTTCTAGCTTCTGGTGCTCTATGATTGGTTCAAAATCTCGTGTAGGGTGGTAATGCCCTAACAAATCAAAACAAACCTGCCTTTTTCAACCAATCAGGAGCACTGAAACGAAAACCAATAATGACTTGGCCAACACACGTTTTCCCGCGCTTGGCGCCAGTTGCATGTTTGTCTTTCATACTCTATTTGTTTTATTGCATTACCAGTGATTGGCCGAACTTGACTCCTGACTTTGTCGCTTAGCGCAAGGCCTGACGGAGGCCTGTCGTTGCTAAATTTCTGTAGGATTCCAATTAAGACTAAGAGCAGTCTTTCCTTTCTCTCAGCGATAACCAAGAGCAAGATGCGAAATACACGCGAGCGCGCCAGAAAGTCGCAGGCCGAGTTTCCGTCAGACTTTATAGTCATGTTAACCTCTTTCTCGCCCAACGCCAGATATAGGGCGAGAAAGCGGGGGACACTTCAGACTACGCGCGGATTTGCCTTTGAGTAATAGAAGAGGGACTGTCATACAGTCGAAGTCAGATTTTCAAAATTTCGAATTTAATTTGATTTCTGTATATTTGGACGCTTTGTAACGGACTATGACTCCACAGTGCATATTTTACAGACAAAAAAGGAGCTATTTTAGGCTCGATTACCAGCCGCTTTTCGGGAAATGAGCCCGCCCATTCCTTCTGCCAAAATAGATTTTGTCCTGCACACCGCTTTCAAGTAGCCTGCGCACAGACACCAACTATGGATCGTCGAAAGAGCTGCTCTTTCTATCCGTGAAAATGTTAAATAGGCGATACTTTCGCATAAACTCACCTATAAAATATCGAGCACGCTGATGTGAGTAGCCTGCGAGTGCGAGCCACCAATCCTCGAGAGAGCTTGCAAGTGGGCAGTTTAATGTGTCACTAGCATGCGATCTCCTTAGTACTGTTGCTTTGGCAATTTCATGGAGCCTAAAACTCGAGTCACTTCTAAGATTTATGCGCACAAACAAAATATTGACACATTTATCCATACCCTGCAAAGACTTGATTTTCTTGGTATCCTGATTTATGCTTGGACAGATTGTGCGCATAAATATTCACAAGGTCGGAAAGCAGGATAGGCAGGTTATTCTTCCATTTCCTTCCTTTGAAAATAAGATTTATTTGTGCACAGGCTAGTCGTTATAGTGTGGACTATTATATTGGTATAGCAACCGTGAATAGTCCCTGTGTAGTAAATAAACGCTGTTGTTTTGGTTCAGTTAAAAGGAAGTCCTTCTTTAATTCACTCTATAGTTGATTGCATATACTATCGCACATACAGGACTGCATGAATTAAGAGGTCTGCCAATGAAAAAATTAAGGTGGTGAATTCTTATTTCTTGTTGTTTATTTTACCTTGTTTGCTTCCTACTCTTTCTTTGTTTGTTAAATCTTCGAATTCAACAATTCTTCCTCTAGATTTTGGACTCATGATCATTTTGCTTTCCGGATTCCAGACCCTGTGTTTTACGGTTGTGGGGTTGTTTTAGGCTGTGAAAGGATGTGTACATTATCTTTCCAAGTCGTTAAATTTGTCATGTCTGTTGCCCCCTCCGATATGAAAATGACGGGGGTGCTCGTCGTATCTTTTAGGGGTCACAATTTGTAGATTGGTACCTCTTAGGGGGCTGAAATCTAAGATGACCATGGTTAAAATTATCGCGGTACCTTTTAGGGTATTGAGCTGAAAAAGTATAACAGAAAATGTCTTGTGATGTATAAAATTGGTACCTCTTAGGCGTAAAATATATTTGAGCTTCGCCTATCAAACGAGATTCTGGTACCTTTTAGGGTGTTTTTCGAAATTTTCCGACGAGCACCCCCGTCTTTTTTTAAAGGGGATTCCCCCCCCCCCCCCCCCTTGGGGGGCTGTTGGCTAGCTTCATCTGGTTTTAAACTGAGACCTTCATCTTATTTTAGAACTCTGTGATGATCCCTTTTTTTTCTTGTATATGTATGGTTTTTAATTTGTGTTAGGCCAGTTTTCGTAATTCTGCCATTGATTCTTTTCAAAAAAAATCACGGAAATACGCGCGCAACAAGCAAAATGTACCATTAGTCAATATCCGGTTTTATAATTCAACAAAATGCGTTATGTCTACATGACGTATAACCAGCGATGGCGGTAAATTTCGCATTTTGAAAGAAAGTGAAAATGACTGCTGCCTGCAATTTCGTGTTTTTAGGCGAAAAAGTGCGTGAACTATTAGTTAAAAAAGGGAAAAGAAAGAAAAAAGAGAAGAAAAGAAAAGAGAAAAATATTGTTCACATGATTGGACAAAAAAAGGCGCGAAATTTTCGCGTTGTCGCGGTCGCAGTGTTTCTTGGCGTAGCTGAATGAAAACTGGTTCAAAGTTTTAATAACCGCTCGACAAGGAGTGAATGAAGGAGCACAATTTTCGTAAAATTCCTTTGGTAATCACCTCTGGAATATGATATAGACTTGATGTTTCCTCAGAAAAGTTTCTGATCTCGTCATTACGGCTGTGGGAGCTAAAAAACGGGCATTCCAAGTTTGCAAACAACATTGATCGACTCAGCTCGTACTTCGATGTTTGAAAATTTGGTGCTTATGGAAGGGACTAAAAAGCCAAATCAACTACAGGTACGATGTTTTAACCGTTTCTTGTATCCTTTAGCTGTGAATTTTTGTAAGATTACTGTTCACGCTGCAGTTCTTTCCGACTTTTCGCCGTTATGTTTAGGTTCGTAGCCGTGTGTTTGTTCAATTTGTTTTGATTCTGAATTGAACTTTTTAAGATACGAAACACTTGTAACTAAGAAATTCTATGCCATTTTACTGTGTTTTAATTCTTGTAGTCACTACTCTGTCCCGTTCTTTGAGTAGACGAAAGCTCTCCGTAGAAACTGTCAACTGATTGTGTACGCTAAATTAATTTTAGATTGGCAAAAATTTCGGCATTCACTGCTTGTTGTTTAAGAAAATAATGGTGCGAGGTAAAATATTGTAGTTAGCCTTTTTACTTAATGAAAGGTTGTATATCTCAATGATTTTTTTCTCGGAACTGTGATTTGTTATCAATGTGTTGAATTACAAAACAGTTCAAGCTTGCACAATATTGACAAAGGCGCCATTTTCATTCATGAACTGTGTGATGTTGCAAGTTTCGCGCGGTAAAACATATGTAAGCTTTTTTAAAATTAAGGGCTTGGCTTGGATATTTTTTCTTCAAAGATTTCAAACTGTGCTTTGTTATCAATGTGTTGAATTATAAAACTATTATAGCGTTCAAGCTTGCGTGATATCGCCTAATACTTAGCCGACGAGGCCGTAGGCCGAGTCGGCTAAGTATTAGGCGATATCACGCAAGCTTGAACGCTATAATAGTTAAATATATACAACAAAATTCATTCCAATTTGAATCTCAAACCACTGGACCTCATTGTCATTTCATGTTGAAATAGTTCTCTTTTTCTCGCAATTAGACCGCAGCATGTAAAAAAAACCTGACAAGGTTTTACAAACCCGCAATCACTAAATCGAAGCAGCGACTGAAAAGAAAAGATTTTGTAATCGTGTTTAATCGACCATAAAAGTTAGAATAAATTTATGCATAATTCAATTTATGACATCACGTACTCTATAGCTGTCGGGTTATAAACAGCGGGGGCAGTTTTAGTGGCAACTATTACTGGTTAGATATTTAGGAGTGGATTAGTCGGGTTGGATGTAGACTACGAGCAGTCTCTCTTTCCCAGCTTAGTCCGTCGAGCGAGAAACGAAAAAACATCAGCGAACGGATAATGGCGAGTTTCGCCCCCAGTTTCGCGCGGCCATTATCCGCTTGACGGACTAAGCTGGGAAAGAGAGACTGCTCGTAGTCTTGGCTGGATGGACTGTAATAAACTGTTGAGATGACTTCATTGGGCAAGGGTTATTGGGCTCCTGATTAGGTGGCCTGTGAACGCAGCCGTCCTGAAGAACGGCTGCGTTTGTGGCTGCTGTTTGAGCTCATTCTTAAATTTCGCTTTTTTTTGTTAGTTAATACACCTTATTCCAAAATGGTGGCCAATTTATTATTCTTTTATATGTATGTTAATTAGCCCTTGTTGCCTCGTCAGCATGTGCAAAATACAACAGAATTTTCACGCGAAAATGAGGCAAAGAGAGCTAATTGACATGCATACAAAAGAATGATAAATTGCCCGCCATTTTGGAATATGGTGTATTATTGCAGCCGTCTTTCAGTAGGAACCAAATAATATTTTATTCAAACCATCCGAGTTTCTCTACACTTTTATTGGTCTTAAACAAATGACTGATTATATAAATGCATCTACAAAGCTATAATTTTCAATCAGTCTATTGTCTATTATAGACTTTGCTAAAAAAAAAAAAGGCTTAGAAATACATCGCAAATGTTGAAAACTCAATAACTAAAAACTAAACTGAATCTCTTTAGCAAGATTTCAATTCAAATTAAGCAGCGTAAAATGTAACTATAAATTAAACTAAACTAGCAAGGCGAAGATGAAAGTGCCCACTATGACAGATTTTTCATGATTCGTTTTCCGTACTCAAAGCATTACGCAACTCTACTTTGAACTGAACTATTAAATAAATGTAGACACTAGTCTCAGCTAATCATTAAAGACACTTTCAAAAAAATGTAGAGCCTACTAAGAGGGAGTGAATAGGTTCGCAGATCGGCGGATTTGGCCTTGAAATGCGCACGGAATGCGGATTTTAGCAAAAAATTTCATGGATTCGCGGATTTGAAAATTACGGTGGATCGCGAATCAGCCGAAAATTTTGGCCCGGATTTCCGGACTTTGTCTATCTAGAAGTTCGGATTGTGGATCTGATCATTAATCTTTTGGTCGGCCTTGGACGGTATGTTGGTGTTTTGTCGACTACTTTTTTCAGTTTCACCAGCAAAGGCAGAAAACTTCGAGTAAAATCTAAATACTGCACAAGAAAAACAAAACAAACATATATATACCCGTGTGCAGTATATTTATACTGCGGAAACTTTTTAAGTAATGCGGATCCGGATTTGAACGAAAATAACGTTGGATCGACGGATCGGGCCAAAAAATAGCTCGGATCGGCGGATTTGCATACCACTATTCAACCCCTCTTGTTAGCGTAAGTAAGTGAAAATGTAACGTACAGTTGACTTGCTGAAACAAAATCTACAAACTGTAGAAGCAGAATCAAAACGCTAAAGAGCAAACTTTCTAAAGTAAGTCGTAAATCAAGTATATCAACATATCAATTTAAGTACTGATTATCACTGCACATTTTAATACACATAGGTGTGATTGATTTTCTTATAGAATTTAAATCGAAAAGGTGTCGTTATCAAACTAATGATTCTAGGCCAAGCTACGTCGCCAATTTCCAATTTCGCCAATCAAATTTGCATGCAAGCTGAACTTTACGAGTTTGTTAGTGTGCTAATAAAACATCTTGTTGCTGTGTTAATCTGAAAACGACGAAAAACTGTATTAAATAAGGGAAACCATTCAACACAAGTAAGGCCCAGTTCAAACGTCGAACTTCACATGTGCCGAACCTAATGCAAATGAGTAAAATCTATCGTTCTTGCTAATTTGCATTAGGTTCGGCACCGTGATGTGAAGTTCGACGTTTGAACTGGGCCTAATATGCCTGCGTTCTATCTAGTTTTGAAACCGATCCATCAAAATGATCCCCATATCAACCTCGATATGATCTCCGATCCAACCCCGAAATAATCCCGACCCAAGAATAATAGACCCCGAAATTATCTCATTTCAACCACGAAATGATCCCGATCCCGAAATAATCTTCAAACCCGAAATAATCCTCAACCACGAAATGATCCCGACCCCAAAATAATCTCCAACACTGAACGTGAATGATCTCCGACATCGAAATGATCCCAACCACGAAATGTTTGCTAATTAAATTTCTTTCGTCAACTATGTAAGCTATTCCGTTCCTAAAATTATCGGAACTTACCATCGCCCAGAATCGGCCTTTGTCTTCCGCGACATAACTTACAGAGCCCAGTTTCTCAATGCGCGGCATAATACGCTGTGATAAAGTTAACGATGGCGCTCTAATAGACCAATTTCGATATATTAAAATTCATACTTGGCTCCGAGGCTTGGAGGAATAAAAACAAAAGAAATGAATAATTCATCGCTGAACCTCAATGTGATTTCTTTTGTTTTATTCCCCCAAGCCTCGGAGCCAAGTATGAATTTTAATATATCGAAATTGATCTATTAATGGCTCTTTGCAAAGCGTTTTGTCAACAAATTCGTGTGCAGTAAGATTTTTTTTGACCAGTTTAATAGACTCGCAGTGGTTAGAGAGCGATGGCCAAAACATTTTCCACAGAACAGGGTTTTCAGTTAAAACAGGAGCCATAAATTGCGTTGCACTTTTTTTCTCGACCGGTTTTTACCGTTAACGCAGTCCGGATCTAGAGTACATTATCTGAGGTTTTAAAAAAATAATATAGGCTTTTCTATTTGCCAGACAATGGGAAAGTAATGGCATGGTCATGGCTAGCGGAATGTTTCGCGGGCGCGCCTCCGTGACATGTGTTTGTCGGTCGGTCGCGCAAGGCCAACTCGCGGGCGCGTATGACGTCGCAAAACATGCGCGTATAACGCCAAACAACATCCGAGATGTTTGTTTTCATTTCGGATTTCACAACTAAAGATGCGGAGATTAAGAATTTCCAAACAAGCGAGGAACTTAAAGGTAAAACAGATTATGGGAATTTATGTTGATATCAATCCGTGATTGACTTTTACTTTGTGCTCTTATGTAGTTTTGGAGAATTGTTTTTAAGACGTGCTTAAATTCAGTTGTATCGATTTTTTTGAATTTCATCCAAGGCAGCTCGGCGAACTCGATGCGCTATAAATGGTACGCGTTTTGCTTTTAAACATAAACTAATGGAGATTTGAACAAAATTTTTCGAAAGAAGATTGTGTTGTCCATTTTTATGTGTTTGTTCATATTGCATAGATTGAAAAGCGATTTGATAGTTCTATCTTCAATCGCTTCGCCTTATGCAAATATGTTTGTGTCAGTTTTTGCAATTTTGATTCCCAAATCAGTTTCTCGGGCAATTTTTGACAAGCAACAACTGTATTTTATTCGGAAAGTAGTCGTACTAGTTATTGTAGGCGGAGAAAAAGTTGTTTTTGTGATCTTTTGTGAACTTTTTTGAAACCCGAAGCACGAGTTTTTGATCTGACTTCTCAAATGAAACAATACAGAATTATTCAGTGTTAGTTTTTTTGGCTTTGTCCTTTTCAAATGCCGTCACATGCCTAATTTTATTAAAGCTTGTTGTGTTTCGCCATTTGGTGTGAGACCATGTGCGAAACAGAAGCGTCTCGGTTTAGGGAGGCTAAAACGGTTGTCGAAGAAGAATATCTAGTCGATAAAGCTGTTCCCTCGTCAACGAAATATAAAAAACAAATGGGCAACACTCCATTTTCTACGAATGGTAAACTACTCGGACAGTTCAAGTTCCCGTCACTGAGATTCCAGAGATTCGGAAGGAATGTTTAGGGACTATGATTTACACAAGATTGTGTCACTTTCTGCTCGTATTGAAGAAATGGACGCATTGAGTTTGAATTATTGCCTTAGCAAATTTGTCATGGACGTGGCCAAAAATTCGGGAGAGAGATATCCACCGAAGACTGTTTATGGCATAATATGCGGTATCCGACGCTTTCTAAAAGAGAAAAAATTAAAGTGCCGAAGCATTAAATCCTCTTGATAATGGCGACCGAAGGTGAGAAAAATGGTCCATTTTGTTTTTAAATTAAAATGTCGATGTCATGTTCAAGTTCCAGTTATAATACTCAGATTATTGTTTTGAAGGTTTACTCTGTTTCACCGAACATTGGACGCGGAATCAAAAGATGGCACACGAGAGGGCTTGCATTTGAAGACCAAGAAATGAATGTAAGGTTCCCAATGTAATTATATAATTGAGTGGGATAACGTGTATTGTTGCAAAACTCATTAATATGCAAGTGTTTGATTTGAGATCAAACACGGTTTTGAACTGAAATCAAAACCCTTAAGATCTTGATCTGGTGTTTCATATTCATTTGGGTATCAAGACTCATCCACCTGACCCAAATGGACGTCATTTATTGTCTGGTCACTTTATGAATTATTAATGAGTTTGAGAAGGTGAAATAAATGATACTTCTCTTTGAAATCCTAACTGGAACAAGCCAAAGGCAAGCAAGCGCCTCTCGCGCCTGAGGGAACATTGTTTGTGTTGAGATAATCATTCAAATTTGGATCCGTTTTAATTGATCAAAACATACAAAAGGCCAAATTTTATTTCAACCATTCAGTTGTTAAAAACTACTTTCGAACAACATGTCAAAGCGTGCGAAGTCAACCCGACTTTTAAGCATCATTATTGAATGATGTTTGCGATCGTGGCTGTAGTGCCAAACGCAAAGACGGAGTTTTGCATACATTAATGCACTCGCGGGAGCAGGCAGTCGAGTTCCCCTGGGAATCTACAAGGGCAAAGAAGATAAAGTGACTAGATGTCGTTTCGGGATTTTAATCGAAACCAGAACTTCCAACCGTCAAAATCCTTCGAAAATTTGTACGAAGCTTCCTTAAATGTCAGACTATCATAACCATATACTAAAACAGGAAATCTGTATTCAGTTCATGAGAAATCTAGTCTTGATGTGAATCAAAAGCGACTTTCCATATTAGCGTGTGGCTAAAAAAAACTCCAATTTCAAAGTGAAATAGGGCTAGAAACTCTGCGATTGTAAAATACATTCTATTAATGCCTTTTCTATAAAAGCCATATGCTAATACTAATAAATGTTACGCAATTTCGTCAAAATATAAAAAATCGCAAGCCTTAGTCGACAATTTCAGGCAAACGCCGTATCTTAGTTAACTTTTCCTTGAGCTCACAGTCCTCCTTAAATTTCGTGACTGTCTTCTCAAAACAGTTTACATTCAGAAATGTAAAGTAATGTGCACTGCACTGCACTGCACTTCACTACACTATACTGCACTGCACTGCACACTGCACTACGCCATACTGCACTACCCTACACAGCACTGCACTACGCTACGCTACACTGCACTGCACTACGCTACACTACACTACACTACACTACACCACACCTCACTACACTACACCACACCACACCACACCACACCACACCACACCACACCACACCACACTCCGCTCCGCATCGCACCGCACCACTCCGCACCGCACTGCACTGCACTACGCCATACTGCACTGAACTACACTACGCTATGCTACACTTCACTACACTGCACACTACTATACTTTATTACACTACAATACAGTGTACATACACTACACTGCACTACATTACGTTACATTACACTACATCACATTAAACTACAAATTTGCTTTGTATTTCCGCGCCATGGGTGTTGTTGTTCAAACATACCAGGCATGCACATCAACGCAAGTTGTACCATTATTGCCGCTATGCTCAAACAAGGAGCGAATCAAGGAGCACAAATTTTCGTAAAATTCCTTTGGTAATCACCTGTGGAATATGATATAGACTTGATGTTTCTCAGAAAAGTTTCTGATCTCGTCATAACGGCTGTAGGAGCTAAAAAAACGAGCAAGTTTGTAAACAACATTGATCGACTCAGCTCGTACTTCGATATTTGAAAATTTGGTGCTGATGGAAGGGACTAAAAAGCCAAATCAACTACAGGTATGATGTTTTAACCGTTTCTTGTATCCTTTAGCTGTGAATTTTTGTAAGACATACTGTCCACGCTGCAGTTCTTTCCGACTTTTCGCCGTTATGTTTAGGTTCGTAGCCGTGTGTTTGTTCAATTTGTTTTGATTCTGAATTCAACTATTTAAGATACGAAACACTTGTAACTAAGACATTCTATGCCATTTTACTGTGTTTTAATTCTTGTAGTCACTACTCTGTCCCGTTCTTTGAGAAGACGAAAGCTCTTCGTAGAAACTCTCAAATGATTGTTTACGCTAAATTAATTTTAGCTTGGCAAAAGTTTCGGCATTCGCTGCTTCTTGTTTAAGAAATGGTGCGAGGTAAAATATTATTGTTAGGCCCTTTACTTAATGAAAGGTTGTATATCTCAATGAATCTTTTCTCGAAGCTGTGATTTGTTATCAATGTGTTGAATTATAAAACAGTTATAGCCAAGCTTGCGCAATATTGACAAAGGCGCCACTTTCATTCATGAACTGCGTGATGTTGCAAGTTTCACGCGGTAAAACATATGTAAGTTTTTTTTTTTTTTTAAATAAAAGGCCTGTCGGCGATATTTTTTCTTCAAACCGTGCTTTGTTATCAATGTGTTCGATTATAAAACTATTATAGCGCTCAATTTTAGCCGACTCGGCCTACGGCCTCGTCGCCCAAGTATTAGGCGATATCACGCGCGCTTTCGCGCTATAATTTATAGTTAAATATTAGTTTACTTTCCTATTTTTCCCCTTCCTATCACCTCGTGAAATCCACTTCCTACCCTCCCTTTTTCCCGCCTTCTCGGGAATATTGCTTCCACTAGAATTAAAGGAAAGTGTCAAGGGGATTTGGTGTAATTTCAAAAATCCGTCTTGTTGTGTGCTGAAATGCCATAAAACATACGGAAACTGTTGATGAGTGTCTCTAGTCATAGAAGGACAGGATCTGAATGAATTTGGGTTATAGCCCAACTTTTTTCAAGTTCGCCCAATACCCATTTTCGTCCCCAAAATTGGTTAAAACAGACCGTTTTGTTTTTCTCTTTCAAGAGTTGGTTGATTTCGTTCTCTTGGTATTGTAGTATTATTTTGTAAATAAGTAATGGTATTGTTCATAGTTTTGACCAAAAATGGCAAAACCTCCGTGATACTTGCCATGTAAAGCGGCACTCACTCAACATATTCCCCAGCTTCGAGTAAACACAGCCGGAAGTTTTGCTAAATGAACAAATTATGGTACTGCTGTAAAGTGGACCTAGCGTCGGTTTGCCCCTTTCTTCAGTATAAAAGAAACGATTGAAATTGTAGGTCGAATCCGGATCGGCTTCGTGAGATTCTGAGTTTATAACCGAACTTTAGTTAAACACTACCCTTCACAATTTGTTCTCTCAACAGAGCACATTTGCAGTGGCGCGAGAAATATTTTAACACGATAAACGACAGAGATTGTGCTTTAAGGATATCTTTATTTCCTGTTCAAACTTTACGCACCGATTGGATTTTTGCAGTGTACGATAGAATTTGGCTTAAATTTGCCATTCTTTTTCAATGCCTGAAACTGTGTTTCTTCTAACGGCCGATGTATTCGCAATTCTTAAGCTTATCCTAAGAAAATGACTGTATTATGAATAGCAAGAGTGTGTTTATGTTGCGGCCAGTCCACATTTTATTGACATATCGCGTCGCATTTTTCTATATGAGCGAGCTGAAAATGTGTAATTTTCCGCAAGCCCGTTTTTCTTTGTTTTACCTTGATAACTCAGTTGTGATAACCAAATTTTTGTGTTTCACTCCTCCACAGACAGAACACCACCGTTTCTATAAAAAACTGATCCCTTTATTTAAAATTGCCATATAAACGCTAATTGAAGTCATCTATTGAACCGACATGCAGACATAACTCACCCATGGCTAAAGAACATTAAGGACATTTGCGGTCGAGAATATTTTAACGAGCTGGGAATCATAAGTTTTGAAATGGTTTTTGAAATGACATTTGTATTAAAGAACGACTCAAAAAAACCCTTGTATTAAAGGGGAGTGTCACGGGAAATTGGTGTCATTTCAAGAAACAGAAACCGAAAAATAATGTTCTAGTGGCTGTAATATAATTAAAAAAAATCAACAACCCTTAGAGATTTAGGTGCCGAACAGCCGGGCTGGATGGACTGTAATAAACTGTTGAGATGACTTGATTGGGCAAAGGTAATGGGCTCCTGATTGGGTGGCCTGTGAACGCGGCCGACCTTAGGTCTCACCACGCATGCTCTAAGGACGGTTGCGTTGGAGACTACTGATTGGGCTCATTCTTAAATTTCTCATTTTCTCGTTAGTTAATAATAAAGAGAAACCAAATAATATTTTATTCAAAGCATCAATTATCTCTACGTTTTTATTAGTCTCACCAAGTGACTGATTATATAAAGGAATAAACAAAGCTATAGTTTTTCAACCATTAAGTCTGATATATATTATTGACATTGCTGAAACAATTCTAAGAATACATCGGAATTGTTAAAAACTCAAAGACTAAAAACTAAACGAAATCTTAAAAGTAAGGCTTCAATTCAAATTAGGCAAATTCAGCAAGGCGTAAAATTTAATTATCAATTAAAGTAGAGTAGTCAAGATCTCTTTTTTAAAAAGCAAGGCGAAGCTAAAAGTGCGCAATATAACAGATTTTCCGTACTCAAAGCATTGCGCAACTCTACTTTGAAACTATTGAAATAAAATGTAGAAACTCTCGGCTTATTATTAATTATTGAACTGCTTAATACGGTTACGGCTAACTGAAATACAGTTCTTGTTAGTGTAAGTAAGTGTATAAAAGTAACGTACAGTTGTGTTGCTGAAACAAAATCTACAAACTGTAGAAGCAGAACCAAAACGCTAAAGAACAAACTTTCTATTAAAAGTAAGTCGTAAATCAAGTGAACACTTCAATTTCAGTACTGATCATCACCGCACATTTTAATGCAGGTTGGTTTATTTGTCAAATTTAAATCGTCAGAAGGGTCGTAATCCATCAATTTTTTTTCATGCATGAAAGCTGAACTTTACGAGTTTGTTAGTGTGCTAATTAAACACTATACAATAAGACCCAATAAACACCGTGTTGCTGTGTTCATCTCAAAACTGCGAAAAGACTGTCTTAAATAAGGGCACATCATGTAATATGCCTACTTTGCCCATTTGCCTTATATGGTTTTGTCCCAGACTGCAGGTCTGTACTGATAATCTCCAAATCGATCCATCAAAATGATTCCCATATCAACCTTGAAAAAATCCTCAACCCCCGAAGTAATGCCAATTACGAAAAAATCCCGCGGATCCCTAAATAATCCCAACCACGAAATGAGTCCCGATCACGAAATGATCCCGACACCAAAATAATCTCCAACCCCGAAATAATCGTCAAACGCGATATATTCCTTAAACCCGAAATAATCCTAAACCACGAAATGATCCCGACCTCAGAATAATACCGACTCTGAAATAATCCGCAACCCCGAAATGATCCCGACCCCAAAATACTCCCAAACACTGAATGATCTCCGACACCGAAATGATCCCAACCACGAAATGTTCCCTAATTTTTTGTTCGTCAACTATGCAAGCCATTCCGTTCCTAAAATTATCGAAATTTACAAGCGCAATATCTTGGTTAACTGTTCCTCGTAACTCACATTTCTCGTTAAATTTCGTGACTGTCCACTCAGGTACAGTTTACATTCAGAATTGTGCAGTTTGCTGAAAACTACACTACACTGGCACTGCACTGCATTACTCTATACTACACTACATTACACTACATTACATTACCGCACTACATTACGCTAAACTACACTACACTCATTACACTGCACTACACTACACCGCACTACAGAACGCTACTGTGCACTACACCACACTACACTACAGTCTACATTACATTTTACAATAACTGAAGTTATTCTCGCATGCTGATTGGTCAATTTTTATCATCAATAAGAGAACAGACACAAAATTTTAATTTATGCAAGATGTCATCCTGTCAATTTTTTAGCCAATAAAATTTCTTTATTGTTATCAGTTAGCCAATGAGAAAGCGAGAAAACGTATTGACAATGATTGCGTCAATTTGAATAAAACTCAGCAATTTGTCATGTTTGCCTTGCGTTGGCTCTTCATTTCATCCGGTTCTTTACGATTTTGGCGTTTTTGTTATTGTGAAAAACAAATTGACGTCAGTTTTTTATGCGTCTGTCCTGTCCGTTTGCTGTGGATCCACTCGCCTGCGGCTCGTGGATCCACAGCACTTTGACAATGTTATGACGAATTTTATCATCAACTAAGAGGACAGACGCATAAAAACTGACGTCAATTTGTTAACTACGCTACGTTACATTTCACTACACTAGACTTCATTACACTACAATAATACTACACTGCACTACATTACGCTATATGATACTACATCACATTACTTCCACATGCATCACATTATTTCCGCGCCTTGGCTGTTGTTGTTCAAACATACCAGGCATACACATCGACGCAAGTTATACCAGTATTGTCACTCTCTGCACAGTCTTTCCAGTCCTGTCCATACCAAATCTGCAACTCCTGGTTGCGTGACAAGGACAAACGACTTGAAAGGTTGCGAAAAACCAACTCTGGTGATTTGTGGCCAGTCCCGTCAAGACGATAGGCGTGTTTTTTTGTGTCACATCCATTTTTGAAATAACTAGGTTCCAAGTCTGCAACGGATGGCAAAAGGGCTTCTTTGTTAACATTTGTGATGATTGTCATCAGCCTGTTGTTGTAGTTTGGATGTGTGCAGCCCCAGTAGGAGTCAGAGTTAACTGGGTTGCAGCGTATCGAACCTGATTTGTGAACGAGCTTCATTGTCATGACACGCCCAGTCTTTGTAATGCTGAAGGCGCCATGTGCATCATTTTTCGCTCCAAAGCAAACAGGATCAGTGTTCATCTTATGCCAGATGCCTAAAGAGGAAAATAACAAATTAAAGAAAATCATCCTTAGTTAACAAAAGCAACTCAAGGTCGGCGCAGTTGGAAGTGCGCTTGCTTCGCGTTTTAATGACTAAGTATACCAAACTGTATAGTGACATGACATGACAGAAATGAAATGATATTACATAAGATGACTTAAAATGAAATTAAATAGACATGACACAACGTCACATGCTTATCTTCCCCCTGTTATTAGCCGAGTTCGAGGTCCGAAGTTCGAGCACTGGTCCGAAGGGCGAAGTGCTAACTAAAGACGGATGGCATAAAAACGTTACTGAACTTAACTGAACTAAAGTTAACATAACACAATATGATATTAAACATGATACGACATGACTTAAGGTGAATTCCGTACCTTCACATCGAGCCAAGATAGCGTTGCCAGCATTTTCATCTGAGTATATCCAATAATCCTTGTTTACCATTTCATCTACTTCACTCGCCTTGATTTCGTTGCAAGATTCAGCCGGAAGTTCTGGAATGGAACCCAATGGTGCTGCATGAAAAAATAAAGAAAGTTGCAGAACTGTTTATTTAATAGGTTAAATAAAATAACATATTGACCGAATTGAACTTTCAACCACATACAGCTAGTCATATAATAACTAGTTGTTATGTCTGTCTTTTTTCTCGTGTGGAAGTTTTCAGTAGTTGTAGACAAAGGCCACGATGAAGGATAAAGTTGTGATTTCCGAATGTTTTTTTTGTGGTTAAGCGATGTAAAAATGCCTGTCGGGGCAGCTTTTAGGACGTGATTCAATTTAATCTTTACTAAAGCATAATATTACTTGATTGGAAGCGCCCAACGTTCTGCAGGTCACTTTTGAATTGGATTACATGTTCTCTTTAGCACTGGTAGTTATTCGGACATGTTCGGAAGAGGAGGGAGGGACTGCCTATGTATTACTTCCTTTGGGCTTCTTGTCACTCGTCACGCAATCATTCCTTCAAGCCAAAAGGAGTGCGTGACGAGTCCAGTGAATGTTTGTGTAGTATGACTACTGAGTAATAAGCCCTCGATGAAATGTACCTCGGTTTGGGCGTTTCATGTAGAAACGGCGTGGATGTGGTATGAAGTCTTTAGGCCTGGCTTCCTTTGTTCTTGAGTTTAGCTCGCACAGATTTTGTCCTATAACGACGTTGTAGCTCTGACATCTGGGCTCCTCCTCGCACTTGAAGTAACACTCTACCGGAAAGCCAACCTGACATGTTTTAAATGTGTGGCCTTTAAGGTACATCCCATAAATGGAGGCTGCTACTGTACTGCATTGGCCAGCGGCTTTAGTAACACCAATCCGGGACATCAGGAACGCCAATGACAGCCAAAATCTTGGATTCATCTTGTTAATGTGGATCTTTTCCTCAAGCTATAAATGAAAGGTTGTTCATAGCATCAAAACGGCGTTTTTTTGTTTAACTACTGTCTTTATTTAATGTTTTAACATCATTTCACATCAAACATTTCCAAGAGTGTTTTGCGAATATATATATCATTTTAGTAATTAGTCGTATGTTTTCTGACAATTTGAATGTTAAAGGAAACCTCGGCTGAAAAACAGTTTTAGATCCAAAGTATTCGTAATGATTATATTTAACTCAGGCTGGGGTTTTAAGTCGGTATCTCCGTAACTGGTTACTGAATGTGAAGTGTTCTTTTTTCAGTTTAAATTTCCCGCGGGCGGCGATGTTTTCTTTATGGTAATTTATGACGTCATTGTGTTGTCGAAATTTCGCGGTAGAACCGTACAATATTCAGTCAAAAATGCATTAAAAGCATATATATATATATATTTATAAATTTACGTGATGTTGACATAAACCGTCGTATTAAAAGCTCACGACAACGCAATGACGTCATAATTTCCCATCAAACTTTGCGAAAACAAACATGGCGGCGCGCGGGAAATTTGAAAGCAAAAAATGCAGAAACAAAATGCCCAGTATTCAAGAGTTAAAGGTTTGTAATCAACTTTCCACCATTTCATTTCCACCATCAGTCCACGCTAAAGTCTTGAAGTTCGCTGTCTTCGAACTGCGATATTTGGGCACAGAATGCTCCAAATTTGCTGCAAAACCCCTCATTCAAAAGCTAAAGTCTTGTAGTTTTCAACTGCGAGCGAATTATTTCGGTCAGTGGTTTCTCTATGGCCGGAATACACTTTATTTAACACAACCATTTTTGTTGCACCGAACGAATTTGAGCCCGTACGGCGGAACAGCGGTGTATACCAATGAAGCGGCATCGCAGTGTACGGCGCACGAAAATTCGCTGCTCCAATGTCCCTGATTTCTGGCGATGAAGACAATATTTATTCTTTTAGGTCTATTTTGCACCAGAGCTAACTCTTAGGTATTCGTAAACATTCCAGATTCATAAAAAAAGTATTTAGGATTCACTGTCGTGCACATTTTGCACAGACTGTGAATGAGTGAGTTTCTCCCAGCCTGCTGACAACGCGAGCTTTAATCGTTTGAGAGAACTCGCACAAAAAAGAAAGTTTCCCCTCGATATTTTAAATGTCTGCGCGGCCGAAAAAGAAAAAATTGACAGCGGATTTCCCCGAGTTTCCTTCGGTGGATCTTTTAAAAACTTGGCAAATTTCGATTTACGAAAGCTAGCTTCATTTCACATATCCTTCTTAGAAAAACATCTGTCAGATAAATATTTATACCAAGTTGCCTAATATTGGCAAAGCCGTCTGAATGACTGACCATGTCTTTTTTCCTTCCAAAATGTTGGCCGTAACCGTTTTCACAAGCTAGCTTACGGATAGCAAAGTTTAAAACTGTTCACCGAGCAGAACTTAAATAATTAAGAACATCTAACACCAAATATTGCACACAAAAAAATTAAAGAGTAGATATGTCGGTATCTTCATTGGTAAATTTCGTGAGGATAAGAAAACTAGACTTTCCTTTTAAACTCAAACCGGTTATGCAGGTGCTTGTTTGAATGCTCTGACTTGTAAGTCAGAACCTGTTATCAGCAGGTTTACAACTTCATTAATACTATTTAACTGGGTCTGAGTTGAACTCGCCGGTTTAAAAAGTTGACCCAGTGTAGAGTTTGGCTTTCCTGATATACTGACACTAAAACAGACAAAACCGTTTATAATTATACTGCTGTTATAACTGATCAATTGCAATAAAAAGTTAAATATTATAAAAACAAAATAAAATAACTGTCTGGAACATGGATTTAACCTTTTCTTGCCCAACGATGATCTTGCTCTCTGCCTTATAGTTTTAACGGAATTTACATATTTTGGGGTTTTAATTCATGAGGGTAGATGCTCAGTTATGATGGCTATAATAGTTTTTGCTCATATTTTCTCTTATTTTGATGAAGTGCTTTTCGGACTTTGTATTTTTAAATGGGACCGGTTATCTCGGACATATATCCAAGTGTTTTATGGCACTTAAAACCCTATGTTGCTCACATTGCTAAAAACCAAAAAAAAAAAACAAATTGTAAAACGCCAAAGTAAAAGTGATGACTTGTTTTTAACCTTTTTGGAAGAGAAAGGATGTACAAGATTTCGTAGTGTTTATATCTTTGTACAATGTGTTTCCAACTATTCCTGAGTCTGGTTAACATCCTAAGTTATCAAGAGAAAATTTTAAAACGTGAACTGAATTCAAATTTCAACAGTGGCACTCTTAAATAATTGATCACACTCGTCTGGAAGTTTGTCGAAAACACATTGTTCAACCATATCTTGACGGTTGAAAGACACAGTCTTTTTATTATACTATGGCACCGCCACGAACTAAAGCTAAAAAACATTGCAGACAGTTTGCGAATTAGAATATTTAAATGAACTATTATTAAAAAGTATTGTCAAAAGTACTATTTGGGTTAGGAGAAAATGACCTGACTATACTTCCCTTGAAATTATCCACAAATATATATTTCTAAGTACTTTTCAAGTACAAATTTTCCTTTCTTTTAATCTATATTATAATATATTTTTATTGAGACCAACACTTTTAAAACAATCCGCTACCTTACTATGTCACTTTTGTCTGTTGATAGAGCAGAATTATATCGAAATGAAAAAGTTCATAATTTCGCATTTTGTTTTTTGAATTCTGGGGCCGGATTCATTAAACCCTCCTAAGTTAAGACATATCCCAAGTATTGTTTCTTAACAATAGTCTATTGTCATTCCAACAATAGGCTATTGTTTAGAAACGATACTTAGGAGAGGGGCGGTAAGGGGGGGGGGGGGGGTCCTTCGCACGTTTCACGGGTATTAAAAACGATCAATAACGAATCACGGCGATTAATATTCCAATTTCACGGTTCACAGAAAATAACATAATCGCAAGGGTGTACTTTTAGTAAAATTCTCCATAATGTAGTTTTACTTAATTGTTTGGTCTTCTTTGTCGAGGGTTAGTTCCAATCCTTTTGCTTGGAAGTTATTTTGTCTTGTGTTCAACAGTTGAAACGAATATATGTAACGTGATTAAAGAACATTAAACACCAATCTAAACATCTTTAGAAATCTTTGTTTGTGCAAGTTACCTAGAAGAGCTTGGATGTTACTCGAACCGTTCTTCCGCTCCGAGTTGTTACAGCTCGAAGAAAAGTAATTTCATCCTCGTTGTCACTGTCAACAATTGTAGGTTCACTGTCAGACTCTGTGTCATACTCAGAAGATTGATCCACAAACTCCGAGTCATCAGCACCTTGCACTAAACTTTCCTCTCCTTCCACAAAATCATCTTTGTCTTGGGAGAGGTCGTCGGATTGCTTGTCGCTGGCGTCATCAGCAGATCCGGTAGGAAATTCGCCGTCAGTAGTCCCAGTAGGACAATCAACCACTCTTCTCTCTAACCTCAACTTCTCCTTTGGTTGCAAATATGTGGCATACATGTTAAGGGGTAGCGTGCCTGCTTTGAACATAGTTGTTTCTTGGCGCACAGTGTCTCGTTTATTTTTCATTGAGTTCTAAGTTTCCCAAGCATCTCTGGACTTCGTAAACTAACCTGATTTTGTTTCCGCGAATTTCTGCTTCTTTTTTCCGACCGTGCAAATTTTTTGAGCACATGTTTTTATTTAGCATGGTTACTAAGGATAACCAAGATGGCCGCTTGTTTACAGACTCTTTTCTTTGGCTTCGAATTCATTCGTGTTCGGTGTTCCTTCATTGCCAAAAGCTTCAAAATGTCCAACAAAGATAGGGAGCACTGTTTCAACAAAGGTATTTTGACAATTTGAGGCTAAATTTTACAATTTATAAACACAACGCTCGCGTTCGTGCGTTTACTAGAATACATGTTTCATGCGGATCCTAATTATTCTTCAATTTTATTTTTGGTCTCGGAGGCACTCTGGCAACTTTGTTAGAGAAACAATACTCACTTTCCTACACCATCTAAAGTTAACGAATTATGTTTGCTCCACTTTGTACACCTCAAATAAATAGAATGTTCAATTTAAAGACTCAAAAAGTCTGGTCAACTTAAGGCCCGTTTACACATGCGATTTTTGATGCGATTGTCGCGCTCTCCAATGCAACTTCTGTCGCAAGTGTAAACAAGCGGCGATTTCCTGTGCGATTCGGGTGCGACATTTGCTTTTATTTGCTGTGATTTCCCAAAACTCGCCGCCAAGTTGCACCAGGTTTCAAACATGTTCGAAACCTCTGCGACATCGCGCGACAAATCGCGCCCAAATCGCACTAAAATCGCCGCCCGTTTCGGCACATGCGATTTGAAGATGCAACTTGCGAGCGACAAAAATTGCATCGACAAGTGCGACAAAAATTACACAATAAATCTCCTGTGTAAACGGGCCTTTACATCACCGGAAAGTATAATCTATTGCAGATGTTCCCACAGATAAGCCGCACTCCCAATTTTGAACAAAAATTTTGGGCAAATGTGGCTTATACGCCAGTTTTTACGGTACATTGTAAATTTGTTTTATCGCTACATTTTTTTTAATTTATTCATTTTTTGGACGAGTGAATTTCAGTTTTGGACAACCAAAATTTGAGTGGAAAGAAAAAAAAGTTTTTTGCTCTGACAGAGGCTTAGTAAATTATTTTTCACGGGAAAAAATGAAGTGTCCTTGTCGAATATCACGGATATCGGGAAATAAATTTTACCTTTCACGTATCACGACATGCATGTCATTCACAGTGAAACCCCCTTACCGCCCCTCTTAGGATATGTCTTAACTTGAGAGGGCTTCGTCAATCCGTCCCTGGACACGCATTGCGACAAATCTGATTGTTTTCATGCTCCATGTACTGAAATATTAAACAAGCGAGTGCCGGTTTTATTTTCGTATTAAATATCCTCCCCGATCATGACAACTAGCGTGCTGGCTCCTCTACTATCGGGTAAAAAAATTTACTTGGCCAAACATGGTTTGGGAAGTGTCCAAGTGTATTTTTCTTAAAGCGTGAAGTATAACTGAACAGTGTCAAAATGGCATATAGCACTGACTCCAAAACATTTAAACAATGGTTCCCTAGTTTTATAACCGTGTGCGCTGGTAACGCAAGCTTTAGTGATTCACGCGACATCACGCACAAAGAAAAGAGGTTTTCTCCATATTTGCTGTGTGTACACAGCCACGAAAGCAAAATCAACAGCGGATTTTCCCGAATTTCCTTTGGTAGATCTTCAGTTAAAAATTTTGCAAATTTCGAGTTACGAATCAAAGCTACATTTTACATATCCTTCTAAGAAACAACATCTGTCACATAAATTCATTTTAATAGTTTAATATACCAAATTGCCTGATGTTGCCAATGACGTCTCAATGACCATGCTTTTTTCCTTCTAAAATGTTGGACATTAACCATTTTCACAAGCTACATAGCAAAGTTTTAAAATGTTCACTGAATGAAACTTAAAGAATAAAAATACCAAATATTGTAAAAGATTTGCCATTCTTATGGCGCTATGTTGCCATGGCAACGGACTCTGTCAAAACAATTTAAAACGACAGGTAAAGAGTAAATTCATGAGGAGAAATTTCAGGATAAGAAAAATAGACTGTCCTTTGTAACTCATGTCGGTTATGTAGGTGCTTATTTAAATGCTCTTGTGAGTCAGAACCTGTTAGGAGCAGGTTTTTAATTTACAACTCCACTAAATGCTTTAAAAACGGGTCTAAGTTAGACTTTGCTGGTTAAAAAGTCGACCCGGTGTAGAGTTTGGCTGTCCTAACACTGACTCTAATACGGCCAAAACCTTTCATAATTATACTTTGGTTATAACGTTAATTTCAATAAAGAGTAAATATTCTAAAAACAACAAAAAATAACAACATGAGAAAAAAAATTAGAATAAGAGGAATAAAAAGTGACCTAATGCTCAGACGAAGAACTAGCACTGAAACGTAAGTGACCAACGGTGGCCAATTTACCTTATCACCTCAATCAATCAATCAAACTTTATTTAACGAGTTGTAAAAACCAAATTTTCTTGTTTCCCTTCCCCATTCACCGACCGAGCACCACGGTTTCTTTAAGAAACTATCTCATTATTCATGATAATAACACTCAGATTGTGCTAGAATAAAAAAGAATGTTCATAACGCGAGCATTGAGTTTTAGTTTTCCCAGTTCAAGTCAAACGCCGTACTTCACATGAGCTGAACTCAATTAATTGAGTTCGGCTCATGTGAAGTTCGGCGTTTGACTCAGTTAAGTTCGACTGATTGTATTTGGATCGGCTAGCCGTTCTTCACGGCTGGTACAGCCGTGAAGAACGGCTGATGTTAAGTTCGGCTGAATTAAGTTCGACGTTTGACTCAACAGGCGACCTTAATTAATATGAGTCGACCTAAACTGTATTTAGGTTCGGCTCATGTGAAGTACGGCGTTTGACCTTAGCCGCGATCGATCATGATCGTTTGAAAGACTAAGAAATTATACAAATGCAGTTTCTACTTACTTCACTGGGGAAGTTTTTTTCTCTTCTTTGTTTTCTGTCGAGAGGTAAAATATCCAAATAAACAGGGGACTTAACCCCCAGCAATACATATTGGAGTTGATGAGTCTTAATAATTTATGCCAGCTCTGATAGGCCCTCTGTTACCATGACAACTAATGAAGTTTATTCCTCTGCCACTTTAATTATTGCTATGATCTATTGTGCATTAATGTTTGAAACGATATTTGTTTTAATGTTCGTCATCTTTATGTCATTTTAACGCATTGACTTCTCTTTTTTTCAGTTTTCATTTATTCATATAGAGTTTTCATTTGTTTTAAACAAGCTCAAAGTGAATGTAAAAATCGAGACGATGTTTTGGAAAAATACTAGACATACAGATGTGGAGTTTTCCTTTCTTCAATAATATAAACATCTTAAAATAACTATACTTTTCGTTGTCAACTCTTTATATTCATATCGCCTTCAAGCATATACGGATATTTATTTTTTAAATATATTCACATGATTTTTTTCTTTATTTGACTGACTTTAATAAAAGGCCCAACGGAATTGAAGAAACGAAGGCCTTTATGTCGTATTTTTACCGCTGAAGTAAATTAAGGAATGCCGACTACAAACCAAAACAGGTAGCTGTCAAATTACTAACTAAAGACTGTTTGTCATAAAAAAGAAAGAAAACGCATCTGCCAGCATTTTCCAGCCTGTGCAAAGATAGATGTTTTGGTATTTTCAAACCAGACAACTGATATATTATCTTGCCCCCATAGGGGGAGTGTAGTGTAAATTAATTTTGCAAAGTCGATTCTGTGTTGAAACATGATAAAGAATGTATATATGACAACTGAGAGAAAGCATTTGAGTACTAGTTTCTTTTGAAACTGATTAAAACAGCTACTAGTTTTACATTTGTGTCCGTGGTTGAAGTGCTAAGTTCCCGATTTTAATTTTTATCAAGTTAAAATTTCGTATAAACGTTAACTGAAGTCAGCTTCTTCACTCTTTAAAAATTAATGCAACTGGAACGTCAACCGACATGCACACATAACACACGGACATTTGCGGCGGTCTAACATATTTTAACGAACTGATAATTATCAGTTTAAAAGTAGATCTATATCCAAAATCGCTTTTGGATAATTCGTTACGTTTTAGTTAGCTGAAGTGAGGATTGAGAATAATATAATAAACGTTCTCTCCATACAACGAACGCCCCTTGTTGTTAGCTTCCGAAAACCAGAGTTGGGTAGGGTAACAAGGACGCATCCAATCATGACTCGGGAATATTGCTTCCACAAGAATTAAAGGGAAGTGTCACGGGATTTGGTGTCATTTCAAAAATCCGTCCAGCTGTGTGCTGAATTACCACAAACGTACAAAAACTGTTGATGAGTGTCCCTAGTTATAGAAGGACAGGGTCTGAATTAATTTGGGTTATAGCCCAACTTTTTTCAAGTTCCCCCATTTTCGCCCCCAAAATGGGTTAGAACAGACCGTGATGTGTTTCTCTTCAAGAATTGGTTGATTTCGTTCTCTTGGTATTGTAGTATTTTTTGTAAATAAGTAAAGGTATTGTTCATAGTTTTGACCAAAAATGGCAAAATCCCCGTGATACTTGCCATGTAAAGCGGCACTCACTTTTCGAAAGGAAATATATTCCACGGCTTCGAGTAAACACAGCCGGACGTTTTTTCAAATGAACAAATTATGGTACTGCTGTAAAGTGGACCTAGCTTCGGTTTGCTCCTTTCTTCAGTATAAAAGAAACGATTAAAATTGTAGGTCGAATCCGAATCGGCTTCGTGAGGTTCTGAGTTTATAACCGAACTTTAGTTTCCGATAAACACTACCCTTCACAATTTGTTCTCTTAACAGGGCACATTTGCAGTGGCGCGAGAAATATTTTAACACGATAAACGACAAAGATTGTGCTTTAACGATATCTTTATTTCATGTTCAAACTTTACGCATTCTTGCTATTCTTTTTCAATGCCTGAAACTGTGTTTCTTCTAACGGCCGATGTATTCTCAATTCTTAAGCTTATCCTAAGAAAATGACTGTATTATGAATAGCAAGAGTGTGTTTATGTTGCAGCCACATGTTATTGACATATGGCGTCGCATTTTTCTGTATGAGCGAGCTGAAAATGTGTCATTTTTCGCAAGCCCGTTTTTCTGTTTTTACCTTAACAACTAAGTTGTTATAACCAAATTTTTGTGTTTCACTCCCCCACAGACAGAACACCACTGATTCTATAAGAAATTAATCCCTTTATTTAAAATGCCATATAAACGTTAATTGAAGTCATCTATTGAACCGACATGCAGACATAACTCACCCATGGCTGAAGAACATTACGGACATTTGAAGTTGAGAATATTTTAACGAGCTGATAATTACAAGTTTTGAAATGGTTTTTGAAATGACATTTGTATTAAAGAACCACTTAAAAAAAACACTTGTATTAAAGGAGAAGTGTCACGGGGAATTGGTGTCATTTCAAGAAACAGAAACCGAACAAATATGTTCTAGTGGCTGTAATATAATTTTAAAAAAAATCAACAACGCTTAGAGATTTAGGTGCCGAACAGCCGGGCTGGATGGACTGTAAATAAACTGTTGAGATGACTTGATTGGGCAAAGGTAATGGGCTCCTGATTGGTTGGCCTGTGAACGCGGCCGACCTTAGGTCTCACCACGCATGCTCTAAGGACGGTTGCGTTGGAGACTACTGATTGGACTCATTCTTAAATTTCTCATTTTCTCGTTAGTTAATTATTAAGAGGAACCAAATAATATTTTATTCAAAGCATCAATTATCTCTACGTTTTTATTAATAATATTTTATTCAAAGCATCAATTATCTCTACGTTTTTATTAGTCTCACCAAGTGACTGATTATATAAATGCATCTACAAAGCTATAGTTTTTCAACCATTAAATCTGATATATATTATTGACATTGATGAAACAATTCTAAGAATACATCGGAATTGTTAAAAACTCAAAGACTAAAAACTAAACGAAATCTTAAAAGTAAGGCTTCAATTCAAATTAGGCAAATTCAGCAAGGCGTAAAATTTAATTATCAATTAAAGTAGTGTAGTCAAGATCTCTTTTTTAAAAAGCAAGGCGAAGCTAAAAGTGCGCAATATAACAGATTTTCCGTACTCAAAGCATTACGCAACTCTACTTTGAAACTATTGAAATAAAATGTAGAAAGTCTCGACTTATTATTAATTATTTAACTGCTTAATACGGTTACGGCTAACTGAAATACAGTTCTTGTTAGTGTAAGTAAGTGTATAAAAGTAACGTACAGTTGTCTTGCTGAAACAAAATCTACAAACTGTAGAAGCAGAACCAAAACGCTAAAGAACAAACTTTCTATTAAAAGTAAGTCGTAAATCAAGTGAACACTTCAATTTAAGTACTGATTATCACTGCACATTTTAATGCAGGTTGGTTTTCTTGTCAAATTTAAATCGTCAGAAGGGTCGTAATCGATCAATTTTTTTTCATGCATGAAAGCTGAACTTTACGAGTTTGTTAGTGTGCTAATTAAACACTACAATAAGACCCAATAAACACCGTGTTGCTGTGTTCATCTCAAAACTGCGAAACGACTGTCTGAAATAAGGACACATCATGTAATATGGCTACTTTGCTCATTTGCCTTATATGGTTTTGTCCGAGACTGTAGGTCTGTACTGATAATCTCCAAATCGATCCATCAAAATGATTCCCATATCAACCTTGAAAAAATCCTCAACCCCCGAAGTAATGCCAATTACGAAAAAATCCCGCGGATCCCTAAATAATCCCAACCACGAAATGAGTCCCGATCACGAAATGATCCTGACACCAAAAAAATCACCAACCCCGAAATAATCGTCAAACGCGATATATTCCTTAAACCCGAAATAACCCTAAACCACGAAATGATCCCGACCTCAGAATAATACCGACTCTGAAATAATCCGCAACCCCGAAATGATCCCGACCCCAAAATACTCCCAAACAATGAATGATCTCCGACACCGAAATGATCCCAACCACGAAATGTTCCCTAATTTTTTGTTCGTCATCTATGCAAGCCATTCCGTTCCTAAAATTATCGAAACTTACAAATGCAATATCTTGGTTAACTGTTCCTCGTAACTCACATTTCTCGTTAAATTTCGTGACTGTCCACTCAGGTACAGTTTACATTCAGAATTGTGCAGTTTGCTGAAAACTACACTACACTTGCACTGCACTGCACTACTCTACGTCAATTTAAATAAAACTCAGCAATTTGTCATGTTTGACTCTTCATTTCATCCGGTTCTTTACGATTTTGGCGTTTTTGTTATTGTGAAAAACAAATTGACGTCAGTTTTTTATGCGTCTGTCCTGTCCGTTTGCTGTGGATCCACGAGCCGCACAGCACTTTGACAATGTTATGACGAATTTTATCATCAATAAGAGGACAGACGCATAAAAACTGACGTCAATTTGTTAACTACGCTACGTTACATTTCACTACACTAGAATTCATTACACTGCAATATACTACACTGCACTACATTACGCTATATTATACTACATTATATTACTTCCACATACATCACATTATTTCCGCGCCTTGGCTGTTGTTGTTCAAACATACCAGGCATACACATCGACGCAAGTTGTACCAGTATTGGCACTCTCTGCACAGTCTTTCCAGTCCTGTCCATACCAAATCTGCAACTCCTGGTTGCGTGACAAAGACAAAGGACTTGAAAGGTTGCGAAAAACCAACTCCTTTGATTTGTGGCCAGTCCCGTCAAGACGATAGGCGTGGCGTTTCATGCCACATCCACCGCTGTAACCACTTGGTTCCAAGTCTGCAACGGATGGCAAAAGGGCTTCCTTGTTGACATTTGTGATGATTGTCATCAGCTTTTTGTTGTACTTTGGATTTGCGCAGCCCCAGTAGGAGTCAGGGTCAACCTGGTTGCAGTGTATCGAACCTGATTGGTGAACGAGCTTCATTGTCATGACACGCCCAGTCTTTGTGACGCTGAAGGCGCCATGTGCGTCATTATGCGCTCCAAAGCAAACAGGATCAGTGTTCATCTTATGCCAGATGCCTAAAGAGGAAAATAACAAAAGAAAATCATCCTTTATTATTATTATTATTTTTTTATAAGTTTATTAACAAAACATATATATATATTACAGTTGCAAAGTTTAAAACTAAAAGAAAGCATATACCGAAATTACAGATTGAATCAAAATTACATAAAAAAGAGAAAGAATAGTACAGCAGTTGTAGCAATACGCACAATAACGATAGACCTGCTAATTAACAGATTATTCCGGTAAGATAGATGCTACTAACTAATTGAAGGAGGGGGTTTTTCGAAATCGTATCTCCAGCTGATTTTAGCCTTAAATTCATCCAAAGATAAATCCTTAGAAGCTAACTTATTTATGTACAAGTAATATTTAGCAAACAAAAGAGTAAAATCGAGCTTTTTAATAATTGCCGAAGAGCTTTGATTCTTTCTGTTATTATTAAGACCAAAGATTAATTCACTTGAGGATGGCGCAAAGGAGGTGGCATTTTCGACGTTGAACCATTTGATTACTTCTGAGAAAAACCACTTGGTCCAGTGGCAGTTACAAAAAGTATGAATTATTGAATCATTTTGTCTGCAATAAGGACAAAGCGTATTTTCTGCAATACCATACGTGAACAGTTCTCTTTTTGTGACGACAATTCTGTGTAGGAGTTTAAAGTAGAATTCTCTTAGTTTGTTATCTCTGCAAATATTTTTCACACGGGAGAAATGATGCCTTGCAAGTATTTTTTCAGGTAGGAGGTCTCTTTCCCATTTTATGTTAGCGTTTATTTCATGTTGATCTTTACTAATCAGGAGCCAATAGTAATTTCTATTTTTCATTTTGAGTAAATCTAATGAAAGGTCCGCTGAGAGCTGGAAGGAGCTTTCGGACAAAATACTAGTTTTATCAATGAAGTATCTCCGTGCGTCCTCCATCAGATCCTTAGGAATCGCAGAAACAACTTGCATGCCTGTATTGTAAGAAATTACCTTTTAGTTGAAATTTCCTAAAAAAATTCCGAGAAAGAAAGAACCTTACCATCATCCCCTAAAAGATCTTGAACAAGGAAGATATTTTTATTCATCCAACTTCTGTAAATCATCCTTTATTACCAAAAGCAACTCAAGGTCGGCGCAGTTGGAAGTGCGCTTGCTTCGCGTTTTAATGACTAAGTATACCAAACTGTATAGTGACATGACATGACAGAAATGAAATGATATTACACAAGATGACATAAAATGAAATTAAATAGACATGACACGGCGTCACATGTTTATCTTCCCCCCTGTTATTATCCGAGTAAGAGGTCCGAAGTTCGAGCACTGGTCCGAAGGGCGAAGTGCTAACTAAAGACGGATGGCATAAAAACGTTACTGAACTTAACTGAACTAAAGTTAACATAACACAATATGATATTAAACATGATACGACATGACTTAAGGTAAATACCGTACCTTCACATCGAGCCAGGATAGCGTTGCCCGCATTTTCATCTGAGTATATCCAATAATCCTTGTTTACCATTTCATCTCCTTCACTCGCCTTGATTTCGTTGCAAGATTCAGCCGGAAGTTCTGGAATCGAACCCAGTGGTGCTGCATGAAAAAATAAAGAAAGTTGCAGAACTGTTTATTTAAAAGGTTAATAATAATAATAATAATAATAATAATAATAATAATGACCTCTAACCCTAACCCCTACGCTAACCCTAACCCTACATATTGACCGAATTGAACTTTCAACCGCATACAGCCAGTCATATAATACTAACGAGTTGTTCTATGTCTGTCTTTTTTTCTCGTGTGGAAGCTTTCAGTAGTTGTAGACAAAGGCCACGCTGAAGGATAAAGTTGTGATTTCCGAACGTTTTTTGTGGTTAAGCGATGTGAAAATGCCTGTCGGGGCAGCTTTTAGGACGTGATTCAATTTAATCTTTACTAAGGCATAATATTACTTGATTGGAAGCGCCCAGCGTTCTGCAGGTCACTTTTGAATTGGATTAAATGTTCTCTTTAACACTGGTAGTTATTCGGACATGTTCGGAAGAGGAGGGAGGACTGCCTGACACAAATTAAAAAATGCACACGGCTTGAGGATGTATAACTTCCTTTTGGCTTCTTGTCACTCGTCACGCAATCGCTCCTCCTCGTGACAAGTCCAGTGAATGTTTGTGTAGAATGACTACCGAGTTGTAAGCCCTCAATGAAATGTACCTCGGTTTGGGCGTTTCATGTAGAAACGGCGTGGATGTGGTATGAAGTCTTCGGGCCTGGCTTCCTTTGTTCTTGAGTTTAGCTCGCACAGATTTTGTCCTATAACGACGTTGTAGCTCTGACATCTGGGCTCCTCCTCGCACTTTAAATAACACTCTTCCGCAAAGCCGACCTGACATGTTTTAAACGTGTGGCCTTTAAGGTACATCCCATAAATGGAGGCTGCTACTGTACTGCATTGGCCAGCGGCTTTAGTAAGACCAATCCGTGACATCAGGAACGCTAATGACAGCCAAAATCTTGGATTCATCTTGTTAATGTGGATCTTTTCCTCAAGCTGTAAATGAAAGGTTGTTCATAGCATCAAAACGGCGTTTTTCTGTTTAACTACTGTCTTTATTTAACGTTTTAACATCATTTCATATCAAACATTTCCAAGTGTGTTTTGCGAATATATGTCATTTTAGTAATTAGTCGTATGTTTTCTGACAATTTGAATGTTAAAGGAAACCTGGGCTGAAAAACAGTTTTAGATCGAAAGTATTCGTAATGATTATATTTAACTCAGGCTGGGGTTTTAAGTCGGTATCTCCGTAACTGGTTACTGAATGTGAAGTGTTCTTTTTTCATTTTAAATTTCCCGCGGGCGGCCATGTTTTCTTTATGGTAATTTATGACGTCATTGTGTTGTTGAAGATGTCAATATGGAATTTCGCGGTAGAACCGTACAATATTCAGTCAAAAATGCATTAAAAGCATATATATATTTATAAATTTACGTGATGTTGACTTTGTTGACTTTATAAATTTACGTGATGTTGACTGTGCCCCTGTGATCAAATTTTTGGTTTTCATTTTTTTTACATTTTCGTGTACAATTAGACTTTCTTACTCATCTTGCCAAATTTCAATTCATTACGAACATCAGAAGTCATTTTATTTCAACATTTATTTCCGACCGCCATTAATCAACCTTGTTCCAAGACTTGGTTGCGAATGGGAGAAAGCGACGTCAAAGAATCAAACATACCTCACGGATTGAAATTATAATAACAATCAGCATAGAAAATTGCACAAAGAACATGTCCAAAGTTTTTAATGCTTTTCGCGTGATTTTCAATACTTAATGTTATTATAATTTCAACCCGTGAGGTATGTTTGAGTCTTTTACGTCACTTTCTCCCATTCGCAACCAAGTCTTGGAACAAGGTTGATTAACGGCGGCCGACTTCTGATGTTCGCAATGGATTGAAATTTGGCAAGATGAGTAAGAAAGTCTAATAGCACACGAAAATGTAAAAAAAAAATGAAAATCAAAAATTTGATCACAGGGGCACTTTAAACCGTCGTATTGAAAGCCCACGACAACGCAATGACGTCATCATCATCATCATCATGTCGAGCGCACTCGGATTCCAGAAATGACCTTCCTCCAACCATTGATGTCCTTCATCACTTCGGGGAGCGCCTCTCTCGTTAGTCCTGAATCTTTCTCTAATTTCCCATCAAACTTTGCGAAAACAAACATGGCGGCGCGCGGGAAATTTGAAAGCAAAAAATGCAGAAACAAAATGCCCAGTATTCAAGAGTTAAAGGTTTGTAATCACCTTCAAAACCCGCAAACCAGTTTAACAATGACACGAACTAATGATCTAGAAGAAATATGTTTTCTAGCCGAGATTCCCTTTAATTTTTTATCCTCGAATATATTCCGCAGATATCTCTGGCTAAACCAAATACGAGGATTTTTACGGTGATAAATTATGAGTAAAGTGCTGATTAACTTTAAATGTTATTTCACTCAAATTTAACCATTATGAGCAATGTTCAAAGGTTCCATATTAAATTCTGTTTACCTCTTGGCTGTGAACAGACAGAAAACAGAAAGACTATTTATTCTTTAAGGTCTATTTTGCACCAGAGCTAACTCTTAGGCATTCGTAAACATTCCAGATTCATAAAAAAAGTATTTAGGATTCACTGGCGGGCACATTTTGCACAGACTGTGAATGAGGGAGTTTCTCCCAGCCTGCTGACAACGCGAGCTTTAATCGTTTGAGAGAACTCACACAAAAAAGAAAGTTTCCCCTCGATATTTTAAATGTCTGCGCGGCCGAAAAAGAAAAATTTACAGCTACGGTGGATCTTTTAAAACTGACTTGGCAAATTTCGATTTACGAAAGCTAGCTTCATTTCACATATCCTTCTTAGAAAAACACTGTCAGATAAATATATACCAAATTTATACCAAGTTGCGTAATATTGGCAAAGCCGTCTGAATGACTGACCATGCCTTTTTTCCTTCCAAAATGTTGGCCGTAACCGTTTTCACAAGCTAGCTCACGGATAACAATGTTTAAAACTGTTCACCGAGCAAAACGTAAATAATTAAGAACATCTAACACCAAATATTGCACAAGATTAGCATCTACCAAAAAAAAATTAAAGAGTAGATATGTCGGTATCTTCATTGGTAAATTTCGTGAGGATAAGAAAACTAGACTTTCCTTTTAAACTCAAACCGGTTATGCAGGTGCTTGTTTGAATGCTCTGACTTGCAAGTCAGAACCTGTTATCTCAGGGACCGCGGAGCCAGGGGGGCTGGGGGGGGCTTCAGCCCCCCCAATAATTTTTGGAAAAAAAAATTTTTACGCAATTGAAAAATTACTGTTTTACTGCTCTTATAGATACGCGATAATTAATGAAAACTTTCGCCAGTGAGTGTTGTGGTAAGCGGTAAATTGATTTCTTCCTTTAGGACATGCAATATGGCGGCCGTTCGTAGGACATGGCTTATAGGTCTTCTCTTAAGTTCTGTTATAGAAGTCGTTCAACTTGTTTGCTTACATCAGAAACCCACAACTCTTGTGGGGATCTGTTCAGATAACCATTCCACTGGAGACGGCATTGTAATCAGTGCGGCATACTGTATGTCGGCGCAATGGCATGTTTCCGCTATTTCCGTCAAATATCGCGAGAAGTACCTTAAACGAAGACTGATGTATAGTTGCAGTCACCCTGGGTCGTAAAATCCAACTGCTATCAGCAATCAGGAGGCTCACATGATCTTCCTTGTGTTCGATGTTTTGTTATTGTAGTTCAAATTTGGTGGTATTTATTAGCCTGATAAATAATAAAATAATTCACTGCGTCTGGTATATTGGGATGCATTTTTAGCCATTCTGGGAGCATTTATTATAAAACATTTTCCGGGGTAGCATTTGATTTAGCCCCCCCCCCCCCCCCCCCCCCCCAACCCCCAATCGAAAATATGCTGCGCGGTCCCTGTTATCAGCAGGTTTACAACTTCATTAATACTATTTAACTGGGTCTGAGTTGAACTCGCCGGTTTATAAAGTTGACCCAGTGTAGAGTTTGGCTTTCCTGATATACTGACACTAAAACAGACAAAACCGTTTATAATTATACTGCTGTTATAACTGATCAATTGCAATAAAAAGTTAAATATTATAAAAACAAAATAAAATAACTGTCTGGAACATGGATTTAACCTTTGCTTGCCCAACTATGATCTTGCTCTCTGCCTTATAGTTTGAACGGAAATTACATATTTTGTGGTTTTAATTCATGAGGGTAGATGCTCAGTTATAATGACTATAATAGTTTTTTGCTCGGGATGTCTCGGCTTGACGTCTTGACATCTCATATTTTCTCTTATTTTGATGAAGTGCTTTTCGGACTTTGTATTTTTAAATGGGACCGGTTATCTCGGACATATATCCAAGTGTTTTATGGCACTTAAAACCCTATGTTGCTCACATTGCTAAAAACCAAAAAAAAAATTGTAAAACGCCAAAGTAAAAGTGATGACTTGTTTTTAACCTTTTTGGAAGAGAAAGGATGTACAAGATTTCGTTGTATTTATATCTTTGTACAATGTGGTTCCAACTATTCCTGAGTCTGGTTAACATCCTAAGTTATCAAGAGGAAGTTTTAAAACGTGAACTTAATTCAAATTTCAACAGTGGCACTCTTAAATAATTGATCACACTCGTCTGGAAGTTTGTCGAAAACACATTGTTCAACCATCTTGACGGTTGAAAGACACAGTCTTTTAATTATACTATGGCACCGCCACGAACTAAAGCTAAAAAAAGTTGCAGACAGTTTGCGAATTAGAATATTTAAATGAACTATTATTAAAAAGTATTGTCAAAAGTACTATTTGGGTTAGGAGAAAATGACCTGACTATACTTCCCTTGAAATTATCCACAAATATATATTTCTAAGTACTTTTCAAGTACAAATTTTCCTTTCTTTTAAACTATATTATAATATATTTTTATTGAGACCAACACTTTTAAAACAATCCGCTACCTTACTATGTCACTTTTGTCTGTTGATAGAGCAGAATTATATCGAAATGAAAAAGTTCATAATTTCGCATTTTGTTTTTTGAATTCTGGGGCCGGATTCATTAAACCCTCCTAAGTTAAGACATATCCCAAGTATTGTTTCTTAACAATAGTCTATTGTCATTCCAACAATAGGCTATTGTTAAGAAACAATACTTAGGATATGTCTTAACTTGAGAGGGCTTCGTCAATCCGTCCCTGGACACGCATTGCGACAAATCTGATTGTTTTAATTCATGCTCCATGTACTGAAATATTAAACAAGCGAGTGCCGGTTTTATTCTCGCATCAGTAAATATCCTCCCCGATCATGACAACTAGCGTGCTGGCTCCTCTACTATCGGATAAAAAAAAATTACATGGCCAAACATGGTTTGGGAAGTGTCCAAGTGTATTTTTCTTAAAGCGTAAAGTATAACTGAACAGTGTCAAAATGGCATATAGCACTGACTCCAAAACATTTAAACAATGGTTCCCTAGTTTTATAACCGTGTGCGCTGGTAACGCAAGCTTTAGTGATTCACGCGACATCACGCACAAAGAAAAGAGGTTTTCTCCATATTTCATGTGTGTACACAGCCACGAAAGCAAAATCAACAGCGGTTTTTTCCGAATTTCCTTTGGTAGATCTTCAGTTAAAAATTTTGCAAATTTCGAGTTACGAATCAAAGCTACATTTTACATATCCTTCTAAGAAACAACATCTGTCAGATAAATTCATTTTAATAGTTTAACATACCAAATTGCCTGATGTTGCCAATGACGTCTCAATGACCATGCTTTTTTCCTTCTAAAATGTTGGACATCAACCATTTTCACAAGCTACATAGCAAAGTTTTAAAATGTTCACTGAATGAAACTTAAAGAATAAAAATACCAAATATTGAAAAAGATTTGCCATTCTTATTGCACTATGTTGCCATGGCAACGGCCTCTGTCAAAACAGTTTAAAACGACAGGTAAAGAGTAAATTCGTGAGGAGAAATTGCAGGATAAGAAAAATAGACTGTCCTTTGTAACTCATGTCGGTTATGTAGGTGCTTATTTAAATGCTCTAGTGAGTCAGAACCTGTTAGGAGCAGGTTTTTAATTTACAACTCCACTAAATGCTTTAAAAACGGGTCTAAGTTAGACTTTGCTGGTTAAAAAGTCGACCCGGTGTAGAGTTTGGCTGTCCTAACAGTGACTCTAATACGGCCAAAACCTTTCATAATTATACTTTGGTTATAACGTTAATTTCAATAAAGAGTAAATATTATAAAAACAACAAAAAATAACAACATGAGAAAAAAATAGAATAAGAGGAATAAAAAGTGACCTAATGCTCAGACGAAGAACTAGCACTGAAACGTAAGTGACCAACGGTGGCCAATTTACCTTATCACCTCAATCAATCAATCAATCAAACTTTATTTTACGAGTTGTAAAAACCAAATTTTCTTGTTTCCCTTCCCCATTCACCGACCGAGCACCACGGTTTCTTTAAGAAACTATTTCATTATTCATGATAATAACACTCAGATTGTGCTAGAATAAAAAAGAATGTTCATAACGCGAGCATTGAGTTTTAGTTTTCCCAGTTCAAGTCAAACGCCGTACTTCACATGAGCTGAACTCAATTAATTGAGTTCGGCTCATATGAAGTTCGGCGTTTGACTCAGTTAAGTTCGACTGATTGTATTTGGATCGGCTAGCCGTTCTTCACGGCTGGTACAGCCGTGAAGAACACCTTAGCCGCGATCGATCATGATCGTTTGAAAGACTAAGAAATTATACAAATGCAGTTTCTACTTACTTCATCGGGGAAGTTTTTTTCTCTTCTTTGTTTTCTGTCGAGAGGTAAAATATCCAAATAAACAGGGGACTTAACTCCCAGCAATTCATATTGGAGTTGATGAGTCTTAATAATTTATGCCAGCTCTGATAGGCCCTCTGTTACCATGACAACTAATGAAGTTTATTCCTCTGCCACTTTAATTATTGCTATGATCTATTGTGCATTAATGTTTGAAACGATATTTGTTTTAATGTTTGTCATCTTTATGTTATTTTAACGCATTGACTTCTCTTTTTTCAGTTTTCATTCATTCATATCGAGTTTTCATTTGTTTTAAAAAAGCTCAAAGTGAATTTAAAAATCGAGACGATGTTTTGGAAAAATACTAGACATGCAGATGTGGAGTTTTCTCTTCTTCAATAATATAAACATCATAAAATAACTATACTTTTCGTTGTCAACTCTTTATATTCATATCGCCTTCAAGCATATACGGATATTTATTTTTTAAATATATTCACATGAATTTTTTCTTTATTTGACTGACTTTAATAAAAGGCCCAACGGAATTGAAGAAACGAAGGCCTTTATGTCGTATTTTTACCGCTGAAGTAAATTAAGGAATGCCGACTACAAACCAAAACAGGTAGCTGTCAAATTACTAACTAAAGACTGTTTGTCATAAAAAAGAAAGAAAACGCATCTGCCAGCATTTTCCAGCCTGTGCAAAGGTAGATGTTTTGGTATTTTCAAACCAGACAACTGATATATTATCTTGCCCCCATAGGGGGAGTGTAGTGTAAATTAATTTTGCAAAGTCGATTCTGTGTTGAAACATGATAAAGAATGTATATATGACAACTGAGAGAAAGCATTTGAGTACTAGTTTCTTTTGAAACTGATTAAAACAGCTACTAGTTTTACATTTGTGTCCGTGGTTGAAGTGCTAAGTTCCCGATTTTAATTTTTATCAAGTTAAAATTTCGTATAAACGTTAACTGAAGGCAGCTTCTTCACTCTTTAAAAATTAATGCAACTGGAACGTTAACCGACACGCACACATAACACACGGACATTTGCGGCGGTCTAACATATTTTAACGAACTGATAATTATCAGTTTAAAAGTAGATCTATATCCAAAATCGCTTTTGGATAATTCGTTACGTTTTAGTTAGCTGAAGTGAGGATTGAAAATAATGTAATAAACGTTCTCTCCATACAACGAAAGCCCCTTGTTGTTAGCTTCCGAAAACCAGAGTAGGGTAGGGTAACAAGGACGCATCCAATCATGACTCGGGAATATTGCTGCTTCCACAAGAATTAAAGGGAAGTGTCACGGGATTTGGTGTCATTTCAAAAATCCGTCCAGCCGTGTGCTGAAATACCACAAACGTACAAAAACTGTTGATGAGTGTCTCTAGTCATATAAGGACAGGGTCTGAATGAATTTGGGTTATAGTCCAACTTTTTTCAAGTTCCCCCATTTTCGCCCCCAAAATGGGTTAGAACAGACCGTGATGTGTTTCTCTTCAAGAATTGGTTGATTTCGTTCTCTGGGTATTGTTGTGTTTTTTTGTAAATAAGTTAAGGTATTGTTCATAGTTTTGACCAAAAATGGCAAAATCCCCGTGATACTTGCCATGTAAAGCGGCACTCACTTTTCGAAAGGAAACATATTCCACGGCTTCGAGTAAACACAGCCGGAAGTTTTTCCAAATGAACAAATTATGGTACTGCTGTAAAGTGGACCTAGCTTCGGTTTGCCCCTTTCTTCAGTATAAAAGAAACGATTAAAATTGTAGGTCGAACCCGAATCGGCTTCGTGAGGTTCTGAGTTTATAACCGAACTTTAGTTTGCGATAAACACTACCCTTCACAATTTGTTCTCTCAACAGGGCACATTTGCAGCGGCGCAAGAAATATTTTAACACGATAAACGACAAAGATTGTGCTTTAAGGATATCTTTATTTCATGTTCAAACTTTACGCATTCTTGCTATTCTTTTTCAATGCCTGAAACTGTGTTTCTTCTAACGGCCGATGTATTCTCAATTCTTAAGCTTATCCCAAGAAAATGACTGTATTATGAATAGCAAGAGTGTGTTTATGTTGCGGCCACATTTTATTGACATTTGGCGTCGCATTTTTCTGTATGAGCGAGCTGAAAATGTGTCATTTTTCGCAAGCCCGTTTTTCTTTGTTTTTACCTTAACAACTAAGTTGTTATAACCAAATTTTTGTGTTTCACTCCCCCACAGACAGAACACCACTGATTCTATAAGAAATTAATCCCTTTATTTAAAATGCCATATAAACGTTAATTGAAGTCATCTATTGAACCGACATGCAGACATAACTCACCCATGGCTGAAGAACATTACGGACATTTGAAGTTGAGAATATTTTAACGAGCTGATAATTATAAGTTTTGAAATGGTTTTTGAAATGACACTTGTATCAAAGAACCACTTAAAAAAAAAACCTTGTATTAAAGGGGAAGTGTCTCAGGGAATTGATGTCATTTCAAGAAACAGAAACAGAAAAATAATGTTCTAGTGGCTGTATTAAATATAATTTAAAAAAAAATCAACAACCGTTACAGATTTAGGTGCCGAACAGCCGGGCTGGATGGACTGTAATAAACTGTTGAGATGACTTGATTGGGCAAAGGTAATGGGCTCCTGATTGGGTGGCCTGTGAACGCAACCGTCCTTAGGTCTCACCACGCATGCTCTAAGGACGGTTGCGTTGGAGACTACTGATTGGGCTCATTCTTAAATTTCTCATTTTCTCGTTAGTTAATTATTAAGAGGAACCAAATAATATTTTATTCAAAGCATCAATTATCTCTACGTTTTTATTAGTCTCACCAAGTGACTGATTATATAAATGAATAAACAAAGCTATAGTTTTTCAACCATTAAGTCTGATATATATTATTGACATTGCTGAAACAATTCTAAGAATACATCGGAATTGTTAAAAACTCAAAGACTAAAAACTAAACGAAATCTTAAAAGTAAGGCTTCAATTCAAATTAGGCAAATTCAGCAAGGCGTAAAATTTAATTATCAATTAAAGTAGAGTAGTCAAGATCTCTTTTTTAAAAAGCAAGGCGAAGCTAAAAGTGCGCAATATAACAGATTTTCCGTACTCAAAGCATTGCGCAACTATACTTTGAAACTATTGAAATAAAATGTAGAAACTCTCGACTTATTATTAATTATTTAACTGCTTAATACGGTTACGGCTAACTGAAATACAGTTCTTGTTAGTGTAAGTAAGTGTATAAAAGTAACGTACAGTTGTCTTGCTGAAACAAAATCTACAAACTGTAGAAGCAGAACCAAAACGCTAAAGAACAAACTTTCTATTAAAAGTAAGTCGTAAATCAAGTGAACACTTCAATTTAAGTACTGATTATCAATGCACATTTCAATGCAGGTTGATTTTCTTGTCAAATTTAAATCGTCAGAAGGGTCGTAATCGATCATTTTTTTTTTTTCATGCATGAAAGCTGAGCTTTACGAGTTTGTTAGTGTGCTAATTAAACACTATACAATAAGACCCAATAAACACCGTGTTGCTGTGTTCATCTCAAAACTGCGAAAAGACTGTCTTAAATAAGGACACATCATGTAATATGCCTACTTTGCTCATTTGCCTTATATGGTTTTGTCCCAGACTGTAGATCTGTACTGATAATCTCCAAATCGATCCATCAAAATGATCCCCATATCAACCTTGAAAAAATCCTCAACCCCCGAAGTAATGCCAATTACGAAAAAATCCCGCGGATCCCTAAATAATCCCAACCACGAAATGAGTCCCGATCACGAAATGATCCCGACACCAAAATAATCTCCAACCCCGAAATAATCGTCAAACACGATATATTTCTTAATCCCGAAATAATCGTCAAACACGATATATTTCTTAATCCCGAAATAATCCTAAACCCCGAAATGATCCCGACCCCAAAATACTCCCAAACACTGAATGATCTCCGACACCGAAATGATCCCAACCACGAAATGTTCCCTAATTTTTTGTTCGTCAACTATGCAAGCCATTCCGTTCCTAAAATTATCGAAACTTAAAAACGCATTATCTTGGTTAACTGTTCCTCGTAACTCACATTTCTCGTTAAATTTCGTGACTGTCCACTCAGGTACAGTTTACATTCAGAATTGTGCAGTTTGCTGAAAACTACACTACACTTGCACTGCACTGCACTACTCTAGGTCAATTTAAATAAAACTCAGCAAATTGTCATGTTTGACTCTTCATTTCATCCGGTTCTTTACGATTTTGGCGTTTTTGTTATTGTGAAAAACAAATTGACGTCAGTTTTTTATGCGTCTGTCCTGTCCGTTTGCTGTGGATCTACGAGCCGCACAGCGGCTTACGCTACGTTACATTTCACTACACTAGACTTCATTACACTGCAATATACTACACTGCACTACATTACGCTACATTATACTACATCATATTACTTCCACATGCATCACATTATTTCCGCGCCTTGGCTGTTGTTGTTCAAACATACCAGGCATACACATCGACGCAAGTTGTACCACTCTTGTTATCTCCATCTCCAGAACAGTCTACCAAGTCCTGTCCATACCAAATCTGCATCTTCTGGTTGCGTGACAAAGACAAAGGACTTGAAAGGTTGCGAAAAACCAACTCTGGTGATTTGTGGCCAGTCCCGTCAAGACGATAGGCGTGTTTTTTTATGTCACATCCATTGTTGAAATAACTAGGTTCCAAGTCTGCAACGGATGGCAAAAGGGCTTCTTTGTTGACATTTCTGATGATTGTCATCAGCCTGTTGTTGTAGTTTGGATTTGCACAGCCCCAGTAGGAGTCAGAGTCAACTGGGTTGCAGCGTATCGAACCTGATTTGTGAACGAGCTTCATTGTCATGACACGCCCAGTCTTTGTAATGCTGAAGGCGCCATGTGCATCATTTTTCGCTCCAAAGCAAACAGGATCAGTGTTCATCTTATGCCAGATGCCTAAAGAAGAAAATAACAAAAGAAAATCATCCTTAGTTAACAAAAGCAACTCAAGGTCGGCGCAGTTGGAAGTGCGCTTGCTTCGCGTTTTAATGACTAAGTATACCAAACTGTATAGTGACACGACATGACAGAAATGAAATGATATTACATAAGATGACTTAAAATGAAATTAAATAGACATGACACGACGTCACATGCTTATCTTCCCCCTGTTATTAGCCGAGTTCGAGGTCCAAAGTTCGAGCACTGGTCCGAAGGGCGAAGTGCTAACTAAAGACGGATGGCATAAAAACGTCACTGAACTTAACTGAACTAAAATTATAACACGATATAATATTAAACATGATACGACATGACAAAAGGTAAATACCGTACCTTCACATCGAGCCAGGATAGTGTTGCCAGCATTTTCATCTGAGTATATCCAATAATCCTTGTTTACCATTTCATCTCCTTCACTCGCCTTGATTTCCTTGCAAGATTTGGCAGGAAGTTCGGGAATGGAACCCAGTGGTGCTGCATGAAAAAAATAAAGAAAGTTGCAGAACTGTCCATTTACTAGGTTAAATACCGAATTGAACTTTCAACTGCATACAGCCAGTCGTGTAAATAACTAGTTGTTCCATGTCTGTTTTTTTTTCTCATGTGGAAGCTTTCAGTAGTTGTAGACAAAGGCCACGCTGGAGGATAAAATTTTGATTTCCGAATGTTTTTTGTGGTTAAGTGAAATAAAAATGCCTGTCGGGGCAGCTTTTAGGACGTGATTCAATTCAATCTTTACTAAGGGATAATATGACTTGATTGGAAGCGCCCAACGTTCAGGTCACCTTTGGATTGCATTAAATGTTTTCTTTGGCACTGGTAGTTATTCGGAAGAGGAGGGAGGACTGCCTGACTCAAATTGAAAAATGCACATGGTATGTGTTTGTATGACTTCCTTTTGGGCTTCTTGTCACTCGTCACGCAATCATTCCTCCAAGCCAAAAGGAGTGCGTGACGAGTCCAGTGAATGTTTGTGCAGTATGACTACTGAGTAATAAGCCCTCAATGAAATGTACCTCGGTTTGGGCGTTTCATGTAGAAACGGCGTGGATGTGGTATGAAGTCTTCAGGCCTGGCTTCCTTTGTTCTTGAGTTTAACTCGCACAGATTTTGTCCTATAACGACGTTGTAGCTCTGACATCTGGGCTCCTCCTCGCACTTGAAGTAACACTCTACCGGAAAGCCAACCTGACATGTTTTAAACGTGTGGCCTTTAAGGTACATCCCATAAATGGAGGCTGCTACTGTATTGCATTGGCCAGCGGCTTTAGTAAGACCAATCCGGGACATCAGGAACGCCAATGACAGCCAAAATCTTGGATTCATCTTGTTAATGTGGATCTTTTCCTCAAGCTATAAATGAAAGGTTGTTCATAGCATCAAAACGGAGTTTTTTCTGTTTAACTACTGTCTTTATTTAATGTTTTAACATCATTTCACATCAAACATTTCCTAAGTGCCAAGTGTGTTTTGCGAATATATTATTTGCATAATTAGTTGTATGTTTTCTGACAACTTAAATATTAATTTTTTTATCCTCGAATATATTCCGCAGATGTCCCCGGCTAAACCAAATACGAGGATTTTACGATGATAAATTATGAGTCAAGTGCTGATTATATACAACTTTAAATATTATTTCACTCAAATTTCACCAATATGACCAATGCTCAAAGGTTCCATATTAAATTCTGTTTACTTCTCGGCTGTGAACAGACAGTAAACAGAAAGACAATTCACTAAAGGTCTATTTTGCACCAGAGCTAACTCTTAGGTATTCATAAACATTCCGGATTCATAAAAAGGTATTCAGGATTCACTGGCGTGCACATTTTGCACAGACTGTGAATGAGTGAGTTTCCCCAGCCTACTAACAACGCGAGCTTTAATAATTTGCGATAACTCGCACAAAAAACGGTTTTCCTCGATATTTGAAATGTCTGCGCGGCCGAAAAAGAAAAATTGACAGCGGATTTTCCCGAGTTTCCTTTGGTGGATCTTTTAAAAACTTGGCAAATTTCGATTTACGAAAGCTAGCTTCATTTCACATATCCTTCTTAGAAAAACATCTGTCAGATAAATATATACCAAATTTATACCAAGTTGCCTAATATTGGCAAAGCCGTCTGAATGACTGACCATGTCTTTTTTCCTTCCAAAATGTTGGCCGTAACCGTTTTCACAAGCTAGCTTACGGATAGCAAAATTTAAAACTGTTCACCGAGCAAAACTTAAATAATTAAGAATATCTAACACCAAATATTGCACAAGATTAGCATCTGCCAAAAAAAAATAAATAAAGAGTAGATATGTCGGTATCTTCATTGGTAAATTTCGTGAGGATAAGAAAACTAGACTTTCCTTTTAAACTCAAACCGGTTATGCAGGTGCTTGTTTGAATGCTCTGACTTGTAAGTCAGAACCTGTTATCAGCAGGTTTACAACTTCATTAATACTATTTAACTGGGTCTGAGTTGAACTCGCTGGTTTAAAAAGTTGACCCAGTGTAGAGTTTGGCTTTCCTGATATACTGACACTAAAACATACAAAACCGTTTATAATTATACCGCTGTTATAACTGATCAATTGCAATAAAAAGTTAAATATTATAAAAAACAAAATAAAATAACTGTCTGGAACATGGATTTAACCTTTTCTTGCCCAGCTATGATCTTGCTCTCTGCCTTATAGTTTTAACGGAATTTACATCTTTTGGGGGTTTAATTCATGAGGTTACATGCTCAGTTATTATGGCTATCATATAGTTTTTGCTCGGGATGTCTCGGCTTGACGTCTTCACATCTCATATTTTCTCTTATTTTGATGAAGTGCTGTTCGGACTTTGTATTTTTAAAGGGGACCGGTTATCTGGGGCATATCCAAGTGTTTTATGGCACTTAAAACCCTATGTTGCTCACATTGCTAAAAACCAAAACAAATTGTAAAACGCCAAAGTAAAAGTGATGACTTGTTTTTAACGTTTTTGGAAGAGAAGGATGTACAAGATTTCTTAGTATTTATATCTTTGTGCAATGTGATTCCAACTATTCCTGAGTCTGTGGTTAACATCCTAAATTATCAAGAGAAAATTTTAAAACGTGAACTGAATTCAAATTTCAACAGTGGCACTCTTAAATAATTGATCACACTGGAAGTTTGTCGAAAAATCTTGACAGTTGAAAGACACACAGTCTTTTAATTATAATATTGCACGAACTAAAGCTAAAAAACATTGCAGACAGTTTGAGAAATAGAATATTTAAATGAACTATTATTAAAAAGTATGGTCAAAAGGGTCAATTTGGGTTAGGAGAAAATGACCTGACTATACATCCCTTGAAATTATCCAAAACTATATATTTCTAAGTATTTTTCAAGTACAAATTTTCCTTTCTTTTAAACTATATTATAATATATTTTTATTGCGACCAACACTTTTAAAACAATCCTCCACCTTAGTATGTCACTTTTGTCTGTTGATAAAGCAGAATTATATCGAAATGAAAAAGTATAAAATTTCGCATTTTGTTGTTTGAATTCTGGACACGCATAGCGACAAATCTGATTGTTTTCATGCTCCATGTAGACTCCAATTGATGTACTGAAATAACGAGCGAGTGCCGGTTTTATTCTCGTAATATCCTCCCCGATCATGACAATGAGCGCACAGGCTACTTTACTATCGGATAAAAAAATTTGCATGGCCAAACAAGGTTTTGGAAATATCCAAGTGTATTTTTCTTAAAGCTTAAAGTATAACTGAACAGCGTCAAAATGGCATATAGCACTGATCGACTTAAAAACATTTAAACAATGGTTCCCTAGTTTTATAACCGCGTGCGCTGGTAACGCAAGCTTTAGTGATTCACGCGACATCACGCACAAAAAAGAGGTTTTCTCCATATTTCATGTGTGTACACAGCCAAGAAAGCAAAATCAACAGCGGATTTTCCCGAATTTCCTTTGGTAGATCTTCAGTTAAAAATTTTGCAAATTTCGAGTTACGAATCAAAGCTACATTTTACACATCCTTCTAAGAAACAACATCTGTCAGATAAATTCATTTTAATAGTTCAATATACCAAATTGCTTGATGTTGCCAAAGCCGTCTTAATGACCATGCTTTTTTCCTTCTAAAATGTTGGACATTAACCATTTTCACAAGCTACATAGCAAAGTTTTAAAATGTTCACTGAGAGAAACTTAAAGAATAAAACCCCCGATTTGCCATTCTTATGGCGGTATGTTGCCATGGCAACATCCTCTGTTAAAAAAAATTATTTTAAAACGACAGATAAACAAGAGTACACATGCTGATATTTTCTTTGGTTATATTCGTGAGGAGAAATTGCAGGATAAGAAAAATAGACTGTCCTTTGTAACTCATGTCGGTTATGTAGGTGCTTATTTAAATGCTCTTGTGAGTCAGAACCTGTTGGAAGCAGGTTTTTAATTTACGACTCCACTAAATGCTTTAAAAACGGATCTAAGTTAGACTTTGCTGGTTAAAAAGTCGACCCGGTGCAGAGTTTGGCTGTACTAATACAGACTCTAATACGGCCAAAACCTTTTATAATTAAACTTTTGTCACAACGTTATTTACAACAGTTACAAAAACAAGAAAAAATAACAACATGAGAAAAACATTAGAATAAGAGGAATAAAAAGTGACGTATTGCTCAGACGAAGAACTAGCACTGAAACGTAAGTGACCAACGGTGGCCAATTTACCTTATCACCTCAATCAATCAATCAATCAAACTTTATTTTACGAGTTGTAAAAACCAAATTTTCTTGTTTCCCTTCCCCGTTCACCGACCGAGCACCACGGTTCTTTAAGAAACTATCTCATTATTCATGATAATAACACTCAGATTGTGCTAGAATATAAAAGAATGTTCATAACGCGAGCATTGAGTTTTAGTTTTCCCAGTTCAAGTCAAACAGGCGCCGTACTTCACATGAGCCGAACTCGGCGTTTGACTCAGTTAAGTTCGACTGATTGTATTTGGATCGGCTAGCCGTTCTTCACGGCTGGTACAGCCGTGAAGAACGGCTGATGTTGAGTTCGGCTGAATTAAGTTCGACGTTTGACTCAACAGGCGACCTTAATTAATATGAGTCGACCTAAACTGTATTTAGGTTCGGCTCATGTGAAGTACGGCGTTTGACCTTAGCCGCGATCGATCATGATCGTTTGAAAGACTAAGAAATTATACAAATGCAGTTTCTACTTACTTCACTGGGGAAGTTTTTTTCTCTTCTTTTTTTTCTGTCGAGAGGTAAAATATCCAAATAAACATGGGGACTTAACCCCCTGCAATACATATTGTAGTTGATGAGTCTTTATAATTTATGCCAGCTCTGATAGGCCCTCTGTTACCATGACAACTAATGAAGTTTATTCCTCTACCACTTTAATTATTGCTATGATCTATTGTGCATTAATGTTTGAAACGATATTTGTTTTAATGCTCGTCATCTTTATGGCATTTTAACGCATTGACTTCTCTTTTTTTCAGTTTTCATTTATTCATATAGAGTTTTCATTTGTTTTAAACAAGCTCAAAGTGAATGTAAAAATCGAGACGATGTTTTGGAAAAATACTAGACATACAGATGTGGAGTTTTCTTTTCTTCAATAATATAAACATCTTAAAATAACTATACTTTTCGTTGTCAACTCTTTATATTCATATCGCCTTCAAGCATATACGGATATTTATTTTTTAAATATATTCACATGATTTTTTTCTTTATTTGACTGACTTTAATAAAAGGCCCAACGGAATTGAAGAAACGAAGGCCTTTATGTCGTATTTTTACCGCTGAAGTAAATTAAGGAATGCCGACTACAAACCAAAACAGGTAGCTGTCAAATTACTAACTAAAGACTGTTTGTCATAAAAAAGAAAGAAAACGCATCTGCCAGCATTTTCCAGCCTGTGCAAAGATAGATGTTTTGGTATTTTCAAACCAGACAACTGATATATTATCTTGCCCCCATAGGGGGAGTGTAGTGTAAATTAATTTTGCAAAGTCGATTCTGTGTTGAAACATGATAAAGAATGTATATATGACAACTGAGAGAAAGCATTTGAGTACTAGTTTCTTTTGAAACTGATTAAAACAGCTACTAGTTTTACATTTGTGTCCGTGGTTGAAGTGCTAAGTTCCCGATTTTAATTTTTATCAAGTTAAAATTTCGTATAAACGTTAACTGAAGTCAGCTTCTTCACTCTTTAAAAATTAATGCAACTGGAACGTCAACCGACATGCACACATAACACACGGACATTTGCGGCGGTCTAACATATTTTAACGAACTGATAATTATCAGTTTAAAAGTAGATCTATATCCAAAATCGCTTTTGGATAATTCGTTACGTTTTAGTTAGCTGAAGTGAGGATTGAAAATAATATAATAAACGTTCTCTCCATACAACGAACGCCCCTTGTTGTTAGCTTCCGAAAACCAGAGTTGGGTAGGGTAACAAGGACGCATCCAATCATGACTCGGGAATATTGCTGCTTCCACAAGAATTAAAGGGAAGTGTCACGGGATTTGGTGTCATTTCAAAAATCCGTCCAGCTGTGTGCTGAAATACCACAAACGTACAAAAACTGTTGATGAGTGTCTCTAGTTATAGAAGGACAGGGTCTGAATGAATTTGGGTTATAGCCCAACTTTTTTCAAGTTCCCCCATTTTCGCCCCCAAAATGGGTTAGAACAGACCGTGATGTGTTTCTCTTCAAGAATTGGTTGATTTCGTTCTCTTGGTATTGTAGTATTTTTTTTTGTAAATAAGTAAAGGTATTGTTCATAGTTTTGACCAAAAATGGCAAAATCCCCGTGATACTTGCTATGTAAAGCGGCACTCACTTTTCGAAAGGAAACATATTCCACGGCTTCGAGTAAACACAGCCGGAAGTTTTTCCAAATGAACAAATTATGGTACTGCTGTAAAGTGGACCTAGCATCGGTTTGCCCCTTTCTTCAGTATAAAAGAAACGATTAAAATTGAAGGTCGAATCCGGATCGGCTTCGTGAGGTTCTGAGTTTATAACCGAACTTTAGTTTGCGATAAACACTACCCTTCACAATTTGTTCTCTTAACAGGGCACATTTGCAATGGCGCGAGAAATATTTTAACACGATAAACGACAAAGATTGTGCTTTAACGATATCTTTATTTCATGTTCAAACTTTACGCATTCTTGCTATTCTTTTTGAATGCCTGAAACTGTGTTTCTTCTAACGGCCGATGTATTCTCAATTCTTAAGCTTATCCTAAGAAAATGACTGTATTATGAATAGCAAGACTGTGTTTATGTTGCAGCCACATGTTATTGACATATGGCGTCGCATTTTTCTGTATGAGCGAGCTGAAAATGTGTCATTTTTCGCAAGCCCGTTTTTCTTTGTTTTTACCTTAACAACTAAGTTGTTATAACCAAATTTTTGTGTTTCACTCCCCCACAGACAGAACACCACTGATTCTATAAGAAATTAATCCCTTTATTTAAAATGCCATATAAACGTTAATTGAAGTCATCTATTGAACCGACATGCAGACATAACTCACCCATGGCTGAAGAACATCACGGACATTTGCGGTCGAGAATATTTTAAGGAGCTGGGAATTATAAGTTTTGAAATGGTTTTTGAAATGACATTTGTGTTAAAGAACAACTTAAAAAAACCTTGTATTAAAGGAGAAGTGTCTCGGGGAATTGGTTTCATTTCAAGAAACAGAAACCGAAAAATAATGTTCTAGTGGCCGCGCTGTAATATAATTTAAAAAAAAAAAATCAACAACCCTCAGAGATTTAGGTGCCGAACAGCCGGGCTGGATGGACTGTAATAAACTCTTGAGATGACTTGATTGGGCAAAGGTGATAGGCTCTTGATTGGGTGGCCTGTGAACGCAGCTTACCTTATAGGTCTCACCACGCATGCTCTATGGACGGTTGCGTTGGAGACTACTGATTGGACTCATTCTTAAATTTCTCATTTTCTCGTTAGTTAATTATTAAGAGGAACCAAATAATATTTTATTCAAAGCATCAATTATCTCTACGTTTTTATTAGTCTCACCAAGTGACTGATTATATAAATGCATCAACAAAGCTATAGTTTTTCAATCATTAAATCTGATATATATTATTGACATTGATGAAACAATTCTAAGAAATATATCGGAAGTGTTAAAAACTCAAAGATTAAAAACTAAACGAAATCTTAAAAGTAAGGCTTCAATTCAAATAAGGCAAATTCAGCAAGGCGTAAAATTTAATTATCAATTAAAGTAGAGTAGTTAAGATCTCTTTTTTAAAAAGCAAGGCGAAGCTAAAAGTGCGCAATATAACAGATTTTCCGTACTCAAAGCATTACGCAACTCTACTTTGAAACTATTGAAATAAAATGTAGAAAGTCTCGTCTTATTATTAATTATTTAACTGCTTAATACGGTTACGGCTAACTGAAATACAGTTCTTGTTAGTGTAAGTAAGTGTATAAAAGTAACGTACAGTTGTCTTGCTGAAACAAAATCTACAAACTGTAGAAGCAGAACCAAAACGCTAAAGAACAAACTTTCTATTAAAAGTAAGTCGTAAATCAAGTGAACACTTCAATTCAAATACTGATTATCAATGCACATTTTAATGCAGGTTGGTTTTCTTGTCAAATCTAAATCGTCAGAAGGGTCGTAATCGATCAATTTTTTTTCATGCATGAAAGCTGAACTTTACGAGTTTGTTAGTGTGCTAATTAAACACTACAATAAGACCCAATAAACACCGTGTTGCTGTGTTCATCTCAAAACTGCGAAAAGACTGTCTGAAATAAGGACACATCATGTAATATGGCTACTTTGCTCATTTGCCTTATATGGTTATGTAGGTCTGTACTGATAATCTCCAAATCGATCCATCAAAATGATTCCCATATCAACCTTGAAAAATCCTCAACCCCCGAAGTAATGCCAATTACGAAAAAATCCCGCGGATCCCTAAATAATCCCAACCACGAAATGAGTCCCGATCACGAAATGATCCTGACACCAAAAAAATCACCAACCCCGAAATAATCGTCAAACGCGATATATTCCTTAAACCCGAAATAACCCTAAACCACGAAATGATCCCGACCTCAGAATAATACCGACTCTGAAATAATCCGCAATCCCGAAATGATCCCGACCCCAAAATACTCCCAAACACTGAATGATCTCCGACACCGAAATGATCCCAACCACGAAATGTTCCCTAAGTTTTTGTTCGTCATCTATGCAAGCCATTCCGTTCCTAAAATTATCGAAACTTACAAACGCATTATCTTGGTTAACTGTTCCTCGTAACTCACATTTCTCGTTAAATTTCGTGACTGTCCACTCAGGTACAGTTTACATTCAGAATTGTGCAGTTTGCTGAAAACTACACTACACTTGCACTGCACTGCACTACTCCAGGTCAATTTAAATGAAACTCAGCAATTTGTCATGTTTGACTCTTCATTTCATCCGGTTCTTTACGATTTTGGCGTTTCTGTTATTGTGAAAAACAAATTGACGTCAGTTTTTTATGCGTCTGTCCTGTCCGTTTGCTGTGGATCCACTCGCCTGCGGCTCGTGGATCCACAGCACTTTGACAATGTTATGACGAATTTTATCATCAATAAGAGGACAGACGCATAAAAACTGACGTCAATTTGTTAACTACGCTACGTTACATTTCACTACACTAGACTTCATTACACTACAATATACTACACTGCACTACATTACGCTATATTATACTACATCACATTACTTCCACATGCATTACATTATTTCCGCGCCTTGGCTGTTGTTGTTCAAACATACCAGGCATACACATCGACGCAAGTTGTACCAGTATTGGCACTCTCTGGACAGTCTTTCCAGTCCTGTCCATACCAAATCTGCAACTCCTGGTTGCGTGACAAAGACAAGGGACTTGAAAGGTTGCGAAAAACCAACTCTGGTGATTTGTGGCCAGTCCCGTCAAGACGATAGGCGTGTTTCTTTAATATGTCACATCCATTGTCGAAATAACTAGGTTCCAAGTCTGCAACGGATGGCAAAAGGGCTTCTTTGTTAACATTTGTGATGATTGTCATCAGCCTGTTGTTGTAGTTTGGATGTGTGCAGCCCCAGTAGGAGTCAGAGTCAACTGGGTTGCAGCGTATCGAACCTGATTTGTGAACGAGCTTCATTGTCATGACACGCCCAGTCTTTGTAATGCTGAAGGCGCCATGTGCATCATTTTTCGCTCCAAAGCAAACAGGATCAGTGTTCATCTTATGCCAGATGCCTAAAGAGGAAAATAACAAAAGAAAATCATCCTTAGTTAACAAAAGCAAGTCAAGGTCGGCGCAGTTGGAAGTGCGCTTGCTTCGCGTTTTAATGAATAAGTATACCAAACTGTATAGTGACATGACATGACAGAAATGAAATGATATTACATAAGATGACTTAAAATGAAATTAAATAGACATGACACGACGTCAGATGCTTATCTTCCCCCTGTTATTAGCCGAGTTCGAGCACTGGTCCGAAGGGCGAAGTGCTAACTAAAGACGGATGGCATAAAAACGTCACTGAACTTAACTGAACTAAAGTTAACATAACACAATATGATATTGAACATGATACGACATGACTTAAGGTAAATACCGTACCTTCACATCGAGCCAGGATAGCGTTGCCAGCATTTTCATCTGAGTATATCCAATAATCCTTGTTAACCATTTCATCTCCTTCACTCGCCTTGATTTCGTTGCAAGATTCAGCCGGAAGTTCTGGAATGGTACCCAGTGGTGCTCCATGAAAAAATAAAGAAAGTTGCAGAACTGTTTATTTAATAGGTTAAATAAAATAACATATTGACCGAATTGAACTTTCAACCGCATACAACCAGTCATATAATAACGAGTTGTTCTATGTCTGTTTTTTTCTTTTTTCTCGTGTGGAAGCTTTCAGCAGTTGTAGACAAAGGCCACGCTGAAGGATAAAGTTGTGTTTTTCGAATGTTTTTTGTGGTTAAGCGATGTAAAAATGCCTGTCGGGACAGCTTTTAGGACGTGATTAAATTTAATCTTTACTAAAGCATAATATTACTTGATTGAAAGCGCCCAACGTTCTGCAGGTCACTTTTGAATTGGATTAAATGTTCTCTTTAGCACTGGTAGTTATTCGGACATGTTCGGAAGAGGAGGGAGGACTGCCTGACACAAATTAAAAAATGCACACGGTACGTGTATGTATTACTTCCTTTGGGCTTCTTGTCACCCGTCACGCAATCGTTCCTCCAAGCCAAAAGGAGTGCGTGACGAGTCCAGTGAATGTTTGTGTAGTATGACTACTGAGTAATAAGCCCTCAATGAAATGTACCTCGGTTTGGGCGTTTCATGTAGAAACGGCGTGGATGTGGCATGAATTCTTCAGGCCTGGCTTCCTTTGTTCTTGAGTTTAACTCGCACAGATTTTGTCCTATAACGACGTTGTAGCTCTGACATCTGGGCTCCTCCTCGCACTTTAAATAACACTCTTCCGCAAAGCCGACCTGACATGTTTTAAACGTGTGGCCTTTAAGGTACATCCCATAAATGGAGGCTGCTACTGTACTGCATTGGCCAGCGGCTTTAGTAACACCAATCCGGGACATCAGGAACGCTAATGACAGCCAAAATCTTGGATTCATCTTGTTAATGTGGATCTTTTCCTCAAGCTATAAATGAAAGGTTGTTCATAGCATCAAAACGGCGTTTTTTCTGTTTAACTACGGTCTTTATTTAATGTTTTAACATCATTTCACATCAAACATTTCCTAAGTGCCAAGTGTGTTTTTCGATATATCATTTGCATAATTATAATTTGAATATATTCCGCAGATGTCCCCGGCTAAACCAAATACGAGGATTTTTACGGTGATAAATTATGAGTGAAGTGCTGATTATATAAAACTTTAAATGTTATTTCACTCAAATTTAACCATTATGACCAATGCTCAAAGGTTCCATATTAAATTCTGTTTAATTCTTGGCTGTGAACAGACAGTAAACAGAATGACAATTCACTAAAGGTCTATTTTGCACCAGAGCTAATTGTTAGGTATTTATAAACATTCCAGATTTATAAAACAGTATTTGGGATTCATTGGCGTGCACATTTTGCACAGACTGTGAATGAGTGAGTTTCTCCCAGCCTGCTGATAACGTGAGCTTTAATTATTTACGAGAACTCACACGCAAAAAGAGAGTTTTCCTCGATATTTTAAATGTCTGCGCAGCCGAAAAAAGAAAAACTGACAGCGAATTTTCCATTGGTGGATCTTTTAAAAACTTGGCAAATTTCGATTTACGAAATCTACATTTCACATATCCTTCTTAGAAAAACATCTGTCAGATAAATAAATACCAAATTATACCAAGTTGCCTGCTATTGGCAAAGCCGTCTGAATGATCATGTCTCTTTTTCTTCCAAAATGTTGGCCATAACCGTTTTCACAAGCTAGTTTACAGATAGCAAAGTTTAAAACTGTTTACCGAACAAAACTTAAATAATTAAGATCATCTAACACCAAATATTACACAAGATTAGCGATCTTTAGGCGCTATGTTGCCATGGCAACGGCATCTGCCAATAAAAAATATTAAAAGAGTAGATATGTCGGTATCTTCATTGGTAAATTTCGTGAGGATAAGAAAACTAGATTTTCCTTCTTATCTCAAACCGGTTATGTAGGTGCTTATTTGAATGCTCTTGTAAGTGAGAACCTGTTATGAGCAGGTTTAAAACTCCATTAAATACGTTTCAACTGGGTCTGAGTTAAACTCGCCGGTTTAAAAGTGACCAGGACAGAGTTTGGCTTTCCTAATATACTGACACTAAAACAGCCAAAACCGTTTAAAATTATACTGCTGTTATAACATCAATTGCAGCAAAAAGTTAATCAGTATAGAAACAAGATAAAATAACTGTCTGGAACATGGATTTAACCTTTTCTTAAGCAGCTATGATGTTGCTCTCTGTCTTATAGTTTGAACGGAAATTACATCTTTTGGAGGTTTAATTTATGAGGTTAGATGCTCAGTTATAATGACTATAATAGCTTTTGCTCGGGACGTCTCGGCTTGACGTCTTGGGTAGTTTCTTGGTGATCACCAAATGACGTAAAACAAAAGATTCAAAAGACACTGAACAATACCCACACCACAGCACAAAAGCTAACGAACAATGGCTTCCGCAACACCAAGAAACACCCACGTCTTGACATCTCATTTTTCCTCTTATTTTGATGAAGTGCTTTTCGGAATTTGTATTTTTAAATGGGACCGGTTATCTGGGACATATCCAAGTGTTTTATGGCACTTAAAACCCTATGTTGCTCACATTGCTAAAAACCAAAAAAAAATTGTAAAACGCCAAAGTAAAAGTGATGACTTGTTTTAACCTTTTTGGAAGTGAAAGGATGTACAAGATTTCGTAGTATTTATATCTTTGTACAATGTGTTTCCAACTATTCCTGAGTCTGTGGTTAAAATCCTAAGTTATCAAGAGAAAATTTTAAAACGTGAACTGAATTCAAATTTCAACAGTGGCACTCTTAAATAATTGATCACACTGGAAGTTTGTCGAAAACACATTATTCAACCCCCCGGGGGGAGGGGATACTCCCTGTAATGGGCTATACGGGGATGCTCCGCCCGAAAGGGGTACCTTTTTGAGGCTGGAGTTATATGAAAAGGTCGGTATTTTACGAGTTGAAGTATATGAAAGGGTAGGGATTTCACGAAGAATAGGAAAGGGTAGCGAAAACACGCCGTTGAAGCATAAAAAGGTGGGGAAAACTGCCATTTAATCAAAATAATATAAAAGTATAATAAAAAAGGGTCTTTCAAAATATATCAAACAGACGCACGTAAACGCTATATGAAAGGGGTACCATTTTCATTGAAAGGTATATGAAAGGGGTACCTTTATTGTCAAAAACGGTATATGAAAGGGTAAGGGTTTGGACCTCGGGGCGAAGCATCCCGTACAAAATTTTGTTGAGTACCCCCCCCCCCCCCCGGAGGGGGGGGTTCAACCATCTTGACAGTTGAAAGACACACAGTCTTTTAATTATACTGTGGCACCGCCACGAACTAAAGCTAAAAAACATTGCAGACAGTTTGCGAATTAGAATATTTAAATGAACTATTATTAAAAAGTATCGTCAAAATTACTATCTGGTTTAGGAGAAAATGACCTGACTGTACTTCCCTTGAAATTATCCAAAACTATATATTTCTAAGTATTTTTCAAGTACAAATTTTCCTTTCTTTTAAACCATATTATAATATATTTTTATTGCGACCAACACTTTTAAAACAATCCTCCACCTTAGTATGTCACTTTTGTCTGTTGATAAAGCAGAATTATATCGAAATGAAAAAGTATAAAATTTCGCATTTTGTTGTTTGAATTCTGGACACACATATTGACAAATCTGATTGTTTTGATGCTCCATGTACTGAAATAACAAGCGAGTGCCGGTTTTATTCTCGTAATGTCATCCCCGATCATGACAACGAGCGCACAGGCTCCTCTACTATCGGATAAAAAAATTTGCATGGCCAAACATGGTTTTGGAAATATCCAAGTGTATTTTTCTTAAAGCTCAAAGTATAACTGAACAGCGTCAAAATGGCATATAGCACATAGCACTGATCGACTTAAAAACATTTAAACAATGGTTCCCTAGTTTTATAACCGCGTGCGCTGGTAACGCAACCTTTAGTGATTCACGAGACATCACGCACGAAAAAGAGGTTTTCTCCATATTTCATGTGTGTACACAGACAAGAAAGCAAAATCAACAGCGGATTTTCCCGAATTTCCTTTGGTTGATCTTCAGTTAAAAAATTTGCAAATTTCGAGTTACGAATTAAAGCTACATTTTACATATCCTTCTAAGAAACAACATCTGTCAGATAAATTCATTTTAGTAGTTTAATATACCAAATTGCCTGATGTTGCCAATGACGTCTCAATGACCATGCTTTTTTCCTTCTAAAATGTTGGACATTAACCATTTTCACAAGCTACATAGCAAAGTTTTAAAATGTTCACTGAAAGAAACTTAAAGAATAAAAATACCAAATATTCTAAAAGATTTGCCATTCTTATGGCGCTATGTTACCATGGCAACGGCCTCTGTCAAAACAATTTAAAACGACAGGTAAAGAGTACATTCCGTGAGGAGAAATTGCAAATAAATAAGAAAAATAGACTGTCCTTTGTAACTCATGTCGGTTATGTAGGTGCTTATTTAAATGCTCTTGTGAGTCAGAACCTGTTGGAAGCAGGTTTTTAATTTACAACTCCACTAAATGCTTTAAAAACGGGTCTAAGTTAGACTTTGCTGGTTAAAAGGTCGACCCGGTGTAGAGTTTGGCTGTCCTAATACAGACTCTAATACGGCCAAAACCTTTTATAATTAAACTTTTGTCACAACGTTATTTACAATAAAGAGTTATAAAAACAAGAAAAAATAACAACACGAGAAAAACATTAGAATAAAAGGAATAAAAAGTGACCGAATGCTTAGACGAAGAACTAGCACTGGAAACTTAAGTGACCAACGGTGGCCAATTTACCTTTGTTATCAACTCAGTTGTTAAAGCCAATTTTTTTTCTTGTTTCCCTCCTCCACCAACCGAGCGCCACGGTCTCTTTAAAAAGTACCCACTTATTTATGATAATCACACTCAGATTGTGCTAGAATAAAAAGGAATGTTCATCAAGAGAGCATTAAGTTAGTTTTCCAATTAAATAAAAGATAGATAAAATTGTCGACATCAAGCAAGTTTGCATATGTTGGTCAAGGACTTCGTGCAATTCTTTATAATTGTTACACGCGATCGATTATGATCGTTTGAAAGACTAAGAAATTATACAAATGCAGTTTCTACTTACTTCACAGGGGACGTTTTTTCTCTTGCTTGTTTTCTGTTGAGAGGTAAAACATCCAAATAAACAAGGGTCTTAACCCAGCAATACTCATCTGAGTCGATTAGTCTTGAATAATTTATGCCAGTTCTGATAGGCCTCTTGTTACCATGACAACCAATGAGGTTTATTCCTCCGATACTTTAATTATTGCTATAATACAGCGTTCATTAATGCTTTGAAACGATATTTGTTTTAAGGTTCGTCATCGTTATGTCATTTCAACGCATTTTCTTCTCTTTTTTCAGTTTTCATTCATTTATTTACCGCTGAATTAAATTAAGGAATGTCGCTGACTATAAAATAAAAACAGGTAGCTCTCAAATTACCAATTAAAGACTGTTTGTCTTAAAAAAAGAAAGAAAACACATCTGCCGGCATTTTCGGGCCTGCGCAAAGATAGATGTTTACGTATTTTCAAACCAGACAACTGATATGTCATCTTACCCTCACAGCTTTTAATTCCTTAACTGGGGGGAGTGCAGTGTAAATTAATTTTGCAAGTCGATTCTGTGTTGAAACATGATAAAGAATGTATACATGACAACTGAGTGAAAGCTTTTGAGTAGTAGTTTTTTTTAACTGATTAAAACAGCGACTAGTTTTAAATTTTGTGTCCGTGGTTGAAGTGCTAAGTGCCCGATTTTAATTGTTATCAAGTTAAAATTTCATATAAACGTTAACTGAAGTCAGATTTTTCACTCTTTAACAATTAATGCAACTGGAACGTTAATCGACATGCACACATAACACAGGGACATTTGCGGTTTAGCATATTTTAACGAACTGGTAATTATCAGTTTAAAAGTAGATCTACATCCAAAATCGCCTTTGGATAATTCATTACGTTTTAGTTAGCTGAAGTGAGGATTGAAAAAATATCATAAACGTTCTCTCCATACAACTGACGAACGCCCCTTGTTGTTAGCTTCCGAAAACCAGAGTTGGTAGGGTAACAAGGACGCATCCAATCATGACTCGGGAATATTGCTTCCACAATAATTAAAGGGAAGTGTCACGGGATTTGGTGTCATTTCAAAAATCCGTCCAGCTGTGTGCTGAATTACCACAAACGTACAAAAACTGTTGATGAGTGTCTCTAGTCATAGAAGGACAGGGTCTGAATGAATTTGGGTTATAGCCATCTTTCAGTTCAAGTTCCCCCATTTTCGTCCCCAAAATGGGTTAGAACAGACCGTGATGTGTTTCTCTTCAAGAATTGGTTGATTTCGTTCTCTTGGTATTGTAGTATTATTTTGTAAATAAGTAAAGGTATTGTTCATAGTTTTGACCAAAAATGGCAAAATCTCCGTGATACTTGCTATGTAAAGCGGCACTCACTTATCGAAAGAAAACATATTCCACAGCTTCGAGTAAACACAGCCGGAAGTTTTGCCAAATGAACAAATTATGGTACTGCTGTAAAGTGGACCTAGCGTCGGTTTCCCCCTTTCTTCAGTATAAAAGAAACGATTAAAATTGTGGGTCGAATCCGGATCGGCTTCGTGAGGTTCTGAGTTTATAACCGAACTTTAGTTTGCGGTAAACACTACTCTTCACAATTTGTTCTCTTAACAGGGCACATTTGCAGTGGCGCGAGAAATATTTTAACACGATAAACGACAAAGATTGTGCTTTAACGATATCTTTATTTCATGTTCAAACTTTACGCATTCTTGCTATTCTTTTTGAATGCCTGAAACTGTGTTTCTTCTAACGGCCGATGTATTCTCAATTCTTAAGCTTATCCTAAGAAAATGACTGTATTATGAATAGCAAGAGTGTGTTTATGTTGCGGCCACATTTTATTGACATATGGCGTCGCATTTTTCTGTATGAGCGAGCTGAAAATGTGTCATTTTTCGCAAGCCCGTTTTTCTTTGTTTTACCTTAATAACTCAGTTGTGATAACCAAATTTTTGTGTTTCACTCCCCCACAGACAGAACACCACCATTTCTATAAAAAACTGAACCCTTTATTTAAAATGCCATATAAGCGTTAATTGAAGTCATCTATTGAACCGACATGCAGACATAACTCACCCATGGCTGAAAAACATTACGGACATTTGCGGTCGAGAATATTTTAACGAGCTGGTAATTATAAGTTTTGAAATGATTTTTGAAATGACATTTGTATTAAAGAACCACTTTAAAAAAAACACTTGTATTAAAGGAGAAGTGTCTTGGGGAATTGGTGTCATTTCAAGAAACAGAAACCGAAAAATAATGTTCTAGTGGCTGTAATGTAATTTAAAAAAAAATCAATCAACAACCCTCAGAGATTTAGGTGCCGAACAGCCGGGCTGGATGGACTGTAAATAAACTGTTGAGATGACTTGATTGGGCAAAGGTAATGGGCTCCTGATTGGGTGGCCTGTGAACGCGGCCGACCTTAGGTCTCACCACGCATGCTCTAAGGACGGTTGCGTTGGAGACTACTGATTGGGCTCATTCTTAAATTTCTCATTTTCTCGTTAGTTAATTATTAAGAGAAACCAAATAATAATTTATTCAAAGCATCAATTATCTCTACGTTTTTATTAGTCTCACCAAGTGACTGATTATATAAATGAATAAACAAAGCTATAGTTTTTCAACCATTAAGTCTGATATATATTATTGACATTGCTGAAACAATTCTAAGAATACATCGGAATTGTTAAAAACTCAAAGACTAAAAACTAAACGAAATCTTAAAAGTAAGGCTTCAATTCAAATTAGGCAAATTCAGCAAGGCGTAAAATTTAATTATCAATTAAAGTAGAGTAGTCAAGATCTCTTTTTTAAAAAGCAAGGCGAAGCTAAAAGTGCGCAATATAACAGATTTTCCGTACTCAAAGCATTACGCAACTCAACTTTGAAACTATTGAAATAAAATGTAGAAAGTCTCGGCTTATTATTAATTATTTAACTCCTTAATAAGGTTACGGCTAACTGAAATACAGTTCTTGTTAGCGTAAGTAAGTGTATAAAAGTAACGTACAGTTGTGTTGCTGAAACAAAATCTACAAACTATAGAAGCAGAACCAAAACGCTAAAGAACAAACTTTCTATTAAAAGTAAGTCGTAAATCAAGTGAACACTTCAATTTCAGTACTGATCATCACCGCACATTTTAATGCAGGTTGGTTTATTTGTCAAATTTAAATCGTCAGAAGGTTCGTAATCCATCAATTTTTTTTCATGCATGAAAGCTGAACTTTACGAGTTTGTTAGTGTGCTAATTAAACACTATACAATAAGACCCAATAAACACCGTGTTGCTGTGTTCATCTCAAAACTGCGAAAAGACTGTCTTAAATAAGGGCACATCATGTAATATGCCTACTTTGCCCATTTGTCTTATATGGTTTTGTCCCAGACTGCAGGTCTGTACTGATAATCTCCAAATCGATCCATCAAAATGATTCCCATATCAACCTTGAAAAAATCCTCAACCCCCGAAGTAATGCCAATTACGAAAAAATCCCGCGGATCCCTAAATAATCCCAACCACGAAATGAGTCCCGATCACGAAATGATCCCGACACCAAAATAATCTCCAACCCCGAAATAATCGTCAAACGCGATATATTCCTTAAACCCGAAATAATCCTAAACCACGAAATGATCCCGACCTCAGAATAATACCGACTCTGAAATAATCCGCAACCCCGAAATGATCCCGACCCCAAAATACTCCCAAACACTGAATGATCTCCGACACCGAAATGATCCCAACCACGAAATGTTCCCTAATTTTTTGTTCGTCAACTATGCAAGCCATTCCGTTCCTAAAATTATCGAAATTTACAAGCGCAATATCTTGGTTAACTGTTCCTCGTAACTCACATTTCTCGTTAAATTTCGTGACTGTCCACTCAGGTACAGTTTACATTCAGAATTGTGCAGTTTGCTGAAAACTACACTACACTGGCACTGCACTGCATTACTCTATACTACACTACATTACACTACATTACATTACCGCACTACATTACGCTAAACTACACTACACTCATTACACTGCACTACACTACACCGCACTACAGAACGCTACTGTGCACTACACCACACTACACTACAGTCTACATTACATTTTACAATAACTGAAGTTATTCTCGCATGCTGATTGGTCAATTTTTATCATCAATAAGAGTACAGACACAAAATTTTAATTTATGCAAGATGTCATCCTGTCAATTTTTTAGCCAATAAAATTTCTTTATTGTTATCAGTTAGCCAATGAGAAAGCGAGAAAACGTATTGACAATGATTGCGTCAATTTGAATAAAACTCAGCAATTTGTCATGTTTGCCTTGCGTTGGCTCTTCATTTCATCCGGTTCTTTACGATTTTGGCGTTTTTGTTATTGTGAAAAACAAATTGACGTCAGTTTTTTATGCGTCTGTCCTGTCCGTTTGCTGTGGATCCACTCGCCTGCGGCTCGTGGATCCACAGCACTTTGACAATGTTATGACGAATTTTATCAGCAATAAGAGGACAGACGCATAAAAACTGACGTCAATTTGTTAACTACGCTACGTTACATTTCACTACACTAGACTTCATTACACTACAATAATACTACACTGCACTACATTACGCTATATGATACTACATCACATTACTTCCACATGCATCACATTATTTCCGCGCCTTGGCTGTTGTTGTTCAAACATACCAGGCATACACATCGACGCAAGTTATACCAGTATTGTCACTCTCTGCACAGTCTTTCCAGTCCTGTCCATACCAAATCTGCAACTCCTGGTTGCGTGACAAGGACAAACGACTTGAAAGGTTGCGAAAAACCAACTCTGGTGATTTGTGGCCAGTCCCGTCAAGACGATAGGCGTGTTTTTTTGTGTCACATCCATTTTTGAAATAACTAGGTTCCAAGTCTGCAACGGATGGCAAAAGGGTTTCTTTGTTAACATTTGTGATGATTGTCATCAGCCTGTTGTTGTAGTTTGGATGTGTGCAGCCCCAGTAGGAGTCAGAGTTAACTGGGTTGCAGCGTATCGAACCTGATTTGTGAACGAGCTTCATTGTCATGACACGCCCAGTCTTTGTAATGCTGAAGGCGCCATGTGCATCATTTTTCGCTCCAAAGCAAACAGGATCAGTGTTCATCTTATGCCAGATGCCTAAAGAGGAAAATAACAAAAGAAAATCATCCTTAGTTAACAAAAGCAACTCAAGGTCGGCGCAGTTGGAAGTGCGCTTGCTTCGCGTTTTAATGACTAAGTATACCAAACTGTATAGTGACATGACATGACAGAAATGAAATGATATTACATAAGATGACTTAAAATGAAATTAAATAGACATGACACAACGTCACATGCTTATCTTCCCCCTGTTATTAGCCGAGTTCGAGGTCCGAAGTTCGAGCACTGGTCCGAAGGGCGAAGTGCTAACTAAAGACGGATGGCATAAAAACGTTACTGAACTTAACTGAACTAAAGTTAACATAACACAATATGATATTAAACATGATACGACATGACTTAAGGTGAATTCCGTACCTTCACATCGAGCCAAGATAGCGTTGCCAGCATTTTCATCTGAGTATATCCAATAATCCTTGTTTACCATTTCATCTACTTCACTCGCCTTGATTTCGTTGCAAGATTCAGCCGGAAGTTCTGGAATGGAACCCAATGGTGCTGCATGAAAAAATAAAGAAAGTTGCAGAACTGTTTATTTAATAGGTTAAATAAAATAACATATTGACCGAATTGAACTTTCAACCACATACAGCTAGTCATATAATAACTAGTTGTTATGTCTGTCTTTTTTCTCGTGTGGAAGCTTTCAGTAGTTGTAGACAAAGGCCACGATGAAGGATAAAGTTGTGATTTCCGAATGGTTTTTTTGTGGTTAAGCGATGTAAAAATGCCTGTCGGGGCAGCTTTTAGGACGTGATTCAATTTAATCTTTACTAAAGCATAATATTACTTGATTGGAAGCGCCCAACGTTTTGCAGGTCACTTTTGAATTGGATTACATGTTCTCTTTAGCACTGGTAGTTATTCGGACATGTTCGGAAGAGGAGGGAGGGACTGCCTATGTATTACTTCCTTTGGGCTTCTTGTCACTCGTCACGCAAACATTCCTTCAAGCCAAAAGGAGTGCGTGACGAGTCCAGTGAATGTTTGTGTAGTATGACTACTGAGTAATAAGCCCTCGATGAAATGTACCTCGGTTTGGGCGTTTCATGTAGAAACGGCGTGGATGTGGTATGAAGTCTTTAGGCCTGGCTTCCTTTGTTCTTGAGTTTAGCTCGCACAGATTTTGTCCTATAACGACGTTGTAGCTCTGACATCTGGGCTCCTCCTCGCACTTGAAGTAACACTCTACCGGAAAGCCAACCTGACATGTTTTAAATGTGTGGCCTTTAAGGTACATCCCATAAATGGAGGCTGCTACTGTACTGCATTGGCCAGCGGCTTTAGTAACACCAATCCGGGACATCAGGAACGCCAATGACAGCCAAAATCTTGGATTCATCTTGTTAATGTGGATCTTTTCCTCAAGCTATAAATGAAAGGTTGTTCATAGCATCAAAACGGCGTTTTTTTGTTTAACTACTGTCTTTATTTAATGTTTTAACATCATTTCACATCAAACATTTCCAAGAGTGTTTTGCGAATATATATATCATTTTAGTAATTAGTCGTATGTTTTCTGACAATTTGAATGTTAAAGGAAACCTCGGCTGAAAAACAGTTTTAGATCCAAAGTATTCGTAATGATTATATTTAACTCAGGCTGGGGTTTTAAGTCGGTATCTCCGTAACTGGTTACTGAATGTGAAGTGTTCTTTTTTCAGTTTAAATTTCCCGCGGGCGGCCATGTTTTCTTTATGGTAATTTATGACGTCATTGTGTTGTCGAAATTTCGCGGTAGAACCGTACAATATTCAGTCAAAAATGCATTAAAAGCATATATATATATATATTTATAAATTTACGTGATGTTGACATAAACCGTCGTATTAAAAGCTCACGACAACGCAATGACGTCATAATTTCCCATCAAACTTTGCGAAAACAAACATGGCGGCGCGCGGGAAATTTGAAAGCAAAAAATGCAGAAACAAAATGCCCAGTATTCAAGAGTTAAAGGTTTGTAATCAACTTTCCACCATTTCATTTCCACCATCAGTCCACGCTAAAGTCTTGAAGTTCGCTGTCTTCGAACTGCGATATTTGGGCACAGAATGCTCCAAATTTGCTGCAAAACCCCTCATTCAAAAGCTAAAGTCTTGTAGTTTTCAACTGCGAGCGAATTATTTCGGTCAGTGGTTTCTCTATGGCCGGAATACACTTTATTTAACACAACCATTTTTGTTGCACCGAACGAATTTGAGCCCGTACGGCGGAACAGCGGTGTATACCAATGAAGCGGCATCGCAGTGTACGGCGCACGAAAATTCGCTGCTCCAATGTCCCTGATTTCTGGCGATGAAGACAATATTTATTCTTTTAGGTCTATTTTGCACCAGAGCTAACTCTTAGGTATTCGTAAACATTCCAGATTCATAAAAAAAGTATTTAGGATTCACTGTCGTGCACATTTTGCACAGACTGTGAATGAGTGAGTTTCTCCCAGCCTGCTGACAGCGCGAGCTTTAATCGTTTGAGAGAACTCGCACAAAAAAGAAAGTTTCCCCTCGATATTTTAAATGTCTGCGCGGCCGAAAAAGAAAAAATTGACAGCGGATTTCCCCGAGTTTCCTTCGGTGGATCTTTTAAAAACTTGGCAAATTTCGATTTACGAAAGCTAGCTTCATTTCACATATCCTTCTTAGAAAAACATCTGTCAGATAAATATTTATACCAAGTTGCCTAATATTGGCAAAGCCGTCTGAATGACTGACCATGTCTTTTTTCCTTCCAAAATGTTGGCCGTAACCGTTTTCACAAGCTAGCTTACGGATAGCAAAGTTTAAAACTGTTCACCGAGCAGAACTTAAATAATTAAGAACATCTAACACCAAATATTGCACACAAAAAAATTAAAGAGTAGATATGTCGGTATCTTCATTGGTAAATTTCGTGAGGATAAGAAAACTAGACTTTCCTTTTAAACTCAAACCGGTTATGCAGGTGCTTGTTTGAATGCTCTGACTTGTAAGTCAGAACCTGTTATCAGCAGGTTTACAACTTCATTAATACTATTTAACTGGGTCTGAGTTGAACTCGCCGGTTTAAAAAGTTGACCCAGTGTAGAGTTTGGCTTTCCTGATATACTGACACTAAAACAGACAAAACCGTTTATAATTATACTGCTGTTATAACTGATCAATTGCAATAAAAAGTTAAATATTATAAAAACAAAATAAAATAACTGTCTGGAACATGGATTTAACCTTTTCTTGCCCAACGATGATCTTGCTCTCTGCCTTATAGTTTTAACGGAATTTACATATTTTGGGGTTTTAATTCATGAGGGCAGATGCTCAGTTATGATGGCTATAATAGTTTTTGCTCATATTTTCTCTTATTTTGATGAAGTGCTTTTCGGACTTTGTATTTTTAAATGGGACCGGTTATCTCGGACATATATCCAAGTGTTTTATGGCACTTAAAACCCTATGTTGCTCACATTGCTAAAAACCAAAAAAAAAAACAAATTGTAAAACGCCAAAGTAAAAGTGATGACTTGTTTTTAACCTTTTTGGAAGAGAAAGGATGTACAAGATTTCGTAGTGTTTATATCTTTGTACAATGTGTTTCCAACTATTCCTGAGTCTGGTTAACATCCTAAGTTATCAAGAGAAAATTTTAAAACGTGAACTGAATTCAAATTTCAACAGTGGCACTCTTAAATAATTGATCACACTCGTCTGGAAGTTTGTCGAAAACACATTGTTCAACCATATCTTGACGGTTGAAAGACACAGTCTTTTTATTATACTATGGCACCGCCACGAACTAAAGCTAAAAAACATTGCAGACAGTTTGCGAATTAGAATATTTAAATGAACTATTATTAAAAAGTATTGTCAAAAGTACTATTTGGGTTAGGAGAAAATGACCTGACTATACTTCCCTTGAAATTATCCACAAATATATATTTCTAAGTACTTTTCAAGTACAAATTTTCCTTTCTTTTAAACTATATTATAATATATTTTTATTGAGACCAACACTTTTAAAACAATCCGCTACCTTACTATGTCACTTTTGTCTGTTGATAGAGCAGAATTATATCGAAATGAAAAAGTTCATAATTTCGCATTTTGTTTTTTGAATTCTGGGGCCGGATTCATTAAACCCTCCTAAGTTAAGACATATCCCAAGTATTGTTTCTTAACAATAGTCTATTGTCATTCCAACAATAGGCTATTGTTTAGAAACGATACTTAGGAGAGGGGCGGTAAGGGGGGGGGGGGTCCTTCGCACGTTTCACGGGTATTAAAAACGATCAATAACGAATCACGGCGATTAATATTCCAATTTCACGGTTCACAGAAAATAACATAATCGCAAGGGTGTACTTTTAGTAAAATTCTCCATAATGTAGTTTTACTTAATTGTTTGGTCTTCTTTGTCGAGGGTTAGTTCCAATCCTTTTGCTTGGAAGTTATTTTGTCTTGTGTTCAACAGTTGAAACGAATATATGTAACGTGATTAAAGAACATTAAACACCAATCTAAACATCTTTAGAAATCTTTGTTTGTGCAAGTTACCTAGAAGAGCTTGGATGTTACTCGAACCGTTAATCCGCTCCGAGTTGTTACAGCTCGAAGAAAAGTAATTTCATCCTCGTTGTCACTGTCAACAATTGTAGGTTCACTGTCAGACTCTGTGTCATACTCAGAAGATTGATCCACAAACTCCGAGTCATCAGCACCTTGCACTAAACTTTCCTCTCCTTCCACAAAATCATCTTTGTCTTGGGAGAGGTCGTCGGATTGCTTGTCGCTGGCGTCATCAGCGGATCCGGTAGGAAATTCGCCGTCAGTAGTCCCAGTAGGACAATCAACCACTCTTCTCTCTAACCTCAACTTCTCCTTTGGTTGCAAATATGTGGCATACATGTTAAGGGGTAGCGTGCCTGCTTTGAACATAGTTGTTTCTTGGCGCACAGTGTCTCGTTTATTTTTCATTGAGTTCTAAGTTTCCCAAGCATCTCTGGACTTCGTAAACTAACCTGGTTTTGTTTCCGCGAATTTCTGCTTCTTTTTTCCGACCGTGCAAATTTTTTGAGCACATGTTTTTATTTAGCATGGTTACTAAGGATAACCAAGATGGCCGCTTGTTTACAGACTCTTTTCTTTGGCTTCGAATTCATTCGTGTTCGGTGTTCCTTCATTGCCAAAAGCTTCAAAATGTCCAACAAAGATAGGGAGCACTGTTTCAACAAAGGTATTTTGACAATTTGAGGCTAAATTTTACAATTTATAAACACAACGCTCGCGTTCGTGCGTTTACTAGAATACATGTTTCATGCGGATCCTAATTATTCTTCAATTTTATTTTTGGTCTCGGAGGCACTCTGGCAACTTTGTTAGAGAAACAATACTCACTTTCCTACACCATCTAAAGTTAACGAATTATGTTTGCTCCACTTTGTACACCTCAAATAAATAGAATGTTCAATTTAAAGACTCAAAAAGTCTGGTCAACTTAAGGCCCGTTTACACATGCGATTTTTGATGCGATTGTCGCGCTCTCCAATGCAACTTCTGTCGCAAGTGTAAACAAGCGGCGATTTCCTGTGCGATTCGGGTGCGACATTTGCTTTTATTTGCTGTGATTTCCCAAAAATCGCCGCCAAGTTGCACCAGGTTTCAAACATGTTCGAAACCTCTGCGACATCGCGCGACAAATCGCGCCCAAATCGCACTAAAATCGCCGCCCGTTTCGGCACATGCGATTTGAAGATGCAACTTGCGAGCGACAAAAATTGCATCGACAAGTGCGACAAAAATTACACAATAAATCTCCTGTGTAAACGGGCCTTTACATCACCGGAAAGTATAATCTATTGCAGATGTTCCCACAGATAAGCCGCACTCCCAATTTTGAACAAAAATTTTGGGCAAATGTGGCTTATACGCCAGTTTTTACGGTACATTGTAAATTTGTTTTATCGCTACATTTTTTTTAATTTATTCATTTTTTGGACGAGTGAATTTCAGTTTTGGACAACCAAAATTTGAGTGGAAAGAAAAAAAAGTTTTTTGCTCTGACAGAGGCTTAGTAAATTATTTTTCACGGGAAAAAATGAAGTGTCCTTGTCGAATATCACGGATATCGGGAAATAAATTTTACCTTTCACGTATCACGACATGCATGTCATTCACAGTGAAACCCCCTTACCGCCCCTCTTAGGATATGTCTTAACTTGAGAGGGCTTCGTCAATCCGTCCCTGGACACGCATTGCGACAAATCTGATTGTTTTCATGCTCCATGTACTGAAATATTAAACAAGCGAGTGCCGGTTTTATTTTCGTATTAAATATCCTCCCCGATCATGACAACTAGCGTGCTGGCTCCTCTACTATCGGATAAAAAAATTTACTTGGCCAAACATGGTTTGGGAAGTGTCCAAGTGTATTTTTCTTAAAGCGTAAAGTATAACTGAACAGTGTCAAAATGGCATATAGCACTGACTCCAAAACATTTAAACAATGGTTCCCTAGTTTTATAACCGTGTGCGCTGGTAACGCAAGCTTTAGTGATTCACGCGACATCACGCACAAAGAAAAGAGGTTTTCTCCATATTTGCTGTGTGTACACAGCCACGAAAGCAAAATCAACAGCGGATTTTCCTGAATTTCCTTTGGTAGATCTTCAGTTAAAAATTTTGCAAATTTCGAGTTACGAATCAAAGCTACATTTTACATATCCTTCTAAGAAACAACATCTGTCACATAAATTCATTTTAATAGTTTAATATACCAAATAGCCTGATGTTGCCAATGACGTCTCAATGACCATGCTTTTTTCCTTCTAAAATGTTGGACATTAACCATTTTCACAAGCTACATAGCAAAGTTTTAAAATGTTCACTGAATGAAACTTAAAGAATAAAAATACCAAATATTGTAAAAGATTGCCATTCTTATGGCGCTATGTTGCCATGGCAACGGACTCTGTCAAAACAATTTAAAACGACAGGTAAAGAGTAAATTCATGAGGAGAAATTTCAGGATAAGAAAAATAGACTGTCCTTTGTAACTCATGTCGGTTATGTAGGTGCTTATTTAAATGCTCTTGTGAGTCAGAACCTGTTAGGAGCAGGTTTTTAATTTACAACTCCACTAAATGCTTTAAAAACGGGTCTAAGTTAGACTTTGCTGGTTAAAAAGTCGACCCGGTGTAGAGTTTGGCTGTCCTAACACTGACTCTAATACGGCCAAAACCTTTCATAATTATACTTTGGTTATAACGTTAATTTCAATAAAGAGTAAATATTCTAAAAACAACAAAAAATAACAACATGAGAAAAAAAATTAGAATAAGAGGAATAAAAAGTGACCTAATGCTCAGACGAAGAACTAGCACTGAAACGTAAGTGACCAACGGTGGCCAATTTACCTTATCACCTCAATCAATCAATCAAACTTTATTTAACGAGTTGTAAAAACCAAATTTTCTTGTTTCCTTTCCCCATTCACCGACCGAGCACCACGGTTTCTTTAAGAAACTATCTCATTATTCATGATAATAACACTCAGATTGTGCTAGAATAAAAAAGAATGTTCATAACGCGAGCATTGAGTTTTAGTTTTCCCAGTTCAAGTCAAACGCCGTACTTCACATGAGCCGAACTCAATTAATTGAGTTCGGCTCATGTGAAGTTCGGCGTTTGACTCAGTTAAGTTCGACTGATTGTATTTGGATCGGCTAGCCGTTCTTCACGGCTGGTACAGCCGTGAAGAACGGCTGATGTTAAGTTCGGCTGAATTAAGTTCGACGTTTGACTCAACAGGCGACCTTAATTAATATGAGTCGACCTAAACTGTATTTAGGTTCGGCTCATGTGAAGTACGGCGTTTGACCTTAGCCGCGATCGATCATGATCGTTTGAAAGACTAAGAAATTATACAAATGCAGTTTCTACTTACTTCACTGGGGAAGTTTTTTTCTCTTCTTTGTTTTCTGTCGAGAGGTAAAATATCCAAATAAACAGGGGACTTAACCCCCAGCAATACATATTGGAGTTGATGAGTCTTAATAATTTATGCCAGCTCTGATAGGCCCTCTGTTACCATGACAACTAATGAAGTTTATTCCTCTGCCACTTTAATTATTGCTATGATCTATTGTGCATTAATGTTTGAAACGATATTTGTTTTAATGTTCGTCATCTTTATGTCATTTTAACGCATTGACTTCTCTTTTTTTCAGTTTTCATTTATTCATATAGAGTTTTCATTTGTTTTAAACAAGCTCAAAGTGAATGTAAAAATCGAGACGATGTTTTGGAAAAATACTAGACATACAGATGTGGAGTTTTCCTTTCTTCAATAATATAAACATCTTAAAATAACTATACTTTTCGTTGTCAACTCTTTATATTCATATCGCCTTCAAGCATATACGGATATTTATTTTTTAAATATATTCACATGATTTTTTTCTTTATTTGACTGACTTTAATAAAAGGCCCAACGGAATTGAAGAAACGAAGGCCTTTATGTCGTATTTTTACCGCTGAAGTAAATTAAGGAATGCCGACTACAAACCAAAACAGGTAGCTGTCAAATTACTAACTAAAGACTGTTTGTCATAAAAAAGAAAGAAAACGCATCTGCCAGCATTTTCCAGCCTGTGCAAAGATAGATGTTTTGGTATTTTCAAACCAGACAACTGATATATTATCTTGCCCCCATAGGGGGAGTGTAGTGTAAATTAATTTTGCAAAGTCGATTCTGTGTTGAAACATGATAAAGAATGTATATATGACAACTGAGAGAAAGCATTTGAGTACTAGTTTATTTTGAAACTGATTAAAACAGCTACTAGTTTTACATTTGTGTCCGTGGTTGAAGTGCTAAGTTCCCGATTTTAATTTTTATCAAGTTAAAATTTCGTATAAACGTTAACTGAAGTCAGCTTCTTCACTCTTAAAAAATTAATGCAACTGGAACGTCAACCGACATGCACACATAACACACGGACATTTGCGGCGGTCTAACATATTTTAACGAACTGATAATTATCAGTTTAAAAGTAGATCTATATCCAAAATCGCTTTTGGATAATTCGTTACGTTTTAGTTAGCTGAAGTGAGGATTGAGAATAATATAATAAACGTTCTCTCCATACAACGAACGCCCCTTGTTGTTAGCTTCCGAAAACCAGAGTTGGGTAGGGTAACAAGGACGCATCCAATCATGACTCGGGAATATTGCTTCCACAAGAATTAAAGGGAAGTGTCACGGGATTTGGTGTCATTTCAAAAATCCGTCCAGCTGTGTGCTGAATTACCACAAACGTACAAAAACTGTTGATGAGTGTCCCTAGTTATAGAAGGACAGGGTCTGAATTAATTTGGGTTATAGCCCAACTTTTTTCAAGTTCCCCCATTTTCGCCCCCAAAATGGGTTAGAACAGACCGTGATGTGTTTCTCTTCAAGAATTGGTTGATTTCGTTCTCTTGGTATTGTAGTATTTTTTGTAAATAAGTAAAGGTATTGTTCATAGTTTTGACCAAAAATGGCAAAATCCCCGTGATACTTGCCATGTAAAGCGGCACTCACTTTTCGAAAGGAAACATATTCCACGGCTTCGAGTAAACACAGCCGGACGTTTTTTCAAATGAACAAATTATGGTACTGCTGTAAAGTGGACCTAGCTTCGGTTTGCTCCTTTCTTCAGTATAAAAGAAACGATTAAAATTGTAGGTCGAATCCCAATCGGCTTCGTGAGGTTCTGAGTTTATAACCGAACTTTAGTTTCCGATAAACACTACCCTTCACAATTTGTTCTCTTAACAGGGCACATTTGCAGTGGCGCGAGAAATATTTTAACACGATAAACGACAAAGATTGTGCTTTAACGATATCTTTATTTCATGTTCAAACTTTACGCATTCTTGCTATTCTTTTTCAATGCCTGAAACTGTGTTTCTTCTAACGGCCGATGTATTGTCAATTCTTAAGCTTATCCTAAGAAAATGACTGTATTATGAATAGCAAGAGTGTGTTTATGTTGCAGCCACATGTTATTGACATGTGGCGTCGCATTTTTCTGTATGAGCGAGCTGAAAATGTGTCATTTTTCGCAAGCCCGTTTTTCTTTGTTTTTACCTTAACAACTAAGTTGTTATAACCAAATTTTTGTGTTTCACTCCCCCACAGACAGAACACCACTGATTCTATAAGAAATTAATCCCTTTATTTAAAATGCCATATAAACGTTAATTGAAGTCATCTATTGAACCGACATGCAGACATAACTCATCCATGGCTGAAGAACATTACGGACATTTGAAGTTGAGAATATTTTAACGAGCTGATAATTATAAGTTTTGAAATGGTTTTTGAAATGACACTTGTATCAAAGAACCACTTAAAAAAAAAACCTTGTATTAAAGGGGAAGTGTCTCAGGGAATTGATGTCATTTCAAGAAACAGAAACAGAAAAATAATGTTCTAGTGGCTGTATTAAATATAATTTTAAAAAAAATCAACAACCGTTACAGATTTAGGTGCCGAACAGCCGGGCTGGATGGACTGTAATAAACTGTTGAGATGACTTGATTGGGCAAAGGTAATGGGCTCCTGATTGGGTGGCCTGTGAACGCAACCGTCCTTAGGTCTCACCACGCATGCTCTAAGGACGGTTGCGTTGGAGACTACTGATTGGGCTCATTCTTAAATTTCTCATTTTCTCGTTAGTTAATTATTAAGAGGAACCAAATAATATTTTATTCAAAGCATCAATTATCTCTACGTTTTTATTAGTCTCACCAAGTGACTGATTATATAAATGAATAAACAAAGCTATAGTTTTTCAACCATTAAGTCTGATATATATTATTGACATTGCTGAAACAATTCTAAGAATACATCGGAATTGTTTAAAAACCCAAAGACTAAAAACTAAACGAAATCTTAAAAGTAAGGCTTCAATTCAAATTAGGCAAATTCAGCAAGGCGTAAAATTTAATTATCAATTAAAGTAGAGTAGTCAAGATCTCTTTTTTAAAAAGCAAGGCGAAGCTAAAAGTGCGCAATATAACAGATTTTCCGTACTCAAAGCATTGCGCAACTCTACTTTGAAACTATTGAAATAAAATGTAGAAACTCTCGGCTTATTATTAATTATTTAACTGCTTAATACGGTTACGGCTAACTGAAATACAGTTCTTGTTAGTGTAAGTAAGTGTATAAAAGTAACGTACAGTTGTTTTGCTGAAACAAAATCTACAAACTGTAGAAGCAGAACCAAAACGCTAAAGAACAAACTTTCTATTAAAAGTAAGTCGTAAATCAAGTGAACACTTCAATTTAAGTACTGATTATCAATGCACATTTCAATGCAGGTTGATTTTCTTGTCAAATTTAAATCGTCAGAAGGGTCGTAATCGATCATTTTTTTTTTTCATGCATGAAAGCTGAACTTTACGAGTTTGTTAGTGTGCTAATTAAACACTATACAATAAGACCCAATAAACACCGTGTTGCTGTGTTCATCTCAAAACTGCGAAAAGACTGTCTTAAATAAGGACACATCATGTAATATGCCTACTTTGCTCATTTGCCTTATATGGTTTTGTCCCAGACTGTAGATCTGTACTGATAATCTCCAAATCGATCCATCAAAATGATCCCCATATCAACCTTGAAAACATCCTCAACCCCCGAAGTAATGCCAATTACGAAAAAATCCCGCGGATCCCTAAATAATCCCAACCACGAAATGAGTCCCGATCACGAAATGATCCCGACACCAAAATAATCTCCAACCCCGAAATAATCGTCAAACACGATATATTTCTTAATCCCGAAATAATCGTCAAACACGATATATTTCTTAATCCCGAAATAATCCTAAACCCCGAAATGATCCCGACCCCAAAATACTCCCAAACACTGAATGATCTCCGACACCGAAATGATCCCAACCACGAAATGTTCCCTAATTTTTTGTTCGTCAACTATGCAAGCCATTCCGTTCCTAAAATTATCGAAACTTACAAACGCATTATCTTGGTTAACTGTTCCTCGTAACTCACATTTCTCGTTAAATTTCCTGACTGTCCACTCAGGTACAGTTTACATTCAAAATTGTGCAGTTTGCTGAAAACTACACTACACTTGCACTGCACTGCACTACTCCAGGTCAATTTAAATAAAACTCAGCAAATTGTCATGTTTGACTCTTCATTTCATCCGGTTCTTTACGATTTTGGCGTTTTTGTTATTGTGAAAAACAAATTGACGTCAGTTTTTTATGCGTCTGTCCTGTCCGTTTGCTGTGGATCTACGAGCCGCACAGCACTTACGCTACGTTACATTTCACTACACTAGACTTCATTACACTGCAATATACTACACTGCACTACATTACGCTACATTATACTACATCATATTACTTCCACATGCATCACATTATTTCCGCGCCTTGGCTGTTGTTGTTCAAACATACCAGGCATACACATCGACGCAAGTTGTACCACTCTTGTTATCTCCATCTCCAGAACAGTCTACCAAGTCCTGTCCATACCAAATCTGCATCTTCTGGTTGCGTGACAAAGACAAAGGACTTGAAAGGTTGCGAAAAACCAACTCTGGTGATTTGTGGCCAGTCCCGTCAAGACGATAGGCGTGTTTTTTTATGTCACATCCATTGTTGAAATAACTAGGTTCCAAGTCTGCAACGGATGGCAAAAGGGCTTCTTTGTTGACATTTGTGATGATTGTCATCAGCCTGTTGTTGTAGTTTGGATTTGCACAGCCCCAGTAGGAGTCAGAGTCAACTGGGTTGCAGCGTATCGAACCTGATTTGTGAACGAGCTTCATTGTCATGACACGCCCAGTCTTTGTAATGCTGAAGGCGCCATGTGCATCATTTTTCGCTCCAACGCAAACAGGATCAGTGTTCATCTTATGCCAGATGCCTAAAGAAGAAAATAACAAAAGAAAATCATCCTTAGTTAACAAAAGCAACTCAAGGTCGGCGCAGTTGGAAGTGCGCTTGCTTCGCGTTTTAATGACTAAGTATACCAAACTGTATAGTGACACGACATGACAGAAATGAAATGATATTACATAAGATGACTTAAAATGAAATTAAATAGACATGACACGACGTCACATGCTTATCTTCCCCCTGTTATTAGCCGAGTTCGAGGTCCGAAGTTCGAGCACTGGCCGAAGGGCGAAGTGCTAACTAAAGACGGATGGCATAAAAACGTTACTGAACTTAACTGAACTAAAATTATAACACAATATAATATTGAACATGATACGACATGACAAAAGGTAAATACCGTACCTTCACATCGAGCCAGGATAGTGTTGCCAGCATTTTCATCTGAGTATATCCAATAATCCTTGTTTACCATTTCATCTCCTTCACTCGCCTTGATTTCGTTGCAAGATTCAGCAGGAAGTTCGGGAATGGAACCCAGTGGTGCTGCATGAAAAAAATAAAGAAAGTTGCAGAACTGTCCATTTACTAGGTTAAATACCGAATTGAACTTTCAACTGCATACAGCCAGTCGTGTAAATAACTAGTTGTTCCATGTCTGTTTTTTTTTTCTCATGTGGAAGCTTTCAGTAGTTGTAGACAAAGGCCACGCTGGAGGATAAAATTTTGATTTCCGAATGTTTTTTGTGGTTAAGTGAAATAAAAATGCCTGTCGGGGCAGCTTTTAGGACGTGATTCAATTCAATCTTTACTAAGGGATAATATGACTTGATTGGAAGCGCCCAACGTTCAGGTCACCTTTGGATTGCATTAAATGTTTTCTTTGGCACTGGTAGTTATTCGGAAGAGGAGGGAGGACTGCCTGACTCAAATTGAAAAATGCACATGGTATGTGTTTGATGACTTCCTTTTGGGCTTCTTGTCACTCGTCACGCAATCATTCCTCCAAGCCAAAAGGAGTGCGTGACGAGTCCAGTGAATGTTTGTGCAGTATGACTACTGAGTAATAAGCCCTCAATGAAATGTACCTCGGTTTGGGCGTTTCATGTAGAAACGGCGTGGATGTGGTATGAAGTCTTCAGGCCTGGCTTCCTTTGTTCTTGAGTTTAACTCGCACAGATTTTGTCCTATAACGACGTTGTAGCTCTGACATCTGGGCTCCTCCTCGCACTTGAAGTAACACTCTACCGGAAAGCCAACCTGACATGTTTTAAACGTGTGGCCTTTAAGGTACATCCCATAAATGGAGGCTGCTACTGTACTGCATTGGCCAGCGGCTTTAGTAAGACCAATCCGGGACATCAGGAACGCTAATGACAGCCAAAATCTTGGATTCATCTTGTTAATGTGGATCTTTTCCTCAAGCTATAAATGAAAGGTTGTTCATAGCATCAAAACGGCGTTTTTTTCTGTTTAACTACTGTCTTTAATTTATTTAATGTTTTAACATTATTTCACATCAAACATTTCCTAAGTGCCAAGTGTGTTTTGCGAATATATTATTTGCATAATTAGTTGTATGTTTTCTGACAATTTGAATATTAATTTTTTTATCCTTGAATATATTCCGCAGCTGTCGCTAGCTAAACCAAATACAACTTCGTCTCGGGAAACATCGAGATTCTCGGGAAGCCACCTTTTGTCACGGTCTGATCACGTGCGCTAGCGGGCAACATTGAAAATGGACGTTTGGCGGGAAACAGTTTGTTTGTTAGACGTCATGTGGCCATGAATCAATCAATGAACGCGCGCGTTGCATTGAGAAAAACTCAAGCTATATAACAACAGAAACCCATAAGTGGGTAATTGAAACGTGTAACACGCATTCACAGCTTCCGAATATTCATTTTTTGCTTAGTACCATATTTGGAAACCCCTCGGTCCCTCGAGATCAGAAGCAAGTTGTTCTAGCGAATTGATTGGTTAATATTTTGATTTTGATTTTCAAAATATGGCTGTAACAACTTCTTAGCACGTTTCAACCCACTTATGGGTTTCTGGTAACAAGAAATTTAACCATTATGATCAATGTTCAAAGGTTCCATATCAAATTCTGTTTACTTCTTGACTGTGAACCGACAGAAAATAGAAAGACAATTCACTATAGGTCTATTTTGCATTATAAAATGCTCAAGGAAATGCGCGCGCTATGATTGGTCAAACCGAGTTCATTATAACTCGATAAAACACGCGCGTGACGTAAGGTTCATTATAACGGTTTTTATTTTATAAAAGAAATAAAAAAACTTGTTCCTCGTGCATTTTTTAGTTATATAAGCATTTGGGAATTTTTAAGAACACTCGAGAAGTGCGAGAAGCACTCGCCTTTGGCTCGTGCTTCTCTGCACTTCTCTCGTGTTCTTAAAAATTCCCGCGTGCTTATATAACTCAATAATAAACTCGGCGCGTTTTTTATTTCTTTAATAGAGCTAACTCTTAGATATTCATAAACATTCCGGATTCATAAAAAAAGTATCCAGGATTCACTGTCGTGCACATTTTAAAGGAAATTGAATGCAAATGGATGACACGGGAAGTTTGCTGAAAACACAATCATCCTGATGGCTGCAAGACACAGTGTTTTTAGTATCATATCGCAAAAACTAAAAAACATTGAAGACATTTGCGATCAAGAATATTTCAAACATGTTTTCAATAATCTATAAACCTTATGAAAGGCCTAACCTACTTCGTAATATGGATGTTAAAATCGCTATAAACCTGGAAATGACGAGAGTTTAACGTTTATTACTCGGGACAAAGGCACCGAGTTATTAAAGGTTTGCTGTCCCGGTTTTCATGCTGTATGCAAATTTATGTACGCGCATGAAAATTTATGCACACTGTGGCGGACTAATTCTTTTTATCGTATTAATCACGGTACAAAGTTAAATTCGTCTTCCGAAAATGTATGTGCTTATTGCTGCTTTACGAAAGTGTTTGCCCTCGATTTTACATACTTTATATATTTGCATGGCGAATTCTCGGAATAATGTTAGTGTTGCTAACTCGAACAATCTATAAACTTGAAGCTGAAAGCAATGCTAATTATGATCAATGCGCAATAGCCTTTCTGGAAACTAATTCGCTAATTCTGCTTGTTTTTTCTGTTCTTTTTAATTTTTAATATATTTTTTTAACAAAATATTTGTTTTTCTAAAACCTATCGGCCGAGAATCTCAATTATCTGGAAGATTTGGTAAAATCGGTTTGGGTTTGGAAAAAAACCGCTCGGTTTGTAAGCGAATAAAAAACGTTTATTATACCAGTATATTGTTGCTTTCAAAGAAACTTGATCAATAAACAGGTTCGACACTACACACCATCGCACTGTATTTGATCCTAGCATAAACTACGGGTATCCTCCTGTGACTGTCTCCTGTTAACATCAATATCCCTTTTGCCATGTGAAAAATTTGCAACTTCAAGAGGGAAATGATACCAGTAACGAAGCTTGTAAGAACTTCCCATTCTCTATGTAACCAAAACTGCTGGAGAGGTTTAAATTAGAGACGTCACTGAATTTTGTTCTAAGCTTAGGGGTAAACGCATGACACAACTTGCGTTGAGAACCAATGTCTTAACATCATTTCACTTAATTATAAACGTCCAAGGATGTACTCCTTTTGCATAGCAGCAATTGCAATTTGTAATCACTTATAAGTTAAACAGAAAAAAATTAGTTCTTTGTTCCATCTATAGCATTATCCACAACAGGTATTTTGAAAATAGAACAGAAGTCCCTTAATTAACTGAAAAAAGGATTGATGCTCAACTGAAACAAAAGAAACGAAACGAAAGAGAACTGAAGATGTTCTCAGCAAATACCCCCACGAAAAATTAGCTTCAGAAAGCCTCCAACTACTTCCGCCATTGTGTAGCAGCACTCGCACTTCGCGTTTTCCCGGACCACGTTGTTACATTATATTTTGAACTGAGGCCGAACGGAAAGTCAGCCATCTTCTTCTTGTTTATATTTTCTCTTTTGGCGATTTGAAAGTCAACTATTGCTAAGCGAGATATTCAAATAACCCAAATTGGGCAGTACTTAATTATGATGCTGTTTATTGTGCTATGCAAGATGGTCTAATGTTTAGGTCTATGGATGAAATCCTAAAGTAAGCTATTGAAATAAAAGCAATGATGAATCAATATTTTAAATGTGGTTTTCTTATTGCAACGTATGCAGGTCTTTCTCCATGTATAACAATTAGAAAATTGAAGACAATATCTTTATTTACTGAAATACTATGCCACTTCTCGATCGCTTAGGAGCTAGGAACGTGATACCAGAAGAGAAGTTGTTACTCATTCTCTGTGTAACCAAAATGATGGAAAGAGACATCAATTTCGTTCTAATTTAAGAGCAAAATGTAAGTTTTACTTAAAATGTTTTAAAAATGTTAACAAGAATAAAGTTTTATTCTAATAAGCCTGGTTCGTTTTAAAAATGGTTTAATATCTCTGGTTCAGTCTGTATATCTTAAACAGCTTTTGTTTGAAAAGCAGCGAGCCATTAAATAACTGAAGTAAAATTAGGGTTGATGCTCCAAAAAATAGAGAAAGAAATGTCGTTCTTACCAAATACGTCGTGTAAAATTTCTGCTTTGAAAATCCAGTAGGTTGGCATCAAATTAAGACTCACCAATTAGTTCTTTCACCAGTAAAGCGGAATTCACTTATTGAAAGAAAAATATGTCTACATCTTTGAAACAGGATAGGGAAAAATTGCCAAGTGGTGTTTGCTTTATTAGCAAACCCTATTTTTTGAAGTATCACATTTATGGCATTTTATGCAGGTACAAGCTGACATCAAGGAGAATGTCAGCAATATTTACATGTAAAAAGAAAGACTTTTTTATATAATGTGAAATAACTGTACGGAACGTGGGTTTAAACTTTTTTTGCCCAATTATGATCTTTATACCTTATAGTTTTAACGGAATTTAATTTTTTTGAGCTTTTAATTCATAAGGTCAGATGCGCGATTGTAATGGGTTTTCGCTTTGGACGTCGTGGCTTGACGTCTTGATATGTGATATTTTCTCTTATTTCAGTAATAGGGCACCGTTATCTGAGACATATCCAAGTGTTTTATACATCGCTAAAAACCAAAAACAAAATTTTAAAGGGTCAAAGGAAAAGTGACGATTTTTTTTAACGTTTTGGAAGAGAGAGAGGTGCAAAAGCATAAACTACGGGTATCCTCCTGTTAACATCAATATCCCTTTTGCCATGTGAAAAATTTGCAACTTCAAGAGGAAAATGATACCAGTAACGAAGCTTGTAAGAACTTCCCATTCTTTGTTCCATCTATAGCATTATCCAAAACAGCTATTGTTTGAAAATAGAACAGAAGTCCCTTAATTAACTGAAAAAAAAGATTGATGTTCATCTGAAACAAAAGAAACGAAACGAAAGAGAACTGAAGATGTTCTCAGCAAATACCCCCACGAAAAATTAGCTTCAGAAAGCCTCCAATTTCTACTTCCGCCATTGTGTAGCAGCACTCGCACTTCGCGTTTTCCCGGACCACGTTGTTACATTATATTTTGAACTGAGGCCGAACGGAAAGTCAGCCATCTTCTTCTTGTTTATATTTTCTCTTTTGGCGATTTGAAAGTCGACTATTGCTAAGCGAGATATTCAAATAACCCAAATTGGGCAGTACTTAATTATGATGCTGTTTATGGTGCTATGCAAGATGGTCTAATGTTTAGGTCTATGGATGAAATCCTAAACTGGGGTCCTAAAGTAAGCTGTTGAAATAAAAGCAATAAAAAAATCAATATTTAAAATGTGGTTTTCTTATTGCAACGTATGCAGGTCTTTCTCCATGTATAACAATTAGAAAATTGAAGACAATATGATAAAAAGTGTTTATAAAAACGTTGAAGCTGATCTAGATAAAAAATCTATCGTTAAAAGACTGAATTTTCGACTGCAACTGCGGTCTTCATCAGAGTAACTAAAATATGCAGTTCGAGTGTAATATGTTAAAACTAAATTAAGAAGTTACTTTATCCCCTGAATGTCACAAAATAGAATGTCACAAAAGAATCTTTTTGGAATCATGGCACTCCGCAATAGACAAAAATTCGGTGAACGAGCGGAAGCCATTCCCTTCTGTCTATAAGACATTATTGAAGCCCCAGGGGATAAAGTAACTTCTTAATTTAGTTTTAGCATATTACACTCGAACTGCATATTTTAGTTACTCTGATGAAGACCGCAGTTGCAGTCGAAAATTCAGTCTTTTAACGATATATTTTTTTTATCTAGATCAGCTTCAACGTTTTTATAAACACTTTTTATCATATAAGGATACTGATCGCCCATCGAATATTGAAGACAATATCTTTATTTACTGAAATACTATGCCACTTCTCGATCGCTTAGGAGCTAGGAACGTGATACCAGAAGAGAGTAATTACTCATTCTCTGTGTAACCAAAATGATGGAAAGAGACATCAATTTCGTTCTAATTTAAGAGCAAAATGTAAGTTTTACTTAAAATGTTTTAAAAATGTTAATAAGAATAAAGTTTTATTCTAATAAGCCTGGTTCGTTTAAAAATGGTTTAATATCTCTGGTTCAGTCTGCATATCTTAAACAGCTTTTGTTTGAAAAGCAGCGAGCCATTAAATAACTGAAGTAAAACTAGGGTTGATGCTCCAAAAAATAGAGAAAGGAATGTCGTTCTTACCAAATACGTCGCGTAAAATTTCTGCTTTGAAAATCCAGTAGGTTGGCATCAAATTAAGACTCGCCAATTAGTTCTTTCACCAGTAAAGCGGAATTCACTTATTGAAAGAAAAATATGTCTACATCTTTGAAACAGGATAGGGAAAAATTGCCAAGTGGTGTTTGCTTTGTTAGCAAACCCTATTTTTTGTCGTATCACATTTATGGCATTTTATGCAGGTACAAGCTGACATCAAGGAGAATGTCAGCAATATTTACATGTAAATAGAAAGACTTTTTTATATAATGTGAAATAACTGTACGGAACGTGGGTTTAAACTTTTTTTGCCCAGTTATGATCTTTATACCTTATAGTTTTAACGGAATTTAATTTTTTTGAGCTTTTAATTGATAAGGTCAGATGCGCGGTTGTAAAAGTTTTCGCTCGGGACGTCGCGGCTTGACGTCTTGATATGTGATATTGACGATATTTTCTCTTATTTCAGTAATAGGGCACCGTTATCTGAGACATATCCAAGTGCTTTATACATCGCTAAAACCCAAAAACAAAATTTTAAAGGGTCAAAGGAAAAGTGACGAGTTTTTTTAACCTTTTGGAAGAGAGAGAGGTGCAAAATGTCGTAGTATTCATATTGTAGTAAAATGTGGTTCCAACTATTCCTGAGTCAGTGGTTAACATCCTAAGCTGTGATCATCTCAATGAAGGCTACTTGGTAATGATCAAGTGCAATTTTTAGAACGGAAATTGAATTTAAATTTCAACAGTGTCACTCTTAAATAATTGATCACACGGGAAGTTTGCCGAAAATACCACTTGATCCATCCTGCTAGCTGAAAGACACAGTCCTTTAATTACAATATTGTATGGACTAAAGCCGTAAACACACTGTATTATAGCCATTTGCGATCTAAAATATTGTCCAAAAGAATGAAACACCGATCTCAATAATCTATACACCAGTTAAAAATAGCTTTAAACCTGGAAATGACGAAAGATTACCGTTTATATCTCGGGCCAAAGGCACCGAGTTAAACTGGAAGTTCCGGTCTAGAAGCTGGGGGGCCTGGCCTGGCTATTCTCATCTTCAGTTGTCAATCAACCATAGCTCTGTAGCCTCAGGAGGGGGAGGGGGCAAAAAGTGCCCGCACTGACTTTCAACATTCATAACTTTTTTAATATTAAAGCAAACGCCACCAAATTTCTTGACTTTTCTTAATATTTATCTGGCAACAATTTGGTATGACAATTACGATACGAACTATCGGTGCCTTTCTCGTTTCCAGTTTCTTACTTAGTAAATAGCTAATTTTAATGACGACGGAAATTCCTGAATAAACAATCTTGTTTTGTCATTTGTCTATTCTTTTTTTGTCGCCTTATATGACACTCACAGGGTCACTCTAGGACGAGAATGGAGGGGTACTCGTCTCCTACGCAGCGATGATAAGGTCTCGTCACGCAACGCCCCTGCCTCAGGAGCGTTGCGTGGCGAGCCCCAATAACGGCTGCGAAGGAGAGTAGAACGGTAAAGACTGCGCCAAAATTTTAAACGCCGAGAAGGCCCTGGGCACGAGGAACCATTTTCTTCCTTTCTTCAGCCGAATGTGAAATGCCACAGTCGAGCAGCATCATAAGGACCACGGACTGGACTACCCCATTTAACGGGGTGGTTCTTATGAATGATGTAATTCATGCGTTTTATTTATAGACTTTTTTTTAAAATAAACTACACATGACAAAAAATTGGATGACATTTGACTCTAATTTTTAACCCGTGAATATACGCGCATGCGTAATGAACGGGTTATCGGTAACGGCGACAGATATGCAAATGAGTCGCTCACTCGCTCACTCCTTCCATCAGCTGTAAACTTAGTGACGTAATGCTTTGTTACGAATGCGTTTTGTAACAAGAACAGCGTGAATCCAGCGATAACAATAACTAAATTGGTGTAAACGAATATAAACAACAATAAGCTTAAAGATGTTTCGCATTTGGAGTCTTTAATACAACGTTAAAATCGATTTAAATGGAATTTTCAACTGAGACATGCGTTTTGATGGTTATCTACCTTCAAGTGATAAAATTTATCACGTTGCAAGTCAGTGGTCACGGTGGTCGAGTTGTGTAAAGTGCGAACTTACAAACGAAAGGTTCAGGTTCGAATCTCGCTCGGGCTGTTCTTCTTCTTTTCTTTTTTTTTTTTCCTTTTGTTTTTTCTTTCTTCTTCGGACTGAAAATTATGAAAGTGATGTACTGTATTTTTATTTTTTGCGTTTGTCAAAAATCCTTACGTTTAATTCTAAACAAAATATTGAACCGTGACAGAGTGAAAACATAAAGCTTACCGCAATATCATTTCAATAGCATTTCAAATTCACGGGTTGGCTCTAAGGAGCCTTTGATTTAACTCGTCCCCAGACCCCAAATATGACCCTCAAAATCACAGCGAAAACGTCATTTTTTGAAGGGAAAATCAAAATTTCGCCCATTTATGAATTACTTTTGGGACATTCACACTCAGATTCCAGTAATTTGGTTATTATTCTATCTGGAAACGTTAAAATATTTTTATAACTTAATAAAAGTCCCGTCATTTTGACCTTGAAGTGACCAATGTCACGTAAAGGCTTGTATGGAGTTCAACCGCTCGGTCATCGCTTTCAGCGGTATAACTCATTTTAATAGGCGTAATGTCAACATCCACACTCGGTTTTGAAGAGACTGGGACCTAGTGAACATTTTGGCGGTAAATATTAGTTAGTTGGAGCGAAAAAAAAACGTCATTTTGCCATTTTTTTTTAGTGCAATATGCTTCGACTGAGCCCAATAGGCCATTTCCGAGTTGCTTTTTGTCTCGTTATCAGAGTGAGGCTTGGTGCACAACCAGGCTTCTTTTCGCAATTGCTTAAATTGCGTTCACAACTGCGAGGATCATTCTTCATTTGATTTAAAATGAGTTATACCGCTGAAAGCGATGACCGAGCGGTTGAACTCCATACAAGCCTTTACGTGACATTGGTCATTTCATGGTCAAAATGAAATCAAATGAAGAATGATCCTCGCAGTTGTGAACGCAATTTAAGCAATTGCGAAAAGAAGCCTGAAAAAAAAAAGAATTCAGATTTCCGCAGTTCATATATGATTTATTTCATATATATCATTTCACACTCACTCCTTTCACGGGAACATATGAACCTACAATTGACCTGCTCCCAACGTCAGTGGCTTCATAGCTCAGTTGGTAGAGCATCGCACCGGTATCGCGAGGTCACGGGTTCGAACCCCGTTGAAGTCCTGAATTTTTTTCAGGCTTCTTTTCGCAATTGCTTAAATTGCGTTCACAACTGCGAGGATCATTCTTCATTTGATTTCATTTCCGCAGTTCATATATGATTTATTTCATATATATATATCATTTCATAACTCATTTTAATAGGCGTAATGTCAACATCCACACTCGGTTTTGAAGAGACTGGGACCTAGTGAACATTTTGGCGGTAAATATTATTTAGTTGGAGCGAAAAAAAAGACGTCATTTTGCCATTTTTTCAGTGCAATATGCTTCGACTCAGCCCAATTTGGCTTCTATTGGTGACTTGCGCGGACTAGCGCCCAGGCAGCCGTTGTGCGTCACGAGATTTGACCAATAGAAAGCCGTTGTTTAAACAATAGTCCTCGCGACAAACAAGAAGCTATTTCGGCGCGTGGAGTTGAAAAAATTGTTCCTTTTCAAGGATTTCAGCGATGTCAATTAAAAATATTTTCAGGCAGATTTAAAGAGAAATATCCCTTCTTTGTTATGGCTACAATTAAATGTTACATTCGAGCACAATGACTGCCTTAGCTGATCTCAAAGTAAACCTACTCGGTTCAGTTGCCACATTATCGTAAACTGAACTTTCACACCTTTTCTTAGACTTCTCATTCCTTTACACGTTTGTTTTTCGTCAATAATTCGGGACATACAGTTAATTTAGCCTTTCTTCTTTGCCGAATTTCGGGGTCTACCCGGGTCTACCCGGGTCTACCCCTTTTTAATAGTTTTCTTGGTTGAAGCCGTTCAAAACTGATAAGTTCACCAACTCGCCTAGGTCTCCTGGTGAGTAACAATACAAAACAATAGGTTTAATAAGCTAAAACAATGCCTCTCCACGTGTTGCACGTGCGTTTTACATTTTGGTACATTTCTTTGCCGTTCCCTGCAAAACAACAACGTCAATGAATAGAAAAATCGGCCTTTACGAAGTATTTTTGCGTTTGTAGACTTGTATATTTGATTACTTTATCAAAGTAAAGGCGCTAGATTTAAATTCAGGCTGAATAACGCAAACGCAGGAGATGTTCACTCCGTCGAGAGGAAGGGAAAATGAGCCACTCCACAAATTAACCCATGGGGCATTGCAAGTCGTGACGCACACCGACTTTTGCGCGAAGAAGCATGGCGAACAAAGCGGCCAAACTTGAAAGCTGTATTTATTCAGGGGAAAGGAAACCGTGGTTAGAACTGGTAAATTTATCTGTCCATGATGTATAGAATGGTACAAGACTTTACATGCGGAGGGCGACTCACAGAACTTTGCAATAATCGTTGGTTCCAAACACGTGGACTGATTCAATTTTATTTCACTGAAGGCGAAGCGTTCATAACAGGTAAATAAACCGCAGTGAATTTTGTAGTTGCTCTTGAGAATTACTCAGTTTGAAATACATGTTGAATAAGTATAAGATTTTAGCAAAGTGTATTTAGACTGCCAGAAGCCTCATTTCTGGATAGTCGACCGACCGTGAGCTAATCGCGCCTGATCGAAGGTCCCAATTCCTCGCTCGTGCGTGTTATCAGCTCGCCCAGTATATAACTACATCTCGCTAACTCGAACTCGGTTAACTCGAATTCCCGTTAACTGGAACAAAATCCCGCGATTTCCGCTAGATTTGACTCCATTTTTAAAGGAGAATTTCTGTCTACAGTTTTGAATTTGTAATGAAACAGAACAGTACTGCATAAGCTTAATTATTGTCCTGGACCCATGTCCGCAACAGTACTATACATCCACTTTCAGACCAATTTTCTTTCTGACAAAAACAAGACGCTGTGGGAGCGTATACTTGGGCGTCGTTGTATTAGGCATATTGGAATGAAAATATCTTGGAAAATCTTCATGCACGTCAGTTTAGGGTTTGACGATAGGGAGTGCACTGAGTATTGGGATAGTCTTGTATGTCGTGACTGTTGGTGCACATTTGTAAAGTGGAACACGTGAAGACTTACGTGAAGTGCGGGTGCAAGGATTATATTTAACGCTTGTAGAATTTGGAAAAGCTTAATTGTGGCCAGCGAAACTGCAAGGAAAACAGAGAATTCATGGCAGCGCATATTCTGTATTCAGGTTTCAAATTACCCTTTTGACATATGCAAATTCAGTGCACTTTTTCCTGACAACTACAACAAACTTTAATAAAAGGGCTAAATTTGTTTTCTGTCTTTTCTGCTACGTACCTTTCCCCGCTGTATGACATCGATTATTATATTTGGTTTCATTCAAGATTTATCTTCACAATTGGTAAACATGAAGTTCAGAAAGAATTTTAAACATGAATTTTGCGTGACGCTGGCACTTGGGGCCCTTGTTTACATAAATGACCTATTTTGGTTTCGTTCGCTTTCTGACTGAAAACTCACTCCACTGGAAATTTTTCCATAGCCGTTCACAGCCGGCCGTTCGAAATTTTTGTTCTGTTTCTGCCGTTCACTGCAAGCCGTTCAAAATAATTGTTCAGACCTTCAAATGAAATTCGATCTGTTGGCAGATCTCGTTGCCTAGCACGTAATCAAAATCTGCCGTGAAGAAATTGTTCTTTCTTGTTGCACCTTTCTCGATGTAGTGCGAAAGTTATTTTATTGTTATATCTAGAAGAACTAGTCGTTTGAAACTGTATTTTTGTAATGGACGATTTTATATAAGTGATGATTTGTCCGCCCGTTTTAGCGCTCGGATGGGAAATTGTCATAAATCCGACCGTTCCATTCTAAAGAGTCTAAAGATGTACATGTACATTTGAGAATTCATAACTCGAATAATATTCCATGGATTCAATTGAATTAAAGACTGAATAACGGCTAAGGAGTAAGCGATCAAGATATCAGAATTTATCTGCCACTAGAATTTAATTTTCGCCGGCGAGCATATGAAGAAAGCGTTGAAGCTAGCTGAGACGCCAGCTGACCAGTATTCTTCTTGTTACGCTTGACTGAGTTTGACGCACGCGCATTAGAGCCCAATTGCAAATTCGTGCACTACCAAACTGCATTTTATAACTTGGGCTCTCCGCCCAAGTAATTAATGAAGATAGCTGGGGGGGGGGGGGGGGGTGGAAAGAAGGGCCCTAGGATCTTTTGGTACCCAGTCCCATAGCAGTTACAGTGACCCACAGCTCAAAACCCAAAACTGACCAGTACCAGTTCCCATTTATTATAATTTAGGAAGACAAAACACTAAGTACAAGCTAAATGGAAGCGACTAGGAACGAGAATGTCTCAACTTTAAATTTCGGGGCCATTTCCCGCATGCAACCCAACCTCTCCAGTCAAATCAGAAATTCCATCTCTCCCTCCCACATCGCTAAAATTTTGCAGTGCATCCTCCCTCGATGTTCTGCGAGACACTTATTTCTAGTTTTAAATGAAATGTTTAAGTGTGAATTTAATTTTCTTTGCATCGGAATCGGGATACCTCTATTAGGTATTGTTTGTGAAAGTGAGACTGCATTTTCGTGTCACCTAACGTGTGTTTACACTATTCGTGCCTCTCTCCAGGCTAATACCAGGAAACAAGTGAGAAAATGAGAATATCAAGAATGTAATATGGTTCCTAAAGATGAATTTCTTTGCAAAGAGGTATGCTAATTAGTTTCATTTGTACTACTTTGTTATGTCACAAATCTGTGAAACTTGCTGTTACTACGTTATTTTGATTGAGGGTGTTTTGGGGTGGATTGGAAATAAGGAGAGGGAATTATTAGCCTGTTTGGACCTCACATAGTAATTAAGTAATACATCGATCGGTACCCTTGGATTTGCTCTGACAAAGAAGTAACGCTCGAAACGTGAGCTTTTGAAGATCTTCACGGTGGCCAATTTACCTTACAACTCAGTTGGGAGCAAATACAGAATGCAGGGCCACTTTGGTCCACATCATTTACACGTGTCAGAACTCTTTGTAGAACGAGGAATAATACAATAGGCACTTTCGTTATTCGATGAGATGCAAATAAGTGGTCCTGTATTCTGGAGTTTAGCCCTCAGTTGATCAATCCAAATTTTCGACTTAGCATCACAGTTTCATTAGAAACTAATCTCTTTATTCCCTTGGACAGTAGGCCTTCCCTTTTTCCTTTGTCATGAAAGTCAAAATAGAGAGGACTTCAGGCACCATCGAAAGTTAGGATGTATTTCAATCGAGCGTCGAAACTAATTTGTGTGCGCGTTGCCTTCCTTGTCATTGGTTAAAAAACTCGTGCAATGCACTATGAAAACGGCCCATGGGTAAAACCATAACCAAGTGTGACTTGCTCACACGCTTTTTCTCAGATTTTCCCATCATCCATCCAGGTGTATTGATGAATACGGACACATAGGAGATGAAGCCAAGTGTCTGTGATCGGAGAAGTGTCCATAAGGAGGAAGGGGAGGGAGGGGGTATGGACTCCCATATAAAAATAACGGACATCATCATCGTCATCATCACCATCGTCATCGTCATTATTGTCATCGTCATCATCATCATTGTATTCAGAGTCATTAAGATTCTGATACCTTTCAGGTTATTAAGTTAAAAAAGTATGCTGACAGGAACAACTTGTCAGAAAGAATTAGTACCCCTTAGGGGTAACAATGATTGCGAGCCACACCCACAAAATAGGCTTCTGGTACATTGTAGGGGTTACACAGTATTTTAAAGGCCCACTGTCACCCAAAATGCATTGCGAATTTAACGCAGTCGAAAATTCCAGAAAGAGCCAATCACGAGCGAGCTCGTCATTTGAAAACAAAAACAAACGACTGCAAAGCCGACTGGGTGACAGTGGGCCTTTAATATCCTGATGAAACACTGTTTCTCGTGTTTGATAAAAGGGGATCAGGGAGCTGAGCGGGGTAGGGGGAGAGGAGGGGGAGCGGAGCGGAGCAGGGGAGGGGGAGGTGGATTGGGAGGGCAAAAGGCGGCAATAAGACTACAACCCTGGCCAATACTTCTTGGGACACTCACCGAAATTGCACGCAAAAATACGCTTCGCGAATATATTGTTATCCTACTACGTAGTATATATCTCAATCTTGTTATCACGTGCTATTTCAGTCCCCCCCCCCCCCCCCAGAGCAATGTTGATTGCCATGAAAAGAATTTTGAACCGGTAAGATCAACATTGCACTAGGGAGGGGGGGGGGAGGGGGAAAGGGGACTGCGTCATGTCGTGGCGTTTTTTTGGGTAAGTGTCCCAAGAGTATTGGCCAGGGTTGTAGCTCCGCTCGCTAATTTATTTTCACCCTGTGCCCCCTGTTCATAGGATATTATAGTTTTAAGCTCCTATTCACTTCATGTTACGAAGACCGGTGTTGAGCACCATAAGTATTTAGTGGGATACCTTCATTAATTATTTGTAAAAGTGTTACCCAACAATTGTGTTAACGTGACTGTTCTTATATGTCATCAGGCAACCATCAGGAATGGAATGCGAAAAGAAAACAAACTGCTTCGACAGTCAACTTAAGGAGGACATTTGTTGTAACGTGGTAAGTTAACTAGTTTCAATTTCATTCTTTTTAACATCAATAGTCTGCTTATAACTTCACAGGGAGCCCATACAATCTGTTTGTGTAACACAATGACCGTTTGTAATTTTATAGGAAATGTATGGGATTTACCTAAATTTCATATTATAACGACGTATCGCCAAATGTATGTACTGATCAACGCCAAATAAACGTTAAATTACCTTATTTGTTGTGTGTTGTCGTCCTTTTGCCGTAAAAGTGATATTTTGAGCGATTTTGAAGGATTCTGAGTTCGACATTGACTGTACGTCTAAGAGAAAGACAAGGGTGGAAAGAGATTTTTGAATGGCTCCAGCGCCGAGGCAATTTTTTCACATAAAATCGCATCGCTCGGCTTTCAAACCACGCAACAGAAAGGCCCAAAGATTCATGCTTCTTCTCGTACCTCTCGATCAAAAATCCGTCCAAACGGCCCGGAGCTAGCTGTCGAAGAAAATCAAAATCCCACACTTTCCAAGCGGTCGATATTCGTATCATTTTTTCCTGTGCCAGCCAGAAACCGTCCTGCTGATTGCCTCTTTCTGATTGGTCGCCGTTAAACAATAACCGATTCAAAATACGTACCGAGGGTGGGGAGCCATAGGCATTTTCTTAAGGTCGAACCATTTACTCACCAGACTCGGGTCATGTGACTCGGGAAAAAGTTAACTTACCAAGCTTTAACAGACATCAATATCTGGTAAGAATTTGTTCCGAGTTTCCTCTTCTTAACGATGTTTCCTTCGTCATTTGATTTGAGCGTGGACAACATTTTCTTTCCCTGATCCAGATTTAACTGTTCTGTATTTATAAAATTGCAAATACTGTCGCTTGCAACTACCTGTCCACACGCGTGACAAAAACATGTTCTGCTGGCCAATCAAAATTCAAAGTTTTGATAATCAAACTTCAAAGTTTACCCACCCACTTGGGGACGTTTGGCGCCATTTACGCAAACACTTGAAGGGAAGCAAAGTCAGTCTCTTCTATTATCCAACTTGTACGGGAATTTTGTCTTTTGTAGTTTTGAAAATTACAATGAACGACAGGAAATCAATCGAGGAATTTCTGTTGGATATCGACTGTGATCTTTTACAATATTCAGGGGAGTTAAGGAGGAAAGGGTTCACCTCAACATTGTCTGTGCGGTATCTGACAGAAGATCTACATTTTCTCCCTGAAGGCCACAAAAGCCTAGTCATGAACATGATTGCTCGGCTAAGAACACCTGAGAGAGTAAAAAGCGGCTTGAAGCGTCATACAACGTCAACACAGCAGTTGCAAAGCCCTGAGTCCAATTTGAAATCTCCTGCACGGAAGAAAGTCTCTACCTTGGGCTCAAATCATGATGCGGACGAGTATCGAGTGCCGAAAACGAGCGACGTTTCTATTTCGAAAAGCAGGCGTCAGTTACTTAGCCCATCTGAAAGGTTCATCGAGGAAAAGAGGCAAGAGTTAGAATTCAAACGTGAGGAAGCAAGCGCTAAAAGAAAAGAACTTGAAGAAACCTCTGCCAAAATAAGAGACGCCGCTTCTGCGCTCGGAAATACCGGGCAACGCTGTAGTAATTGTCATGAAAGAAATCACACAGTTCGCACCTGCCGAATGGCAAAATGTGAATCAGTGTTTTTCTGTGGAGAGTTGAGTAGGCATCCAGATGAAAAACAGGAGTTTCAGGACAAAAAAAGGGAAATAGCAGCATTAGAAACGGCCGCCGTGAAAAAAGAACTGGATTTGAAAGGACGGGAAGCGGCGTTCTCTCGAGTAAATAGCTCTTTGAGTAAACACGTAGAGGAAACATTGCTTGAAGAGTTCCCCCATGAATACGTTCAAAACAATTCTAAAAACTGGTTAAAGCTTCAGCAAGATATAGCTTATGTGAAGAAATCGTTAAAGAGCGTTGGTCCGCCGAGACACGAAGTTGTGAAATCTATAATTAGTCAACGAAAACATCTTGAAGATGAACGGCGCCTTTGCATCTCCATTCCATCACATGTGAGCTCAGAAAACCCGCGCAAGCAGCCTGCATAGCATAACGCACTGACAAGCTTTGGAATTACTTTTCCTTACCAAGCAGGACGATCGAACAGAGTGGAAAGGAGTTTGGGCTTTGACAACCTGCTTCCAACATCTAGGGAAGAAGAGGACGAGCAGATCTCAATGGCAACTAGATTGTCACTGACTGATGACCCGCCGTTAGCTCCAAATCCAATGCATGCTACTGAAAGATGTGAGGAGGCGAAAGAGGCAGCAGATATTCTTCTCTCTATTCAAGATAGATGCTCAAAGTAATATATAATGGAAGATGCGAAGTCAATCTTGTGAGCACTTGACTCTGTTAAGTAGTTTTGTTCTGATCACTTTTTTTACGCAGTAAGCCATGCTTCACGGTTTTTTGCATTCTGTTCTCGTTGTTGTTGCACATTGATTGTTGGATTAAGTTAGAACATTGCGGAAACTTAATAAGTTTACATCTTACTTGCTAGAAGTTCACTGTTAGTATGTTCGACGTGCTGTTAAAAAGGTTCGAGAGAATTTTAGTTTACCTGCCTGCATGGCAAGCGGTTCCATGTTTTTGGTTTTGTTTGTTTGTTTGGGTTTTTGAAGCAAAGAACAACGCCGAGGTTTCCTTCTTCGTGTTTCCCTAGTTTTGTTCAAGTTTCATGGAAACACTTGCTACGAATACAACGGTTAAGATTGCCGGAGTTTCACTCGAGTTATTCAGAGAACTCTGTTTGTAATTTCTTCCGCGTACGATGTTTGTGTGATTTTTTCTTCAGGGGCAATGATAAAATAAAATAAATTTAAAAAAAAACATAAAGCCCATAACCACAAAAAGTGTTGGCTGTAGATTTCAAATTTGCTAAAAATGTGACCTTCGAAATGTTCAAACGTCGAGTCTAAAAGGGTTTTTAAGGTTTGAAGTTTGCTTGAATTCGTTATTTCCGTATTAGACTTAGATATGCAAGACAAAATCTGAAGCCACAGGTACCGCATTAGCCAAGATTTTTTAACAGAACTTATTTTTTATTTTATTTTTTATAGAACTGTGTAGTTTTTCCTTTCAACTTTTTTTTATCTTGAAGAATACAAGCATGTCAACATAACTACCCATTCATCTTTGCACCATAAACATACTGACATGCACTTTCAGTTTTCACACTTTTACCTTTCGCATGTTCAAGTTCAAGTGTCCTCACTGTACCTTTTGTATAATTTCCTCTTCAAAAACATGTTTTTGCATTTAAATTTTGCCGGTCTATAAAGTTCAACATGGATAATGACAATGGTTTAACAAAATGTTAAAACTTGCGACAACCAGGAACTAAACCATGTACTAAACCATGTACTAAGCCATTCAAACTTCACGTAAATAGGCTTTTCCAATGTTTGCCGGGGTTTATGCCACTTATCACATGGTGAGTTTTGAAAAGGATTTCAACACAACAGAAACCACTACGGGTGGAAGTGGACGGAGATGATAAACAATGGTGTCTGTTTTCAGTTTCAAGCTTGTTCTGATCTTTGGAAATTTCCGGCAAAAACCCAAAACTCAGAAAACACTAAAATGGTTCATGGCTGAGCTTTCATCTAGTGCCCGAACAAAAAGCACGAAAGTTTTTCTTTCAGAGCCAGCTTGAAATAGATGAAACCATGACTTCAGATCAGATATCCTGCATGCCTGTAGTATCCATACAGGTCGGCTGCTGTTATATCCCCAACCGCTTGTAACACTGCATATTCTAAATTTTCAAACACAGAGTCTTGGTACCTGTACTTTAACAAGTATTTCAACTTTGAAAAAACTTCTTCCACTGGGTTAAGTTCTGGTGAATAGACTGGGAGAAACAAGAGTTCAATTCCTATGTCATTAAAAAAATCTCTCAGTGCTCATTCAGCTTCACCGTGATGTGCAGCTAAGTTATCGACAACAATAATGTCATCAACTTCCAACACAGGACGTTGTGTAACAAAATCTTCTGCTTGTGAAGCTTCATAGAAAAATCTAAGAAATCCATAAGAATTGGAAGCTCCCTCTAACATGTTTGCATACTTAACACCATCTAAACCAACCAGAAAGTTTAGTGTTTTGTTTGCGGTGGACAGATAACGACGAACATCCACGCATTCTTCACCAACGGGCGAAAATCCAAAGTTTCTGTGTCCCGCATCTGGAAGTTGAAATCCTGATTCGTCAAAAAATTTTACAGTAGCAGGGTCCTTGTCTGACAAGTAATCAAGATAGAGCTGAGTGTACACCAAGTTTTCATTTGTGAATCTCTCAGATGCGCATTTTCCTAATCTTTTACGGGAGTATTTTTGACCGCTTGGCAGTTTGGTTCGAACATGTCTGGAAATTGTCGAAGTTGACAAAACACCACAGTCTCCATGAATAGCCAAATTGTCACGTAATTCTCTCAAAGACAATGATCCTTTTGTTTGTACCAAAGTCTCCAACAACATGGAGTCTTGAAAAGAACATTTAGAGGCAGTCCTGGTGTGGTTCAAAGGTTTTGGAGCTGTACTCCCGGACTCTCGGAATTGTTCGACAACTTTAGATACTGTCTTCGCATCTACGCGCAGCCTTCTTCCAACTTCCCTATATGAATGAAGTTGTGCGAGTTCTATCACTTGGTTTCGCAAATCACTTGACAGTGGAACACCTTGCTTGAAATTCCTGCCAAACTTATTTATTGTAAACGCCATGTCTTCAGTTGCCAAACGGTGGATAAATCAGCTACGATCATTTGCGTAAGGGGCGCCAAAACGTCCCCAAGTGGGGGGGGGGGGGGGTAAACTTTGAAGTCTGATTTTCAAAACTTTGAATTTTGATTGGCCAGCAGAACATGTTTTTGTCACGCGTGTGGACAGGTAGTTGCAAGCGACGGTATTCAAATGTGAAATCATCTTTAACCTTGCAACCTCATTGGTCTACGCGAACAATGAGCGGAAGTTTTTCTGGGCTTCTGGTAGTCGCTGCTCACACGACCCGAGTCTGGTGAGTAAACGGTTTGACCTTACGAAAATGCTTATGGCTCCCCACCCTCGGTACGTATTTTGAATTGGTTATTGTTTAACGGCGACCAATCAGAAAGAGGCAATCAGCAGGACGATTTCTGGCTGGCACAAGAAAAAATGATATGAATATCGACCGCTTGGAAAATGTGGGATTTTGATTTTCTTCGACGGCTAGCTCCGGGCCGTTTGGACGGATTTTCGATCGAGAGGTACGAGAAGAAGTGTGAATCCAAGCAATGCGATTTTATGTGAAAAAATCGCCTTGGCGCTGGAGCCGTTCAAAAATCTCTTTCCACCCTTGTCTTTCTCTTAAAAATAAATCGCTCAAAATATCACTTTTACGGCAAAAGGACAACAACACACAACAAATAAGGTAATTTAACGTTTATTTAGCGTTGATCAGTACATACATTTGGCGATACGTTGCTATAATATGAAATTTAGGTAAATCCCATACATTTCCTATAAAATTACAAACGGTTGTTATGTTATACAAACAGATTGTATGGGCTCCCTGTGATAACTTATAATACATGTACATTTCGCCATGTTTTTGTGATTGAGAGGGTGGGCGGTACGCAGTCTCCTTGATATTTCTGTAGTGGTGAATTATAAAGGTCTTTTCTCTCAGACAAAACAGTATTGCCACAGCAACAGAGTGACTTCGTCTCCATTCCACTGATAGTCAATTTTCTTCAAATCTAAATCTTAATCGGTGATGACCTGATGAAGGGCCAAGCCTGAAACGTTATTGAAGAAATAACTTGACACTTTCACAAAACATTTTAATTTTATTTTCCATTATGTTTATTTCTATTTTAAATTCTTGTTTATAAGTGTCACACATCCTTGGGAATTCAATTTTTGAATTCATTTGTTTTGTTTTAGACTCAGTATGATTTGACAGAGGCCCAACTCAACCACATGGTCGACAAAATCGTTCGGTCTTTCATAAAAACTAAAATGGTGTGAACCATAGCAACAAGGATGATGTTAACAACGTAAATAAACAACTTGATGAAAGCAAAATGATTTCAGAGCAGTTTTCAGTGCCAAATAGTTAACTTTTTTAAGGCTTGTGTACACGATTTTTAATGCGCTCTCCAATGCAACCTTTATCGCAAGTGTAAACCAGCGGCGATTTTCAGTGCGATTCGGGTGTGACATTTGCTTTGATTTGCTGTGATTTCCCAAAAATCGCCGCCAAGTTACATCGAACATGAACATGTTTGAAACCTCTGCGACATCGCGTGAGAAATCGCACCCAAATCGCACTGAAATCACTGCCCGTTTACACATGGCATTTGCAGAAGCAACTTGGACGCGACAAAAAATAATTGCATCGACAAGTGCGACAAAAATTGCACAAAAATCGCCTGTGTAAACGGCCTTTAGACAACAAGAATCACAATAAAAAGGCATTGAGATAAAAAAAAGGAAAAATATATATATTTTTTTAAAACTTGACTCGAACTTTGACTCATATAGACTCATACAACAGACTCTTGCTGTTTAAAGGGGGTGAACCTTTACAGTTTTAAGAGTTGTTGCTAGGGACATTTCATGGTTCAAGCATTTCTCACGTGCCATAAACTGATAACGTGGAGGGAACTATGAAACCGAACACAAGACATCATTGGATCGACATTGCACACGCGCAACTAGTGCCAGTCTCTAACTGCACATAAGTAATCATGAAAAAGCGCAAAAATTCAAAGGAAAAAGATAAATATCCATTTTTTAACGAATCATAAGCAATTCAACTTTTTTTTAACATCTGTAGCATGCAATTACTGTTTAGATGAAAAAAAAAGAAAGCTATAAAAGAAAATGTATTAAAATACACCTTAATGACGTCATAGCATTTTCAATAACGAGAATTTGAACAAATCTATGCTACACATTTTTATTAGGATGTTCTTAAGCCATTGACATGAAAACAAATGTGAGATGTTTGAGTTTTAAGGGTTTTTACATGTATGTTCCGGTCACGTAACTTACCAAATATTATTATGGTTGTGACTCATAAAATTTGATGGAACCATTACAGAACTGCAAACGTAACCAAACATCATAGCCTAGGAAGTTAAAGGAGAAGTTCACTCCAGAAGGCACCCTTTTTTCTTTCCACTAATGAAAAGTACATATAGAGATGGGATGCTGACCAAAGTTTCAGCTTCTTAAGAGCTTCCAATCCCAATTAAATCCTTGTCCAAAGTAGCCCAAAAATCGTTTTGAATGCCGCCATTTTTTAACCATATTTAGCAGCCTGGCCTTGAAATGTGAGGTCATTCTGTCCAACTTTAAGAGACTTGTTTTGTTTACTACACTGAAATCAAGGGTCCTGGCCCCTTTTCACGAAATTCACCGGAATTTTTCTGCCATCAATAATTTATGTTTCAGCCCGAAGTTTCGGCTCTTTTCTCGTAGCAGAATGAGTTATTTTATATCAACCTGATTTTTTTACCACATCACAGCACCGAACTGGCAACCCGGTTTTACAGTCAAAACCAGTCAAGCGTTCCACCCAAGAATGAATTAATGAAATCATATTGCAAATTTGATTTCATTATTCGTTTCAATAATCTGCTCTTCGAATAAATAATGCCTAGATTCAAAAATCAAATTTTGATTGGATTACTGTGCAAATCCAAATTTTGACATTTCCCATTGTGCAGCAACCAATCAGAAGCGACTCGAAACCGCAAGAAACCGAAACAAACGGTTGATAACGAAACCACGCTTCTCTGTTCCTTGCAAAAGAATCGTCGCCGCCTCGCTGTAGTTTTTTATTGCTAGTTTACCTTTTGTCTTTCTTTGTAAATGAAGTAGAAATCTGAGCGATTTTACTGTAGCGGCTGCAAAACGGACAGATTCATGCTCAGTTGTCGCATTCATCGGTTTATCAGTGTTGGTCAGTGTTGTAAACAACACTTGTCCGTCGCCGCAGTATCGCAAAAACATTTAGCGAAAAAGCCGGACAATAGAACGTGACAGTTCCTGAGGATTAGTTTCCCTGGAAAAAAGTGAATTTTCGAAAAAGCTAACGAGCGAGGAAAAAATCGGCTGTTCTTTTGAATCGAGGCTTATTTTGAATTTTGCATTATTTATTCGAAGAGCGGATTATTGAAACGAGTAATGAAATCAAATTTGCAATAATGAATTCATTAATTCATTGTTAGCGGGAACGCTTGACCGGTTTTGACTGTAAAGAAAATAATTCTTTACTCCTTAACAAAAAGAAGGAAAACTTTTGAGACTGGAAAGGAAAAGGTAAATTCAATCAAACTTAATCTAGCTTTCAATGACGTTTGTAGCGATTATGTGACAGTTTTCTGAACACCAGCACAAGCAGGAAAAGACTAAAATTCAGTATCTCGAGTCATGAATTTTATTCGGCTTCGGGGATTTTTTTATAAACGGTCGGATTTGTTTAGGTCTTCCGGGGGAGTAAGTTGAATGTGAATTAAACTGAATAACAATTTTTAATCAATTTATTTTTTGCACAAGCACAGTTCCTTCTCAGCCGGTTGTCAAATGTACATAGTTTATTCGAACTGTTTGAAATTTCAGTGTTTTCCTGTTTCGCCTCAGGTGTGTTGGCCATCCCCTTTTTCTCTCTGTTTACCCTCGTCCAACCGACCCATACTTTTGCATTTTCAAAAAAAAAGTTGCGAGGAAGGTATAAATGACCTAGTGAAACATTTTTTCACTTTTACTGCGCCTTTCAATAACATGTGGAATTTGAAATTCAAATTTCCACCAACAGTTGCGTTTTACACTGCTGTCAATCATCTTGGCTTACCTCTCAGGAAACAGATCTTCACTTCAATGAGGTCAAAAGGTCACGTCCGAGCATTATGGTTGGCAGATTTCGATCCATTTTGTTTGTTTCTTTTTTACATGGTCCGTTGGCTTTCGTATTAATTCTGATTGACGGCAGCGAATAACGCAACCGTTGGTGGAGATATGAATTTCAAATTCCGCATGTTATTGAAAGGCGCAGTAATCTGAAATATCAAAGACTTGCTGTTCCTGTCATGGATGCTGGCGGATCACAAAGAAGTACATTGGAGGTTCATCTTTTTTTTTCGCTTTACTCAGCTGAGTTTCACCACGACATCGATCTTTTCTTCCTCCATTACCGCCATGTTGATTTTGTGACCACATCTCGTTGTTTCCAGGCTCCACGGCAACGATGCTTGGGTACCAGGCCTTCCAGTTCCAGATTGCTCCTGATTTTTTTTTTAGATTTTTTTTTTTATTTTTTATTTTTTTATTTTTACTCAACTTTAATTATACAGATCTTAACATACTATACAAATTAAAGATAAATTAACAATTAAAATAAATGTAAAAAAAACAAGATCTGAATAATTAGGTCAGTTTATACAGAATACAAAGATTCCTTATAAAAATAAACTGCCTTAATGTAGCTCAAATCCGACCAACCGACCCAAAATTAGGAAACACATTCTACAGTAAACAGAGAAAAAAAAATGGGACAGCCTTTTGTTGTAACGTAAATAACAGGAATCACAACATTCAGCAGTGACTTAGTTTGAAAGAAAGCTCCACTAGCAAACTGAACATAGAAATATATTTATTTCAATAATATGCGTTTCACATCATGATCAGTCTCAATGAAATACCCTTAAGTTTGTGGTTATTATTTTTTAGTGCGTGTTAAAATATTTTGACCTAGAGCAATTCTAAAGCTCTATGCAAATTTTGGCATTTAAATGTGACACGCACGCTGCTATGCAGTTTTTTAGCTATTTCTGTCAAATAATAAATTTGGTAATATATGCTCACATTTGGCTTATTCCCGTTTGTGAAATATAATTATGAGAAGCAAAAGACTTCCATCATTACCTTATCGGGGAAATTTGCTTTGGAATCGCTACCAATCCTTATTAATTCAAATTAGAATATGCCTGCTGATATTGGAGGTTGAAGGATAAAGTGTTTAGACATTTATGCAACTGCACTATCTCAATCCAACCTTTGTATCAGCATCAGTCTTGAATTTATCATTTCAATTTTTAGATTCCCTTCCTCATAAAATCAGTCAATCATACATTGAAGTGGGAAGCTTAAGGAGAGGATTAGATCAAAGAAAAACTGGACTCAGGATCAGGAGGAAACACTGTAAAGGTAAAAACTTTAATATTGTGCATAACATTCGAAGTCTTAACTTAGAGAGAAGGCATATTTTAAGGATGTAACGCACACTTAAAAAATCTGTGCAACATTCCCTAGAGTAATCATTCACACAACAGATCAGCCAGATAAAGTAATTATTCACACAACAGATCAACCTGAGAAAGTAATCATTCACATTCACGCACTGGTAGAAAATCATTCACATACAACAGATAAGCTAAACCTGATAAAGCAGTCACCCTGATAGGGTTGTCATTCACACGTAACAGATCTGCAGCATGCATGATAGAGTAATCATTCACACATGGAAGATCACCTCAATAGAGAAATCATTAACACAATAAAAACAACCTGATAAAGAAATCATTTACATGCAACAGATTCACAGAAACAGATCAACCAGATAGAAGTTACCATTGACACATAACACAACAACCTGATAGAGTAATCATTTACGTGCAACAGATCAACCTAACAGAGTAACCATTCAGAGACAACAGGTTAGCCTTAACACAACAGCTCTGCCTATTGAAGTAACTATTCACTCATAACAGGACAACCCGATAGAAAAACCATGCATTCACACATAATAGAGCAACCATGTAGAAAACCCATTCACACACAATAGAACCACTAGATAGAAAAACCATTCTCATATAACATGACAGCCAGCAACTATTCACACATATTATTGTGGTTAAATGGCCCCAACATTTACATTCACGAAAAATAGATATGTGAAGGCTGTTTCCATGCAATGTCTCCGTGGCCTTGTGGTAATAAACGCTTCTTGACTTAAACACGCGAGGGCCTTTTCTGTGCCGTTGTTTAATTTACGTTGTGTGACTTTCCTAGGTGTTCATCCACCGTTGACGGCATATGTTTTTTAAATAAAACTAAGTTCAAAACAAAGGTCATCTAGCAGAAATTTTACAATCTTGAGACTAATTAAGTGGAAGATAATACTAGAAATGTGGAGATTAGAAATTTTTACAATTTTATTTAACAATCATAGAGTTCTTGAAAAGATTGCACTCGATCAGTTAGGTAAGTATATTCTTAACAAAAGCTCTCCAAACGTTTTTTTTCCCCCTTTCGAGCGTAAAATTTGATCAAAGAAATTGTCTCCAAATAAAATGTGAAAAATTCTGCAATCTATCAAAGGAAAAAATTAATTGGGTATTTTTTTTTGGACTGGAAATTTCTACCTGTTGCTATTTTAAATGATTGAAGAGATTTTTGAGAATGTTTTTGATCGTTTAAAATAGTAAAAGTTTAAAATTTTCCAGTCAAAAATAACTCTTGCTTCAAGAATTAAAAGAAAGGAAAGTGCGTGGTCAACGGGGGCTGAACCCCCTGGTTAAGTCACACAAACTTACATTAAACGACGGCAGAGATAAGGCCATCATGTGTTTAAGTCAAGAAGCGCAAGCTTATTACCACCACACCACGGAGGCGTAGCACGAGAAAGAGAGGTCAAAATTACCTAGAAATAGGTTGTGGGGTCTATTGTTTCCATTGAATTTATTACCTTTAATTAACCATGTTTTATTCAAAGTCCATGCAAAATGTTGCTTCCTTTGTAAAACAACAGTTTGACCCACACAGTTTTGTAAACAATGTCTGCAAGCTCCTAACGCTAGAGAGAAAGCGGTAAGATTCAACAAAGCAAATCTTGTCTGTAATGGAAGCTTGTCCGCACTTGTGAAGCGAATGAAATTTAAAAATGTTATCCTTTGGAGTTTTCGCATTTACTGATGTATAGTTTTCTGTGGTTTCATTCAGAAAAACGCACGCAGTTAACATTTCTTGGACCAAAAGTTTTAAATCTGTAGTTAATAAGTTGTTTAAATATTTTGAATTTTGTGGGGTGTCTTGAATGTGGTAAAGAAATTTAAAAGTTGCTAAATGAATATAATGTGGAGTTTTTTGGGGGGCTGGAAAATTCACACTTTGTGCTCTTATTGAACAATCATAGAGTTCGTTTAAGGTATCTCGATACAGTTTTCTGGAGACCATACTTACACTATAGGATTTCATCCACAAACTCAAAAGTCAGAACAAGTTGTACAGCAAAACAAAAAGCGCCACAGGAAAGTGCTGCTCAGAACCTTCCATTTCAACGGTCACACCTTAAGACATAATCAACGGACTCAAAAATTAGAACCACTTTATTTTACATTAATAAACAGTACCACAGGAAAGTACTGCTCAATAGCTTTCATTTGAATGGTCACACTTTAGGATCCACAGACTCGAAAGTTAGAACCACCTTGTACAGTATAAATGAACAGTACCACAGGGAAGTACTGCTCAAAAGCTTTCATTTGAATGGTCACGCTGTAGGATTTCATTCACATACTCAAACGTTAGAACCACCTTGTACAGCATAACAAACAGTACCACAGGAAAGTACTGCTCAGTAGCTTTCATTTGAATGGTCACACTTTAGGATTTCATCCAGACTCAAAAGTTAGAACCACCTTGTACAGCATAACAAACAGTTCCACAGGAAAGTACTGCTCTATAGCTTACATTTGAATTGTCACTCTTGAGGATTTCATCCACGGACTCAAAAGTTACAACCACCTTGTACAACATAACAAACAGTTCCACAGGAAAGTACTGCTCTGAGTAGCTTTCATTTGAATGGTCACACTTTAGGATTTCATCCACAGCCTCAAAAGTTAGAACCACCTTGTACAGCATAATAAACAGCACAACAGGAAAGTCCTGCTCATTAGCTTTCATTTGAATGGTCACACTTTAGGATTTCATCCACAGACTCAAAAGTTAGAACCACCTTGTACAGCATAGCAAATAGCACCACAGGAAAGTACTTCTCAGTAGCTTTCATTTGAATGGTCACACTGTAGGATTTCATCCACAGACCCAAAAGTTCGAACCACCTTGTACAGCATAACAAACAGTTCCACAGGAAAGTACTGCTCAGTAGCTTTCATTTGAATGGTCACACTTCAGGATTTCATCCACAGCCTCAAACAGTTTCACAGGAATGTATTGCTCAGTAGCTTTCATTTGAATGGTCACACTTTAGGATTTCATCCACAGACTCAAAAGTTAGAACCACCTTGTACAGCATAATAAACAGTCCCACAGGAAAGTACTGCTCAGTAGCTTTCATTTGAATGGTCACACTTTAGGATTTCATCCACAGACTCAAAAGTTAGAACCACCTTGTACAGCATAATAAACAGCACCACAGGAAAGTACTGCTCAGTAGCTTTCATTTGAATGGTCACACTTTAGGATTTCATCCACAGACTCAAAAGTTGGAATCACCATGTACAGCTGTGTAAATGAACAGTACCACAGGAAAGTACTGCTCAGTAGCTTACATTTGAATGGTCACACGTTAGGATTTCATCCACAGACTGAAAAGTTAGAACCACCTTGTATAGTATAACAAACAGCACCACAGGAAAGTACTGCTCAGTAGCTTTCATTTGAATGATCATACTGTAGAGGTTCATCCATGGACTCACACGTGTCGTTACAACCACCTTGTGCAACATGATAAACAGTGACACAGGAAAGAATTTCTCAGTAGCTTTCATCGAATGGTCACACTTTAGGATTTCATCCCTGGACTCAAATGTTACAACCACCTTGTGCAGCAGAATAAACAGCATCACAGGAAAATACTGCTCAGTAGCTTTAATTTAATGGTCACATTGTAGGATTTCATTCACAGAATTCGATCCACAGACTTGAAATATAGAACTACCTTGTTCAGCATAATGAACAGTACCACAGGAAACTACTGCTCAAAAGCTTTCATATGGATGGCCAAACTTTAAGGGCGCGTTCAATTGACCGTATTGCAGAATAAGAATAAACAGAATAGTCTCTGAGAATTGTTTGTTTAGGCACACTTGCAGTATAAATCTGCCAAAACCACATGCACCCCAAGCTTGAGGGCGCGTTCAATTGACCATATTCCGGAATAAGAATAAACAGAATAGTCTTTGAGAATTGTTCGCTCATGCGCACTTGCAGTATAAATTTGCCAAAACGACAGGCACCCCAAGCTTGAGGGCGCGTTCAATTGACTGTATTCCGGAATAAGAATAAACAGAATAGTCTCTGAGAATTGTTTCTTCATGCGCACTTGCAGTGTAAATCTGCCAAAACATGCTTATAATACAGCAATAGATGGTCACACTTTAAGATTTCATCCAGACTCAAAAGTTAGAACCACCTTGTACAGCATAACAAACAGTTCCACAGGAAAGTACTGCTCGATAGCTTACATTTGAATTGTCACTCTTTAGGATTTCATCCACAGACTCAAAAGTTAGAACCACCTTGTACAACATAACAAACAGTTCCACAGGAAAGTACTGCTCTGAGTAGCTTTCATTTGAATGGTCACACTTTAGGATTTCATCCACAGCCTCAAAAGTTAGAACCACCTTGTACAGCATAATAAACAGCACAACAGGAAAGTACTGCTCAGTAGCTTTCATTTGAATGGTCACACTATAGGATTTTATTCACAGACTCAAAAGTTAGAACCACCTTGTACAGTATAAATGAACAGTATCACAGGAAAGTACTGCTCCATAGCTTTCATTTGAATGGTCACACTTTAGGATTTCATCCATAGACTCAAATGTTAGAACCACCTTGAACAGCATAATAAACAGCACCACAGGAAAGTACTGCCCAATAGCTTTCATTTGAATGGTCACACTTCAGGATTTCATCCATAGTCTCAAAAGTTATAACCACCTTGTACAGCATAATAAACAGTACCACAGGAAAGTACTGCTCAATAGCTTTCATTTGAATGGTCACACTGTAGGATTTCATTCACAGAATTAAAATGTAGAACTGCCTTGTACAGCATATTGAACAAAACCCCAGCTCCACCCCAGTAAAGTACTGCACAGTAGCGTTCATTTGAATGATCTCACTTTAGCGTTTCATACACAGACGCAAAGGTTAGAACCACCTTGCACAGCATAATAAATAGCACCACAGGAAAATACTGCTCAGTAGCGTTCATTTGAATGGTCACACTTTAGGATTTCATCCACAGACTCAAAAGTTAGAACCACCTTGCACAGCATAATAAATAGTACCACAGGAAAATACTGCTCAATAGCTTTCATTTGAATGGTCACACTTTAGAACACCTTATGTCGCATTATAAAGAGCACCAACAACGTTTTACAAGTAGTCGGTGTTTTTCAGTGTTTATTTTTTGAGATTATGCATTATTTTTCTGTACTTCAAGTGCACCCGCGACAAACTTGGAAATTACTTAATAGATAACTTCACACTGTGGTTGTTACTAATAGCATTCAGAAGTGCCCATTGGTATGTTTTCTTTGTCGTTATTTCAAGTCGAGTGTTAAGGAAAGAATAATGAAAAAGCAGTCGTTTGGTCTTAAAATCGTTGGGGCTTTCTTTTTATTTGAAAACCTAGCAAATGTTGACTTCTCTTTGTCATGTAATGCAAGCTTGCGCTTCTTGACTTAAACGTATGACAGCCATAATCCAACACCATTTTTAGACATGATTCAACATTATTGGACATAATCGAATGCAACAAGACATCACCCTACATCACTAGACGTCATCCAATACCATTAGACGTAACCCACATTACTGGACATCAGCCAACATGCCTAGGCCTTACCCAACATCACTGACACATTATCCAACCTCTCCAAGCATCACTCGACATGATCCAACATCACTTGACATCATCCAACATCACTAGACATTATCCCATATCGACATGATCCGGCCAACATCATTACATGTAAACCAACATCACCAGACATCGTGCAATGTCACTGGTCATAATCCTATAACATCACTAGACGTGATCGAACAGCTGTCTACTGATTTTCTTTTAAAAACTTTGCAGCTAGCAAAAATGTATCCTTGGAAATTAAAACTTTTTGGTATGTTTTAAAGGGGCATTGTCACGCAGATTTTACTGTTTTTGTCAAAATACACTAAATATTTGACAAGGTACCTTTGCTCAAACATGAAATTGCTTTTACAACACCAAGAAGATAATATCAAGTGATTTCTTCAAGGAAGAACAAACCATAACAAGTTTTTCTGTGATTTTTTCACGACTCTTGGGAGGAACTTAAAAAAATTGGTCAATTTTTTCAAGTTGCAATCCATTTCCATCCTTGCCATCCGCAGCCAAAGATAACGAATACTAGTTTCTGTGCACTGGTAGGGTATTTGTTAACAAAACTGGACTGTTGTTTTCAGGTTTCCATTGAAATAAATGGTTTTTTTTGGCTATTCAAAGTGATACTAAAAATAGATGACAGTGTCCCTTTAAACGATCAGAGAGTTCTTACACAAAAATTAGAACTTTTTGAAAAGCAAGAGTTTTGAATTTCCAGTCACATTTTTTTTTAAAAAAAAAGTGGTTGTTTTTTTTTAAAACATGATTCTACAAGCTGCCAAGAGAATAAAAAATACCTTTCAAAAAGCTAAATTCAGTAGAAAAATGTAATTGTTAATTTTTATTTTCAGACAATCGTCCACATAAACCTTCCGTCAGTTGGAAGCGGTGAAGGGATTAAACAAACTGGAATCACGATCTGGAAGAAACACAGTAAAGGTAAAAACTTTTAAATCAAACAGTGGTGACTGAACGAAATTCTAGACTCTTGGGAAGACGTATTAATTCTTATAATTGATCGATTTATTACCGTTCAACGTTTCGAAGTAAAGCTCGATGACGGAATAAAAGATTGGTAGGTAGGAATGAAAAAAAGAAATAGAAATACAATACGAAGTTTGTAGGAAATCTTTTTTGTTTTTCAAGAACTCAAATTGCCAAATTACCTCGTTCAGTTTTATTTTTTTGAGCCAACGACAAAATTTTAGCGATCAAGTATAAAATCAAATATTTTCACGTGGCCTGGTGGTAACAAGCTTGCGCTTCTTGACTGATTTACTGGAAAATTCACACTTTTTGCTATTTTTAAATGATCACAGAGTTAAAAAAAAAAAGAACTCTATGATAGTTTAAAAAATAGTAAAAAGTTTGAATTTTCCAGTAAAAACGATCTACCAGCTAAAAAATTAAAAAAAGGAAAATTGGGTGGTCGACGGCGGGGGCTGAACCCCCTGGTTAAGTCACACAAACTTAAATTAAACGACGGCAGAGATTAGGCCGTCATGTGTTTAAGTCAAGAAGCGCAAGCTTATCCACTGCGCCACGGAGGCGTAGCACGAGAAAGAGAGGTCGAAATTACATAGAAATAGGTTGTGGGGTCTATTGTTTGCAGTGAATATATTAGTTTTAATTATACATATTTTATTCATAGTCCGTGCGAAATGTTGTTTTCTTTTTTAACTAATTAATTGGGACTAAAAATAATATCGTTTTCGCAACAAAACACCGTGATGTGGTTGTAGAATTTTTTCGACTCATGTTGGGTATTGACGCGGCTTTTGTAAAACAATTTTCTTTCAGTCATTCTTCTCAAGCTGGATTCGACAACTCCGCAGAATTGAAAGAGAAGAAAGAGATACAGAACAAGGCCGAAAAGAGACTGCCACACAAGAATCGATTGGAAGCTCTCCTGTTATTTAGCTTATATATTTTAGCAAGAAGTTCCGGAATAAAGGAAGCGTGTCATGTTTTTTTATTTCCAAAAAGAACGCGTAAAAACGTACCAGAAATATATTATTTGGCCGCGATTTATAAATCAGTATTTTCTTTTGAAGCTGTTTATGATGAGAAATAAGATGAGTGTAGAATGTGCCGCCTTCTTTAAAAGTGGAATTTCTTGGTTATTGTTTGCAGACTTCAAGGATCTGTTTAAGTGCACGATGCAAGGTCTCGCGCTATCAGTAGATATGTTCCGAAGATGAAATAGTGGTAATTTCTTGGTGTTGCGGATGGTGTGGTCACCAAATGACGTAAAACAAAAGATTCAAAAGACACTGAACAATACCCACACCACAGACTTCAAGTGAAAATCTCAGGGATCCGTTTAAGTGCACGATGCAAGGTCTCGCGCTATCAGTAGACATGTTCCGAAGATGAAATAGTGTTATTAAAATGTGAAAAATTTTTTTTAAATAGAGTGATTTCACAAAACCCGTGGAATAAAATTAACAGTCAAAAGTAAGCAGTGTCTATTTGTTTAATATCTATTTCACGGCTAATCTGAAACCACTCTGTTTTTAAAATAGTAGTAAATGTTTATGTCAATAAAATGTATATACATGAATAGTCCGTCGTACTTTCAGACAGTAGTTGAAATACTTGAATACATTTTACAAACGTACCTTCATTTAGTAGTGAAATCTATTCAAGTATTTGAATATTGTCTGAAAGTCTTGATTGACTTTCATAGTGTTCCACATACACTTTACTTTTCAGACAGTGTTCCACACACTTTACTTTCGTACAATGTTCGACATACACTTCAGTACACGTACAGTGTTCGACATACACTTAACTTTTCAGACAGTGTTCCACATACACTTAACTTTTCAGACAGTGTTCCACATACACTTTAGTTTCGTACAGTGTTCCACATAAACTTTACTTTTCGTACAGTGTTCCACATACACTTTACTTTTCGTACAGTGTTCGACATACACTTTACTTTTCAGACAGTGTTCCACATACACTTTACTTTTCAGACAGTGTTCCACATACACTTTACTTTCGTATAGTGTTCGACATACACTTTACTTTCGTACAGTGTTCGACATACACTTTACTTTTCAGACAGTGTTCGACACACACACTTTACTTTTCGTACAGTGTTCCACACACACACACTTTACTTTTCGTACAGTGTTCCACACACACTTTACTTTTCGTACAGTGTTCCACACACACACTACTTTTCGTACAGTGTTCCACACACACTTTACTTTTCGTACAGTGCTCCACATACACTTTACTTTTCGTACAGTGTTCGACATACACTTTACTTTTCAGACAGTGTTCCACATACACTTTACTTTTCAGACAGTGTTCCACATACACTTTACTTTTCAGACAGTGTTCGACATACACTTTACTTTCGTACAGTGTTCGACATACACTTTACTTTCGTACAGTGTTCGACATACACTTTACTTTTCAGACAGTGTTCGACACACACACTTTACTTTTCGTACAGTGTTCCACACATACACTTTACTTTCGTACAGTGTTCGACACACACACTTTACTTTTCAGACAGTGTTCGACACACACTTTACTTTTCAGACAGTGTTCCACATACACTTTACTTTTCAGACAGTGTTCCACATACACTTTACTTTCGTACAGTGTTCCACATACACTTTACTTTTCAGACAGTGTTCGACACACACTTTACTTTTCGTACAGTGTTCCACACACACTTTACTTTTCAGACAGTGTTCGACACACACACTTTACTTTTCAGACAGTGTTCGACATACACTTTACTTTTCGTACAGTGTTCGACACACACACTTTACTTTTCAGACAGTGTTCCACATACACTTTACTTTTCAGACAGTGTTCCACATACACTTTACTTTCGTACAGTGTTCCACATACACTTTACTTTTCAGACAGTGTTCGACACATACACTTTACTTTTCAGACAGTGTTCCACACACACTTTACTTTTCAGACAGTGTTCGACACATACACTTTACTTTTCAGACAGTGTTCGACACATACACTTTACTTTTCAGACAGTGTTCGACACACACTTTACTTTTCAGACAGTGTTCGACACACACTTTACTTTTCAGACAGTGTTCGACACACACTTTACTTTCGTACAGTGTTCCACACATACACTTTACTTTCGTACAGTGTTCCACACATACACTTTACTTTTCAGACAGTGTTCCACACATACACTTTACTTTTCAGACAGTGTTCGACACACACACTTTACTTTTCAGACAGTGTTCCACATACACTTTACTTTTCAGACAGTGTTCCACATACACTTTACTTTCGTACAGTGTTCCACATACACTTTACTTTTCAGACAGTGTTCGACACACACTTTACTTTTCGTACAGTGTTCGACACACACTTTACTTTTCAGACAGTGTTCGACACACACACTTTACTTTTCAGACAGTGTTCGACATACACTTTACTTTTCGTACAGTGTTCCACACACACTTTACTTTTCGTACAGTGTTCCACACACACTTTACTTTTCGTACAGTGTTCCACACACACTTTACTTTTCAGACAGTGTTCCACACACACTTTACTTTTCAGACAGTGTTCGACACATACACTTTACTTTTCAGACAGTGTTCGACACATACACTTTACTTTTCAGACAGTGTTCCACACACACTTTACTTTTCAGACAGTGTTCGACACATACACTTTACTTTTCAGACAGTGTTCGACACATACACTTTACTTTTCAGACAGTGTTCGACACACACTTTACTTTTCAGACAGTGTTCGACACACACTTTACTTTTCAGACAGTGTTCGACACACACTTTACTTTCGTACAGTGTTCCACACATACACTTTACTTTCGTACAGTGTTCCACACATACACTTTACTTTTCAGACAGTGTTCCACACATACACTTTACTTTTCAGACAGTGTTCGACACACACACTTTACTTTTCAGACAGTGTTCCACATACACTTTACTTTTCAGACAGTGTTCCACATACACTTTACTTTCAGACAGTGTTCCACATACACTTTACTTTTCAGACAGTGTTCGACACACACTTTACTTTTCGTACAGTGTTCGACACACACTTTACTTTTCAGACAGTGTTCGACACACACACTTTACTTTTCAGACAGTGTTCGACATACACTTTACTTTTCGTACAGTGTTCCACACACACTTTACTTTTCGTACAGTGTTCCACACACACTTTACTTTTCGTACAGTGTTCCACACACACTTTACTTTTCGTACAGTGTTCCACACACACTTTACTTTTCAGACAGTGTTCGACACACACTTTACTTTTCGTACAGTGTTCCACACACACTTTACTTTTCAGACAGTGTTCCACACACACTTTACTTTTCAGACAGTGTTCGACACATACACTTTACTTTTCAGACAGTGTTCGACACATACACTTTACTTTTCAGACAGTGTTCGACACACACTTTACTTTTCAGACAGTGTTCGACACACACTTTACTTTTCAGACAGTGTTCGACACACACTTTACTTTCGTACAGTGTTCCACACATACACTTTACTTTCGTACAGTGTTCCACACATACACTTTACTTTTCAGACAGTGTTCCACACATACACTTTACTTTTCAGACAGTGTTCGACACACACACTTTACTTTTCAGACAGTGTTCCACATACACTTTACTTTTCAGACAGTGTTCCACATACACTTTACTTTCGTACAGTGTTCCACATACACTTTACTTTTCAGACAGTGTTCGACACACACTTTACTTTTCGTACAGTGTTCGACACACACTTTACTTTTCAGACAGTGTTCGACACACACACTTTACTTTTCAGACAGTGTTCGACACATACACTTTACTTTTCGTACAGTGTTCCACACACACTTTACTTTTCAGACAGTGTTCCACACACACTTTACTTTTCAGACAGTGTTCGACACATACACTTTACTTTTCAGACAGTGTTCGACACATACACTTTACTTTTCAGACAGTGTTCCACACACACTTTACTTTTCAGACAGTGTTCGACACACACTTTACTTTTCAGACAGTGTTCGACACATACACTTTACTTTTCAGACAGTGTTCGACACACACTTTACTTTTCAGACAGTGTTCGACACACACTTTACTTTTCAGACAGTGTTCGACACACACTTTACTTTCGTACAGTGTTCGACACATACACTTTACTTTCGTACAGTGTTCCACACATACACTTTACTTTTCAGACAGTGTTCCACACATACACTTTACTTTTCAGACAGTGTTCCACACATACACTTTACTTTTCAGACAGTGTTCCACACATACACTTTACTTTTCAGACAGTGTTCCACACATACACTTTACTTTTCAGACAGTGTTCCACACATACACTTTACTTTTCAGACAGTGTTCCACACATACACTTTACTTTTCAGACAGTGTTCCACATACACTTTACTTTTCGTACAGTGTTCGACACACACTTTACTTTCGTACAGTGTTCCACACACACTTTACTTTTCAGACAGTGTTCCACACATACACTTTACTTTTCAGACAGTGTTCCACACACACCTTACTTTCGTACAGTGTTCCACACACACCTTACTTTCGTACAGTGTTCCACACACACCTTACTTTCGTACAGTGTTCCACACACACCTTACTTTTCAGACAGTGTTCGACACACACACTTTACTTTTCAGACAGTGTTCGACACACACACTTTACTTTTCGTACAGTGTTCCACACACACTTTACTTTTCGTACAGTGTTCCACACACACTTTACTTTTCGTACAGTGTTCCACACACACTTTACTTTTCGTACAGTGTTCCACACACACTTTACTTTTCAGACAGTGTTCCACACACACTTTACTTTTCAGACAGTGTTCGACACACACTTTACTTTTCGTACAGTGTTCCACACACACTTTACTTTTCAGACAGTGTTCCACACACACTTTACTTTTCAGACAGTGTTCGACACATACACTTTACTTTTCAGACAGTGTTCGACACATACACTTTACTTTTCAGACAGTGTTCCACACACACTTTACTTTTCAGACAGTGTTCGACACATACACTTTACTTTTCAGACAGTGTTCGACACATACACTTTACTTTTCAGACAGTGTTCGACACACACTTTACTTTTCAGACAGTGTTCGACACACACTTTACTTTTCAGACAGTGTTCGACACACACTTTACTTTCGTACAGTGTTCCACACATACACTTTACTTTCGTACAGTGTTCCACACATACACTTTACTTTTCAGACAGTGTTCCACACATACACTTTACTTTTCAGACAGTGTTCGACACACACACTTTACTTTTCAGACAGTGTTCCACATACACTTTACTTTTCAGACAGTGTTCCACATACACTTTACTTTCGTACAGTGTTCCACATACACTTTACTTTTCAGACAGTGTTCGACACACACTTTACTTTTCGTACAGTGTTCGACACACACTTTACTTTTCAGACAGTGTTCGACACACACACTTTACTTTTCAGACAGTGTTCGACATACACTTTACTTTTCGTACAGTGTTCCACACACACTTTACTTTTCGTACAGTGTTCCACACACACTTTACTTTTCGTACAGTGTTCCACACACACTTTACTTTTCAGACAGTGTTCCACACACACTTTACTTTTCAGACAGTGTTCGACACATACACTTTACTTTTCAGACAGTGTTCGACACATACACTTTACTTTTCAGACAGTGTTCCACACACACTTTACTTTTCAGACAGTGTTCGACACATACACTTTACTTTTCAGACAGTGTTCGACACATACACTTTACTTTTCAGACAGTGTTCGACACACACTTTACTTTTCAGACAGTGTTCGACACACACTTTACTTTTCAGACAGTGTTCGACACACACTTTACTTTCGTACAGTGTTCCACACATACACTTTACTTTCGTACAGTGTTCCACACATACACTTTACTTTTCAGACAGTGTTCCACACATACACTTTACTTTTCAGACAGTGTTCGACACACACACTTTACTTTTCAGACAGTGTTCCACATACACTTTACTTTTCAGACAGTGTTCCACATACACTTTACTTTCGTACAGTGTTCCACATACACTTTACTTTTCAGACAGTGTTCGACACACACTTTACTTTTCGGACAGTGTTCGACACACACACTTTACTTTTCAGACAGTGTTCGACATACACTTTACTTTTCGTACAGTGTTCCACACACACTTTACTTTTCGTACAGTGTTCCACACACACTTTACTTTTCGTACAGTGTTCCACACACACTTTACTTTTCGTACAGTGTTCCACACACACTTTACTTTTCAGACAGTGTTCGACACACACTTTACTTTTCGTACAGTGTTCCACACACACTTTACTTTTCAGACAGTGTTCCACACACACTTTACTTTTCAGACAGTGTTCAACACATACACTTTACTTTTCAGACAGTGTTCAACACATACACTTTACTTTTCAGACAGTGTTCGACACATACACTTTACTTTTCAGACAGTGTTCGACACACACTTTACTTTTCAGACAGTGTTCGACACACACTTTACTTTTCAGACAGTGTTCGACACACACTTTACTTTCGTACAGTGTTCCACACATACACTTTACTTTCGTACAGTGTTCCACACATACACTTTACTTTTCAGACAGTGTTCCACACATACACTTTACTTTTCAGACAGTGTTCGACACACACACTTTACTTTTCAGACAGTGTTCCACATACACTTTACTTTTCAGACAGTGTTCGACACACACTTTACTTTTCGTACAGTGTTCGACACACACTTTACTTTTCAGACAGTGTTCGACACACACACTTTACTTTTCAGACAGTGTTCGACACACACACTTTACTTTTCAGACAGTGTTCCACACACACTTTACTTTTCGTACAGTGTTCCACACACACTTTACTTTTCGTACAGTGTTCCACACACACTTTACTTTTCGTACAGTGTTCCACACACACTTTACTTTTCGTACAGTGTTCCACACACACTTTACTTTTCAGACAGTGTTCGACACACACTTTACTTTTCGTACAGTGTTCCACACACACTTTACTTTTCAGACAGTGTTCCACACACACTTTACTTTTCAGACAGTGTTCGACACATACACTTTACTTTTCAGACAGTGTTCGACACACACTTTACTTTTCAGACAGTGTTCGACACATACACTTTACTTTTCAGACAGTGTTCGACACATACACTTTACTTTTCAGACAGTGTTCGACACATACACTTTACTTTTCAGACAGTGTTCGACACACACTTTACTTTTCAGACAGTGTTCGACACACACTTTACTTTTCAGACAGTGTTCGACACACACTTTACTTTCGTACAGTGTTCGACACACACTTTACTTTCGTACAGTGTTCGACATACACTTTACTTTCGTACAGTGTTCGACATACACTTTACTTTCGTACAGTGTTCGACATACACTTTACTTTCGTACAGTGTTCGACATACACTTTACTTTTCAGACAGTGTTCCACACATACACTTTACTTTTCAGACAGTGTTCCACACATACACTTTACTTTTCAGACAGTGTTCCACACATACACTTTACTTTTCAGACAGTGTTCCACACATACACTTTACTTTTCAGACAGTGTTCCACACATACACTTTACTTTTCAGACAGTGTTCCACACATACACTTTACTTTTCAGACAGTGTTCCACACATACACTTTACTTTTCAGACAGTGTTCCACACATACACTTTACTTTTCAGACAGTGTTCCACACATACACTTTACTTTTCAGACAGTGTTCCACATACACTTTACTTTTCAGACAGTGTTCGACACACACTTTACTTTCGTACAGTGTTCCACACACACTTTACTTTTCAGACAGTGTTCCACACATACACTTTACTTTTCAGACAGTGTTCCACACACACCTTACTTTCGTACAGTGTTCCACACACACCTTACTTTCGTACAGTGTTCCACACACACCTTACTTTCGTACAGTGTTCCACACACACCTTACTTTCGTACAGTGTTCCACACACACTTTACTTTTCGTACAGTGTTCCACATACACTTTACTTTCCTTTCCTACAGTGTTCCACGTTCACTTTCCTTTCCTACAGTGTTCAGAAAACTTAATCATTTATACGTTGTTCAACATCTTTTATTTCAAAACTTTCCTACGCTAGCCGTTATTACAGTGTTGAAATTTTCCAAGTACAAGAATAAAAAAAATATACCATTCAATTTTTGTACGACAATTTTATGCTTGCACTGATTCATAACGAGACAGAGTTAAATTAATTACTTTCTTCTTGTCATACTGACTTGACTCCAACTTGAATTTGAACTATTGAAGAAAAAAAAAATAGGTTAAGGTTTTCAGTGTTCAACCATTATTGATATATATAATAATAGCCCTTTTCGCCAATTAACCTCCGATTTGCAGGAACTACAAAATTGCCTCGCAACCACGTTCAATTTAAAAAGGGCTAATATGATTAGGTGATAACAATAGATCCCATAACCTGTTTCCAGGTGATTTTGACCTCTCGTGCTACGCCTCCGTTTAAGTTTGTGTGACTTAACCAAAGGGTGGGAACACCAAATTTTTTTAAAGAACTCTTATGACTGTTTTAAAAAAATTGAATAAATGAAGAAGCAAAATCTTATTACCACTAGACCACGTTTGATTTTATACTTGGAAATGTTTCACGTTTAAATCATAACTTGGATTGCTAAACGTTTGTTGTTGACTCCAAAAAAAACTGAACGATCTAATTTGCCGCCACGTTATCAACTAAACAACAGACAAGATGTTGCCACATTTTCATATATTTCAGATGTGGAACGGGCTCGTTTGGTAAAAACGTTCTCTTATGGAAAAGTATTAGTGAATTAAGTCACCTGTTCGTTTCTGAATCCAGAAATCAGCTCACTCGATGGAGTCTACGTCCTTTCTTTCTATTCCTTCAGAGGTCTGTCCCACGACCGTAAAAATAAACAAGAAAGTTACAATGGGAATTTTATTTCGCGGACGTTGTTGTTTGTATTTAATTATTGTTTGCAAAGCAGACAACATTCCTCACGGACTGTGAATAAAAGACGACTAATTAACACTAATATATTCACTGAAAACAATAGACCCCACAACCTATTTCTATGTAATTTCGACCTCTCTTTCTCGTGCTACGCCTCCGTGGCGCAGTGGATAAGCTTGCGCTTCTTGACTTAAACACATGACGGCCTTATCTCTGCCGTCGTTTAATTTAAGTTTGTGTGACTTAACCAGGGGGTTCAGCCCCCGCCGTCGACCACCCAATTTTCCTTTTTTTAATTTTTTTAGCAGGTAGATCGTTTTTACTGGAAAATTCAAACTTTTTACTATTTTTTAAACTATCATAGAGTTCTTTTTTTTTAAGAACTCTATGATCATTTAAAGATAGCAAAAAGTGTGAATTTTCCAGAAAATAAGCCAAGAAGCGCAAGCTTGTTACCGCCAGGCCAAGGAAGCAATATTTGATTTTATACTTGATCGCTAAAATTTTGTTGTTGGCTAACTGAACAAGCTAATTTGGCAATTTGAGTCCTTCAAAAACAAAACAGATTTCGTACAATCTTACATTGTATTTCTATTTCTTTTTTTCATTCCTACATACCAATCTTTTATTCCGTCATCGAGCTTTACGAAAACGTTGCGCAGTCATAAATCGATCAATTATGAAATAAATACGTCTTCCCAAAAGTCTAGAATTTCGTTCAGTCACCATTGTTTGATTTAAAAGTTTTTACCTTTACTGTGTTTCTTCCGGATCGTGATTCCAGTTTGTTTTCTGCGATGCATTAATTCCTTCACCGCTGACGGAAGGTGTATGTGAACGATTGTCTGAAAAAAAAAAGTAAAAATAAATTTTTCTACTTATTTTACTTTTTTTGGGAAGGTATTTTTTTAAAATTATTTTGGCAGCTTGCTGAATCATTTTTTACACGAACTATAAATTTTAAAAACGTTAATCAAAGTGACAGCTAATCCTCCAGGTTAAGTCGCACGACTTTAACAAAACAACAAGAGAGATAAGGCCATCGTGTTTAAGGTGGCTCCATATTGTTCAGCCCTCTCGTTTTTTGCATTCCATTACACCTAGCCCGATGGCGTAGCTAAAAATCTTTTACTTGAAACCAATAAATATTTTATCAGTCAACAAAGTGGTATCCAAATGACGTCATCATTCGTTGCCATGGCAACGCGAAAAGAGGTCAAAATACGCTATTTTGGACCATCTGAGGCAAATCACAAACTACACGGTGAAAGTTTTTGTTTTCGATATTTTTTGTTTAATTGGCAAGAGAAACATTTTAACAATTTTTTTAAAAATTCTGCACATAGAATTCAGAGCTACCTTAAATTTATGTAAAAATGACATACATGTATCTCTGAAATCTATGTACAGATTTTTTTCAAAATTGGCACAAATGTTTGCAATGACTGTAAGGGTTTAGTAAACCAACTCACCTCTTTTTGGAATTGATCTGTTCGTTGTATGGCTGAATCTATTACTCAAGGATTGGACTTTTGTCCCATGAAAGGTTCACAGAAAATGACTTGCTGAGAACTCATAATTTATGTCGGCATCAACGGGCGAATCCATAATTTTTGAAATTGGCCATCTCTCATTCTTCTTATGTCCATGATATCTGATGGGAGAAAAAGGCAGAATTTGTTCATGTATCAAGTTGTAGGTTATAGCTATAAGGCGGCATGTACGTCTCGGAATGCCTCACAGGATTGGTTGAGAAAACAATAGAAGAATCAACAGAACAATCGACCCTAGCCCTGAAAACAATACATCTGTTGATACCCAGGAGCAATGGAATCAGAGGTTCTGAAGAGGTGCATGGTATCTGATAGCTTAGGGAAAGTTTATTTAATATGACAAGGGGGGGATGAAGATATCGAGGGGGGCTCCGAAAATTCAAATTCAAATCAAGTTGAGATGTGGTAAAAAAAAAGTTCATTTATGTCTTCCTTCTGAACAATTATATTTTTATATACAGGGCTGAATAAAACAGAAAATTTTACAACAGATGCCTAAAATGAGGCCATTTTGAACACTATGAAATAACCATTTAAATTGCGACAGGTTAGACTGTAAATTTTACAGTCTAACTTGGAACAATTTTTGATGAAATCAGTTTGATATGAAATGTACTGGCACTTTTTCTTTATCAGTAAAAGTTTATAGCATTAACAATGACGATGCTATGTTAAATTATAATTGAAAAATAACAAACTTAATTTATTGGTTGTAATTCTGAAACTTTCACCTCTCATTTTATCAAATAAATGTCTCTAAAATGTTCCTCGGGATTTCTCTGAGGTTAAAATGTTTATATAAAACTAAAATGTTTATATAAAAAACGACGTTTCGATCAGTTTTACTGATCTTCTTCAGGCTCTTCTTAAAATGTTTTCAAAATGGCGGATCGCTTTCCTGTTTTCAGCTTGGTAACCGTGCATGACACTTCATGATTATTATACAACATGTAAATGTTGATGTGAACAACTGTGAACAACTGCTGCACTACTGCGTTCCCGCGCTTTCACATCAACATTTACATGTTGTATAATAATCACGAAGTGTCATGCACGGTTACCAAGCTGAAAACAGGAAAGCGATCTGCCATTTTGAAAACATTTTAAGAAGAGCCTGAAGAAGATCAGTAAAACTGATCGAAACGTCGTTTTATAGAAACATTTTAGTTTTATATAAACATTTTAACCTCAGAGAAATCCCGAGGAACATTTTAGAGACATTTATTAATTTATTGGGTTTCATATGACTTCATAAAAATTCAAAAATCTACACTATACATCCTACAAAGCTGTTTCTAACACGGTAATGTAGATACCAGTGCTACAATCCTTCACAACAAGTTTCAGATTTTAATGATGTTTTGCTTCAGATTTGTAAAGGTTTTAAGTGTGTCACGCAATTTGTCACGCTTTTTCAGCTAAGCCATGAAAATAAACAAAATTGAACCAGATAAAAGTTAATTTTGCATTATAGATGCTTATAAGCTGATTTGATGGAACTTTTATTGAATCCAATCTTCTGTGATGACATTTTTGGTGTATTATTATTAAGACTTTCAAGTTTTACCTACCATGTTTGTGTCCCAAGATCATAGATCATGCCAAAATTTCCAAAATGGTGCCGACATACAAGTCATGCCAAAATTTCAGGAAGGTGAACGCAGCCCTTCGAGAGATAAGATTCCTTCCCTAGAATTTTCTGTCATTGAAATATTCAGCTAAAACAAATGAAAAGCTAAAACTGTATTTATTTAGCTTTCACATACTAAGTTGATATGATATGATATGGAAAACAGTATAATGCCAATATTCCATTTCCTTTGCTTTGGCACAAATGCTGTAAGTGCACCTTTCACTGCAGCATGAATACATGTATAGGCACAATGTTATGCTTGTGCACACCAGCAGCATGTGCCAGGCCATCAGTTTATTTTTTAGTTTAATTACTCACCTGTCCTTCACCTCAGGATTGTTCACTGATCTCCGATTCCCATTCTGTGCTTGAAACATTTATTGTTATCGTGTTTGACACCTGCCTGGAGAGAAACAGCAGAGTATTAAAATATACTGGGTGATGTACGGTGTTAGCACTGTTAGGATTAATCTAATTATTCCATGCGGAGGGGCCCCCGGGAAGGGGCCTAACAAATGAGTGACAGGAATGCTTGTTGGTAATCATCACTTCATACAAAATTGCAGATGTCACAGACTGTATCATTTGTGGGCGAGATCCTGAGTCAACATACCTCTTTCCAAGTCTTACTTTGGCACTGTCTGCCTAAAATTTCCATTCCATGTGTGACATCTGCTGCTGAGAGCTCAAATTACATTCATAGCTGTCAGCAATGTGTCAGGGCCTGATAGATAGATACATAGATAGTTTATTCAGTCATACTGTTACAACCAAAAGGTTGAATTGCATAAAAACTTTACAACTAGAAATACGTGTCTCGCAGAACCTCGCAAAGCTTGGGGGAGGATGCACTGCAAAATTTTGTGATGTGGAAGGGAGAGATGGAATTTCTGATTTAAATGGAGAGGTTGGGTTGCTTGCTGGCAATAACCTCATTTAAAGTTGAGACATTTTCGTTCTCAGTCTCTTCAATTTAACTTGTACTTTGTGCCCTGTCTTCCTAAAATAAAATAAATGGGAGCTGGTGTTGGTCAGTGTTGAGCTGTGGGTCGCTGTAACTGCCATGGGACTGACCACCCCCCACCCCCCCCCCCACCTATCTTCATTAATTTTTGTCAGGAAGAAAATTGGTCTGAAAGTGGATGGGTCGAGAACAATATGCAGTGGTGTTCTTTTTATTTTGATTGTCTCAATTAAATTCCATTTTCTAAACTTGTGAGTGCTATCTCTTGTTCCCTTTACACACTGCTATAGTTTTTGTTCTTTATACTGGGAATCAAACAATTGGTAATGCAATTGTCTATTCGTTTGAATGGTTGAGATCACAGGAGGTTACTGCTGCTGAAAAGTGATGTTGTCCAAAAAATAACAACTCAATGGTGAAAGTGGCACGAGATTCTCCCAGCAGTAACAATACTATATTTTGGATACAGGTCATGGGAATTACAAAATTGATAATTTACAAAACATGAATATTCAAGATAAAGCAACAGATTCTCTGCAAATACGATAAATAATGTATAGAGACCTGGATGGAGAATTCGTAGGTTAAGACCAGGACTTAGGCCTTCATGACCAGTAAGCGCCTTTAAAAATCTTGAAATCAAAATTAATTTGTTGATGTACATTTTCCTCACTGGTGTCAATGCAGTTCACATAGCCATATAACTACAGTGAATTTGTATTCAATTTCCACAGATCATGTGATCAGGTTCTCAATTTGTATAATCTATGTATTGAAATATAATCGGTGTCCAAAAATCGTGGATGCAAGAGCCACACTACAAAACAACATTTGTGATTCCCCTCAACTACTTCTTATTCACACTGGAACAAACGACCTGTCTTTGAACACACCAATAGATGAATTCATATCTGATCTCTCAACATTGATTACTGAAGCCGCTACACAATTCCCAACCTGTAAAATAATCTATTCTACACTTCTTCCACGTATAGACATACCAATTCCATCAATAACCAGAATCAACGAACAGTTAATTACCGAATGCTCCAGATTGCCTAAATATGTACATCTGATCAAACCAGGGGCGGATCCAGGATTTTGAAATGGGGGGTGAAATTTTAAATGCAATAGAACCAGAGAAATAAAATATTATTTATTTGAGAAATACTTTAGAAAAAAGAAAGAAAGGGTCTCAGAAAAGGGGGGTGAAAATTCACCCATTTCCCCCCCCCCCCCTGGATCCACCCCTGCAGACATGATAATCTCTTCCTCAATGAATTGGACGTCCTGCATGACAACAAACATATCAAGAGACGACACATTGGTTTATTTGCCACCAACCTGATAGATGCGATTCGTGGTAGAGCAAGACAGACACGATACACTTCAAAATCTCCCAACCAACTCACCAGGTCACCGCGTCAGCAACGATCAGCTCCAATCAAAAGATACACAAGCTATAGAAATGCACTGCAAAATACACCAACAGGAGGCCATCAAAACCCTTATAGTCAGCCACAACAACAATTCCAAAAACCAACTTCATCTTTGGTTCAACAATATCATCAGACACATCCATTGAGAAGAGTAGATCAGCCACGTCAACAACAATTTTATCAAACACCATTTGTAGAGTACCAACAGCAGCAAATGCCAACATCAATGAGGGCAGATCAGTCACACTTATCCCAAGAAAATGATCAAACACTCAACAAATCTGACACTAGGAAAGACACGGGGGTATAAATCCCCAAAGAACTGTTATCCTTTTTAAAATTTATTAAGTCATTTATTTAGTTTTAAATTTTATACCAGGATACGATTGAAAAGCTAATGATGCCACTATGGGATTGTCAAATTGCTTGACTAATTTAGGCAAATTGTCTTTTTTTGCATGGAATATTAATGGTTTACTTTCTAAATCTTTAGGGAACAAATTGCAGAATTCCGATTTTTTAAGTGCGGTTAATGGTTTTGATTTCATAGTTCTTACTGAGACTTGGAAATGCACGGATGTTGAGGTAGCGGGGTATAGGTCTATAATTCAAGACGCTACTATATCGAAAACCGGTGGTCGAAACTCCGGAGGAATTATTTTGCTATATAAAAATACATTTCATGATTGGATTTCAATTGTTAAAACATCTTCAAATTTCCTATGGTTCAAAATCAACAAACATTATGCCAAAACAGCGAAAGATCTGTACACATGTGGACTTTATATTCCACCATATAATTCAAAATATTTCAAACCTGAACTATTTGAAGAACTTGAAAACGATATCTTAAATTTCGGCACCCAAGGATCAATCCTGCTCATGGGTGACTTTAACTTGAGAACAGGTAAATATTCGGATAGTGTTTGTCATGACGGGAACAACATCATAGCAAATAATCAATCTGAATCTTCGTATTATCCTACTCACCGGAATAGTTATGATAACGAACTAAATAATCATGGTAAAAGACTTCTTGATATTTGCAAAAGCGCCGACCTCAAAATTTTAAACTGAAGAACAAGAGGCTGCAAGCAGCCTTTACTCATGCGCATGCGTAAGAAAATTTTATGATATATTTTAAACATGATAAGAAGATGTCCGACATGGAGAAGAGTTACTCCTTTCTTTCAGTCATCGTTCCTGCAAACCACGTTGTTTACTATTGAATGTTGTGGACATGAAGACTGTACCACAATGAAGCCAGTGATTCTTCTAAGTCTTATATATACCAAACGTGAACATAGTAATGTATGTAGGGTTGTAGGAGATTCTGTCGTGACACCTAAGTAACGCTCTTTTACCGGAAGTGAGAATAGCCGGAAGTCACTAAACAGGAAGTGTAAATGGAAAATACGTCAACCGGAAGTGCACAATTTAAAATATGCGTGCATAAATTTGCATGCAAAATCGTGACACAAAAAATAAAAATAATAAAAACAAGAAAAACGGAGCCGAAACCTTACCTCATGCCGCTTCGCGCATGAGTAATTAGCGGTGATTCTTTAGGTAGAGCCACCTTTCATGGAAGGAATGGAATAAGTGTTATCGATTATGCAATATGTGACCAAGATACCCTAAGTTCTGATATTGCAAATTTTGTAGTTAAGCAGCCATCCCCTTTTTCGGATCACAGTCCAATTATAATAACTTGGATAAATATTAACACTAACATATCTGAGCTTGAATCCCCGTGTGAAAGTAATCCGTTATCACCCCTACCGAGGCAGTTTCTGTGGGAAATGGATTCTGCTCAAAAATTCAAAGATAGCTTGCGCTCAGCAGATCTTCAAATGCTCATACAAGAATACACGTACATAGTTGACGAAACTCCGATCCAAGATGTTAATACAGCGCTTGAAAAAGTAGAAAACATACTAATCACAGCAGCGAAAGGAAATTTAAAGATTAGATTAGGAAAAAAACGTAGACAGATCAAGTCATCAAACAAAAAATGGTTTGATAAGGAATGTCGCTTTAAAAAACATGAGTTAAGGAAGCTTTCAAACCAAAAACACAGAGATCCTTTAAATATTGATTTGCGAGAGAGGTATCATATTGTTTTAATGGAATACAAAAAATTATTATGCAAAAAAAGAACTGAATACTACAATTCAAAGATTATCGAACTAGAGGAAACCACTGAAAACCCGGATCAAAAAAAATTTTGGCTGTGTTTAAAATCAATGGATGATACTCGAAAAGACAAAGATGATCTTCCATTGGTCTCAGAGGAAAGCTGGCTTCAACATTTCCACTCACTTCATTCAAATGAACCTTTAAATTCTGCACAACAGACAATAATCAATGAACTACAACAACTCGAGAGTCGGAAAAATCAGTTATGCTCTTTGGATTACTTAATCACCGAAAATGAAATACTTGTAGCTGCGAAAAGATTAAAAAATTATAAATCGTCTTTTTCAGACAAAATAAAAAATGAAATGATTAAAGCTAGCCTTCACGACATGATGCTGGTATATCAAAAACTTTTTAATACAATTCTCAATCTAGGAACAATGCCTCAAACTTGGTGTGGCGGCCTTATTACACCAATATATAAATCAGGAGGAAAAAGTGATCCATCAAATTATTAAAGCTTTTACCAAGCGGTAAAATGCAGTTAATGGAACGTGACGCCCTAGGGGTAACTGGTCACGCAAGCATTGCCCAGTGAGTAAACAATAAGCAAAGCTTCCATTCATTATGAATGTTTTCTATTCATAAGCTTGGAATAAATGGCATTCATGTCTAGAAATCGATCAGATATGTGGAGATACAGACTAGAAATATATCTTATCTTTACCTCGATTGGTTGTCGTTTTCTAAAGCTCTATTCATGGCTCGTAGTTAGCCACGTTGTGTATTTTTACTTTGTAGTACAAATGTAGTCATTGGTCGCATTCAAAGGCACTGTCTTATTATAAAAGCAGTAGGACACAATCCCAGGTCATTATCCTGGCAGCATTGCACGATATAGTTACAGCTTATAAATTGTTTCCCACCCTCCCTCCCTTTGGAGATGGGTTGTTTTGTTTACTTTATTAAACTAGGGGTCACTCCTTGTGGTTTGGCTAAGTCTGCGTAGCGACTTCCCCCAAGCTCTTGGCATTCCTTGTGTGTTGCCATGGTTTTACCTTTGCCTTCATCTTGTTCGTGATCCAGCCCGGGCGGTGCTGGGGAGATAAGGAAGGCTCTGCCAATACTCTTGTCTTATCCCCAAGTTGCGGGGAGATAAGTGAGGCTTACGTTGTGCGCATAACCCGAAGTCGCGAATTACCTGCCACAGGGCTGTGTCCCCCCTATTACGCCACATTGTTGTTGTTTTATTGCGTCTCAACATGTTAGTTTTGGGTTTGGTTACGTCTAAATAAGTCCAAATAGCAACATAGGAACAGTGACATTAACAAGGAATTTGTGTTTCAAGCTGTTTGGGAAAATTGTTCTGTTCTATCCTTAACCAAAGACTCCTTGAGCATGTTTGCTCCACAATTCTCAGATTGGATTTTTGCCCAAAAATCGTACAGCAGACCACGTCCTCACACTGAGAACCTTAGTAGATAAATATGTGCATCAACATAATGAAAAAATATATGCTTGTTTTGTAGATTTCAAAAAAGCTTTTGACTCGGTCTGGCATGACAGACTCTTGTTCAAGCTATTACAAATTAATGTGGGAGGTCGCTTTTACAATTATTTAAATACAAAATTTGTACTCAAACTCTACATGTTCCGTAAAAATTGGAAAAGGCCAAACACGACCCTTTCAATACGCAAGAGGTGTATGCCAAGGTTGTATTTTAAGCCCATTGCTATTTAACCTCTATGTTAACAACATACCACATTGGTTCAAAAAAATTTTATCGGATCCTTTTGTTCTACCAAAACGTACAAAATTAAATTCACTTTTATATGCAGATGATTTAGTCATACTTGTAATGGTCTTTTAATGGTAGAATAACTACTGATACAAAACAAAACAAGTTAACGTCGGACCGCCTAATCCTAGAGCATGTCCTCGCTAACCTATGCACAACAGGCATGCCGGGAAATGTCAATCATCTAGTTATTACATCCCTCCTTTCCTTAACAAAAGAAAACTAAGAACGAAACAAAAAAAGAATTAGGTAAAACAAATGACATGGATGCTTTAGAAAAATATGAACTAACATCCACAGTTCTTAAAGTCTTTAGCGTTCACACAAACATAGTTCAAAGTTCTCAAACCCTTTCGAAAACAGGCATTAGATTTCTTCAATCAGTCTTTTGGGTCTCCTTATTGTTCGCTTGGGTCTTTCGGAAGTGGATGGTGGACCAACAACTCTACTCTTAGCTGATCTAACACTCTGGTTCAACAGGGTCGGCTCTGGTGACTTGGTAGGTGATGAAACATCGACGAATTACGTGTGATTGGCAGTTCACCCTCCCTTTTGGCAGTGATCATGGTGCCTTTCTTGTCGGCAACAACCAAAGGGTGTGGGTTATACGGCGTTGACAACTTGTTGGTTTTGGGTTGCCGCACAAGAATGACATCACCTATCTCAATTGCAGTCTTTGGGGCCTGTGTACGCTGGCCAGAGTAAATTTTCATGGAGCTTTTGGCTTGGGAGTCTCGAAGACGGACAAGCTTGTCATCAGCTCAGATTGCCTTCATCGGGGGCTTGTTGACACTTTCTGCCTGGGCGTCGGCTTCAGGCCACAATGGAGAAATCTTTCTATGTCTGACACCACAACTGTCGACAAAACTTTTACATGCCTGTCCGTTGAACGGAGGGCCTTTTTGGATTTGATGACCTAAGGATACCCATGCGTACAGAAGACTTTGTCGACGACTGGAATTACTGTCTCGGTGGCGGTACTGCGAACAACTTCTACCACAGGGAAACGAGAGTACTCATCGATCATCACAAGTACGTATTTGGCCTGACGGGAGTGGGCCACAGAAATCAATACTAAGGTTAAGCCAGGGTCCACGCGGAAGATCTGACATGTTCAGCAGTTCAATTGTCGTCGGGATGTGTTTGCTTGACAGGGTATGCATTGCTGGACAGCTTCTGTCACCACGGCGTCTATTCCGGGGAACCACACTTTGCTGCGAATTAGTGCCTTGGTTTTGCACTCACCTTGGTGCCCTTCATGCGCTAACTGTACAACTCTTGCTTGAAGGCTGGACTGGAAGGTATTACTATTCGGGAGCCTCTGAGAATCAGGTTGGCACTGTGATTAACAGTGAGTTCTTCTCGGACATTCCGAAATTGTAGCAGCACGGAATGATTGACTGTGGATGGCCCTTCATGCATGTTAACGTCACACCATTTTCCTGTCTGTATCATCTTGATGACTACCTGTAGCGTGCTGTCTTGCTCTGTAGCGAGTTGCACCTCCTCAATAGTGAGAGCGTTGGGGAGTGAAGTCTGGGAGATGAATTGCACATAGTCTTCTGCCATCTTTTCTTGTCTGCTGGACAGGATGTTCTGCTTAGACGGATGTCTTGACATGTAGTCTGCGGGGTTGTCGTGCCCGGGGCGATACTCAATGACTGCATCATAGGGTTGTACCTTAGGGCCCATCTCGCAATGCGCAGCGGAGGGTTTGGTTTCTTCCAGATATGGACTAGTGGCTTGTGGTCTGTTACGACTTTGAATGATGCACCACGGATGTAGATATCGAAATGTTCGCATGCCCACATGACTGCTAAAGCTTCACGTTCTGTTTGCGAGTATCGTGTTTCAACGTCACTGTGTGCACGGCTGCCATACGCGATTGGCTTGTCATCTTGCACAAGAATTCCAGCAAGGCCAACGGGACTGGCGTCTACCAGAATCTTACTGGGTTTGTCAGGGTCGAAGGAAGGCATTGTGGTGGCTTCTGAAAGAGCATTCTTGACCTGTTCAAAATAATGCTTCAACTTGAGGTCTGTCCCAAGTCCATGGTGTCTGACTTCTGGTCAACTTGCGTAGGGGCTCGGTCATTGTTGCGAAATCTTTAATGAAACAGGCACTGTACTGGGCCATGCCCAAGAAGGAACGGAGTTCTGTGGAATTCTGCGGTTCAGCAGCATCGCGAAGTGCTTGAACTTTACTAGGGGCTGGAGCTATGCGATGCTGGGTTTGTTGAATTCACATTTCTGGGGGTTGACGGTCAGACCTGACTGGTGAAGCCTCTGCAGGGTCTGATCTAATGCACAGTCATGGTCGCTTTGATCTTTGCCAAATACTACGATGTCATCACTGATATTCTTTGCGCCAGGGATGTCAGATATCAACGTTTGAATCGTGTGCTGAAAAATCTCCGCAGCGGCATTGATTCCAAAACTCAGTCTCTTGTATCGATAGAGTCCAAGATGTGTGGAAAAGGTTGTGATGTATCTACTGGAGGGGTGCAGCTTTAGCTGGTGATAACCAGAGCGAAGATCAAGCTTACTGAAAACAGTCGCACCATTAAGATCTGTAGTCAGTTCTTCAATTGTGGACGTGACATGCCTTGTTCTTAGGATGGCTTGATTGGCCGCCCTCATGTCTACACAGAGACGGATCTCTTCCGGACTCTTTGACTTTGGGGGAGTGACAATCCTCGAAACCCACTCTGTCGGACCTGACGCTTTCTCGATAATGCCTTCTTTTTCAACTTTTCAATCTCCTTGGCAACCTTGTCACTCATATGGAACGGTGTGCGGTTGTACTTGAGGGCAACTGGGGGTACACTCTTATCAATGTGCAGCATCACTTCAGTATCTTTGAGACATCCAATTCCCTCACACAAACCTAGATACTTGCCAAGAAAGTTGTCTGGAGATGGCGGTGAGCTGGATTGCGAGACATGATTCACTCCAACTTTCAGGATCCTAAGTTTCTCGGCTGTAACTTTGCTCAAAAGTGATGGAGCGGAGCCTGGGACAACAAGGAAATCTGCTGATACGGGTTGAACTCCGCTGATGCTGATGTTAGCAGTCAGGTACTCCTCGCATACTATCGGTGGTGACCTGTAAGGGTGAATGAAACGTCGGCACTTTTGGAACCCGGAGCCAATGTCACCTAATCCTAGAGCATGTGCTCGCTAACCTATGCACAACAGGCATGCCGGGAAATGTCAATCATCTAGTTATTACAATACTTTCAAGATCCAAAACAGGACTGCAAACTTGTCTTGATAAGCTATCTTCCTATTGCAACTCGTGGATGTTAAGTATCAATCCAAAAAAGACCAAAGTTATGATCTTTCAGAAACGTGCTAAGAAATGTACCGAGTCTTGTTTTCACATAGGCAATAAAATGATTGAAATCGTCCAAAACTACACTTATCTAGGGTCTGTAATCTCTTCAACGGGTAACTTTTCAATGGCACTTGACCAGTTAAAAGAGCAGGCCCTTCACGCTCTTTTCAGTCTAAGAAAACATACAAATTTCAGTAAATTGTCCCCATTCCTGGCAAGTAAAATCTTTGACATGATGATCTCCCCAATTTTGACATATAATAGCAAAGTCTGGGGTGTGTAGGCAAAACCGGATTTTAAGTCTTGGGACAGTTCACAGATTGAAAAAATCCATTTACAATTCTGCAAGCGTTATCTAGAAGTAAGCAATAAGACACCAAATGTGGCATGTAGAGCTGAACTTGGAAGGTTTCCTCTTATTATAGCCATTAATCAGAAAATAATTAATTATACCTTATACCTTCAAAGTAAGGACAATAACTATTGTTAAACAGATCTTTTTAATGTCAGCAGATCTTTACTCTTTACTGGTAAAAAATGATTGAAATTGGTAGATATGAACAAATCACAAGAGTGTGCCCTACTTGTGGAGGTAATGAAATTCACTTCCTTTTTCATTGTCCTAAATACTCAATTCTTAGGGACGGATTTCATAGGAAAATAGGGTATCACCTACCAAATATAAAACAGTTATCTTCTTCAGAAGTAACCAATGAATTAATGAACTCTCATAATTATTTTGTAAATATTCAATTATTGAAATTCATTCTTTCATGCCTAGATTTCCGCAATAATCAAATTATCAATCCAGACTGATGTATCTTAATTGTACTTTCCCTTTCTTTGTTATACTATTGTAATTTTATTTTTTTATGTTGTAATGCTTTTGCAATACTGTAAGGATTTATAGTCATGCAAATAAAGCTACTTGTTGTTGTTGTTGTTGTTGTACTTGCTCGTACACTGATATTGTGAGGAGATTTAAGATACTGATCACCGTTCCAATAATAAATGTGAAGCAGTAATGTTGATGTGTCATGTGTTTAGCTACATGTATACAGTTGCTACACATTGACATTAGCTAGTCATGATTGCTAACAGAAATTTTTTTTTCCTAACAAAAATGTTTTTATCCAAATTGTAAATTCTCCTTACTAAACCATTCAAATGTTATTTCTTATTGAACTATTTTATGAAGAATGCTGTAAACTCAAGATACTGTACATGTATACAACTCACTGTTTCATTCACAAACAATGCTACATCATGTAAATGTTGTATATTTGGGAAATAATTTCCACCTGTGTGATCTGCAGTTTTGAAAATTTATCTGTAGTTTTGATCATTTAAAAAGTTCCTTAGTGACATTAGTGAGAATATCAATAAACATCAAATTAAAGTGAGTAGTAAGAGAATTATTTTTCAGTGTTTGATTGTCCTCTCAGTAGTTTAGCCAGTGATTTGAGCTACATTTCTTAATTGCTCTTTTTCTCTGAGCCTTTCCTGTGATCACGAGTGTTTGCTTTTCCCTACCGTATCTAGCCTCCTACGCAGACGTCCTTAGGGCTCGTCACGCAATCTTTCCTCCCCCATGAACGTCTGCAGAAACGAGCGGTTAAAAACATAGACCAATCACAGCGCACTTCCAAAGCAAGGGAGTGTGCACTTTGGACCTTGGGAAATTTCACGCGAGACGCGTGACCTTTCAACGAGTGTGTGAGACGTCATTAAAATCGTCGATTTAAATCCTTATCAACGAGAGGCTATAGACGGCTAAAAGAGTGTAAGATCCAAGTCTTATGCGATAGTCACGGTCTATATTGGAATAGTGGTATATTGCAATGGTTTTTAGCTCTCCTCAGAGTTTATAACGTGTTTCTCGAAGCTAGGCAGTACCTCCATTGTCAGAAGTACAGCGTCATTGCTTCCGGTTTGAAATTTTTGAATCTCTAGCATGGTAGCTGTTTTGTAGTTCTTACAGTTGCAAGTGGTTACTTTTATACACTCTTTAAGCAAAATTGAAAGCGAAGCAAGCGAAGTCGTTTAGTTCTTAGTACTTCTTTCTTAATCCGAGTAACCGCTTGTTACACTTGGATGTACTTGGTGCAGACGAACGGGTCACTCGACGAAAACACACTTACATCTATTTCCACGGCGCTTTCAATAACGCCTGACATGTTCACCGAACTCTTGCTGAACACTCGTACTCTCCCAGTAGGAATCAAATGAAAACTACAGAGAAAGCAGTTATTTCCGACGATTTTTTTCGGAGTTTCGCCCATACATGAAGCAAGGATTTGAAATCACTTCGCATTCATAAATAAACTTACATGTAGCGGTCGAATGAACTTGCAGGAAAATTAATCGTCGCCAGGTCTAGGGATCCTGTTCTAACACAGCTTATGATTGGCTTTTTATTAAACAATGACTTGACGCCGATTGGTCCTCCAGCAATCTGCACGTGATCTCCAGCTGATCTTTGCGAACAAAAGGAATGGAATTTAACCACTCGTTTCAGCAGACGTTCGTGGGGGAGGAAAGATTACGTGACGAGCCCTAAGGACGTCTGCGTAGGAGGCTATACCGTATCAGGTATGAAAGATATTCGTCACGAGTATTTAGCTGATTGTGTAAATTCTTGCCGCCTCTCGTTGCGTCTACAAACAAAATCATTTCGTCCAACACTTCCAGTCGGTGTCGCCTCTCCTGATCAGTTTCGTTCAGAATTCCAATGGCGGCATTTTGTCAAGCGTTTGAACCTAGTCAAACGGTGTGCCTAGGCTGTTCGAAGTCTTTGTAATCTATGCTCTCGTTGTCTCTTCGTTGCTAGATCGCGATCACACTGAATTTCAAGTCACTGTTTTGCCGTTCAGCAGAGTTTTGGTGGTTAATTTTCTCGGACAAGGATTTCCAGCCACTTGTGGAATCCAGCGTTGTTGTGTTTGCTGTTCTTTCTCATTTGCATCAAAAATTGGTTGTGTTTCACCGAGAGTAAACATTTTTTCACAGACTATGAGTAAGTGAGTATGTGATGTGGCATTACCACTTTATCAGTTAAAAAAGTAGAAGTAGAAGAAGGGTAAATGGCTGCTATGAATAAACACGAGTACGCCATTGTCACAAAAAATGCCAGCACAGCCCCTCCCCCTGCATGATCCCAGTGTGTGAAATGTAATCCCCTAAGATGGTGGCTAACACAAGTGATACATGTAGAAATGCATGTTGAAAATCACAATCAGTTTACAATGTAGCTCTGTTCCAAAATTACAGAATACAATTGTACCTGACGACTTATTGTTTTGTGGGTATAATGGATACAATTCATTTAACTCACCTCTTAAGTCTTTCATGCTAGAATTGTACATGATTCCTGATTCCCATTGTGCATGAATTAATTGCCTGCAGAGAATTACAACAACATTAAAAATTAACATGTTGGAAAACCATATAAGAATTAAAGAGTCACAAAAAAACTGTTCATGTTGAAGTGTGGAAAGCACCGAGAGACCTAAATCCCAATAAGTCGAAATAAGGCTGCTGGTTGGGAAATTATTTCACGTTGGGTTTTAAAGCTTGGTGCTGATGAGCTTTTTTCTCCACCATCAATACTGTATTAATAATAACTGCTTATCTCAAGGATCCTGGCCTTCAGAATGGAAGAGGGGAGAATGGATACCCGTTTTTATAAAGGGTGATATTAGGGAGAAAGCGAATTACAGATCAGTCACTGTACAAACAACAGTAAACAAAGTGTTGAAGCAACTGCTGGCAAAACAAGTAACTGATAGTTTCGATAATCGATTAAATGACTTTCAAACTGCTTACAGAAAGAGGCATAGTTGCGAAACAGCACTAACTATGCTCATAGAAAATTGGAGAGCTGCACTTGATAAAGGTGAACTAGTTGGACTGCTTTCTACAGATATGAGTAAAGCATTTGACAGTACGTATTACCCACTTATGCAAGCAAAACTGAAAGCATATGGTATTGGTGATCACAGCCTTGACCTCATTAGATCATATTTTTACAAACTGCTTTGGAAGAGTCAAACTTGGAAATAGTACCAGTTGCTGGAAACAAGTAACCAGAGGCTGCCCTCAGGGCTCAGCCTTTGGGCCCCTACTAAGGAACCTGTTACAGAATGATCTCATGTTTGCAATTAAATCAAATGTATGTATGTATGCGGATGATCATCAATTCTACTACGACACACATAAAAAAGGCAGCGTGATTCAAAGGAATTTACAAGACTGCACAACTGAGGCCACTGCTTGGTATGATGTTAATCTTCTTAAAGGAAATTTCAAAAAATATGGCACTATGACAATTGGCAAGAAAAATTAAAACATTAGATTAAGTGTTAAAGAAACTGAAGAAGAATGTTATGAATTTTTTTGGTATTTATTGATATTTATTGATATTTATCTCAATTTTACATACAATACAATTTTTTTTACAGTACAATTTTTTTTGCAATACAATACTATACACTTTTAGATACAATTTAAAATACAATACAAGGAAGACACAAAAAAGAAAAATTAAATAACCCTATAATAAACTAGAGCTATAAAATAAGGGACAAAAATAAAGAACAAGAAAAGTATTTGGTATTAACATTCTTTTGTTAAAATAAAAGCATAATATACTCATGTAATTTGGCTGCCAGCTTGAGTCTTCAGTACATATTTCTTCCACTTAGCATCGTGAACAGATCGCTTGCCGTTTGAGTCAGCAACGACTGTTTCAATATGATATGTTAGAGCCACTTTAGAAAGGTAGATGTTGAAGGAACACAGTCTTTATTTCAACAGGAGTAAATATGCTGTTTTGCCAAAATTATTAAATGGTTGAGCAATAAACAGTCTGTGCTTGTCTCCCAAATTCCAAAAATTTTATCAACATCTGAGAGCGTATCCAGCTTAATTTTAATCTTATTGCAAAACAGGATAAAATCTTGTCAAAATCTTCTAGTAAAATCACAGTTTATAAATAAATGTTCAAGGGATTCATTTTCTTTTTTACAAAATGTGCACAACGGACAGCGAACCAAGCCAATTTTATGAAGAAACATATTTGTTGCTGGGTACCTATGTAACACTCTAAATTGAAACTCCCTTGATCTCAAATCAATAGCAACTTTGAAAGGCAGCTGATAGATCTCCTTCCATTGCAGTGAATCCTCATATTTTTCCGTATATCTTATCTATGCAGTTGGCATGACTTCAAACTTTGAACTTACTTCTTTATAGATGTTTCTAGATGACACTTTGTCGAGTAATACACTTTGACCATTTAATTCTAAACAAACCCTCTTTGAAAACATAAAATTCATCTTTTCATAATTACCACGTCTTAACATGATGTTGCCATGAAGCAGGAAGCGCATCAATAAGTGCCATTAATTGAAATTTTTCTGTACCATTAAATATTGTTCTTGTTAAAATCTCAAAAGTCGTAACCAGCCCTTCTTCGGCTGCAAGATCCCCAAGAGCAATTATTCCTTTTCTAAACAAAGACTCATAGAAGACAGACTTGCCTTCAATAGAAATCAACTTATTGTTCTAAATTACTGTGTCATGTATGATTTTACAAGGTGCCTGTTCCGTTAGCTTAACCGCTGCGAAAACTCTGCGAAACAATGGAAACATTCTTCATAAAACTTCCGCCTCAAGTGAGTAGCGAGAGTGTTGTTCTTCCGATCTGTTCGTCCTTGACCTCAAGCGTGAAGCGAGAGCATTGTTCAATCTGTTCGTCCTTTACCTCGGGCGTGTAGCAAGAGGGTTTGGTGGAAAATACGGGGCCGGGTCCAATCAGATTCGAGACGTAACCACAACAAACCACAACAGTAATTAGCCGAAAGGTTTTATCACAAAACGACGAGTCGGTTGCTTTTGCCGATTCACGATAAATTTCACCGCCGATTTACAAACACTCTGAAATTGTTAATCTTTTTTCTATTTCAGAGTTTATGCATAAGCAAAGAATAACTATAAACGATATTTTACTGAAAAGAGATAAATAATTGAACAGACACGGCTACATGTAGACAGCGCTTCTGGGAACAGAATAATTGTATAATTCAGTTTTCGATTTTTTAAAAAATGGCCTCTCTGGTGTTGTCAGTTGTAATCATTTGTAGGTTTCAGCGTTTTCCCTGTTTGACCAAAACAGTTTACTGAAAAAAGTTTGCAAAAGTTTCCCCTCGCGCTTGCTTTATTCCTTGAAGAAGTCAGGCCGTGCCTGACAAAATATTGGAAAAAATATAGAATATTATAATCCCAGTTGTACAGTCAGCCTTGCTTTATTAGTTTTCTGCCACAGCATTCTGTCTGTCTCTCCACTCTCTCCTGACTCAGTAACATATTGTTAAAATATTTATACTTGAATAATCCTAATCCGAACCCACGATAAAAACAAAATGGTGGACGGGACAAGTTAACTTGTACGACAGATCGCTTGCCAGATGCACTTCTTGTTAAGCTCCCTGATGATTATAATGATTATAACTGATTATATGATTATAACTGACAACACCAGAGAGGCCATTTTTTTAAAAAATCTAAAACTGAATATTATTATTCTGCTCCCAGACGCGCTGTCTAGCCGTGTCTGATCAATTATTTATCTCTTTTCAGTAAAATATCGTTTATAGTTATTTTTTGCTCAGAGGCGGTGAAGCGTTTTTAAATGTAGGAGGCTTATCGTTTACCAAGCCAAGAACATACCCCTACTCAAATTTTCCAAAATGTCCTTTTCGTAGTTCGTTGGCAGAAGCAAACCTCTTTGCAATCTTGACAGTGCCCAGTGTGTCCGTAGTCGATTTGTAACAATGCATTAACGGGCAGTTGTTCAGACGATCCTGCTTCATGGAGCATCTTAGATAGTTCTTAAGTCGTCGGAGGGCAGAAAATGTATGTTCTGAAGTCGCCGTTGCCACTAGTAATGTCAAATACAGCCTTAACAGTTTGTGGACCTCTTCTAGTAGCATTTTGGTGACAGCATTTTTGTTGAAAGCTTCACACACGGTTCTTATATTTTGTAACCTGACGTACTGGGGTAGCGATATTTTAGGCACCAAAACAGCTCCCCCCCCCCCCTCCCCCCCCAAAAAAAATTTCGTTTGGGGGCTCCGCCGCCTATGTTGCTTATGCATAAACTCTGAAATAGAAAAAAATATTAACAATTTCAGAGTGTTTGTAGATCGGCGGTGAAACTGAGAATTTATCGTGGATCGGCAAAAGCCACCGACTCGTTTCGTGATCAAAACCTTTCAGCTAAGTGCTCTTACGGTTTGTTGCAGTTACGTCTCGAATCTGATTGGTCGCAGAACAATAAACATTCCAGAAATAATTTTAGGTGTTCACGGTTTCATGGGTTTCACTGTAATTATAGAGAAGTAACCAAGCAATAAAGGGTGCTTTTGATTGGGAAATCCGGATTTCGGATTTCCCAATAAAACACGAAATCCAAAAACGGATTTCCAATTAGCGAAATCCTTTTCCAAGATGGATTTCAAAAAGAAATCGAAATCCGGATTTCATTGATTTGCTACTTTTGCGTTCGATTGGGAAATCCGAAAACGGATTTGCAAAACTGTTCTCGAAAGCAACGGTCTGTTATCCGCTGATTGTGCGCACGCATTGGCGCGGGAATCGTTTTTCTGCCGCTTTCTTGGATCTGTTGACAAAAACGATGACCCAACGATGAGCACAATCTTTTTTAGTCCAGAAATCACATCTCTTTTACATACGAAAATGACTTCGAAAATCATCGGGTCTATAACTTGGAACCACCAGTTCAAAATATAAAATAAACCCACGATTCTTACCCGATTCACGGAAAACCTGCGATTTCCAAGCAGCAAAATCCACTGAGAATCATCTGCCTCGTTGACATCAGTTTCCATAATTTCCCTTTCGTGAGTATTATCGAATAACTATTCGAAAAGAAGCAGGAGCAAATGCAGCGCTCGCTGCCTTTCGTCCGCCATGATGGATTACGTGCGCACAATCGCCGGATAACAGACCGCTGCTCATGAGAACAGTTTTGCAAATCCGTTTGCGAACGCAAAACCGGATTTCGAGGCAAGTACTTCATGGCTGAATGCCATATACACGACAAGCCCACAATGCCCTGCTAGTACCTGTAGTAGCTGATCGAAGACCATAATGCCCTGCTAGTACCTGTAGAACGTTACCAGTACGTGTACTATGAGTAGAAGGTGTACTGGCTGTAGTAGTTGCTGTAGTAGCCGTAGAACCTGTAGTAGCCGTAGTAGGTGTAGTACGTGTAGTAAGTGTAGTGTGCTGTAGTAGGTGTAATAGCTGTAGTAGATGTGGTAGCTGTAGTAGGTGTAGTAGCTGTAGTAGCTGTCGTAGGTGTAGTAGCTGTAGTGGGTGTAGTAGCTGTAGTAGGTGTAGTAGCTGTAGTAGCTGTAGTAAGTGTAGTAGCTGTAGTAGGTGTAGTAGGTGTAGTAGCTGTAGTAAGTGTAGTAGCTGTAGTAGGTGTAGTAACTGTAGTAGGTGTAGTAGGTGTAGTAGGTGTAGTAGCTGTAGTAAGTGTAGTAGCTGTAGTAGCTGTAGTAGGTGTAGTAGGTGTAGTAGGTGTAGTAGGTGTAGTAGCTGTAGTAAGTGTAGTAGGTGTAGTAGGTGTAGTAGCTGTAGTAGGTGTAGTAGGTGTAGTAGCTGTAGTAAGTGTAGTAGCTGTAGTAGGTGTAGTAACTGTAGTAGGTGTAGTAGGTGTAGTAGCTGTAGTAGGTGTAGTAGGTGTAGTGGCTGTAGTAGGTGTATTACCTGTAGTAGATGTAGTACGTGTAGTGGGTGTAGTAGGTGTAGTAGCTGTAGTCGGTGTTCTAGCTGTAGTAGGTGTAGTAGATGTAGTACGTGTAGTGGGTGTAGTAGTTATAGTGGGTGTAGTAGGTGTAGTCGGTGTAGTAGGTGTAGTCGGTGTAGCAGGTGTAGTAGCTGTAGTAGGTGTAGTAGCTGTAGTAGGTGTGGTAGCTGTAGTAGGTGTAGTAGGTGTAGTAGCTGTAGTAGGTGTAGTAGGTGTAGTAGCTGTAGTAGGTGTAGTAGCTGTAGTAGGAGTAGTCGGTGTAGTAGGTGTGGTAGCCGTAGTCGGTGTAGTAGGTGTAGTAGCTGTAGTAGGTGTAGTAGCTGTAGTCGGTGTAGTAGGTGTAGTAGGTGTAGTAGGTGTAGTAGCTATAGCAGGTGAAGTAGGTGTAGTAGCTATAGTAGGTGTGGTAGCTGTAGTAGATGTAGTCGGTGTAGTAGGTGTAGTCGGTGTAGTAAGTGTAGTAGCTGTAGTCGGTGTAGTAGGTGTAGTCGGTGTAGTCGGTGTAGTAGGTGTAGTCGGTGTAGTAGCTGTAGTAGCTGTAGTAGGTGTAGTCGGTGTAGTAGGTGTAGTAGCTGTAGTAGGTGTAGTCGGTGTAGCAGGTGTAGTCGGTGTCGTAGGTGTAGTAGGTGTAGTAGCTGTAGTAGGTGTAGTAGCTGTAGTAGCTGTAGTAGCTGTAGTAGCTGTAGTAGGTGTAGTAACTGTAGTAGGTGTAGTAACTGTAGTAGATGTAGTAGCTGTAGTAGCTGTAGTAGGTGTAGTAGCTGTAGTAGCTGTAGTAGGTGTAGTAGCTGTAGTAGGTGTAGTAGCTGTTGTAGCTGTATTAAGTATACTAGCTGTAGTAGGTGTAGTAGCTGTAGTAGCTGTAGTAGGTGTAGTAAGTGTAGTAGCTGTAGTAGGTGTAGTGGGTGTAGTAGCTGTAGTAGGTGTAGTAAGTGTAGCAGCTGCATGACGTCCGTATTATTTTGTGTGGCGAAAGCATATCTATAGTAATTTATAACAAAACAGGGCTAACAATGTTACATCACCTACAATTGATAAAGACAATGAATCCCGGAGTAATGGATCACGACTTTGTTCATACATGAGTCAAGAAAATTCGTTACCAACTTATTCACATATAATAGTCGTTAAACTTCATGTGAAGTTAAATGCTTTTAAAGGTTGATTTCTTTTCATTTTTGGTACTATCACAATGATTCGTTGTTAGACTGAGTTGCTGCCTCTGCGAAGAGTATACCCGACATTGAAACAAGAAATGACGGTTCATAATTTGACTTGAATTACACAATGGACTTAATTGTTAATTATTGGATGAGGTTGAGTACGATGTGATAGGAAGAGTTATTTAATAATTGTTCTTTTACCGAAAGTAACGACTCCCTGAAATTAGCGAAAAAGAGGAAACTTGGAGGGTTGCTAAGTTATTTTGAAGGAGGTGTGTAGTGGAGAAATATTGCGATGGATTTTTTTTTCTTGTTAAAGTTACACGTTTGGTTATTTTGTAGTTTGACTTTCCCGTTTCCCTTGCTCATTTGACTGAATAGTGCTCGGTTTGGTTTGAAATATCTCGTCCAGCTTCACAAGTTGGGTACAACTTTTGTCTTCGACCTCCTGTCGTAACAAGGTGGTACAGTTTACGAGGGTCCATGCGAAAGGTTTACGGGTGAATGTATGAAAATGGAGTACGTTTAAGGTTCTAGGAACTATACAAAAAAGAATTTGTAGAGGAGAAATGTATAATGTAATATAATATAATGTAGGTCAAATTTATCTTAATTTTAAAAGCAAAATTATTGTAAAGCGCCATTGATTAACTGTATATCTAGAAGGAGTTTTGAAAACCGTACCAGCAACATATTTATAATAGCTGACCTTGAAAAATGAAAACAGTCTTTAATTAATGTTCAGCTCTGTTAAGTTTCGGCAAACATGGCGGAAAAAAAGCACTATGCACTTACCTACTAAACTTGATAGAGGTAGAGTAGAGGTACTACACCTACAACAGCTACCACATCTACTACATCTACTATATAGCTACTATAGCTACTACAGCTACTACACCTACTACAGCTACTACAGCTACTACAGCTACTACAGCTACTACAGCTACTACAGCTACTACAGCTACTACACCTACTACAGCTACTACAGCTACTACACCTACGCCTACTACACCTACTACACCTACTACAGCTACTACAGCTACTACAGCTACTACACCTACTACACCCACTACAGCTACTACAGCTACTACACCAACTGCACCTACTACACCTACTACACCTACTACAGCTACTACACCTACTACGCCTACTACACCTACTACACCTACTACAGCTACTACACCCACTACAGCTACTACAGCTACTACAGCTACTACACCAACTACAGCTACTACACCTACTACACCTACTACAGCTACTACAGCTACTACAACTACTACACCTACTACACCTACTACACCTACTACAGCAGCTACCACAGCTACTACACCTACTACACCTACTACACCTACTACACCTACTACACCTACTACACCTACTACACCTACTACAGCAGCTACCACAGATACTACACCCACTACACCTACTACACCAACTGCACCTACTACACCTACTACAGCTACTACACCTACTACACCTACTACACCAACTACACCTACTACAGCTACTACACCTACTACACCTACTACAGCTACTACACCTACTACACCTACTACACCTACTACAGATACTACAGCTAGTACAGATACTACACCTACTACGATACTATACCTACCAGAGCTACTACACCTACTACGATACTATACCTACCAGAGCTACTACACCTACTACAGCTACTACAGCTACTACAGTTACTACAGCTACTACAGTTACTACACCCACTACACCCACTACCCCTACTACAGCTACTACAGCTACTACAGTTACTACAACTACTACAGTTACTACAGCTACTACAGCTACTACAGTTACTACAACTACTACAGTTACTACAGCTACTACAGCTACTACAGCTACTACACCAACTACAGCTACTACACTACTACACCTACTACAGCTACTACACCTACTACAGCTACTACAGCTACTACAGCTACTGCACCTACTACAGCTACTACACCTACACCTACACCTACTACACCTACTACACCCACTACACCTTCTACACCTACTACAGCTACTACACCTACTACACCTACTACAGCTACTACAGCTACTACACCTACTACAGCTACTACAGCTACTACACCTACTACACCTACTACACCTACTACAGCTACTACAGCTACTACAGCTACTACAGCTACTACAGCTACTACACCTACTACAGCTACTACACCGACTACACCTACTACACCTATTACACCCACTACACCCACTACACCTATTACACCGACTACAGCTACTACAGCTACTACACCTACACCTACTACACCTACTACAACTACTACACCTGCGTACTGGTACCGTTCAGCTACTACAGGTACTAGCAGGGCATTGTGGGCTTGTCGTGTATATGGCATTCAGCCATGAAGTACTTGCCGATTTCGATTTGTTTTTGAAATCCATCTTGGAAAAGGATTTCGCTAATTGGAAATCCGTTTCTGGATTTCGTGTTTTATTGGGAAATCCGAAATCCGGATTTCCCAATAAAACGTACCCTTTATCACGCGGCGGCCATATCATGTTGACTCCCCGGAGAATGAAATTCTTTGTTTTTTTGCCCGCCCAACCTCGTTTTCAACTTTTTCACTGCGAGGCTGGGCGGCGTAAATCTTTTATTTTTACACAAGATGGCGGGGCGTGATAAACGCCTATGGTCATTATTTCTTTATTCCCGCAATATTTAAAGTCGCAAACGATGACACATGATCATCAGTCGATTACTCCCTGGCGCTCACTTTAAGATAATATATATATATATTTTTTTTTATCATGCCTTTTTATTCAAATGAAAGACGAGAAATGAAATAATATCAAATATGCTTTAAGGTGGCACCGTTGTTATTTCGGGCGCACTCGTCTATGACAAACTTTGCCTCATAACTTTTCCGGCTCTAAAGCGATGCTTCTAAAACTTTGCGAAAACGTACAGCTATTACGCAGCAATAATATGGTAGAATTCGAATTTCATGGGAAACTTGGCAAGGGTATGTATTTAGTCAATGTAAGCTGATTCCAGAAATTTAACAAAAATATAACAGCAAAATTTTTCACAGGGTGCGATTTTGTTCAAAAAGTGGGGTTCATTTAAGCCCGATTATCACTAAATATATTTTTCCCATGAAAATCGAATTCTATCATATTATTGCTAAATAATAGCTTCACGTTTTTGTAAGTTTTAGAAGCATCGCTTTAGAGACGGAAAAGTTATGAGACAAAGTTTATCATAGACGAGTGCGCCCGAAATAACAACGGAGCCACCTTAATAAATAAATTTAAGCATTTTAATTTGCTTTCGAATTGCCATTATGAGTCCGATACAGTTAAAGTTTGTAAATGTGAGGGAATGACTTTCTCTCCGATGAAATAAATAAATAAATGATTAAAAAATGAAATTATGAAAAGATCAATGTTACACCATGCAGTGCGAGTTTGTTCTCAATACAAAACCTCAAGTACATTCTAAAGGAATTAGGTAACGCTGTTTTCTTAGCATTTCTTTAGCGACTCCGAAAAAACAAATCAAATTAAAATCGCATAATACAGTACAGAAGTACTAAAAAAACGTACCGTGTGTATATTTATGTATAGCTAACATTCACGTCACGTTCAAATACATCGTTAGTATATGTAATCGCATGGGCCCGAGTAAAATTAAGGATTAATATCACGCGTGTTTTCAGAAGCTGTAAATTGCTGTAGAAATTGCCGGAGTCGCGAAGCGACGAGGGCAATTTCTCCGTTTGTACATTTTCTTCAAAATCCCGCCAAGCCAACTGAATGCAACGAGAACGACGCGCTCAACCAATCACGAGCGAGAAATTTTGATGTACGACCAATCAGGAGCGAATCTTGCACTCAATTAAGAAAAAAATACCCTCTTCGTCAGTCAATTAGCATTCAGTAATTTTGCCATCTATATTATAAATATAAATATCGTCACCATATTGTCACCAATTCGCGCGCCTGTAAAAATTAACCAATCAAAAATAACTTAATACGCGCGCTTGTGCGTTGTGCGTAACAGGCGATCCGTCACACAAAAACAGTCAATAAAAACCAGGCTTAACCATGCCACGCAGCCGGAACTTACATGCCTTTATTATAGCTGCTTAAATTCAGCAAAATCTTTCCTTTCTTTATTAATAGTTATTGGAAACGTACGGGACCGATATTTTCCACAGACTCCTAGACCCCGTGTTTTCCACAGAACCCGGGACCCCGGGACCCCGAGACCCCGAGACCCCGGCCCCGTGTTCTCCACCAAACCTTTACTTTGTCACTATAGTCTATGTTGTTATACATGTAGTATGATACCAGGAACCCGTGTTTTCCACAGACCCCGAGAACCAGGGACCCCGTATTTTCCACAGACCCCGGGAACCCGTGTTTTCCACAGACCCCGAGACCCCGGGGTCTCTGGGTCTGTGGTCTCCTTGACCTGACAAGCGTGTAGTCAGAGATTGTTGTTCGTCCGATCTGTTCGTCCTTGATCTCATTGAAGCGTGAAGCAAGATCGTTGTTCGTCCTTGGTGGGGGAGCGTTGCTCTTTCTCCGCAGTTTAGTAAATTTTTAAAGTTTTTACACTTATAAAGATTATTTTGTTGTATCATAATCGTGATACAGTGACGTTCTTAACGCTGCTTTTACGTACATAAAGAGAAGTTCTCGATTTTTCGCCGTGCGTGTGTGCATAATTTCACACCAGCTGTCAGCCTGTCACCCATTGTTTACGAAATATTGGCACAGTTTTCCTATAGTTATACATTATACCGCATTTCACAGACGTTTAACGAAATATCTTCATCAAAGACTGCACAATTGTTGGGTAGCAAAAGCGCTAATAAGTCATGCATTCTTTGTTAAAGTTTGAGCTTTTCAACAACACAGCACAGCACGAAGAGTGTCTAGTATGTCGCGCTCAAATATCCAGGGAAAACTAATTGAGTTATACCCTTTTAAAAACAAAGATTCACCTATTGATAACAGATAAGAAAAAAGAGAATTGCTCACAGTTCAGCATGTTCAAGAATGGGCTTCATTGACACATTATTCTTCTCGATTTTTACTACGAGTTAATTTAAAATCCTAGTTGAAAGCTGTCATGAAAAAGAAAAAATTGGAACTGACAAAGCGAACCACTATTTCCACTAAGTAATATATATTGAAACCCCTTACTGTAAACATAACCTTGCCTTCTAATTTCACACTGCAAACTGACAAGCAAAATGTACTGGAAACAGACAAAAAACTATATAAACGAGTTTTTTAGTTTTTAAATTTAATAAACCCTGCTTACGAGCTCCAATAAGAAGGAGTTACAAGGAAACAGCCGTCCACGGTTGCAAAAACTTGACAAACAGCCATTATCAAAGTCAAAACAAAACAAAGAAAATGCCTAACAGAAAAGTGACTTGTGACGAGATCTAAAGACAAAATAGAGAGACCTTCTAATTTCACACTGACAAACAAAATCTTGTAAAAACAGAGAAAAATCTATGAGCAAAAACGATTCTATGTATGAATTTAATTTCACCAATATTTTTTAGTTGCATTGATTTTTTTCTGCTTCGAATGGCTTTCAATTGGCGAAATAGTTGTTGGAATTATAAGCAACTCGTTTTTGTTTATTAATACGAAATGAGCACGTGTGGAATTAATTCTAAGAATTCGCACCTTTCTAAGGGGACGTACGTCTTTTTGTTATTATGTCAGTAAAATATTAGCTTTGGCGAAGTCCCCGTATTCGAAAACATTGCACCCCATGGAAACTTCTAATGGAGCGTACATGCTCCCTCCCCTCCCCTCCTGGGGTGACCGGCACGCCTATTACGTGCACCCCCTCCCCTCCTGAGGTAACCGGCACGCCTATTACGTGCACCCCCTCCCCTCCCCCCTCCTATAAAATTTGAAAACTAACGAATGACGTCCCTGTTAAATGGTACAACTTTGCCTCAAATTCATCACTCACTGGAAACTGACAAGCAGCCAAAAACTACAGCGAAACAGACAAATGGCCTTCAATTTTGACTTAGCGGGAAATCAACTTATCAAAAAACAATTATTAATTTCTTACTACAAAAAGATACGTTTTTTTCCAAATTTAACTCTCGCTTTCACAAACAATTATTAATTTCTTACTAAAACATGATACGTTTATTTTCCAAACTTTACTTTCGCTTTCAATTCCTTTTTATATATGTTATATTTTACTGCAGTGAAATGGCCAAACAATGAGAAATTGTGATAATGATTTAACTGTAACATTATTTTAAAAGGCCAGACAATTTACTTACTATTTCAGTTCAAACTCTATCTGAGCAATTAATATTTCAAAGCAACATCTCTTTGTACAACTGTTCATAATCCTCATGTAGAGGGATTGCTGTACAGGAAAATAAAACTGAAAATTAAAGCAAGTGAGTTACTAATATCAGGAAACTAAATGAACAAGTGATAACAGTGGCTGTCTCTATTTATCGCTTGTTAAGTCTGAAGAAAACCCTAAGCAGGCAAAATTTAATAGAAAAGGACAACAAAAAAATTACATAAAATATAACACAATTGATTTAACACAGAAAACATACTCTTAAATTTTACCAAAAATTCATTTTGATTACTTTAAGTTGTAGTCCCTAATAGACATACTGAATAGGACAAAATGGCTGACTCGTTTTTCCATGATGATTCACTGAGATATCCCTTTTTGAAAACAGAAAAAGAAACCCTTACAGTTCAATTTCTTCTGAGAAATCGTTTTGTAACATAAAATCCTTTACTGGAAACTAACAATATGTTGAATTACATGCCCAAACGGCTTTTACTGAGAATTTGTTTTAAAACACGTACATAAAATCCAGCCTTCAATGAAATGAATGTCATGACATGTTAATGTGGCTCGACTGGGTTTTATGGCGACACAACATCCCAACTTTGAACGGCTGATAATTCACTGTCTGAGCTCGGTCAACCAACATGCTTCACACATATACTGAAATGAAATGAACTTTCCAATAAAGTAGGTTTGATTGACATCGGTGTTCCCATAACGATATGACGACGTCATGGTTTTTGCATATTAGTAATTTTCTCAATATCAAGACCTAAACTTTGAAAACGACTGTATGCTACTTATAGTCTAGATGAAAGTCTTCCAGACTGCAAAGTTTGAAAAATTTTTATGAAAGCGTTTTCGAATAAAATTGGGTTGAATATTTTCCGTCAAAAATTTAAAGATCCACATTACTTTCTATTAATTCGTCGATGCCAGCGTTTCCCTGACAAATTGAAACAATATTTTCACCATATATTATTTACGTGCCACAAAGCTGCATTGCTTGAAGGTTTATTCTGTTTGCTTCACTATATTTCATTTTATCTGATTAAAAGCAATGTCTTAAATATGCTTATTTTACTCACAGAAGAAATAGTTTTGTTAGGAAAGCATTTGTTTAAAAACTAGTCGATGAAATGTTTTTAAAATCGTTTGATCTAATGTTTAACATGTAATCCACTATCTCTGTAAATTTAAAGAGCATTGAATCATTTTAAGGGCGCGAAATAATATTAAAAGTATAGGGGACTTCTCATTCGTCTTCCAAAGTTTCATTGCAGTATTATTTGTTGACAGCTGGTTTATTTCATGACTTTATCTTTTGTCTACATTCTACATATTTGTGCGCTTTTGAATCCACAAGTTACCATACAGGATGACATGAGGATTATGAACAGTTGTACAAATAATAAAAATAATAATAGTTAAATAATTTTGACTGCAAACTTAATACGGAGTACGATATTCAGGAATAAATTGGTCCATAAATGAATTCCTTATTGACCTTTTATGTTTGTTTGGGAAACAATAGGAAAAAATGGTCCGCAACGCGTACGTGTGTCTACCCGAAGGTCGTGCATGTTTATTTGTTTGGTTTATTCTAGGCTTCTCAAGCACAACACATTCTTTGGACGTTTTTTTACAGCCATAGGTATGCTTGAAAGCAGTAAATGGCCTGATACTTCCACTTGAAAAAGAGTGTTATCTACTCCTACTTACTCTTCATGAAAACCGTGATCATGAAATAATTTTTTGCCACATAGGTAAACGATTTTTCGTTTGTCTCACGATGGAGTCACTTTAAGATGTTGATCGCGACGTTTCGACTGCTATACTGCTAGTCTTCATCAGGCGATGAGGTCGATTGGTTATGTGTCGCTTATGTAGCACGTTGGCTTGCTGCTATTGGTGCATTTCGATCCTCATTATTATTCCGAAAAGATGTTGTTCCCTCTCCGGTCCGATTTGATATCGGTCGGCTGTTATGCTTCTTGATTGTAGGCATCCACGCTTCGGGAATTTCAATTCCACTATCTCTGTTGATGTTATTAGGATGAAGTCTTATGTGGATGGCCTCTTTAACTCTACGGGTGTACCAGTGTGGGTCACGGTCAATAAACTTAACCTCGTCCCAAATAGGAAAATGCCCGGTCTTGTTAGCGTGTTCTGAAACCGCGGAGGTTTGAGTACGAGCAAGCCGTATGTCTCTTTCGTGTTCTTTTATCCTTTTATCCTTTTTTATCTTTTTTATCTTTTTTATCTTTTTTATTGGATGCCTACAATCAAGAAGCATAACAGCCGACCGATATCAAATCGGACCGGAGAGGGAACAACATCTTTTCGGAATAATAATGAGGATCGAAATGCACCAATAGCAGCAAGCCAACGTGCTACATAAGCGACACATAACCAATCGACCTCATCGCCTGATGAAGACTAGCAGTATAGCAGTCGAAACGTCGCGATCAACATCTTAAAGTGACTCCATCGTGAGACAAACGAAAAATCGTTTACCTATCTTACACACCACGATGAACAACAACCACATTGTTAGTAATTTTTTGCCAATTCGCCCCGATTTTAACGTCCCTGCTGACGACACACTAGGGGCCGACATTGTAAGACGATCAAATGTTATAACATTGAGAATTTGTGATTCTACTTTAACATTAATCCTTAATGTTGAAATTGCCCAACTGTTTCCTGGATATTTAAATAGTTTTTTTAACGTCTTTTTGTTATCATGTCAGTAAAATATTAGTTTCAGCGTAGTCCCCGCATTGATAAACATTGCACCCCATAGAAACTTCTAATGACAAGTACATGCTCCCTCCCCTCCTGGGGTAACTGGCGTGCATATCACTTACGTCCCCTTCTTAAGTTTGAAAACTACGAATGACTTCCCTGTCAAATGGTACAAGTGTGCCTCAACTTCATCATTCACTGGAAACTGACAAGCAGCAGTAAAACTACAGCGCAACAGATAAATGGCCTTATAGTTTAACGAAGCGGGAAATCAACTTAACAATCAACTATTAATTTCTTACTAAAAAATGGTACGTTTATTTTCCAAACTTTACTCTCGCTTTCAATCCTTGTTTATTAAGAAATAATTCTGCAGTACATACTGAGGGACATGTAGCAGGGACGCGCAGTGGGGACATGTAGCAGGGTCAAAATCATAGCGCTTGCACACACATGAAAATGTTGCGGGAACATGGTCTCAGGGACATGTTGCAACGACACGTCCCCTCGTGTGAACTGATACTTGAACAATTGTGCAACACGACGACGTGTCCCATGAAGTTAAACAAGTTGAACTCCGTGCGACATGTCGCGGGGACAAAATGTCCCCAAAATTGGTGTTGTACAATTATGAAAGTATCAGTTCACACGAGGGGACGTGTCGCTACAACATGTCCCTGAGACATGCCCTCGCAACATTTTCATGTGCGTGCAAGCGCTATGATTTTGTCCCTGCTGCATGTCCCGCCACACGTCCCTGCTACATGTCCTTCACTGTGTACTACACAAATTTTTGTCGCTGCGACATGTCCCTGCTACATGACCCCTCGTGTCTGACCACCTTAATCCTACTTAGGGCGCATTTTTTTGGGACATATTCGGGCCATTCCAAAAACAGAATATCTCTAATTATTGCACCTATTCCTCTCGTAAAATATGAAAAAAGTCAGTAATTTTACTATATGCACCTGGAAAACATTTGGCTTGTGAGAATGTAAACAACATAGCTTTTGTTAGCGTATTCTGATTTCAGAACGCGCCCTTACTCTTGATGAAAACCGTGAAACAATTTTTTTCCAATTCGCCCCGATTTTAACGTCCCTGCTGACGACACACTAGGGGCCGACATTTTAAGACGATCAAATGTTATAATATCGAGAATTTGTGATTATAATTTAACATTAATCCTTGAAGTTGAAATTGCCTAACTGTTCTTTGGATTGTTATAGTTTTTTTTTCTGTTAACGACAAAGCAATTATTCGATTTTATGGTTTCATTCTCTCTGTGCTATCATTTATCATTTGGTACTGGAATTTGTTCGTTTATCCGCGCGACTAGGTTTGTTATATCTGTGTTGCACTGTATACAACAACAACAACAACGATTTATTTACAAATAATAAAACAAATTATATTAGCAACCCGCAAATAACTAAAGTTAATCGTGGCGGGTTGCTGCACACTAAACAATTACAGGAGCTCACTATAAAATAATTGACAGATAACAATAAATACCAAAATAAGGAATGGATATGATTAGTTACTGTAACAACAACAAATAAATTAATTAATAATAGAAATAAAATTAGGTAATAAAATGCAGTTTTAAGTCAATTAAGTGTATGTTTTAAAATTACGAAGACTGGTGCAAAGAAATTCGACATCAACGTAGATATCCTCACTCTCCAAAACCTCCATTAGTAATCTGTTTAATTTGGACTTAAAGCATGTTTTGCTTTGGTTACGTAAATTGATAGGTATATTATTCCAAATTCTAGTTCCAGTTCTAGAAAAGGAATGTAATTGTTGGTTAATTCTAGAATTTTTGACATAAAAGTTGCCAGCGGCTGAGAATCTGGGGTCGTGAGTGTGAATCTGGTCTGAGCGAATAAAAAGGTCAGTGGCAGAATATTAGAGGAAATAAATAAAGGAATAGCATGTGCTCGATCATTTGAGAAATGCATTAGGTGGAGGGCTCGTTTTTGTAAAAGGAGAATTTTGTTCAATTGTGAATGAGCAGCTTGGCCCCATACACTTAAGCCATAAGATATGTACGGTTCAATCAGGGATCGATAAATACTCATAAGGGTACTTATCCGCGCGGCGAAGTTTGTTATATCTGTGTTGCGCCGTATATCGACTGAACTTAAAAAGTTAAGTTCAATCTTGGCGGCGATAAAAAAATAAATAAAAAGGTAGTTTTGAGCTGCGCTTAGAAGTCAAACTAGTTTCTCTACCTCTTTCTTTGTTTAAGTTCGTTGTCTTTCTTTCTTCCTTGCTTGATTCTGACATTTGTAATTTCCTTGTATCCTGCATAGTAATAAAACAAAAAATATATCAAGAAATGCTTCAGATAGATATTTGTTTTGATCCCCCACTATCCCCCACTAGATATTTGTTTTGATCCCCCACTATCCCTCACTAGTTACGAATTGTAACTTATCAATCAACTCACCTCTTTAAACATTATCCTGTCGAAGTTGATGGAAGCTGACATGATTTCTCCTTTCTGTGTTTACCCTAATGAAAGAAAACTATCACGTAAGTATACTTATTCCCTTGGTTATGTTTTTATCTAATTAAAGAATCGTAGGCCGGAAGTAAAACGGGACTAAAGCCTCCACCCACACCCTCCCAGTCCAAAATACTTTCGAAGAAGATTTGTTGTCTTGATCTCATAACACTGATATTTATTGGGGCAAAACAGATGGTCATTTTTATCCATTAAATTTTTCCAAAATACGATTAGTCTCTCTTATTTCTTCCAGGGATAATTGCGAGGGCTAAACATCCGAGTGAATCATGGTTACTCGTTAGAGGTGATTCTAGGTGGAGAGTCGTCATCTATATTTTTCTGTAGGGAAAGTCGCGCGTGAGCCGCGTCTCTTCGCCATGGGCGATTTTTTCGCACTTTCGCGTGTTTTGCTCGCTCGATTATTCCCCGGAGTCATATGAAACTATTATTTGTCTTTTTCAGACACGAACCCATATTAAAGACCTACATCTAAATGAATGAAATCAAAGGAGAGTCTTTTTTTAATTTAGCGCCGAGTGCAAACTAAACCAACCGACCGTTTAAGTCATTGCTTCAAAACAACCTTCAAATGCTGCAACAGAAAACTATGTAACAATAAAATATTTTTCTTACCTAAAGTACGTAGTTTTAGAAGACGTTTTAAAATTATCGTCATTCATCGACGTGTTGACAAATGAAATCAGCTTCGCTTCAGAAAATGTTGTGGTCTCCATGCTGGGGCAGATGACTTTGTTCCTCATCTCGAACAACATTAAAGTTATTAAAGTTTCGTTTGCAATCTAGAATTATCTGTCAACATGAATATAACTTCTTCAGCCTCCTTCACTTCCCTCGTGGTGAACGTGCGAAGAAAAAATGAATAATGAATTGTTAATGAATCCAGCATTTGAAATTCAAATAAGAATTTATTTTTTAAAAAACGTTTTCCACAGTTCTACGTGGAAAATAACTTCGCGTCAAAAATTACCATCAAGCTGTATTCAGAAGCTGCAAGCGTAGATACCTTTGATTAAAAAAGACCTACAAAACTTAACATGGTTCCACAAGACTTGTTTTAACTAGCCAACAGTTTATATCTGTACGAATACAGCCGCATTTGCTTGCTCCAAGATGCTTTTTACTGGAGAGGGTAGAGGGAGAGAGCTGTTAAACTTTTATGAATTGTCTCCGTGAAACACGATGCCATCCAACCCCCCCCCCCCGCCCCCCCCCCCCCCGCGCATGTTTACTTTGATGACGTCACGAAAATATAGATTTTTACGGCAACTAAAACGTTTCTTGCGCGCATTCCACACGGTGAATTTTTATAAAAATTGACAAATTCGTAGGATTTTTTTTCCTCTCGATCACAAAGAAAACAAAACAATTTTTGTACATACACAAACCCAATAAACGTAAAAAAAAAACCGAAGTGAGTAAATTGCTGAAAATTATGTACCGATTTTTTATGGCTTTTTTTAGGTTATACTTACTGAATGTTTCTCCTGTTTCTTCAGAAATCGTGAATATTTACCATGTAAAAAACCGAGAAAATCCGTTGAGGTATGCTAGCCTTGAACAACAAGCCTAACCACTTAAAGTGCCTATCACCCCAAGAAAGTTATTTTCAGAATCAACTCTATGTACAGTCAACTCCCGCCTGGCGGACACCTCGCTATTACGGACAGCACCTAAAATCCCCGGCGAAAGTTATATGTCGCAGCTCTTAGAAGGTCTCACACCATTGGCTTTCCACCCTTAGATCTAACAATAGGACAAACAACACAACAATGGACCTTAACCCTAAAAACAATAGCAGCCTTGTTTACAAGGCCAATGAAAATAGAAGCTTCTAAGAGCTGCGACCCTACCGGAAAGTTACAGACGTTTGACTGAAACAAACTCCCGCTATTCACCCGATTCACGTATAATTAACCGCATATAAGCGGGTCTAATTAACATCAAATTACCGCATGCAAGCGGTAAAATAGGCCCTATTTACCTAACAGTAGTATTCTTTATTTTACTGACGTTCCACACAGAACTAAGAGAAAATAGCTTCAGTTTAGCACTGATCTGCAGTGTTTAGGGTTAAGCACTGATTTTAAAACGGTTAGCTTTCGTTTATGGTTATGGGTAACTCTATAAATATGTTAAAAATTACAGTTCCTCTCAGCTAGCCCTCCTTGGTTGTAGTGGATATGGGTATTTGTTATGAAGCAAACGACTCGGGTTCAAGGCAAACACCCTTCTGATCTTTTTCTTTCTTTTACTAAAAAATGGAGTTTTACTTTATGAAAGATGTTCAAGTGAAAGACAAAAGCCAGTTTGAGATCAGCTCTATTTTCATTATTTCTCAGTAGGTGAATTGGGCCTACTTTAACCAATTGCATGCGGTAATTTGATGTTAATTAGACTTGCTTATTTGCGGTTAATTATATGCGAATCGGCTGCGCTATTACGGACTCTCGCTATTACGGACATACGGACACTTTATTCGGTCCCAACGTCACAATTTTATTGTTTTCTCTCTCGTTATAGCGGACACCGAGCAGCATCTTGGAATATTTGCACACATACATCAAGTCTATTTATTCTGCTTTTTGAAATTGTCTGTCTTTTTTGGTCGATTGAATTAAGTCTCCTTGGCGACAAAGTGGGGGAAGTTGTAATTCAAAGGAGAAGTACACAGAGCCGATTGGAACGATATTTTAAGTCAACGTGATAGCTGATGCAATCAGTAGCTGATGTTTAGGTTTTTCCTTGAAAATATTTTTTACGAATGTAGATTATATTACTGTACTTCAGTACAATAGGAAACCATAAGGATGCATGTGTGGACATTGCTACAACATACGATGATTGTTGATGACGTACTTAGAGGAACTTCTGTACACAAAGGGTACGTAACTTCTGTTCTGTTTGTAAATAAAGTTCTGACGCTCTTTACGTGCGACAATGGGTCTGAAAAACGTATTGGAGTTAATGAAAATGAACACACATGTGACTCCCTACTGTAAATATGGTTTAAAATGAAAAAAATTCTCGCATCCCGCTATTACGGGCACCAAATCGCGGTCCCGAGGGTGTCCGCAAAAACGGGAGTTGACTGTAAGGTGATTTGGGCTTGACCGTTGGCTCCTCGAAGGAGCCTTTGATTCAGAGTCCACGTTCCTTTATGTCAGCGTAAACCCGTAAGGACTAAATCAGATTAAAACACAACATGAGTTGAACAACTTATTTTATTCCAAGTTTGTACAAAATTGGAATGAACCCTATTCGCAATAAATAAACTGTGCAATAACTGCATCAATAATCTGTGCAATATATGCATTGTAATTGATCGAGAAAACCCGAAAATGACCAGTGTCTTAGAGCGTCAGCAAATAATAGCTGTTTGCGTTTCTCGACTATTAATGTAATAACTTCTATAAATAATACTCTTGCAAGCAAAAGAAGAGGATAATGAATAATTCCAATTCTCCGCTTCAAGCCATCTCAGTTGTAACGCAGTACTGTATTTCTGAAAAATAACGCAATATTTCAGTGCGTGACACTTGTCACGGAACACGTCTTTGTGAAATCATGTAAAACAGCAACTCCATGTCCGTCCGTCACCAGCACAAATAAATTCAAACGTTATGCAAATTAACTAAGACGGTTTTAAAATTAAAAAAGAATTTAAACAAACATTAAGCCATCCTGATAAAATGGTAAAAGCGATTGAAACGGTCCAATATTGGCTGTACACATGCTTCCCCTAACTATTTACAATCATTTTGTGCACAGGACACCCAATTACTGCACCTTTCAATCACACGCGAAATTTAAAGTTCAAGCCACAGCCGACAATCATTACTATGACAACAAACAAATCCACCAATCACAACCCCCTGTGGTTGGGTTTGCACTTCAGAGTTCTTGTGTTATTGAATGTTGCAGTAACATGTTGCATATATATTTCCATACGAGCCATTAACCCTTTGAATAGCAAACAACCTGCTGGGGAACCCTGTGTTGTTCTGCTATCGTGAGAAGCTCCGAAAACTTTAGTCCCATCTGGAAACAGCAATTTACTTTTGGCATATACAGCTATTTCAATTAACGTTGTCGGATGAAAGCTTAAAGTCAAGACCGCAAGGTAGTATGGTAGTAAGGTAGACTACGAGTAGTCCCTCCTTTTCCCTCAGGGATAGTAGAGCGAGCGAAATGCGAGCGCGCGTGAAAATCACCCCACGCGAGAAAGCGCGTCTCGCCTTTCTCGCGTGGAGTGATTTTCACGCGCGCTCGCGTTTCGCTCGCTCTACTATCCCTGAGGAAAAAGGAGGGACTACTCGTAGTCTAGTAGTAAGGTGGTATAGCTATTCACAACTACCCATACTATCTTGCGGTCTTGGCTTTGAACTTTAGGATCCGACAACTTTAATTGAAATAGCTGTATATTAAGGACTTATCACAGAACAATGCTGTCAATTACTGGCCACATAATATTATAAGTAACTCTGTAACGTTAATGTAAACAAAGAGCTGAACGACTGCAATAAACGAGCATTTGAAGTGAACCAAACCATTACTACTAATATAGCAGGTTTCCAAATATAATTATAACAATTAAATTATTCTGTAACAATAAGCAGTGCAACATGCACTGCCAAGCTCTTGTAAAATGCGTGGGATATGAAACAAGTGGGCTACATAAAATAAATTCGCAATAGTGACTTTCTTTAAAACTGTGGTGGGCATGTAAACTATAACTCCGCATTATTTAATATTTATATTATTTTATCGCCCCAATAGGCCCTCGACAATAAATATTAATATGTTTAAATAACTCAAATGGCCATTGAAGAGGATTGATTTCACTGAATATTACAGCAGATTAAAATATACACATTACTAGCCACTACAAAAAAGCCTTTTAGTTATTAATTGATAACTAAACCTTTGTTAAGGGTTGAGAAAAAGACGTTTTTCCATACCTTAACCCTCCAGGGGTAAACGCACCCAAGGAGAGAATTGCAATTTTTAAATACACACTTTCATTATTTATTATTAGTTAACAACACCTTAAATGGCCAGTTCCAAACTACACTCATTCGGTTATAGACAAAACGATTAGAGCTGAATACGAGGGAAACAAAACGAAACTCGACACATCCCCCTCCGCTTCGACTGTTGTGACCAACAAGGTAATTTCTCATACGAACTTGATAATTATCTTCGGGTGTCCGTAAAACACGGGGTCGGGGCCAGGGTCGGGGTGGGATTTAGGTCTAGGATTAGGTATGGGATTAGGCATAGTGTTAGGATTAGGTAAAGGGATTATATTTAATCCCATACCTAATCCTAGACCTTATCCCACCCCGACCCCAGCCCCGACCCCGACCCCGACCCCACGTTTTACTGACACCCATTATCTTCCCTATGAAGAGCAGTACCAAAATGGTTGACAATCAATTCTCTGTTGTTTAAAATGGAATGCAAATTCCACAATTGTATGTTACACATTAATACCTACCCTACCCTACCCGGGTTGGTATTTAGTTTAACATTATGGTAAAGAAGCCTCTAAGGTAACCTATACATAGAGCCAGAACAGTTTAGTATGATCCAAGCTACTCATGACATTTGGAGTTGCTTATAAAAGAACCACTGCTGCACAAAATTGAACCTAAAAACACCTGACAACTTCTCTTATTGGTAACTTCACCACAGTCTGCTGCCCTTAAAGCTTGGTCACTTTGTCTCCAAACAGAGTTGCATAAGTAGCTTCCAAGTTACACACTGTTAAGTGCTTCAGCTTGGTTTCATGCAGAGTCGTCAGATCTTTTAAACTCTGGAAAATAAGGCAAAGAATGAATGTAAAGTTAGTTCGACATTTAGTTCACAAACATTTCACGGTGAAATATTACAAATGATGGCGCGGAGAACATTGCCACTTGCCAAAATTTGAGATGACAATTTTCTCAGCATTAGTAGTATGGTAGGGACCCGTAAGGCCCCATTTTTGCAGGGCAATCTCGTTAATCAGGGTTCGTACTCTTTTCAGATTTCTAAATTCCATGACTTTCCATGACCTTTTCAAATTTTTCATGACCAAGAGTTCAACAGTTGTTTCCAAAATTTTATCAAAACGATCATTTTTTTTAATTTTTCATCTTGCCTTATTATTCCCACAAAGTATACTGCCTTAGTGATTTTGTACCATGAACATAATTTTCCATGACTTTTCATGACCCACACTTAAATTCCATGACTTTCCAGGCCTGGAAATTAAATTATACAATTCCATGACTTTCAAGGTTTTTCCATGACCGTACGAACGCTGTTAATTTACGGGGGAACACATTAACGTATGCGGTGGTAGTGGAGAAAAAGTGGTGGTGGTGAAACAGAAAATAGCAGGCACTTGTAAGGGGTTTATGTCTTAAGTGTCTGTGTAGTAATTAGTGTTCTTATACAACAGAAAAGCTTTGTTTTCTCGGCAGCTAAATTGTGCATCTTACTGCACGTTTCATGAAACTACACACACTGCCGTAAAAAAAAAAACAAGAATTTTGCATGCACTGCATTACAAACCATATTCAGTGGGAAATTGTATCCATAGACAAACATAACAGTCTTATAGCTACTAAACTGTTGGACTCTGCTTCTCTGCAATGGATAATTTATGCGGCAAGAAACGATAGCAAACAAATGAGTCGGTGTTAATGTATTCCTCTGCAAGCCAATGAGATTCCTCCACAATCTCATTATGAGATAAACACAATAGCCTATGACGTCACTTACGTTAATATGCTCCCACAAAAATTAATGAGATTCAACCGCAAAAAGGAGGGCTAACCGGTTCCTACTACACTACTAACATTCTATTCCAACAACTTCTGACACTTATTGTAGCTAAGACCACTCTGTGTACTGTTAAATTATTTTCATGAACAGCATTTCAGACCAAACAAAAGCCAGATTTGCCGGTGATTCTCCCAGGTTTTGTGTTTAAAACTTAAGATTCCAAGACAGTCGCCAATTCTGTAGACACTCTGAGATTTTAAGACTGCATGCAATTTGCCAAATGATAATATTTTTAATAGACCACTCTACGCCACCACAGCAAATAATAGTGCATAAGAAAAGCAAATTCAAGCATACCTTTTTCCTGTCCTCGTCAAGTAAGTCAAAGAGTTTGTCATGTTCCTTTTCAAGCTCTTCGCTTTCTTTTTTGTGAAACTCAACCATCTAAAATGAAAATATTGAAAACGTTCCTTGTTTAACATTTCCTGCCCAGAGTCAAACCATCATTGACACAATGTACAACTTTTGAGATCACAAATTCTAGAGTGGTCACCAAAACGACAGCTTACAGACAAAACGTTCATGTTTTGCTGTTTATTCTGCAGTACAATGCAGTTTTAACCTTTGCGGCCTGTTGATAAAAGCCTATAACGAGTAAATGAGCTTTCAAATGAAAGCTAATGAACAGAACTTCCTAAAGCAATCCCCTGAGTGACAAATGCCAACATAAGGCAGTTACGCTCCCAGCCCATCACTTGATGGAATAGAACAAACCTTCTGTCTCTCCTTCACTGATTGCTCTATGTGTTTTTTGTTCTCTTCCCTTTTTCGTCTGAAAGGTAAATATGAAAAAGAAACATTTTTGATAAACATTTGGTGATAAACTTTGGCGAAAAAAATCCGAATGACATTTCGATCTCTCCGAGATCACTTTGAAGTTCAAATAAAACTACAAAAATGAATATAAAAAAAATGAATTTAAAAAAATGAGTGTAACTACAATAAAAAATATATGCTTGAATGATGGAAAACTATGCGGCACAGTAGCTGGCTGAAGAAGGAACGAGGGAGCTAAAAAAAACATAACAAAGGGCCGGGAAAGAGAACTGGAGTGGGGGGGGGGGGGGAAGAAGAAAGAGTAGAGGATTGTTGAGAACGGGGGGGGGGGGGGCGAGAGAGAAGAAAGAGTAGAGGATTGTTGAGAAGGGGGGGGGGGGGGATGAAATAAGGAAGGAAAGGAGGAGAGAAAGAAATATAATGTTGTAGTTCAATTTTATCTTTTATCCTTGGTTCAAATTTTCTTTTCTTTTGTTTTTGGCTATGGTAATGTATTATATTAAACAAAGGAAAATAAAATTTGAACCAAGGATGATAAAATTGAACCACAACATAATACACTCTGTCCTAAAATTCAGGCCACCTTTGCTTGTAGCTGTACAGAATTGAAATAACAAACCTTTGAAGCTCATCCCTGTTCGGATGTTGTCGTGACAAAAGCTTCAACTCCTGCCGATTGTGATCATCTTGACCTTTCCTCAAGTCGTTCATTTGTCTAATAAAGATATATTCAAAAATGTATCATTTATTAAGTTAGTTAATATGAAACGTTTTGTTACCTAGTCGTGAGGCTTGCAGCCATGTGCTATAAAAAATATCCAAATAATTGCTCATTTGACTCCAGCCTGCCGAAAAAGAAGGAAATTGCAGACATCTGTGCACAGGCTGGTGCAGCTCGCTCCTTTGTCAGGTAGGGGGAGAGAATTAAAGGGTACATATGTTCTTAAGGTAACATTTTAGTTTATCAATTTAAAATATTAAAGCAGTGATTTACTTAGCATGCACGTCCGCCAGTAGTTTCATCTTTTCTTCTTGCGATAGACGCATCAATCTTTCCAGCTCTTCTTTTTTCTAAACAAAATCAAAACAATGATTTCATGTGAAAGGGAAAATAAATTCACATTTTCTAACGATAACTGCGCAAAAATGTTAAAAGTTCTAGTACTGTTTATTATGCTGTGTATGCCAGTTACTACTTTTGAGTTTGGATCAAATGGAATAGCGACTAACCATTCAAATGAATGTTACTGAGCAATACTCACCTGTGGTCAGAGCCACAATCCCGGACAAAATGTGTTAAGAAAGTTCTAAGTGATTTTAAAGGGGCATTGTCACGCAGATTTTGCTGTGTTTTGGTCAAAATACACTAAATAATTATATGACAAAGTACCTTCGCTCCAACATAAAATTGCTTATAGAACACCAAGAAGATACAGTAATATCAAGTGATTTCTTCAAGGAAGAACAAACCATAATAATTTTTTCTGCGATTTTTCCACGACTCTTGGGAGGAACTTGAAAAAATTGGCCAATTTTTTCAAGTTGCAATCCATTTCCATCCTTGCCATCCGCAGCCAAAGATAACTAATACTAGTTTCTGTGCACTGGTAGAGTATTTGTGAACAAAACTGGACCATTATTTTAAAGTTTCCATTGAAACAAATATGTTTTTTGGCTTTTCAAAGTGATACTAAAAATAGGTGACAGTGTCCCTTTAAAATGTGACAGTGATAATTCTGTGGTTCACAATCCTTTCCCTCCCCCCCCCCCCACCCCTTATCAATGTTGTTTTGGTTAGGGAAATTGTCAGACATTGAAAGTCAACATTGAGTGGGGGAGTGGGGAGTTAAAGCATTTCTGAGACACTATTTGTATTTTTATTGAGCGAGTTGTGAAAAAGTACACTGATTTTTTTGTTTTGTCTTACAGTGCGGCTACTGTTACCGGGGTCACCCAGACAAAGTTAACCAATCACAAAACAGAACGAGAACAATAGATTCCAACATTTTTAACTTGAGCCAATAAAATGTCGAGTACAGAACAATGAAATTTCAACTTGTTCACTCGTGAAGCTTATATTGAATAAAGCTTTCGCTAGCGTTGACTTTTCGATTTAAAAATTTGAGTAGTTTCACACGCTACATGAATTGAACGCAACAGCCGTATGTTTGGGCAAATTGCGTGGCGAATGAATTCTCGGAAAAAATAACAACTCAACCGCCTCCTGTTTGCAAATGTTACAAGACACACTGCCAGCGTAGAATATATACATTGTAAGCATTTACTTTCTAACCATTTGAAAAAGAGCGGCTCTTTTATTTCAATTCTTGTTATTGAATTGTCGTCAGAATTTTTTCCGTTGCAGATTTTCTTTGCGGTTTGAGCACTAGATGGGTTTCTTTAATCTCCCAAGGCGGTCGTAACGGTTTTGAAGAAATCATTTTGGTTGAAAGTATTAAAAGTCTATAGTTGTATATGCCAAAAAATAGAAATAATTATTAACCAAACCTCGAACTCTGTGAAAAAAAAATCTAGTCCGGCGGTTGAGTTTTTTTTCCTCATGAATTCTTCTCGAGGGAGTTGAATTTACTGTTTTCCCGGTGTTTTGAATCGTCTGGAAAATTATAATATCTCAACTGGCGAACTGCTGTAAAGTCGATGGATTTTCCGGCAGTGAAATATATGGTGAAGAATGCGCCGTTTCTGTACGACCGACACTCTTTTTATGCAGTTTTGAATTTCTCTTTTACTTAATTTTATTTCAGCTTAATCCGACTGCCGGAACCCAACACGTGGAACTCAAAGCGCATAAAACTTTATAATTAACCACGGAGGCGAACAAGCCGTGTTTTTGTTGTTTTCAAATCCGAAGGCCACTCTTTAATTTGCCTGAACTATGACCGTCGCTTTCACTAATACTTATGCAGTTAAGAATTCTTTCTTCGCTGGCGTCAAGTGTATTTATTTTCCAATCCCGCCGTTGACACCGTAGAGAAAACTTGAATCTGTTACGAGCGAACAAATTATTTTAAATCCACCACCAGCACTTTTATTTGTGTAGACATACGGTACAGCCAGCCGTCGCATTCCATATTTTCACACAGTTTGGAGTTTCTCTTTCATTTGAATCGCCGACATTAACCTTCCAAATCGTGCTGTTAAAACAAGTCAAGTTCAATTGGGATGGAATCGAAGTTAATTGAAAATCCAACGCTGTTCAGCCAAAACTTGTATTGATCTGTTTTCATGGCGAAGGAACAAGTTGAAATTTCATTGTTCTGTACTCGACATTTCATTGGCTAAAGTAAAAAATGTTGGAATCTATTGTTCTCGTTCTGTTTTGTGATTGATTAACTTTGTCTGGGTGACCCCGGTAACAGTAGCCGCACTGTAACTACACTTATCCAGGATTGTAGATGTTACGTTTCTCAACTGTTTGCAACATGAAATTTGGGATTTTTTTTAAACTCCCATATAAAAATGACGGGGGTCCTCGTCGGAAATGTTCGAAAAACACCCTTAAAGAGGTACTAGAATCTCGTTTAATGGGCGTGGCTCAAATGGGCTTTTAAACCTGAGAGGTAAATATTCCAAAACAACACATGTCATATTGTCATTTTTTCCGGCTCAATAACCCAAAAGGTACCGTGATAATTCTAATGGTGGTCATTTTAGATTTTTACACCCTAAGCGGTACCAATCTACAAATTTTGACCCATAAAAGGGAGTATCCCATGGGTTTCCATGGATGTGCAGGAATCTGTGAAGGTGCACAGTAAACAACAACTCTGTGAACTTACAGGATGCAGTTGTTTCTCTGCTAGTTCCAGCTGTTCATTCAGCTGTTTTCTAAGGAGTTCAATCATTGTGTCGCGGTGGATACGCTTCAGAGCATTTATCTGAAAGTTGAAACAAAAGCATAAATTAACACCAACAAACAAGTCAACAATAAAGCATGTTCACACAACACAAAATTATAGTCAAATGAAGTTTTATCGAAGTTCTCTTACTTAATATTGCTGAAAGTTTTGGGTAGCGAAAATAGGCCACAAAGTATTGCAGTTTGTTATTTTATTACATCCATTTTGAAATTACTGGTGATCCTTGCAATCTGATTGGCTCTCAGCAGCGCAATTTATTCCCGAATCGCACTGTTTTTTACTCCAAATCCCATCTTTTTCTCAGCAGTGCGATTTATTCCCGAATCGCACTGTTTTTTACTCCAAATAGCATCTTTTTCTCAGCAGTGCGATTTATTCCCGAATTGCACTATTTTTTACTCCAAATCGCATCTTTTTCTCAGCAGTGCGATTTATTCCCGAATCACACTATTTTTTGCTCTAAATCGCATCTATAAGTCACATCAATATTGGTACTGACTAAAATCCTGTATTTGGGCAATTAAATTGTGCGATTTCAAAATGGATGTAATAAAGTGGTAATTGAACTTCAAGTCGTGCAATTTTGGTCTGAAATCAAATCGAACTCGTGCTGCGCGCTCATTCGATTTTGAAATCATGCGTATGATTTCAGACCAAACTGCACTCCACTCAGTTCAATTACCATAATTTTGTTTTTAAATCAGGGGAAGAAATTGGCTATTAATTATGACTCAATTGTGTTTTGGTTAATAATTAAATAATAATTGAACTGCAATAGGAACATCGCTTTATTATTAATGTCTTCTCAATTAAAAACAAATTTGGGATGCTACTGAAACTGATAATATAATTGTGACCTGTTTTTGGAAAACCTACACTAATGGGTATTCGTTTAACGGTTTGAAATCGTTTGCTATCTGTCAAGTATCCCTTTAAACGGTTTATAGAAGCGTTTAACCCGTTTTTTAATCCGTTTGATAAATTTGACAAACCGTTTTAACTGTAATACCAATCCGTTTGAACGGATAACGAGTCTGTTTGAACGGATCAGGCATCCTTTCGAACGGATATGCCATCCGTTTTAACGGCAACAGTCATCCGTTTATTTTAGCTAATAATTAATATAGATGCCGTAACAGATAGAATCAACGTTAATAAAAATAAACACATAGGGCATTATTAATTTTTTCTGTTAAAAGATGTAGCAAGTTAATAGGACAGGCATTTATTCCAACTTTACATAAAATGTGCTATACCATGCATTCACAAAACCCGTGAAATAAATGAAACAGTTATTGCTAAAATGTGAATAGTAAACAAAACAAAAACATGGAATTAGTATCTACTATTATGTTTTAATATCTAATTTCTATTTCACAGGTTATGTGAAACCACTCTAATACATAACAGTTTGATTAATTCTCCCAATCAACCTCACTGTCCACATCATTGCCTACTAAGTCTATATTTATTGGGCTAATTTATGTAAATGGCAATTAGAAACCACTCAGAGGAATTGACTAGGTTATTTAATTAACATGTTTTTTTATAATTTTTTTTGGAGGGGGAGAGTTTATAGCATGCAAATACTATAAATAAATATTTAGATTTACATAAAACTATATTACTCATACAGCATGTTTTAACATGATATATTAAAGAATCTGACCCACCCAGTTTGCATTGCGCGCCTACGTTGGTTCATCCGCCATTTTCAGGGCCCCCAAAAGTCCATACTGTATTGTAGATGAGAAATTCACTCGTGCAAGAGGTGATATGCTTGCCCAAATATGGAGGAGCCGTATCATAACAATCAGAGAAGAGCGCAATGCAAACTGGGTTGTCAGACTAAAAATATCTTATCAACTTAAAAACAAATAATAAAAGTGACGTAGTTTAGAACCAGTTATTACAGCCATGCTTTGTCATGCGTGACCAGTATTTTTGAAAATTTGAATGGAGTTTTCAAGTTTACGCATCGGTTTCGCAAACTCATTCCGAGATTCGGAATTTCTGTGAGAATTTTACCGCAGTTTCGGAAAAAAAGACCAACAAAATATCATTTTATTTGAAATGTTACATATCCGAACAATATCAGTTTTTTTACACGTGTAGCAAAGTTATTTTTCCATTAACTTGTGACTTTCAAAGTGTTTTCCAGAGAGATCTTCATGCAGACGTTACATATTCAAATGTTCATTTCAGTCTTGTGGATTACCGGTCACGCGTGATGGACATGGCTGTAAATAGCGGTAGATTTTGGCAATTTTGATGATCAATTTGAGAAGCCACTAAAAACGAAACAGTCGAGCAAGTGTTCCATCAGTATTTCCAACACCTCAAATAGGTCCAAAAAAACATTGCTTGTTTTTAACTCTTCCGAGTGTCGGAAATCCTGATGAGACAGGCTGTCGTGTGTTTCATGTATTAAATTATCGTTATAGAGGCTATGTCATGAGTAATCGGCTAATTAACATAAGCTGCATAGTTTCTTTTAGGCCTCCTCGCCATTGTTATCTCTATTCTTTTTATATTAATGTGTTATTGTAATATGGCCAATAAAATAAAAAAAAAAGGAGTTCAGATTATTGGGTGTTTCTTGGTGTTGCGGAAGCCATTGTTGGTTAGCTTTTGTGTTGTGGTGTGGGTATTGTTCAGTGTCTTTTGAATCTTTTGTTTTAAGTCATTTGGTGATCACACCGTCCGCAACACCAAGAAACTACCAGATTATTGGCATATTATTGGCAATTATCCTTTATTATTATTTACTTTATTATTGGCAATTATCCTTGAATATCACGAGGAAGATATAAAGTTAATTTTTAAAGAGAGAATTAACCATGAGAAGAAAAAAAAAACTTGAAAAAATTGGCGCCAATTTGTCAAGTTGCAATGATCTATTTTCCCAACCATCAACAGCAAAAGACTTCAGTGATCAATATACTAAAGTGGAGGCGAATAATTGTTTTAGGATATACCACCCAAGTGAATAGCCAACTTCAAATGACTCCTTGGGTGTTGATAAATTCAGAAAAAACTCCTGTGCTAAATCCACAACATTGCCAAGAGGTGATTAGCAAATACTATTCCGAGATTGAGTAGCCAATCAGAGCGCATGAAAAACACTATCCACTGATGTTATATAATTAAAATAAACCAGTGGATATAAAATGTTTTCCATGTGCTCTGATTGGCTACTCAATCCAGTTTGGTTACAAATTATTGTTTGCCAAAATGGACCATTATTGTTAGGTTGGCTTTGATACAATTATGTCTTGGTTTTTAATCCGTGAATACGCGCAAGCGTAATTAAAGGGTGGCCATCTTGGTGTACCACTTTGGTACACCAACATGGCGGCCAAAAATTCAAAGCCTTAATTACACCAAAAATCTCATCACAAAATATTGTATTCACTACAAGTGCCATTAAATCGGCTCATAAGCATCTATAATTCAAAAATAACTTTCAACTGGTTCAATTTTGTTGATTTTCACGGCTTATTTGAAATAGCGTGACGGATTGCATGACACATTTAAAACCTTTATAAATCGGAAGCAAAACACCGTTAAAACCTGAAACTTTTTGTGAAAGATTATAACACTGGTATCCATATACCATGTTAGAAACAGCTTTGTAGGGTGTATACTTTAGATTTTTAAATTTTTATGACATCATGTGAAAACGCTCTATATATTTTGTCAAGACGCCTCTATCTCAGAATCCAAGTAGGTGGGTGTACTTCTCTTATCAATCACCTCATAGAGATCTTCTTATTGAGTAAAATTTAGTCAATTGTAGTAGAACTTATAAAATTCATTAATAATTCATAAGGTAAATACAAAAGAAATGAATGTTTAATAAAGGTTTGTAAACCCCAATACAGGATCAACTGAGTTGATGAATTATTAAACAGTAGCATTAACTTTTGATACAGATCTCTGCTGAGCTAATTAGTATGCATTAACTTTTGATACAGATCGCTGCTGAGCTAATTAGTATGCATTAACCTTTCATACAGATCTGTACTCATAAGTCAGATAAAATATTCGCGTCCGATCTGTATGGGCGTTTACAATGGCTCGCCGAATATTTTATCTATCACATGTTCCACTATTAATGCAAGGTTTTGAAATCATTCTCTGCATCTCCTAGATAGCTATCATGATAGCTGCGACTCTAGAAATCGTCGTATCTTTAAGCTGACTATACTACATGTACATGTACTGGTAAGAGGTGTTAAAAAACTAAATTTATAACCCCTAAAATACAATGTACATAACAAGCATTCCATATCATGCAAAGAAGAAAGTACCCCCACCCACCCTGCCAGGTTAACATAAGAAAGACTAGGTAACTGAATGTGAATGTGAGGAAGACTGGGAAATGAACCTTAGTGAATGTGGCTTTGGAATGTTTCAGGCAGAAATTTGGTGATGCCAATTTAACAGCAATTTTATGTGGTTTTATTTGCACACTACATCATGCTGTGCAGAGAGAAAGAAACAAGCTTAACATTGTAAACATTTAACTACGTTTTTAGCAAATTTAAAAATTATTAAGTGACTTTCTTACTGATAATTTAAGATTTAATGCAACGTTTTCTTTGATTTACTCAGTTTGAATTAATGCATTGTTTTATGTCAAATAGTACACATGCACATGAACATTTAGATGTATTTTTATCATTGTAATAATTTTATAATAGTTATGTGAGAGTTTGTATGAGTTTGTTTGGTGATACTATACTGTTGGTTGGAGTATATTTTGGCATGCAAAATCCAAACAAGTCCTAAATGCCAAGTAATGGCCAGCATGCATAATAATAATGGAGAAGCAACTGTCGCTAGAATCAGTACATAACCCTTTCACTCCCAAGATTGCTCAAAATCAAAATTTGTAAAAATTTTTTTTTACAGTTTGTAAAATAGTGAACAAAAAACAGTACCATGGGAAAGTACTGTTCAGTAGCTTTCATTTGAATGGTCACACCATAGGTTTTGATCCACGGGCTCAAAAGTTACAACCACCTTGTACAGCATTATAAACAGCACCACAGAAAAGTACTGCTCAATAGCTTTCATTTGAATGATAACACCGTACAATTTATCCACAGACGTAAAATCTGGAACCACATTTCACAAATTAATGCCTGCATGGCTGTGGGCATCAAAGGGTTAGAGTACAAGAATGCGTTGGCCCAAACATTGTATACGAGTGTGTAATCTTAAATACTAGTTTGTGTTTGATGTTCTATCAAGGTGGCTTACTACGGTTTTCAAAAGAGAAAGATAGCCTTATTAGTATCTTCAGTTCAGTTTATGTGTAAAAAATGATTTCAACTTCAAAAAGGATTACAAAAAGCTAAGAAAATATCAGATATAACATATCAGCTTTAGGAGGGGGACTAGAAACTAGTCCTTAGAGGATTTAGAAAGTGGCTATAATGTAACATTTTAACGCAAAAGAAAATGAAAATCCGTAAAACAGAATTTTTACTGGTGAATAAAATGTCGAATTTTGCCAATTTTCTAAAAAATTCTTAAATCTCACTTTCATATTTTCTCAATATTTTGTCTACAAGGGTAAGTTACTGCTATAAACAGATTCTGAAAATTTCACCACGGGTTATATGGTCAGTTTTTTAGTTGTTGAGTAAATTTCAAGCAAAAACGTCAGTTTACGATTTTTTTTGTGATCTCTTTTGTAAGCATAGGCACTACTTGAGAGGTGCTAATATTTGACAATTAGATTATGAGCTCAAGATTTCTGTTGCATGACAGTTGATGTGGGTGAAGCCCGACTCAACTATCACGTTATAGAAATCAAGAGAAAATAATCTGATTGTTTTAGTATAAATCTACTAGACGTTCAAAACTTAATGACAGATACTATTCACAGAAACTTCGAAAACGTGAAGCGGCTGCCATTAGGCTAATCACTCTACTCACTTTCTACAACAGAATAGATAGTGAGTAGCGTAGCCAATAAGAGAACAGCATTCGTGATAGAACGCTAGTAGATTTTATACTAATATGTAATGTTGTGTGTGAGATGAAACTTTAAGGAATTTCGACAACAAAGTGTTGAGGGCTATCTTTAAGTTTACCACTTATTTTCTACCAGTAAAGCTCGCTAACTGTATTGAGACTTTATCCTGTCATGATGAAGTCCATTTTATCAGCATGCCACATTTACTAGCCAGATCTCAGAGGTGATTTTCAGCTTTTTCATGATGATTGCGTGAGTTAATGCAAAAGCAAATAAATCGCATCAGAGTGAGAGAATTCTCAGTGAGCACAATTGTGTCTGAAAATCTGTAGTAAGCCACTTTGAATACAAACTAGAACTGCAATGAAGCACACTACACCATAGTAAGCTTCCTTGCCATTATAGTTTCACTTTCAATACCCTTACAGCAACAGCGCTGCTTGTGCATAATAACTGTGCTGTGAAATAATATTGCATGTACTAACACTTATCTCCTTGTCTGGATCACATGTCGGTACCTAAGAAGTTCCAAGAAAACAAACCATACCAGTTTTAACAAGAACTTCATCTTTGCATTGCTTCCAGTACAATTTTGTGCATTTAAGTGGCAGTGGTGCAATTAGTTGTGCTGAATTATCACAACAGGTGCATTTACTGTGGCATTAAATTAAGCTTTTAGTTAGCCATGCTTCATGAAAGACAAAAGCAGTTATGATATGCTATTATGATATTATGCTGTTAGACTATATTTTATGATTATAATTCTGGTGATTCAAATTCAAATAAACCAAAAAAAAAAAAGAATTTAAAGTGCAGTTTAAATTTTCTTGCTCACATTTGCACATATCTTTAATAGCCAAATAAAAAAATAGTTTGGTCAACATGAAATACAAGATACAGTAGAACACAATACAATTAAGATATAGCAGATCAAGTATAGAATTCACAACATTGACATCACAATATTGTAATATGCATATGGAATATAACATATATTACCCACTGTACTGCGACATCACACAATATGATCATCATTATGTAAATACACATTGCTCACATTGACACACAATGCAAGATAGTGTATCAAAGTAAAAAGACAAAATGTATCTTGCTTTGCACAATGTCAAAAATGTGGTTTATGTACGGTGGGGCAAATGTAGTTGCACAGACTGAAACTCACTAAAATAACACAACCAAATAACTTTATATCGGTTATTATAAACAAAATGAACTGACACGGTGCATGTCAAACTATTAAATTATAAAAAATAAATTATATCTTGTGCGGTGTTTAATGCAATGACAAATAATATTAATACAGATACAACATTCAGTATCAGTGAATAGCAGGTAATTTATGTGCATGTGCAACTAACAAGGAATGATTAATGAATGCATGAATGAGTTATGGGTGATCGATCCAAGTATAAGACAGTGATAAATTAGAGGTTTGACGATTAGATAGTAAAAGTGTAATAAAGTCTTCATGATATGTACACGCCTGTGTGGGTAGGGGGGTTAATTAATGGGAACCCGAAAGAAAATGGGGTGGAAACCAGGAAAGAAGGGTGTGTAAACCCAAGAAATGAAGGGTGGGAACTGGAAGTAGCAGGTATTGTAAGCGGGAATTTGTACACACACTGTACACACAAGGAGATCACCACGAATGACTAGATGTCACAACCAGTCACTTCAATTTAAACCAGTTTAAATTACTGCAACCAATCAGTGTGACCAAATTTTGGTTGCTACCCAAAATTAGTACCATAGTTCACATAACTAATCACCCTGTGTGTGCCAGCCTTCAAGGCTTAATAAATGCACATGCAAAAACACCATAATACAAACAATAATATCAGACGATGAAGGGGATAAATACGGTATGTGTGTCATTAACAGGATACAGTTAGCAATCACAATTGGGGTCAACACTGTCTATTAAGGGGTCAACACTGTCTATCAAGAAAATATCTGGTTTATCAAAATGGTCATTCGTTAACCCATCACTCCAAAAGCTAAACCTTAATTGTGCCATGTAAGGGAATTACTCCCCAGGAGGGGAGGGGGGTACTCCTTTATAAGAGCTTAATGGGGACGTGCAGCCAGCCAGGTTATGTTTTTTGGGATTTTTGTCTTAAACAGGGTATCGATTTTATCATTTTTGTCTTAATCAGGGTATCGATTTTATCAGCTGTTGTCTTAAACAGGGTATCTTTTCTTGGATGATAAACAGCCTGCACGGATGTTCTACGAACTAAACTACAGCAAAATTTTTTCGAGTTAAATGTCTTAAACAGGGTATCAAAAATCGGAATTTTGTCTTAAACAGGGTAGGAAAATCAGTGATTTTTGTCTTAAACGGGGTCAGGGTATGAGGGGCCAAGCTGCACCGCACCTCCCCACCCAAGGATATATCGAGTACCCCCCACCCCCCCCACCCCCCCACCCCCACCCCCCCGGGAATTACTAAATTGTGACTATTCAAATAAAAGACAAAGAGCAGAACATTCTGACAGTGCTGCATATGTTTCAATATTTAAAAAATGGCATTTGGGACTTTGTTCAATTGTAAACATGCAGGCCACTTAGAGAAGTCAGAGGTTATGACATGTATTAAAATTTATACTCCCCCAAAGAGACCCATACCAATGAAGACTGTTCCCACATAATTATATGTTTATTCTTCAATTAGTGGAAACATTACATGTGTACCCTAGTAATGTACCTTGGTTTCATGACCTTGAACGAGGTTGTTCATTTCCTCCACTCTCTTGCGGTACGTTTCTTCATAGTTTCTGAGAATCAAAGGGAAATACTGATACTTATATATCAGTCAATTCCGAGCACAAACATCCCTCCTCACCTGGACGACTCAAGGCAGCTGACTAGCTTTCTCTGATGAACATAACATTTCTATTTTTATCAAATATTCTTATTTTATTAGCTTCACTTACCCTTTCTTTTCTGCTTTCTTGAGCTCCTTGTCACTCTTTTTCTTTGTTGAAACCTTTTCTTTGTCCAAGTCTTTAAGCAACTTCTCTTGTTCCATTAAGTGGTTTTTTTGAAGTTTCTCCTTATCCTGAAGAGATCCATAATGGGTCAATTATGGGCTAATTTCAAATAAAATCATGTGTATATGTTACACAGTTTAATGTTTTTCTGGTTTCAAAATTTTAAACTAATGATAGTGAATCCGAGCCAAAAGAAAACTAACATTAAACCATTTTAAAAGATGAAATGAACAACAGGTTCTATTACATACGGAAATGCCATTTGTGTTTATTTAATAAGAGAATGATGTAAAAAGGCTTATGGAATAGCCCGTTTCACAGATACGGGATTTTGCCCCCAGGGCATCCTATAATGAGCATTTAAATTAATATATTCCTTTGTTTTCAATGTTCATTATTGGATGCCCTGGGGGCAAAATCAATATGGCTGCTGTATCTGCAAAACGGGCTATGGTAAGCATGTGCAAGTTTGCATGTGTGCTTGTAATGTAATACCAGTGTACTAAATAAAGGTCATTAAAAAAATTAAACTGAAGTTTGAAATATTGTCAACCCAGCAATTAAATTGTAAAATACAACAAGTGCGTGGATTACTTACCTTTTCATGTCTTCTAACCATCACATCCATCTCCTTCTGGTGTTTTTGGTTCAACTTTGTAAATGCCTGATGGAATTTTGTGAAGAAGAAGCACACACACATTAACAAGGTCTACATAAGTGGTGATTATTGATTCTAAAGGTTTACTCACAAAGTAAGACTTTCAATCATGTCAAGGTTTTTTAGTAAAGAAACTTAAAGGAGATTTGTCATGGGAATTCTGAAATTTTGGGGTCCAAACCATCCTACCTTTGTTGAACACAAAATGCTTACAGAACACTAAGAGGAAGATATTATTAAGTGAATTTTGGAAGATATGAAGTGAATTTTGGCAGAGAGAATAATCTGTAATCAGAGTTTTAGCAAGTTTTGCAAGACACTATAAGGCAATAAACTTGAAAAAAAAAAATTGGCCCAATTTCTTAAGTTGCATTCCATGTCCACCCAGGCCATCTGCAGCCCATCAGACACTAATATTATTGTTACGCTTAGAGCACTAGTACAATCATTTTAAACAAAACTGGACCATTATTTTTGGGTTTGCACTGATATAAGTATGTGGTTTGGGCTTTCTAAAGTGACATTAAAACGGTGACATAGCCCCTTTAATAAAACTGGATTAAAGTGCTGTCCATGTGGTCTTTGCCTTGGCTTGAGTGTGACTTAAATTGAGCTGAAGGTGAAGAAACAAAATGGGGTGCATGGTTGTAAAGCATTTTAAAACTTTCACTGCCACTGGTGACAGCACTATGGCCTCCATGCTCGTCTGTCCAATAACATTGTCCAATAACAAAAACACAGACAGTCCCTAACCTTCTGTTCCTTGAGTTCACTAATGGATGCTGGTTCTACTTTAGTATCTGCAATAAAAGAACTACTTTTCTCAGTTCCATTAAAAAACAGCAAACAACAGTCCTGGAAATAAGCTGTGTGAAATGGGCAGGAGGGGCTGGATGGAGGGAGACTTTAATATCGCACTGAACCCAGTTTTTTTTTTTTTTTTGGGGGGGGGGGGGTGACATGAGTTTTAGATTGATGGATAGTATAGCTGGTATTTTGTGGTACCAGAGAACATTCATACCTCCCTAATGAAAGGTTATAGTAAATTCAGAGGGGGAGGGGGGAGGGGGGGTCTCAAAATCCAAACTTTTTAAAGGGAAGTATGAGAGTAAATTGGAGTTTCCAGAAGGGTGGGGTGGGGATCCAAACCAAACAAACCTTTCGTGGAAGGGGTGTGCACATTTTCTGGAACAACAGGTTGATTTAATTTCAAACAAAATGTAGGGCCTCAAAAATATCTGCCAGAATCTCACTAGGTAAAAAATGCTGGGCAAAATTTTAACCCTGTAAGAATTCCAAAATTGTGAATTTTACCCCACAAAAATCCTTCACACCAGTCAGAGCACTTTGATACCCAAGTAACCCTAGCTAATCCATGATGGGATGGAATAATAATTAAATTCATTTGTAATCATCTTAGCTGCCTTGAGCATAAGCAACTGCTGTAATGTTCCTGCAGAAAAAGGCTTAATTTAAAGACGAGTGGGTCAAATAGTAAAATAAATGCTAAATAAATATTAATAGAAGTTGATGCATATAATCAGGTAGGCAGTTTTACAGCCAGTGAAAAGCAAGAGTGACTTCCTATATAGCTCTGAAGAGGATGCTGGTCACAGCAAAAAACAGTCAGATTTGGTACCGTTTTGGAGTAAAAAAGTAAAATGGAGCTGTAATACCAACAAACCAAATTCTTTAGGGAGAGCTTCCTTTAAAAACTCACACCAAGCATCTGCATCACTTCTATATAGGAGTCTCACGTACTCAAGCATTTGGCATGAAAGTATATACAAACAGGATGTTAAGCATAATCTTTATCAAGGGATCAAGATCTGTAATATTTTAAAATAACTATATTACAGTGCGAGGACACACCAAAAATATTTCCAGAATGTTTATTGCACTCCAACCAATCAGATTTGAGAACAAGCAAAAGTCAATTCAAACAAACTGAAAACTGTTGGAGCTGGTTGACCACAAAATGGCTTTATTACCGTTTTAAGACTTTTCCCCTAAAACGTTTCATTTTGTTCCCAACAGGCAACTGCTTGTTATTTGTTTTATTTCCGAGTTATGGACTGTGACGATTAACAAATTGTAAGCAATTTCATAAATGTGCCTCTCTCTCCCTTTTTATATTTCTTGTAATTGAAGGTCAAGGGCATAACTGCCTTATGTAAAAGTGTTGGCATGTTTTCACTCACAAATCCAAAACAGATTCTGCAGTTTCTAATATAGATAATTTATATTGAAAATAATGATACAGAAATAAGGGAAAAAAGGTTTGCAGACTGAAAAATGAAGGTCTAATAAGACATTATTAATAAATAAATAAATTAAATAAATAAATTATTTATTGGGTGTGTCTTACAAGTTGTTTACATTTAAATTAATGAAATATTTATAATAATTATAACATGTTATTGAAAAAGAATGAAACAGAAATTACGAAAAGATTTTGAGACTTTTTAAAAGTAAGGTTAAATATTATTGACAGAGGTTTGTTTTAAAAGTTGTTTTTAACAATGAAATTTAACCTACAAAAATGCTGGAATGCCAAGTGCTCTTCTCTAATACTACTTCCTGAAAACAGAAATGACTTTAAATTTAGGTTATCTTTTATAATAATTATATACAATTCAAGAACTTGGTGTAAAACGGACAAAGATGCTTACTTATTTGGCCTTGAAATCCAACTTGCCAAAAATTATCTTTATTTCAGCATACAGTATGCATGCATAATTATGTACTGAACAATAAGTTCCACATCTATTTTTTTTTAACAAAAACTTTAAATTTAAAGAAGTTCCTGTAAGCGTATTAGTAAATTTCAAGCAAACAAAACAAAAGAGGAGCCTATTTCACTGTTTGGTTGATTTCATAAATCTGTTTTATTACAGAGAAGTTTTGCTCAAGCTGGTTTAATTTTTATTAAAAGTATTAATAACTATGTAAGCCATTCAACGTTTCAGTTACAAAAAATACTTGAACAAGACATGGTAATCAGCCAATATGCAAAAATGAGCTTCTTTATAACAATTTGGATTTCAAGGCCAAATTACTATTTATGCCTTTTTTAAACACCAAGCCCTTTAATCTATTTACATTATTTTTACCTTAGTTATTACAAAGTAATTGAACCACATAAAATGTTGTTATTAAATTAGGAGAGGTTAGAAACTATTTTGTTCCCATGGTCAGTTTGTTAATTTAAGCAACCAAATAATTATATGTTAAGGTTAATGAACTCATGGCAATGGAACTTTAGCACTAAATTAAAAATGACAATAATATTTACATCTACCAAATGGCATGAATAAAAAAAAAATCCATGATGCCTAGTAAATTTAAATCAAAAAGCAAGAATGACAGCAAAAATACTTTGCATCAAAATTTACAGAAAAAGTTGTAATTACTTTGCTTATACATAAAACTTGCATCAAATTATCAAATCAGAAGGGTTTTTTCCATCAGCTGGTAATGTAAGATTTTTTTACTTCACTAAACAAATAAACTAAAAGGGTTAGTGGGTTAAACATTAATTGGACTTAAGTTGAAATTCTCTTTAGTTTGTATTAGTAAAAAGCATAAAAGAAGTAATGAGAATTTATATTTTACATACCTGATGGCTCCCATGTGGGTCTGAGACCTTTAATTTATCAAGTTTATTGCATAACCAGTACTTCTGATTAAAAACAAAATCATGTTGACTGGAAAATTAATTTTTTAATCCAATTTATCTCATCAAATTAATGGTTTAGGCCTTTAGAGGTTTAATTTGGATCAAGGCTCAAAGACATCCTTCATAAATCAAATGTTAATTAACACATGTTTGGTTTAAATATCCTAAATGTTCCACATTTTTGTCAAGTTAAAATAGGCATTATAAAATCTAGTATTCCAGGCATTTGTCTAAAATTTGTTATAAGTCTTCCTTCTTTCAATCATTTGCACAACCAAATTATACACTCAAGAAAAAAAAATAATGTTTTTTACTGTTACTTTTTTCTGGTTATTTTAACTGATTGAGGTTTGATATTAATTACAAACTTTTACAAACAAAACAAAAAAAAACTATCCTTTTTATGACATTACAACTCATACAAAGATATTTTACAGTCTTTTTCTTATACATAATGTAATTCAAGAATTACCAAAAGAAAAAGAAAAATGCTTAAATTAGCAATTTTAAAAACTGAAAATGACTTCCACTTTGATGAGCAAATTAATAATTCCAAGAATCAACATTACAATGGAGCATGCAGGACATATTCACTAAAGGCCCAAAAAGCAGTCCCTAACCACATGAGATCCTTCAGGTACTTACCTTCAGGGCTGAAACAGATAAGAGAGTATGCCTTGCCTTCTCGCCTCTTGGTGCTTCTGGCTCTCCTAGCAAGAGGTCCTTTTTCCATCACGGGTGGAGCTTGAAGGGACAAGGATCGAGATGTGATGGGATGAGCAATGGGATTTTTCATCCCTGAAATACTGTCTCGGGAACTGTCTCGACGGGGGTAGTTTTCTCTGAAAATGAAGTCCGATCCACGTCTCTGGCTCAAATTGGGTGGGACTTCTGCTGTAAGTGAAGCTGCAGGGTTCAAAATAAATTTCTGCAGTTAACATCAAATTTGAATGATTCGTTTTAGTTTTTTTTCCTGTTTAATCTACGGTAAATTCTGATCATACAGTCACCTTTTTATTACTGTTTACCACACACCAACCTGTTACAAACAATTACTTTCTCTCATCTGATTACATATAATTAAAAAAACTCACTGTTTGTGTCATTTCTCTTGATTGACTTCCTCTTCTGGTCTTTTCCTGGCACACTATTGGCTGGTTTTCCTGTGTTTGTTGGCTTTGCGCCATCTTCTTGAACCTTTTCACTCTGAAATTCATCCTGGAAGGGACAACATAGAATATATTAGGAGATGAAAAGGACAAACATTATTAATTTAAGAGGGGTATTTTGGGGCATAGCTTGTATTCTGACAAGTTGCATGTATTTTTATTGTAGTTTTACTTCTGATTGGTCGAGAAAGTGGCACGAGATTTTTTAGCCAATCACAAAGCGAAGCAATGAAAAACCAAAGCAATTGTGTAATTACTTTTCACACTCAATTGAAAACTGCTCTATAGTGGATGAATCACATTTGAAAAGAAAGTTGGTATTTACTCTGTGAACTCACTTTACAATAATAGACATTCATGGGCAGACCTGACTCATACATGTAGCTGGTGAATCATGTTTCAAATCACGTTCTTTTTTATTAGCATTCATTAGATCACTCACTCATTCACTCAAAGTTCATGTAAGATCAGAGCAAAAGTAGTGCAAGACCAACAAAAAAAATTGAATGGGAGATGATTGGTATTGATAAGTACAAGTGCAAGCTAACAATAAAGTACATTAAAAAACCTACATCTTCCAAGTCCTCTTCATCTAATAATGATTTCAACTGTTCCTGTCTTTTCTCTTCTTGGTGATACGCAATGGGATCGCAAAGTGCAGCAGCAAAATCTGTGGAAAAAGTAATATTAGTGAGACCGCATTGTTGCATATAATTTGCAACAATTGTAAAGTGTTTTGATCAGTCAAACCCAGGGTTGTCATAAAGTTTCGAAGTAGCCGACTGTATTGTTGGAGTAGGCGGCCCACATTGGGGAAAAGACCATCTCTTCTTAAGAACAACCCAGCTGAGTAGCCGGCTGAGATAAGAAAGAAGGTGGTGATTTTCGCCGGCAGCCGGATACTTTTGACAAGCCTGCAAACCTGCCTGATCGAATACATTACAAGCAACCACACTAAAAACAAGACCAACCTTCAAAGCCTGATGGAACATAGTCCTTGGTGACAATGTGGACAAACAATGTTGGCAGACAGAGAGGCTGGTTTGATTCATTACGGAGCTTAATGTGCCGATAACCTGTCATAGAAAATGTGATTATGATTAATGGAAAAATACTTGGTTTCACAACCGTTTGTACAAATGTATGGCTTGACAGGCCAGCACCACCTTTCCACCTGTGTGATCTGTGGGAAGAAACCCTTCTGTCTATATAACATAATCCCACAACATTTAGCAGCAATCATAGTTGGCAGATTTTCCAAGGATGGATAAATGTGCAGTATCTCAGCCAAGCACAAGCTAGGGGCCCTTGTAACATTAAAAGTTTTAATCACAGAGGAATAAAAAACTTCTTGTTAACACACTAATAACACTATTATTTATTGCTTGTCTTTATTGCAATAGCAGCCACTTTAAAATTTATTGTGGTCAAGCAGCTAGTGCAAAAGGAGAAACTCTCTAGAGTTTCTATTCAGTACATGTCAAGAAAAAAAGATAAAATTTTACCAGTTTGCCAAGTATAGCTTTAAGTTGGATGCATGCTTAGTACATTTTAGGATTTCATCTACAGACTCAAAAGTTAAATGAACCGACTTTGATCAATACAGCATCCTAAACAGAAGCACAAGAAAGTACTGCTCCTTATACTTTTCATCTAAATTGTCACACTTTAGGATTTCATCCACAGACTTAAATATTACAAACACTTCATATGTCTGAAAGCTTTGAATTTGGAGGCACTTGGTAAAACCTTCTTTAAAACCCACCTGGACTTAGACCATCAACTGGCAAAATTCTCTGACCAATGAGCTGTTTGCCACCTTCTTCATAAACTGCTATTCTTAGAACTGCTAAACTGGGAAGAACCACCTGAAAGGTAAAATAAATATAACTATTCAGACTCAAACCAAAATATTGAAAGTTCTCCTACTGTAAATGACTGCAATATTAATATATATTTTAATGTAAGCTCTGAGAATTTGATGCTTCCTACTTTTTCTCAGAAATACCAGGGTTGTCCCTAACAGCCGGCAGCCGGCAGAATTAACCGGCTACTTCGGTGGTTTGTGCCGGCTACTTTTGTGATAAATATATATTTTTAAAGACAAATTATTTGTTTCTTTACTGGTGCTATCCGGGTACTTAGAAAATTTTGCCAGCTACTTGACAAGTTGTGGACAACCCTGGAAATACTGGAATATCTGACCCACATGCATGCCTCCCCTGTACTTACAGTCAATCACCACAGAAATACTTTTCAGGGTGCTTTCCATTTTCAGAACTGGGCAGCCAGAATGGTCAGTTCCTAGATAGCATATACACCATTCTGATGGACTTGTAGGTGAAATAACACGAGACTTCGTGTAGAAAGTTTTAATCAATGTCCCGAACTCTGTACATGATCTGACATTTCACTTAATGCTAATGTTCACTCGAACGGCCTAATTTACATATAACTGACGCACATATTTGTGTGCATGACCTGACATGCATATTATTACACCCTCCCTTTTATAAACTGAAATGAATTGAAATAAATTAACTGAATGAAAGATAAGTCCTTAAGCTAAACGCTTAAGTAAGAGCATAGTCCTGGAAACGCTTGGGCGCTTGACGGATGCGTTGAGATCTCCTTGGTACTTTGACAGGACTTGCAGGCACTTGCGATGCGGTTCGTGTTTCTAGAGGCGGTTGATCGCGTGTCTCCAAACGCGCATCTTCGCGTATTTCCGGTTGTGGCTGCTCGCGCGTTTCCTCGCGCGTCCCTGGTGCTGGCGGCACGGGTGTCTCCTCCTCGCGTGTCTCTGTGACGTGATCATCTTCCACTTTCACTTTACAGGGAGGAGGTTCGTTGGTCTTTCGAAGGTGAACTCTGTTCCTGCGGAGGATCCCGTGCGGAAGCTCAACCTCGTAGGATCTGTTGTCTAAACGACTCTTGACGACACCCTTTTTCCACTCCTTCTTTCCAGTCTGGAATGGCTTGACCCTTACAGTGTCTCCTGGCTCTACCGATTCCAGATCACGGGCGCTTCTGTTGTAGTAGCGAGCTTGCTGTTGCTGGCGTAAGAGGAGCTTGCTATGGGTTACATCTTCATCAGGTACGGACGGTTTGAGTAAGCTCGAGGACATCGGCAAAAGACTCCTGGTTCTTCTGTTGAGTAGTCGCTGGGCCGGACTAATTTGCATACTCGCTGGCGGTGTATTTCTATGGTCTAATAAGGCAAGAAATGTGTCTGATCCAGCCTTGTTACACTTCAGAAGAATTTTCTTGGCTTCTTTCACTGCACTTTCTGCTTTGCCATTCGATTGACTGTGATAGGGACTGCTGGTCCGGTGCTCGAAATCCCACTCTTTGGAGAACTTTAGGAAGTCACGCGAAACAAACTGCGGTCCGTTATCGGTGACGAGCTGCTCAGGAATACCATGTCTTGCGAAATGGGCTTTGAGCTTCTTGATCACGTAAACCGAAGACGTACTTCTGAGATAGTCAAGCTCGAAGAAATCGCTAAAATAATCCACTGTCACGAGATAGTTCTTTCCACTTAGCTCAAACAGATCTGCTGTAACGAACTGCCATGGCCGACTAGGTGCTTTATGACTGACCAATGTTTCCTTTGTTTGGCTTTGCTCGTACTCTCTACAAACTTCACATGTAGACACGTGATTGCGGATTTCTTTCGTCATTCCCGGCCAATACAGACACTCGCTCGCTCGGTTAAGACAACCGTTGACTCCAAGGTGGGGGTTGTGAATTCTTCTGAGGAGTTCACCTCTGGCAGCCTTGGGAACCACTACTCTTTCCCCTTTGAAGATAAGGCCATCCTGAACGGACATTTCGTCTCTCATATCGAAATATGGTGAGGCCAGGGGAGGCACGGCGTCCTTGTCTTCAGGCCAACCCTGCTGAATTACGGTCTTGAGAACTTGAAGGGACTCGTCCTTCTCTGTTTCCCGCTGAATTTGCAGGAGCCTAGCTTCGGATATAGGCAAATAACTCATCATGTTAATAGTCTCAAACTCTGATTCAACTTGCGTATACGAGGGAAGATACGCTCTGGACAGTGTGTCCGCTAAGAACATTCTGCTACCCCTTTCGTACTGCACCACCAAGTCGTACTTTTGAAGACGGATCAGCATCCCTTGTAATCTCTTGGGAGCACGATGAAGTGGCTTCTTAAAGATCGCTTCAAGTGGCTTATGATCAGTATGGACAACAGTCCTTCTACCGAACGTAAAGTCATTGAACTTTTCCACTGAGAACACAATCGATAACATTTCCTTCTCGATCTGCGCATAGCGACTTTCCGTCTCCGTTAAGGCTCGGCTTGCGTACGAGATTGGGTGCCCATTTTGCATTAAGGCTGCGCCTAATCCACTCTGACTGCTATCACACTGGATCTCAAGGGGCTCCGTGGGCTTGTAGTAGGCTAAAACAGGCGCTGATGCAATAAGATTCTTCACGTCGTTCCAAGCCTTCTCTTGCAGATCGTCCCAACACCATGCAGCATCTTTGTGAGTAAGATCTCGGAGGGGTTTCATGACATCAGACAAATGAGGTAGAAAACGGCTGACATAATTGACCATTCCATTTAGGCGTAGAACATCGTCTCGATCTCTTGGGCGTGGCATCTCAACGATCGCTCTAATTTTCTCTGGATCTGGCTTTAGGCCCTCTGTTGTTAGCAGGTGTCCATGAAATGGAACTTCCTTACATCTGAATTCTAACTTTTCAGCATTGAGCTTAATGCCTTTCTGCTGACATCTTTGCATGAATCCATTTAAATTGTTGTCATGATCAGCCTCACTCATGCCATGGATGAGAACATCATCTGCAATGCATTTTACACCAGGGAGACCTAGCAACTCTTGATTGAGGCGCTTCTGAAATACTTCACTCGAAACACTGAGACCAAATGGCAAACGCAGCCATCGATATCGCCCATATGGCGTAGTGAACGTGGTGAGCATGCTCGACTCGTGATCCAACTCCAGATGCCAAAAAGCAGAGGTCAAATCAACCTTTGTAAACACACGTGCATCTGTCAAGTCAGGTAACATATCGTCAATAACAGGAATTTGATAATGTTCCCTCTTCAAAACAGCATTAAGGGGTCTCGGGTCGATACAAACACGAAGCTCACCGGACTTCTTTACAGCTACAACAATCTGACTGACCCACTCGGTCGGTTCGTCAACAGGCGTGATGACCTTGAGACCTTCCAGTCTTTGGAGTTCCTCTTTAAACTTCTCTCGAACAGACACCGGTACCTTTCTTGCTGGAAGAACAACGGGTTTGCTATCCGGGTCAATTTGGAGGTGCACTTTTCCCGGAAGTGTTCCAAGACCTTTGTCAAAAACATCTGCATATTTAACTGTAAGATCATCACTGGCATCATCCACGACACTTACGAAGTTTTCCTTGTGAACGGTTAGCAGCTTCATTTTCTGCGTTGCATTTAAGCCAAGCAGAGGTGTCAAATCCTCTTTCACGACTAGAAATCTGACCTTGTACTTCTCCTCACTTTTGGGGTTCACGACTGGCAACGCACAGGTTCCAACAGGCTTGAGTTTGGCACCATTCCACATGACCAGCGTTTGCGAACATGGGGCTAGCTCTTGTCCTTCAGCACACTTGAGTGGTAAAATATTTGCACTTGCACCACAGTCAACTTGAAATTTAACAGGTTGCTGACTCACGAGCATTTCCGCAAATACACCCCTTCCTTTTACGGCTTGTACTCTTACGACGCTAATCTCTTCTAACTCCTCTTCACTCTCGATATTGTAAACGGAGGTTTTCTTTGTACACTTCTTAGCGAAATGATTCTTTTCCTTGCACCGCTTGCACGCTTTTCCCCATGCAGGGCATTTCTTTCTATCCAACTCATGGTCGTATCCACAGAACTTGCAAGAAATTTTCTTTGTTGATCGTCCGCCCGAAGTTTCAGCTCGAGGCTTCTTACTTGCTTTAACCTGATGAATGGTATCCGCCGGCTCCGATAACGATTTCATCTGTAACTCCGCCACCTCCTCGCTCCGACACACGTCGATGCAACGATTCAAAGTAAGATCTCTCATTCTTAGCAACTTCTTAGTGGTCTGCTCGCTCTTTATTCCAAGCACAATACGGTCACGGATTAAGCTGTCCCGCAAACAATCACAAAAGTTACACGTTTTCGCCAAAGACTTCAATTCAGCAACGAAACAATCAACCGACTCAGTTGGAAGCTTATCCCGCTTATTAAAACAATACCTCTCGTAAATCTCGTTAACTTCGCCGATGCAATGTTTCTCCATCTTACTCATGACAACGCGCCAATCATTTTGGTTTTCTTCTTCAGCGTAAGTAAAGGTTTTGATGACCTTCAAGGCGTCGTCCCCGATCGTATGTTTAAACATCGCTAGCTGAAATTCCGCGGTCTCCCGATCCAACCTGGAAATAACGAAATAGTTGTTGTACTTTTCCTTCCAAAGCTTCCAGTTTTCAGCAACTTCTCCGCTGTGTTTCAGATCAAGATACTGAGGTGATGAAATGTGATGAAGCATCGTAGATTGAGGCGCCAAAGTTTGCGAAGTTGCACCAGTTTGTCCATCGGAGCCTTGATCACCACCAGGCATGCTGTAGACAGTTTACTTCGTCGAACAGCAAAACAGATCCGCTGCCACCATGAAATAACACGAGACTTCGTGTAGAAAGTTTTAATCAATGTCCCGAACTCTGTACATGATCTGACATTTCACTTAATGCTAATGTTCACTCGAACGGCCTAATTTACATATAACTGACGCACATATTTGTGTGCATGACCTGACACGCATATTATTACAGTAGGAACAGGTCTTTTCAAAAGGTTAGCCTGCATGACAGGCGCTTTATGAGCCAAGCGGGGCGAGCGAAGCATTTCGCGCGAAGCGCAACACGAGCCCGAAGCGCGAGACGAGGGAAGGAAAAAAAATAAAGCGCCTGTAGACAGTCCATTGTTCTGGCTCTTCCACAAATCCTCGACCGTTCATCTGGTAGACGGTAATGCTGATTGGTCTATTTATACCACGTGATGATGATGTGTGAGATCAATTATACCAAATGTAAACAACAAGATAAAAACAAAGCTCTCGCTCGTGTTGTAAAATTTGTGTTTCCTCGACTGGAACATTCATCAAACCTTGGATTTCCTCCTGCAGTTGTTATAAAAGGTGACAGGCCAAGCACAAATCCTGCTTGTCGCTAAAAGCATTTTAGCCCAGCTTTAGAATAAGTCTACCCCAAGTACGTGCCTGAGAGATTTTTCCTTTCTGATCTTAGATAAAAATATCTAGCTGTGATACTGACAGGAGGAATTTACGCTTTCCAGAGCCGTTTAGAATATTTAGCTACGCCGTCGTTTGCTAGCTCTAGCTCTTGGCATAACAATGTTTTTTTTTTCTCAATTTGAAAGAGTTGTAAGATCCGGAGTTACCACTAAAGTAGGAGTTATTCGCTGCTTTATAGGATCAGCTCATTTCTGAGTTCGTGATTTAATGCGAGCGCAAGTTTGCGGTTAGCATAACTTGCGATATAGATCGTGTTTTGATTGGTTATTTCGAATTCACTGCGGTCAGTTAATAATTGGTGGGAATTGGTGGGCGGAAGAGCCAGAACAATGGACTGTCTACAGGCGCTTTATTTTTTTCCCTCCCCTCGTCTCGCGCTTCGCGCTCCTGTCGCGCTTCGCGCGAAATGCTTCGCTCGCCCCCGCTTGGCTCATAAAGCGCCTGTCATGCAGGCTACAAAAGGTGGATGGCGCTATCCACCGGTTAAATCACTGTCCAGCGGATAACAAAAAGGATTTTGTTAATACTTATCCATTGGATAGTAATTTATCCGGTAGATAGCGCTATCCACATTTTGAACAACCGGGGCCAGGTTCGCAGTGGGTTCTTACACACAGGTTTCACTGTATAGTCACTCATTTTCCAGTAATTTCTAGTCCAAGGTTAACTCTTTTTTATTGTTTTATTCCTATTTAATACTATCATATATATCGTATTTTGTTACTATTTTATTTCAAATGAGATATATTTTATTACTATTTTACCCGACTTAGAAAATAGGGAAGCTATTTTAGTTCTGTTTTCATTTTACTTCAACATGGTTTTAAAGCAAGATTGAATAAGGTGGTGTATTTTATCACTATTTTACAAAATAGGCTATTAATTTTTACCCCTATTTTAAAACCACAAATGATGTCTTTAATAAAATAGTGAAAAAATATACTGTGGTTTATCCTGTTTTCTCAGATAGTCAAAATGGTTCACCTTTTCCTTTCCAAAATAAAACACATGTGCATATGGACACTTTTAGCTTTTAGTACTTTAGCTACTTTTAGTAGAATTTTGTAAAGTAATGGGTACAATGTTCCTTGGATAAATTGGCAATGTTATTTTGTAACAGCTGCTACATTACTGTATAATTATAATGTTTATTTCAATTAAGTGACAGAATAAAACATAAAAAATACAGGTTGTCAAATGTGGCTTGGATTCACCTGGCCCTATTTTATTGATATTTTAAGGTTTTTTTCCCAATTTTTATCCTATTTTAAAGCTATTATACTTTGAGTGTGTTTTTTAATGTCTATTTTTGCACTATTTTCTACTCCATACCATGTGCTTTGGGCCCTATTTTTAAGTTATTTTAATCCTATCTTTAAATATTGTTTGTAGCAGGCTAAAAATAGAGAAAATTAAAATAGGTTTAAAATAAGCTGACATGCCTATTTTAAAGCTATTTTAGTTGATGATTTAATCCTATTTTTCACTATTTTTTGTTGCAGGCTAAAAATATAAAAAAATAGGTTTAAAATAAGACAACATACCTATTTGAAAGGTATTTTAGTTGATGATTTTGTCTGCTTTTTCTACATTTTAAACCTATTTTATAGCTATTTGGTTTTGGTGAGTCTTTACATTTCATCTATTTTAATCTTATTTTTCAGAAAATATCAGTTATTACCACTATTTCATCTCTACTTAATGGTCTTTCTCCTTGTCTGAAGGAAAAGAAGCAAATGATTTGTTCTACTTTATCATTGATGATATATCATTGACTTCATATAATTTTTCATTTTCTACATATTTTAGTCATCAACCTGTTACAACAAATACTGGTCCCAAAAATCCTGAATTTTGTTTGACATCTCCGGAATTAAAGTTTTTACATCCTATTTTTGACCCTATTCATAATGTATTTTATAATTTTTAGATACTAGACAATGCTAGTTCAATCCTATTACTTTCCTATTTTAAACCCATTATTTTGAAACAAAAAATAGCCTTAAAATTGGAGAGGTAATGTAAAATAGTACAACCACCTTCTCTAATTCTTTTAACATGCAGCCACATCTTACCTTTTTGAACACAAAAGGCTCCTCATCATAGACTGGGTTAATGGTGTTATTTGGTACCACTTTAGTTTTGTACTTTCTTCTGACAGTGTCTGCTGGTAAACCATACATGTCTACTTCAACATAAGTGCCAACCTTCTTATCAGAAAGCCACTGCCCAGAGATAACCTAATGAGAAACCATACAAAGAGCAGAATTATTTTACCGGGTACATTATAAAATGTTCAAATTAAGAAATGGGCACACTATGATTGGTCAGATTGAGTTCATTAGATCTCGATAAAGCATGCACTTTATGCATGCATGTGCTTTCCGAGTTATCATGCACACAGCCTTGCCTACATCATCATCAGTGTAAGCCCTCGCAACTAATGGGACATTTTGTGAAGGAAATACCAGTTTACAAACTTTCTCCTTGTGCATTGCTGAGTTATAAAAAGCCTTGGGAATTTTATAAAACACTCAAGAAGTGCGAAAAATACTCGCTTGTGGCTCGTGCTTCTCTAGCTAGGCACTTCTCTTATGTTTTTTTTTTTAATTCCTACGTGCCTAATATTTCACTCAACAATGTCCTCAGGTGTTGCATTTACTATTGCCTTTAGTTATAGCAATTGATTTCCTTGGGGGGGGGGGGGGGAGAATGTTCATTGGGAGTGTGTTGACTGAAAGTTTAAAACTCCCTTTCAGTTCCCATTTCTCTTCCATTTAAGACTCAGCCAGCAAAAATCAACCATCCTGAAATCTGAGCAAAATGGCTTTTGGGGGCAGCACATTCCAATATATCTCCTGTGGGGACACATGATTATCAAATAATTCAGTTTAAGTTGCTGAAACCTATTTATTGATGCATTGCTTACATTAACTTTTTCAATCACACTTTTCGGCAGTAAAGATTTAACCACTTTCTATGACTTTTGGCATCCATTTGAATATTAAGAAAATATTTCTTTTTTGTGAGAGGATATTTTGAGCATATTTTTAAAACCTCATTTTGAAAAAATACTCCATAATTTTAAAATGCAATGACTCCATCAAATAAGCCTCAGAGCTCTCAGGTTTTGTATCTGCATCTACATGTTTCACGACAATCATGGCAATAGATCTCACTGCACAAAATGCTGGTAAAATCTACTCTGAAAATGCGAGTTGCATGGTCATGATTGTCATGAAACTTGCAGATACAAAACCTGTGAGCTCTGAGGATTATTTGATGAAGGAAGGAAAATTTCCATCAATTCACATTTTAAAATTGCAATCTTTAATTTTTTGACAGGAGGTTTTAAAAATAATTATGCTGATGTCTCAGAAGTTTTTACTCCCACAAAAAATAAATAACATTGTCTTAAAATTCAAGCATTCTTAAGTTAGGATGCCAAAAATCTTAGAAAAAAAGGAAAACAATTTCAGGCCACCTTAAACTAGTAAAAAGTAAAGTAGTTTTGTTGAACCTCTACTAGTAAACACCTCCCATAGCTCTCTGTAACATTGTCAGCGTCAATGTAGAGATACCACAGTTCAGTTTACAGTTCAAAGTATGCTATACCTTAACTGTGACTGCACCAGCAATAATTCCATCAACTGTCGACTCAGCAAATGGGTCAAATGATTTATCCGCACGACACATGAAACTAGGCTTAAGGATATACCTGTTAGAGTCAAAGAGTAAAAAACAGTTGATTTAAATTCAATAACACAACAGAACAAACATAGGGTTGTGTGGAGGCGCAGCAGTGTAGTGGTGAGTACAATAGACTTCGGATCTAAAGGTCAGTGGTTTGAAGCCTGGTCTCAGCTATTGCGTTGTTTCCTTAGACAAGAAATGTTACTCCACATTGTCTCTTTCCATCTTGGTGTATAAATGGGTACCGGCAATAAAATGCTGGAGGTAGCCCTGCGATGGACTAGCATCCTATCCAGGGGGGAGTAGCACTACTTCTAGTTGCTTCATGCTACAGAAACCAGGTTAAGCTCTGGCTGAGTGGGCCACCTGTGGCTCATGCACAGCACTACCCACACCTTTACCCTTGCCTTACCCATGAAGTAGGTAAGGTAAGTTATATATTGCTATTGTTTCCATTTAAAGAAATAGGAAATAATTATGTCCTCACACATTTTGTATGTGTCAACTAGTTTTGTCTGGGGTTGTAACAGAGAATGTTTACTTACCCACATCGACCATTATATTCGAATATTCCTTGATTTAACATCATAGGTAAGTCTGCAAAAGAGCAAATTTCAAAGGATAAGGTTGATGAATTACATAGCATTCACAACAGACTCAAACCTACCAACCACATAAGAAACAACATGGAAATTCTTTTAATTACCTAAAGTTTGATAATTGAGCGCAACTAACTGACATCCTGCATTCCAGAAAATCTGTACAAGAAATGAAAAAAAAAAAAATGATACTGTTAGCAAATCCTTTGTTCACGAACTCTGTGAGCATAATTTTCTGTGAGGCCACTAAATAAATGTTGTTTATCAAAAGTCCCAGTAACTTTTCAGGCCTGAAGCTATAGTTTAAAATCAAAATCTATAAAATAAAAAATAATAGTGGTGTAGTTTTAACCTGCAAATTAGCCCGACTTGATTTGTCGATTTAGAATTTTATTGCTTAGCTTTCAAAACCAACAAAATTTGAATCTTTAATATAACACTGTGAACATAAAATGGCTTTCTGGGCCCGAAAGGTTATCAGTCTTAGCATCTTGCCAGGCAGGTCTCAGCATCTTGCCAGGCAGGTCTCGGCATCTTGCCAGATAGGTCTCGGCACCTTGCCAGGCAGGTCTCGGCATCTTGCCAGGCAGGTCTCGGCATCTTGCCAGGCAGGTCTCAGCATCTTGCCAGGCAGGTCTCAGATTTTGAAATAGAAATAAACATATTTGAAAAATAAAATAAAATGTTTTAAGAAAGTGTCAAGTAAATTTCTAGCAACGACGTTTCGGGCTTGGCCCTTCATAAGGTTGATGAAGATTTGACCATTTGTCACTCTTTATTGAATTTGCCCTAGTTGAACAATAATTATTTATTCAACTATTGAATGCTTAAGTGAAAACAAAATGCACTCACCTGGGGCATGTAATTCTCTGATCCAACTCGTGTTCCCCTGGGATAAATTCTGCTAAGTTGGCGCTTATTATAACTATTTGGAGTTAAGAAATATCTATTTTACCTGGCTTATTGCATGCACTAATGACAGTAGCTTAACATTAATAATGTAAACCCTCAAGAAAAGTGCAAAACCAGTGGAAGGGGCAAAAGGAGGCAGAGGCTGGCAAAAATGTTATTAATAAGATTGTGGAAAGAAACAAAAAAATTTACCTGGAGCCATCATACTATAACTCTCAAACCAAAGTGCTACACAATGGAGAACTTACACAGCCTTTTTCTGTGAAGACCGCAGTTTGCCAGGGCTACATTTTATCACCCATTCTGTTCCTTTTGGTTGTGGACTGGATAATGAAGACCACAACTGAAGGCTACAGGAATCCAATGGTCCCTTCTCTCAAAACTACATGACCTGGCTTTTTCTGATGATATTGTCCTCCTTTCCCACAGGCGCGAACATGCACAGGAGAAAGTCCAGTCACAGGCTACAACCTCAGGAATGACAGGTCTCATCACCAAGAGAAGTAAGACCAAGACAATGCGAATAAACATCACAAAGGAAGAACCAATCAAACTAGAAAATGAGACCATAGAAGATGTCACTGCCTCTGCCTATCTGGGAAGCGTGATGGCTATTGATGGAGAAACAGAACAGAGGTAATGGCGAGGATTGACAAAGCCAGAAGAGCTTTCCTTATACTAGATCTAAGGTAATATTCCTGAAGACCAAACTTTGCGACATTTAATAACAATGTAAAGACTGTCTTGATGTATGGAGCCGAATCTTGGAGAGTGACAAAAAAACATCACAGACAAAGTTCAAGCCTTTGTAAATTGATGCCTCACTATTATCTGTAGGGTTAAATGGCCAAACACCATCAGAAACAAAGATCTCACTAAAGAGAGGATGTTTATCCAAATCAGAAGAAAAAAGTGGAAACAGATTGGTCACACTCTAAGGAAACCACACGACAGCGTAACCAGGGACGCTCTCTTCTGGAACCCGCAAGGGAAAAGGAAGCATGGAAGGCCTAAAAATAACTGGAGGAGGTCAGCCAAACAAGAACTGAGGCAGATAGGGTCACGATGGAATGACATGGAATGCAGAGACCAGGATCAGGACAAGTGGTAAGAAACAGTAGATGCCCTATGCTCCTCCAGTCTGAGGAGCGAAGGGGGATAAGTAGGGAAGAAACTCATTAAACCTTTATTTCTGTTGTGATTTCTTCAAGCATTATTGCTGATTTTATAAAGCTCTTCCCTTCAGTGCCCTCTTCAAGCCCTGTTGTTTATATATACATACGGTCGAACCTCCGCTAACGGACACCTCCCGTTAGGTGGACACTTAGTCGTGGTCCCAGCCACATACAAACACTACATTTTTAACCTCCCATAAGCGGACACCTCTCTTAAATGGATACTTTTTCTGGTCCCGATGGTGTCCGTTTACCGGAGGATTGATTTTTATTTTATCTCTTGTACATGCAGTTCAAGGATACTTGACAAATTCTACAGGACTTTCTTTAAGGATGACTGTGGCACCAGTTTCCACAAATGATGACATTTCAAAGCTTCTGTTGATCTCTGTTGAGAAAGAAGTAGGTCTTTAAAGTCTGAAGTGTCAGCCATCACCTCGCCTCTACCCCAACAGGCAAGACCCTGGACCCATGGGAGGGGGAGCAGACTTTGACACATCAAACTCAGGGCTGTCATCAGTAGCCAGCAACCAGCTATCATGGCCAGCAACTGCAACTTGAATATGACCAGCAACTCATACAGTCTTTCCTCAAGGAGGCTATGTTGAATCAAAGGCTCCTGTGAGCCAACCAGTGAATACAAAATGCTAACAGCAATGTAATATTGCAGGGTTTTTTTTGGAAATTAAATGTAATGACTTTTGATAAACACACACACAAAAAAAAAACAGTAATAATATTAATATTTTTTTCAGTTTAAAAAAATCTGTCCTGGGTGCAAATCAAACTCGTGTCCTTCAGCTCCGGTCCCTCCAGCTCTATTGTCCCATCATTTACCCACTACACTACCTAGGATTTGGCTTATCACCAAGGCCAAATTTTGTTATTTCAACCAAGATATGCGGAAAAATTAAACATCTGAGTGATGGATTGAAGGAGTGGGTGAGTGAGTGAATTTGCTATTGTCTCCGATAACCTGTTCATTACGCTATTCATATTCCCGGGTTAAAAATGACTAGAGGACAACAACCATTGAAGGCGATCCTGGATTTATGGCCACCTACTGTCCCTGTGTAGCTGATTTCCTCAAAGCTTAATGACAGCCCTGCAGACTATGTTTTATAAGAAGGTGCTGACCAGCAGATCATGATTATTTTCTTGATCCCCGGCCAGAACAAGATCCAAAAACAGGTATACTTACTTTCAGAATCTTCAAAGCTTTTAAAGTGAACAGGCTGGATGTAGTTCACAAGAGCAGACAGTTCAGTCTCTGGTGCTACCTCATCTTCATCCTGTGTTTCATTACAGGAAAAATGCAGCAAATTATTAACCATAATTAATGAACATGACAGAGATGTATGGCTTGCTTGAACTCAAACCTCCACCATTTTGGAACATGCTTATGAGAAGGGATACTATATCCACTTTAGAACAAGGTTAATTTTATTGGCTGTGACTCACACTGGTACACCCATTGGATTGAAGAGGCCTTTCACATCAGACTTCACCCTTACAACATCAACAGGGACAATGGAATTGAAATTCCTGAAACACAACAGCCGATTGGTACTATCGCAGACCTCATGGCCAATAAGGGAGCAATTTTTAAAAGGAACAATAAGGATTCAAATCCACCAATCACATATAACCAGTTATACAGTGTCACAACCAATCAAACCCATCGCTTGATGAAGACCATCAGCTAGTGGTCAAAACGTTGTGATCCACATCTAGAGTGACGACATTGTAAGACAAATGATAAAGAAAGTCATCACTTAATACCATCCGCACACTCAAAACATTTTCTAACAAAATGAGAAGAAAACTGATTCTATACCAAAAAAAAACAGCTGAACAATTAACTTACTTTGTCATTATCTGGAATGTTATTGTTTCCATTTTCAGTTGGTATCTCTCCATCAACAGCTTCTACTTTGCCATCAGGACTGGTCACTGATGTATTGCCTTCAGCTGCAGATTTGTCTGCATCAACACCTGGTATGCAACACAAAATTAGGGAAGCATTATAACAAGTATACTCAACAAGAACCAACCTTGTGTAACTATCGGCCAACATTTCTACCTGAGAACTGCCAAAACTGTCAGGAAACAGTCGGCCAACAGTTGGTTATTTGTCAGCCAACTGTTGATCATTTGTCAGCCAACAGATATTTTGGGGAGCTGTTCGTCAATTTTACCCAAAATTTAATGGACTAAATATTTGAGACGAGAGTTAATATTCTGTGTGCATGACGCTTGCATTGATAGCAAAATGGCACACTGTAATGTTGGAATCTACTCCTGATAGAATGGGGGCTATACCAACAAGACACCATCTTTTTAGGTAGGGAGAGGGCAATACATAAAGAGACCACCAGTCTTTTTGTAAAACAGAGGGTCCAGTCCAAGTACAATGTAGTTTTGACCATTTCCCTTACATGTCAGCAATATATTAAACAAGTGTTTTTACAACAAGTAAAATGACAACAAAACCTCATCAAAATGAAAACAGACATCTACAAGACTATTTGGGCCAAAGTTGCCACCTATGCAGATGTTCTTCGGGCACGAGGCTGAAATGCATGGAGGAACAATTATGTGTGCTGTCCCCAGAAGATGTCTGCGTCAGAGGCCAGTGCCATCATTAAAATTAAAACTGTACATTAGGGTGCAACCAAAAATTGATGAAATTGCACTTAGTTCTTAGAAGCAACTAGCAACTCTCAGTTCTACTTTTGCAAGGGCGAATGTATTGTGCTCCCATATAACTCTGGAGAGCATTATGTGGTGAAACCAACAGTACACTACTACCTAAGTTTGAAAATGGAATTATGAACATAAATAAGTACAATTAATATTATTACTCTTTTGAGTGTGCTACACCTTAATTTCTTAGAAGTATACCTTCTTCACGTTTAGCTGGCTTTTTCTTGTTCTTTATCACTATTTTTCTCAGCAGTGCTTTGGGATGTGGAAGAGTCTTTCCTTCTTCAAGCTATCAACATACAACCAAGAAACCAGAAGGTGAAATATAAGTCAGAACTGGGCACAAAAAAAAACATAAACAAAGCACAAAAGAAGCGACCCAAGTGACTTACAGGATACTCATCCAAGGGTTTATCAAGGAGCATGTCTCCAAAAATACTAACACAGTATGCTGCCATCTTAGCCTGTTGTTTGGGACTAAAAACAAATACAACAGATACAGCTGTCTTAGGAATAAAATAGTAATCCTGTTTTTTTTTTTGTCATTATATTATTATTGTGAAATGATATAATTATATGAAATAAATCATATATGAACTGCGGAAATGAAATCAAATGAAGAATGATCCTCGCGGTTGTGAACGCAATTTAAGCAATTGCGAAAAGAAGCCTGAAAAAAAATTCAGGACTTCAATGGGGTTTGAACCCGTGACCTCGCGATTCTGGTGCGATGCTCTACCAACTGAGCTATGAAGCCACTGGAATCACGAGGTCACGGGTTCGAACCCTGTTGAAGTCCTGAATTTTTTTCAGGCTTCTTTTCGCGATCATTCTTCATTTGATTTCATTTCCGCAGTTCATATATGATTTATTTCATATATATCATTTCACACTTACTCCTTTCACGGGAACATATGAACCTACAATTGATCTGCTCCCAACGTCAGTGGCTTCATAGCTCAGTTGGTAGAGCATCGCACCGGAATCGCGAGGTCACGGGTTCGAACCCCGTTGAAGTCCTGAATTTTTTTCAGGCTTCTTTTCGCGATTGCTTAAATTGATTTATATTATTGATATATTATTATTGTATGTAATAATTGAAGGGCTCCCTGCAAGAACGTCCTGAGTGCGTTTTTGGAAAATTTTCACAGAAATCTTGCATTTTTGGCCTCCAAAGGGACTAACTTGCCAAAATTATGACTAGATCATGTAAATATGACTGAAAGGATTTAAACCAGGTCAACAAATCTTCTATCTTCGAACAGAATAATTTTTTATTTTGGATGTCCTGGGAGCCATAGGGTGTCATAGGGGCCCAAAACATTTTCTCAAAGATGTGGATTTTCTTCGTATCCCCATTTTGGAGCTGTTTTAAGTACCTTAACAATAATAAATCATTAATTTGACAAAACTGTGCTATAAAGGCCTAAAACATACAATTTTAGTGAAAGTTACCAAAAACGCACTCAGGACTTTCTTGCAGGGAGCCCTTCAATTATTGTTTTATACATTAATTTTATTATTACCTTGAATGATTCTACAAGGGATGTGTAAAAATTTTAGCATGTAAATAATTGCATAATTCAGCCCACGGGCTGTGATGTGATTTTAAATAAACTATCTTATCTTATTATCTTATTATTATCTTATCTTATTAGTAAAGAGTTAACCTTTAAAGCCAAACTAGACTGATCAGTATCTAATTTCCCCTTGCAATATCACTACAACATCAAGCATACAGGAAATGAGAATTAAGGAAATGGTCACCATAGATATATTAAACAGTGCTCGACCTTATCTTTTTGGTTTACTAGTCCTTGGGCTAGTGGGGTCTGAAATTCAATAGCCCTGGACTAGTGGACTACCGCTAAGGTCAAGCACTGTATATGTACAAGTTTGATTAGTTCTTCCAACTAGTACCACAAAAAATGTAAGGAGGCCAGTTGGGAGAATTTTTACGTTAATACAGGGGCTTATGATGTTACCTGCAGTGATTCTCAAAGGAGAGAATAATCGGGTACTCTGATGTTTTAAATGCACAATCTGCAATAGCTTCTATAACATCCTGTTACAAAAGAATACAATGATCATACATTCTATGTACATGAACTTCAAGGTAGCTCTAGATAAAGTTCAGCTGGCCATTTGCTGGCCTGCATAGCAGGCATAATTTGGGGATAGGGGTACTGGGGAGAGAGGGAAAGGATGCCTGCAATAAAGACCCCCTTTAGTTCATTTCTGTGAATGCTGGCAGCTGCAAAATTCCGATTGGCTAATTTGTGCTGGACGGTAAACATAGTAAATTCCCACATGAAGTCAGCCATGCGTAAAAAGTGCGCCCATTTCTGATTGGTCAATGTATTGACAGTTGACATAATTTGATTACCAGAAAATCCATGGGTGTAATGCGAATTGCCCTGTTCTTATAGCAGGTGTTCCTTCCCTTCTCCCCTTCGTTTACACCTGTCATGCAAGCTAGCAATTTCCTACAGGCTGGCAACTTGGAGTATTGCTACTCCCTAGTGGTGTAACGATTAATCAAATTCTCGATTTAATCGCGATTATGACCATTCGGTTCGATTCACAATTCTTTGCTTACATGTTTTGATTTTTTGGTTCGATTTTTGCATACCTTTTCCAGGGTGCCCTCAATGAGTTATTATATTGTGAAATCAGAATTCAGAACTTTTTAAAATTTGCGTTTTTGATTGACAAGCAAAGGCGTTTGCAGTTTGTGCACCATTTTGTGTTGCCCGGTAAAATTGCTGCCTTTCTACCACCCCTTGAGAATTTCTAAATAAGGCAAACCATGTGCAACACGCTCATTGTCCATTCTCAAACATGGCGATGAGCGACCAAGCAATCGTGATTCTGCCTGCATCTTTTAGATCAGCTGTGTGGAAATATTAGCGTAGCACTTGCCAGGCCGAAGGCCTGGCTGCGCAGCTCCATACTCATAGAACCTACGCCGTGATTTTTCATTGTCATGGCTAGCGGAATGTTTCGCGGGCGCGTGTCCGCCCGCCGCCCGCCCGCCGTGTTGGAACAACATCCGGGATCTTGAAAGCAAGGCTTTGTTTTTCGCGCGGCCACACAGCCGTGAGCTCGGTAAACACTTAAGTTGTTTTCTTGTGCCTAGCGGAGAATTAAACTCGTTATTTTCCTGCATTTTTTCGCGGTTTGCTACTCAAGACAGGGATACTAATTAAGGTATACTCAGAAGCCGCTTTAGTGGAAAAAGACGAGCTTTCAGGGATAAAATCTTGCTTCGAGGAACTTCATGTATTACATTTTTATCAATGCGGGAGATGATTTCAGAACCAGAAGCGGAGATTTGAATTTCCAAGCAAGCGAGGAACTTAAAAGGTAAAACAGATTACAGTTTTCGATGAGAATTTATGTTGATATCAATCTGTGAGTGACTTGTTATTAGTGTTATTGTTAGTTTTGGCGAATTGATTTTAAAACGTCCCTATCTCTTGAATTTCATCGAAGAAAGCTTGAACTCGATGAGCTATAATTACATGGTACGCGTTTTGCTTTTAAACGTAAACTAATGGAGATTTGAATAAATTTTTTCGAAAGAAGATTGTGTTGTCCATTTTTATGTGTTTGTTCATTCATTATATAGATTGAAAAGCGATTTTATGTAAACAAAACAAGACTTGATTTTATAGTACAGTTCTATCTTCACTCGCATCGCCTTTTAATATGCAAATATGTTTGTGTATTTTTGCAATTTTTGATTTTCAAATCAGTTTCTCGGGCAATTTTTGACAAACATAAACTGTATTTTATTCGGAAACTAGTGGTACTATTTATTCTAGACAGAGAAAAGTTGTTTTTGTGAACTTTTGTACGGTCTATAAAAATGTACTGTGCAGACGGTCGCGTAATACTGTTTTTGAGAATTGCTAAAATTGAAAATAGCCCCTTCGTCAATCATAATTCTTGTGCTTCCAACCTTTCACCCTAGTTAAGTTTCACCTTAGTTAAGCTTGTTCAAAGTGCGACGCTGTTAGGCTTGGGCTATCTATATATATTATGGTTTTCCAACTAAAGACGGTTCAACAGAAAAGTCTAAAACTATCTGCAAGAAACATTTGCATAATCGAATCAAACTATTCGAAATCGAAAGGCAATAATTGAAATTGAATTGAATCGCAGGAATATGAATCGTTACACCCCTACTACTCCCTCTGCATGAAGTGCTCTAGTCTATAACAAGGTTGCCCCAACATTATATCAAATGAATAGTTTTTTATAGGGGTTAGTTTCTACAGAAACTGTGGTGCTGCATTAGTGGGGAGTGAAACATGAAAATCTGGTATAATCTACTGAGTTGATAACTATACTGGTCACCTTAACCCTTTAAGCCCCAATAGTGATCAACATCAAATTTCTCCTTGTAATATCAATGCATAATCAAAAGAGAGGTCATGAGAATTAAGGAGATGATCACCCAAGATGAATGCTCTTGATAGTACAACTTCTCCCCACTGCTCCTATAAGAAATGTATGGGGACAAGAAAGGAGAATTTGTACTTTGATACTGGGGGATTGAAGGGTTAAAGTAATGCTTTGAGTGTTAGCTCTTTGTCAAAGCAAATTTTGTGTCTCTCTATAAAGCCAGACATCTTTGGTACCAGCTCTGGCTGTCCGCCTTAGAGAGGTGTCTACGTTGTAGAGAATTAAGTTTAACAGATGAACAAGTGAAAATAGCTGGGACAGGTGACTAATTTCCGACGATTCTTAATTAACTCCGACATGGCATTCATATAAAACAGGCTTTATAATTTTAGTTTACTTTTTTTTAATAGTTAGTTATATTTTTAAATTATAGAAGATTAATTTACATACATAGTTTCTTATTAAGTTGTAGTTTATATTAAATTGTTAATGCTTGATGTATTTATCGTGTTTTTTAAATAAAGATGATGATGATGATTGTATGAAGGACCAGCCAACCACTGATCCATGTCTGCCCAGGGGCGTATGCATGAGGGGGTTCGGACTAACCCCGTCTCGCCGTTTAATGCTCCATTAAATCTTTTTTTTTTATCCCCTTTCCTCGCCACCTGGCTATTTGGCGTGGTTAGATGGGACATGTCTTATGATGTAACCCCCCTCTGCAAAATCCTGCGTACACCCTTGCTGCCTTGGTTAGGACAGTCTAGACTTTAAACATCTGAGCTTTGGGCTCCTTGAAATAATGAACAGCCTTTACTTAGTGTAATCTCGATAGTCAACTGAAAACTAATTAATTATCCAACCTTGAATGAAATTTCAGTGCACAGAGTCATTCCATGTGTAATAACAGGTTCTAGCTCTTCTGTTTTTCCATCCCAACAATCCAATTCTATGCAACGACAGCCAGCCAATAGCACCTGCCTGTACATTTCTACTGATGATTTTCCAGTAAGCTGATGACCTTATTATTAACATTAAAACAAAAACATGATAAACAACCTCCATATAGAGCAGTTTTCAATTGAGTGTCGAAAGTAATTACACAATTACTTTGGTTTTGCATTGCTACGCTTTGTGATTGGCTAAAAAATCTTGCGCCACTTTATCGACCAATCAGAAGTAAAACCAAAACCAATCGTGACTTGCTCGCACGCGTTTTCCCGCGCTTGGCGATTCCGACATGTAATTGCTTCGAGCTCTGATTGGTTCATTGGATTGTTTACGACTGCTGTGATTGGTCAGAGTAATTACTTTGGTTTTGGTTTTACGACACTCAATTGAAAACTGCTCTAAGCCATACTTTTAATCAAATCAAAATCACTTTATCCGCCTTCAATCATTCGTTACATTTGTTTGTTTGTACATGATAGATCAGATAGGGCAGGAGAGCCAGCAAGCTCTGCTGAGCTTTTAAAAGATCCCGCATAATAAAGATCCCTGCTTTAAGAATCAAGCACAACAATCCACAACAGTAAAAGTACAAAGTAGCATGTGGTTGCTAGCAGATGTAGCCTATAAACACAAAAAATGCATGGTAGTTAAATGAAATGCCTTTTCTACTTTCAAGAACTTCATCTAGTTGGTCAGCTGTTCACAAAATAAAATAAATGCTTTCGCAATGCTTTCGCTTTTTTAAAAGTGTCACCTGGAAGCTGATATTTCTCTAAAATTCTACTAAATTTTACTGATGTAACATTCCTCAGATTTTCTAAAATTATTTTTGATGCATAAAATTCTCCTTAAAAATTGGAATTTTGTATCTTTAAGCCTGGTGGTCACTGTCGGGAGGTGACCATTAGTGGACGTTCATCTGTAATTCAAATTGATTGCTCATGTTTTATACTGGTGACAATTACCTGTTAGATATGTGTTGTGCGATGAATTGACAAAATAATGAGATAAAGGATGAGACATATCTTGATGAAGAGAGAGGCGATCATGGTTGATGATAAAGTTATCCTCGCTCATAAGATATCTTGTGAGGCCTTGCACAGAAAAGTGCCCTGAAAATGAATGTGTGAAGTAGATTGTTAACTTCAAGGTATTATCATAATTCAATTTCTGCATGAATTAAGCCCAACATATGCTTCAGTCTGTTGTCTACATCACATACACCTAAAAAACACAGCATAAAACATAAATGATACGACATGGCTCAGTTGTCAGTATTTAAGATCTATTCCTTCCTAAAAGATTTAGAGGGTGATTTTGTGCAGACTGTGTGTTATAATAATTTGTAACTTATCTGAGAACACAAAAAGCTTTTTCTACTTCCCAGAAACCTTTTGGTTGTATCAATCATTGATTTTATACTTTACAACGTTTTTCCAATCAGGGGTGCTTACCATTAAGCCAAGAAAACTGGTATTTTTGGTTGGAAAGCAAATGGCAAGGTTGATTTTCCGAGATTTCCAGTTGGAACAAGTGGACAACGTTCAGAGGTTGTCCCGCAATTCCGGTTGGGACGATTCGACTGGAATTTTCCTTACCATTTGAATTTAGAAAAAATTAAAATTGCTAAATTGAGTTAACGGTCTGGATACCAGGACGGAGAAATGGAAAATTTAAATGGTAAGTGCAATCTCGTCGGTTGGTCAGTAAATTTGGAAAATCGCTTACCATTATGTAACGGTAATCCCAACTGGTTTTTTCCTACAAATGGTAAGCACCCCAGGTGTACACATGTATCTATGTACAAACTTGGTAGATTGACAGGAACATCTGTCATCAATACAGGCTTAACATTCTCCCTTGTATCTATAACACATCGCTCATCTCTTCCTTGCAATAGCAAATTAAAGATGCTTTTGTTCATTATTCATTTCCATAGTAACAAAGAAGCAGAATTAACCAATCAAAGTTTATCTTTGGTAACTCTGATAAAGCTGCCACTACACAGTCTGGCGTGCGTTTCTCGAAAGTCCCGAAAACTTTTCGGACCCGAAAAGCTGTGTTACGTGCAGAATGTTTACCAATAAAGATTCAGTTTTTGTTGAATTTGAAAGCTGAGCAATAAAATGTTACGTTTACTACACAACTTTAGCTGATTTGTGGGATAAAAAGTTCAACGCCTTTCAATAGAAACTACATTTAAAAAATTGCTTTCGGGCCCGACAAGTCTTTGGGAGCTTCGAGAAACGCACGCCTGGTCTTTGTCACTTAACGAAGTACACCTGTAAGACATACAGAATAATAATCAACTGCCGTGAGAAATCATACCTTTCTTTGCAAAGTCTTTATTTGGTTCATACTTGTTGATAATGACTTGAGCCGTTTCACTTGTGCAGTATGGGAAAAGGATTTCGTTAAGACGTGGATCTCTTTGTTCATTGTTTAAAAACTCAACAAGCTGGTTTACAGTCAGATAAGGTTTTTTCTTTGCACCACTGAGGAAAGATAAAATTTAACAATATTAGTAAGAATATTGTTTTAACTAAAACTTCATAATCTCTAAAAAAAAATATTAATGTTTTATTGTTTTTGACACCTGAGTATTTTTCTTTCACTGCAGTTTTTTATAAAAGCACTACCGAATAATTCCAAAATCAGATTCTAACTGTATTTTGAATTGAAGAATCCAATAAAGAGGGGCCAAGGAGAAGATGGAGGATTAATTTTCCTTTCTTGTTCCTATACTTTTATCATAGCATTAAGTGGGGGAAAGTTGTAAAAAAAATATCAATAGAATTCATCTTGGGTGATCAAATCCTTAATTCTCATGGCCTGTCTGATTAATTACGCATTGATATCACAGGGAGAAATTTGCTGCTAATCACTATTGGGGCTTATATTTTAAGGGTTAAGGGGAGATTAGTTTCTCAGAAGCAAATAAGGTGTTGATAGGTATATATTCAATAATAACGGTGAACCGTGTGTCCCAGCCTTTTATTCATTATAATTGTATCAATAACAAAATTCTCAATTGTGATTGGTCAACCGCGCACCTATTTGTTATGTAATTGGCATGCGGTGAATTGCTCTCCACTCAGTCCAACTGGCCAATCACAACCAAGACTGACAATCCAACAAACCAATGAGAACTCAAAGCAAATACATGTGACTGGCGCCAAGTGTGGGAAAAAGAGTGTAAAGAAGTCACAATTGGTTTTGGTTTTTCTTCTGATTGGTTGAGAAAGTGGTGCTAGATTTTTTGGGCCTATCACAAAGTACAGCAATGCAAAATGAAAGCAATAGGTAATTAAATTACTTTTGACACTCAAACCACTCCAAATATACTTATGTTTACTTACATTTCAGCAAATATTGTGTCTATATCTTTTCTGTCACACAGTCTGTTGTAAAATGCCCAAAAATCTTCAAAACTAAATTTATCGTGGCTTATATGATCCTTCTGAAAGAAAACAAAACAGGCTACTCCCTAAATACAGATACTTAAGGCTTAATAAAGGGAACATCTTATAGATTGAGGTGTCTACATTACACAGATACGTGTTTAATAATGCAATTTTTATGTAGTAGGGATGTTTCTGTATTCAAACACTCTAAGGATGACCAAAAACAATTCCAGAGAGCAAAAGTTTGCAAAAGCCACCTAGTTAAACTAGCTACAAGCAATGTATAGTTAACTATTTAATTTTTATTATGATTGAGGTAAAAATTCTTAAATTGATGGTGAATTGTTTTCTTATTGATTTCAAACTCGCACTTTGCACTTTTGGGCGAGGTCCACCTCCGAGGCAGCACTAACAGGTGTATAACAATCAACATCACAAGAAAGCAAACCAATCAGTCTGCTTAAAATGCCAAGGTCACTGACTTGGTACACATTAATAATAAATATTATTATATATCTCGATATTACAGCTTGTAGCTTATTTTGTTTCAACTGGTGCCAGGGAATATTTCACTGCCAGAGATGCAGCAGATAAAACACTTTTTTTGTCTAATCAATTCAGTAACAGGGATGTAGATTCAGTTTTTAACTGGCGGGAATAACGAACTGACGGACGGGTAAAAAATAGAAAAACGTAGTCCTTTTAAAGCTGCACTAAGCTTTAACAGCCGGAAAAATGAAGTTGACAGCAGGGTAATTTATACCTGGCACGAATTTGGATGTAGTTGAAATCGTAGCATTTTTCGTAGTGCACTACGGTGCTACGCTTGTTTGATATGTCGCGTGAGAGCGGTGACTTTGTTGTATTTTATCGTAGGATCGTAGTGGTCGTAGGATCGTAGTGTCGTTGTGTTGCATGGAATATGATGGTATAGTTTTGCATGTCAGCATCTTGCAACGGAGGGTAGCCGTAGCTTCGAAGTTGATTATAGATATATACGACGAGTCTCAACGTGCAATCTTTTTTTGTCATTTTATATCAGAGTTACAATTTTTTTTTGCGTTGTCATTTTTTACTGAACATTGTAGGCTCTATGTTTTGCCTATTCAACAATTAAGTGCTCGTTCTGTATGCTATGACAATATGAATACTACGACCCTACGCCTTTTCCAAAGCTATTGATCTTAGTCCTCCATACTACGATACTACGCTTTTCGTCGTGTTTGCCTATGCGACAATTAAGTGCTCGTTCTGTATGCTACGACAATATGAATACTACGACCCTACGCCTTTTCCAAGGCTATTGATCTAAGTCCTCCATACTACGATACTACGCTTTTCGTCGTGTGGTCACCAAAGTAAAATAATGGTAATTGAAATGTTCTAAGTCCAGTATGACACTAACTTAAAATCCATTTTTTTTCCATTTAACTCGTTTTCTCCCCCACTGCACCAAATACGTACTTTATGCTGCATGTGGCTATCATCACTTCAACCTCGTTGTTGTCATCACTTCTCATACTTTACTATATATATATATATATATATATATATTGAAAATAGAAAAAAAACTACTATGGTTATAAATGGGGTTGACAGACCTACACGACTTCTGTTGTGTGTCCATTGTACTGTTTTAAGCCTTCAAGCACGTCTTTAAGCGACTCTCTGTAATCAAAGGCTCCTTGCGAGCCAAGTCGTGAATATGAAACAAATATAAAATATAAAATCCAAATATAAAATCCATTTTTTTTCCATTTAACTCGTTTTCTCCCCCACTGCACCAAATACGTACTTTATGCTGCATGTGGCTATCATCACTTCAACCTCGTTGTTGTCATCACTTCTCATACTTTACTATATATATATATATATATATATATATATATATATATATATATATATATATATATATTGAAAATAGAAAAAAAACTACTATGGTTATAAATGGGGTTGACAGACCTACACGACTTCTGTTGTGTGTCCATTGTACTGTTTTAAGCCTTCAAGCACGTCTTTAAGCGACTCTCTGTAATCAAAGGCTCCTTGCGAGCCAAGTCGTGAATATGAAACAACCATCGGGGGACCTTTTCCTACCCTACACAAGGTGGGTACTCTTAGATTGTACATGTTATGACTACTTCCCTTATGTTGCAGATCCACATATCAATATATTTTACCAAAGAGGATCTCTAAAACATTAAAACCTTCGTGCGTAGCTAGTATTAACACGAAGGAATGTGTTAACTAGCGAAAATGAAAATTACGGACAAACTTCGTCGCCCATTTGTTGTCGTTGGAATATCGTCGAAGGTTTGCTATGTTTTCATGACCGTTTGGCTTCAGTTTGCCCTCCTCAGGACAAGTGGCTCCTTGAAGGAACCAAAAAAATGAAAAATGAAAGGGAGTGAAGGAAAGAAAAGTGATAAGTCTACGACACGAGGTATTCCCAAGCGGTCACCCATCCAAGTACTAACCTCGCCCGACAGGGCTTAACTTCGGTGATCAGACGAGAAACAGTGTTCCTAAAGTTTACGATGAGCGAGTGACTTTTCTCCAGTAATCGCAATAAGTCGTATTCACGACTTAAAAATAAGACTAGCTAAACACTAGTACCACTCGTCGTTAAAAAGTATAAAGAAAGCATAAAGCTTTCCCAGTAAAACTTAAGAAGAGAGAAATGCGCCCTTAGATAGTTATGAATTTGTTCTCTTTGTTGATAATGACCTTTTGATCTCGGCGGATTATCTCTCAAATTGATAGGAGAATTTCATGCTTTATAGAGCCGTTAGAATTATTATATTTCTTTATGCCTGTTTGGTGCTAGCTCTATTGGCACACATTGTGGTTTCTTTTTTTTCATAGAATGCCAGGATTTACAAACAATCAACCCTTGTTGAATTTTGCGAAGATTTTGAGATTCGATTGAATGTGAAGCATTATCGGCATAACTAGAAAAGATTAAGATCCTGGCAGGACGATTTTGGAGCTTTTCAAGACTATCTGCCACAATTTCTCAACGTTAATAACAACGAATGGACATTTTTTAAAATTTTTTAAATAGGTACTAGTGAGCGGCACACAGCAACGAATCTTGTTAACTGTTTTTATTATCCGACCGGTTTCGTGTGATGACTACACACTTCGTCAGGGATTAAACAAGATAGTATGAGGAACTTATTTTATACCTTAACTTTACAGTACAAATCACGTTCCGTATAGGGTGTGAACAACAAAAACACCCACAAGCAATACGTGCAGGATGTTACGAGAATCCTGCTGGTGTAATGCATAATTTTGGGGCTCACGGATTTAACGCCAAATATGCGCCAAATATCCGATTTTCATAAAAACTGTGAATTCGACTCGTTCTGGGCGAGCGCTCGTTATGTGCACCATATAGAGGGTGTATGCTGAAAAGGCTTAACTTTTTCACATAAGCGCCAAATATGTGATTTAATAAAAAATATAAATTTGTCTCGTGTTCTTCGCAAGAGCTCGTTATGTACACCATATAGAGGGTGTATACTGGAAAACGTTAACTTTTTCACGTAAGCGCCAAATATGTGATTTCGTAAAAAATGTCGATTTGTCTCGTGTTCTTGGCGAGTGCTCGTTATGTACACCAAATAGAGGGTGTATCCTGAAAAAGCTGAACTTTTTCACAGAAGCGCCAAATATGTGATTTCATAAAAAATGTCAATTTGTCTCGTGTTCTGGGCAAGCGCTTGTTATATACATCATGTAGAGGGTGTATGCTGAAAAAGCTTAACTTTTTTACGTAAGCGCGAATATGTGATTTTCATAAAAACTGTAAATTTGTCTCGTGTTCTGGGCAAGTGCTTGTTATATGTACATCATGTAGAGGGTGTATGCTAAAAAAGCGTAACTTTTTCACATATGCGCCAAATATGTGATTTCTTAAAAAATGTGAATTCGTTTCGCGTTCTTGGCAAGCGCTCGTTATGTACACCATATAGAGGGTGTATGCTGGAAAACGTTAACTTTTTCACATATGCGCCAAATATCTGATTTTCATTAAAACTGTGAATTCGTCTCGTGTTCTTGGCAAGCGCTCGTTATGTACACCATATAGAGGGTGTATGCTGGAAAACGTTAACTTTTTCACATATGCGCCAAATATCTGATTTTCATAAAAACTGTGAATTCGTCTCGTGTTCTTGGGAAGCGCTCGTTATGTGCACCATATAGAAAGTGTACACTGGAAAACGTTAACAAATTTTTGATTTCATAAAAACTGTAAATTCGTCTCGTGTTCTGGGCAAGCGCTTGTTATGTACACTCTATAAAGGGTGTATGCTGGAAAAGTTTAACTTTTTCACATAAGCGCCGAATATGTGATTTTCATAAAAACTGTAAATTTGTCTGGTGTTATGGGTAAGCGCTTGTTATGTACATCATGTAGAGGGTGTATTCTGAAAAAGCTTAACTTTTTTACATAAGCGCGAGATGTGATTTTCATAAAAACTTCTGAATCCGTCTCGCTGTTATGGTCAAGCGCTTGTTATGTACACCATTTAAATTAAGGGTATATGCTGAAAAAGCAGTCGCCGAATATGTGATTTTTATAAAAACTGTAAATTCGTCTCGTGGAGTCTCGATCATCGATCATGCCAATTCGTCACTCAATTCAATTTCCATGTTTTTTTTTTACGATTGCCCCTTCACAGAGACAACTAGAAATTAATAGGACGAGCGGGAGCGACGATAGTTGATGCCATACGTTGAGAACTGATCGATAAAGATATAGCAACACGTTCAACGGCAAACGAAATAAAGATAATTATGGAACCATAGTGCTAGTTTTTAATGCAAATGAAGCATTAAAAATTCGCCACAACAAACAGACAACTACATCCGTCGAGCAAGCCTACAGTATCACACAATCTCAGCTTGGAATTTTATTTATTCAATCCTTTCCAGATGACAGTGAATAAAACTGTGCCCTTCAGAATAATAACATTAAACGTGTGTGGTACTCGGCATTAAAATTACGTCCAACATTCTGAAAAAAAATAGCATACCAAATTCAAATGATAAATTATAATATAACTTTGCCGAGATGGAACGACCTACATCTGTAGTGTGCACGTACGCGTGTAATTCGAAACTTGGATTCTGTGGGTGTTACGAAATCGACCCTATTTGTCAGACGACCCTATTTGTCAGGTAACGTTACCAACCCACCTGGAATTCGTTCACGAAGTACAACACCTAACTCGGTTCATTGAGAAAGTGGACTCTGAACTACCTTCAAGCTTAATGATGCTCATCAGGCAGCTACTAAAGATGAAAAATGGCTGTGAACTTACCAAAAATCGAAGAAACATGATATTGAAGTCTTTATTGAGAACGAACGAAGCAAAATGCCAACTTCACATTGACGTTTCCAGTAAACTCGAGCCTTCAGTGTTTTAGAACAGTAGCACTTTCAATGGTAACTCCAAATATGAAGTCACGAAATCCTATGGGGTGTGTGTATGCAGAAAATCACTCAAAAACGTAAAAATCCTCAGGTGTCAATGGGTTAAAATGCAGTCACAACAAAAAACATAATTTGTTTAAATGAAATGTGCATTGCAATGAAATGTGCGTAGGGCAGAAAGGTTTAACTTCAAATCGTAGGTAGTATAGCAGGGGAAGCGAGTCGTATTTAGGGTTATGCTATAAGTGGTGTAAGTGGAATAGAAGTAGTGTAGGGTTGTAGGGTTAAGTGAGTTGTGGTGTAGGTTAAATCATTTCAATCATAGAAGCGTATCGTAGGGTCGTAGGGTTATGCGAGTTGTGGTGTAAGTTCAAACATAGTAGCGTAGCGTAGGGCCGTAGGGTTGTCGTGTACGTTCAATCATAGTAGCGTAGGGTCGTAGGGTTATGCGAGTTGTGGTGTAAGTTCAAACATAGTAGCGTAGCGTAGGGCCGTAGGGTTGTCGTGTACGTTCAATCATAGTAGCGTAGGGTCGTAGGGTTATGCGAGTTGTGGTGTAAGTTCAAACATAGTAGCGTAGCGTAGGGCCGTAGGGTTGTGGTGTAGGTTCAATCACAGTTGCGTAGGGTCGTAGGGTTATGCGAGATGTGGTGTAAGTTCAAAACATAGTAGCATAGCGTAGGGCCGTAGGGTTGTCGTGTACGTTCAATCATAGTAGCGTAGGGTCGTAGGGTTATGCGAGTTGTGGTGTAAGTTCAAACATGGTAGCGTAGCGTAGAGCCGTAGGGTTGTAGTGTACGTTCAATCATAGTAGCGTAGGGCAATGATAGAATTGTAAACTAACAACTAACCTATACTATTATACGGTCAAAACTTATTGTTATATTGTGATAATAGGGTACGGTCTACCTTTTGCTGAAAGAAAAACGTATTATACGGTCAAAACTTATTGTTATATTGTGATAATATGGTACGGTCTACCTTTCGCTGAAAGAAAAACCTATACTATCAAACGCTTAACATGTGTGGAATGTTGCGTGTAGGCATTTCATGGTAACCATGGCAACGTTGTGTGAGAGTATGTATGGTACTTAATAAATCTTCGACATTACTAAAAAACATGTTATACTGATCATTAAGGCATGTTTGCGAGTATACTATAATTAAGTCAAATGAACGTAGCATCGTAGTGCACTACGAAAAATGCTACGATTTCAACTACATGCAAATTCGTGCCACACTTGGGGTAATTACCCCGGCTCCCGGCTATTATCTACATCCCTGCAGTAATGAACAATGTTAGTTGAATTTGATTACTATGGAACGGCATCCAATGATTTTGTTCAAGATTGCAAGTGTTTAAAATAGCAGAGGACTTAAGTACTAAACACCTAAACTTATGGAAATATTCTGCGAGTATAAGAAGCAGTGTCTGCTAAATTTGTACAATAAAGAATGTGAACGTTGAGTTATACAAATGTACTCTGATAACTAATTAAATTATTTTGATAATAATTTTGTTAAAAGCAATGTTAATATCTTAGACATGACGTTGTTATCACTAAACACTTTCCTTCCTCCATTTTGCAGATTCAATTGAAGTTGTTTAAAGATGTACACAATTTATTTAATGTTTTCTAAATGCAAAATGTTTGCAACATTGTGTCGTTCCATAAAATATCCTTACCCCTACCCAGGCTGTCATTAAGGGCTGGGGGCCGGGGATGTTCCCCAGCTTCTATGAGCATGAACCCCGGCTACTTTGGCAAAGAAAACAAAAGAAAAATAAAACCAAAAGAACTTCCTAGCTGTTGAATTCCTGCTTACTAATTGCATATACCCAGCAACTTGAAATCTTTGTGACAGCCCTGCCTACCACAGAGGATTTTTTGACTTGGACCCTCCCCACCCCCTCTAGAAATTCCAATTTACTCTGTACTTTACTTTAAAAACTTCGGCTTTTGAGACCCCCCTCCCCCTTGGAAGTTCCAATAACCCTCCACAGGGATATATGTTTTTTTTTTTCATTTTATTGAACCACACATTGCTCACTAAAACTCCATGATGGTACATGTACACCTGTGACTTTAAATTCATTTCTTCCAAGATACCACCATTAATAAATAAATAACCGTTGTTCAAAAACTCATTAATAATTCATGAGCATATCAGCTAATCACACGACGCAAATCGATCACGTGTATGAACCTTTATACCTGGTAATCTATGGTCATTACGAAAAGCCTGGTGGCGGCTTTGATTTCAGTTACAGGGGAGTGCGGGGCTGAATGGGCAAAAAATGCAATTAACACTAAATTTTTAATGAGAATGCTTTTAAAATGACCACCGCGATATTTATATAAAAATCACACGTAATGTTTATATAAACAATACTAATATGGGTAGTAATTGTTCAGGATTCTTAAATTTTTCTTAGATATTTAAACCTGATAATACACTACTGCCAGGGTTGTCATAAAGTTTCGAAGTAGCCGACTGTGTTGTTAGAGTAGGCGGTTGAGGTTGGGGAAAAGACCATCTCTTCTAAAGAACAGCTTAGCTGAGTAGCCGGCCGAGATAACAAAGAAGGTGGTGATTTTTGCCGGCAGCCGGCTACTTTTGACAACCCTGTACTGCTCGTTTTTTAAACAGTACATAAAGGTTACTTACTTTTCCATGTGGAAGACCAACAGACTGAAGAGCATCAAGCACCCTCTTCTTGTCTTCTTTACTCTCCTTTCTCACATATTTAACAATGCTGGCAATTTAAAATGAAGAGTACTTTTTCAGTGCACATGATAAATAATTCTGACTGGGAATCGTCAGGTAACAAGACAGTGGTATTAATAGACTTCAGCACACACGACCAATAATACTTTTGTATACTTTCCATGCCCGTGGAGGTGCAGTAGTGTAGTGGGTTAGACTTCAGATATGAATGTCTGTACTTCAATGCCTAGTTGCGCCGACTAGTCGCACGGACTGATCGTCTCGACTAGTCGCCTGCGTGTGAACTCATTTTTGTCAAAAAATGTGGTCACGCCGACCAAAATTTGGTCGCGACAACCGGTTGAAACCAGTCGTGGAAATCTTCACGTGTGTTCTGTTCATGCAACTGGTCACCGTGCCCAAATGAAAATAAACCAATCACAGATCAATGATGGTGAAAAAATAATTGTGTAACTTACTTCTTGACAGGAATTTTTCCATCTGCACTTGATTGTACACTTAATTTTGTGAAACTGGAAACAAATTAACAACAGTAAGGTTAACTTTACCACCCTTGCATTTCCCATCAGTTCTGGTTACTTCTTCCTTTCACCCAAATTTAACAAAAATACCAAATTTTACTTTGAGAAACAATGAAAAACTGTCAACACCATTATAAAGTACTGCAGTAAACAATTTTCATTTGAATGATTTCACTTAAGCACATGACAGAGCCAGAACTACATGACATGACTGTAATATGAGCTATTTATTGAACTAGAAGATATAACAATATATATATACTGCTATCAATGGGAGCCCTAACATAAAATTGACAAAAAAATATGTATTTATAATGTAGTAAAAATATAACAGCCATGGGAGATCATTTTGAGTTTATGGCCACCTACTTTCTGTGTTCAGCCATCTAACTCAAAGCTTAATGACAGCCATAACATCTGAAGGTTAAGTTGTTTTTCCACTGAGCCCTTCAATTTTATATATTTCTACTCACTGTTTTTCAAGGAAGGTCATGGGTGATGCATTCACAGCCAAGAGATTGTGCGTTAACCTCATTAGTGCATCTGTCCACTCACGTGCAACACTAACTGAACCAGATACAAAGTTCACATAAACAATATCCACCATGGTTGATCCATGCACAATTGTTATTGTTTTGTCTTGTAGCAAATCATCCTCAGATCCTCCAAACCTCAACGAATCCCGCAATCTAGTTTGTTCCTGTGAAGACAAGGTTGAAAAAAAAAACCTCTGTTTATAATCTAGCCTGTGCACAGGAATATGCATGGGGTCTCAAGTGACAAGCGACATGACCTCACACGGGAGTGGAGGCAGGGCAGGCCAATCCATTTAAGGTTACTGTAAACCTTCAAGTGTGCCTTCCCAAAAATCTTTCGTACGCACACTATTTTTAACGAAACCCCAGAAAACTATTTATATATCACTGTAAAGCTAATAAATTGTAGCTTCCGAAAATAACAATTATTTTTCCTTTTTTTCCTTTAGTTAAGCGTGCGCGAGCCTTAAACGCAAAACCGATGGTGTTTGCTTCTCTGAATTACCAGCCTCCGTGTTAGCGTGAAAATCAAAACAAACTTGTCCAAGTCACTCAAGAGTTAATGGCCTAACAAAGTGTGTGAGGCTTTTTCGATATTTCCATTGGTTTCCGAGTAAATCCACTTTGAAGTTGGACAAAAGAAAATTGTTCTATGTGCATCACACTTTGGGGCACCACAAGAAAAGTATTTGGAATTTCGTAAAAGCCCCACAAACTTTGGTGCATTAATATCCAGCAAACATACTGGCCAAGTTTCGTGAAAATCTGGCAAATCTACATACCCTATTAATTCATTTGAGCAGAGGCCATTCTCGCAAAAACAAACCTCGAGTTTTTAGTCTCGAGAGATTTTCACTGTTTTCACACCTCATTAAAGTGGCTGTCATCGTGGTCGTGCCGCCAACCAATGAAATGAAACATAGACCCCCTGAAGAGTATCGTCACATAGCATTGTATGTGAATTTGATTAATTAATTCCACTTTGGCTTTAATGGTCAAATTGTAAATCTTCAGGAATTGGAAGAAGCGTAGACGACCATGTGAAACATGGAAATTGGCCGCTATGACGCTACTGAACAATAGAATACGCTATGACTATGTGAAATGTGCTCCGCATTGCGATGTAAACAAAATATGCATATATCATGTAATGCGAGATCCTGAATAAAGTTTAAAGGGAAAAGTACAAGAAGGCGCTGCACTCCGGAATGAGATTATCGGATTATCACACCTACATGTATAGCTACTTATCAACTATTCCCTTAAAACTCTTTTTGAAGAATATTTCGAGTTCTTTTAAATGATTTTGCAAAACTTCTTTCAATATTTTCCAGATTAATTTTATATCTTTACAAAATTTAAAAAACTATGCAAAATGGGACCAAAAAAGGTTTACAGTACCCTTAACCGTGTAATCCCCAAATTTATATCAAAATACAAATAATAAACTATCCTTCCTTGTCCCCATTCGCCTGTTATAGCAGTTAAGTGAGGAGAAGTTGTTCATTAAAAATATCAAGAGAATTCATCTCGGGTGATCATATCCTTAATTCTCACAACCTCTCCGATTAATTAAACATTGGTATTACAAGGAGATATTTGATGTGGACCGCTGTTGGGGCTGAAGGGTTAACAAGCAAGGTGCAGGGCTTGAAATAGCTGTCACTCGCCAAAATGCAGGCCAAATTTTACTAATTAAAACAATTTTGAAGTGCCAATTAATAGAAAACAAAATGGAGGGCGACATTTTACTGGTTTGTCTTTGCTTCATGTGTTACTTTATCTGTAGATGTACTAGTTCTCTTTGTGTTAAACCAGTGATCATCATTGATGAAAAATATTGGATTTTTAGACACTCAGACAGACAGATGCCTTTATTTATAGAAGGTAGCACCAAGAGCATCTAAAGTCACTGCTATTAATGGAAGTCCTCCTAAAGAACTAATTATTACAATAAAAGAAAGGCCCTCAACTATAAAACCCGTGAGGGGAGGGCAGTGCAGGCTGGTGGTCTTCCTTTCAGAGTGACGGTCGGCAGTCTGAAAATTATGACACCAATGTGAAATTACCAAACACAAAGGACCACTTTTTCTCCACATTTTCACAATTACATGTATTTGGAAAAGAGTCTTCTGAAATAATGATGACATCTCCAGGTAAGTTATTTCAAATAGCAACCAGCTGCTGGACACCCCCATGTTTTCTTTCTGTGTCAGAGAAGAAAATCATTCTTTTGAACACTGTTGACATTTGTGTTCCGGAAAAATAGCTCTTTTCACAATAGGAACATTAGGAAATCTCTTTCTGTCGGCTATGGCCTGCTCAGCTGAAACCATCTTTTATTTAGCATTATAATTTTCAGGAAGTCAATTTGTAGGCAGAAGTTTTATGCCACATGTGTAGTTGAAAAACAAAAACAAAAATACATTCACACCTAAAATTTTAATTTAAGAGGTAGAGCCAGCCACCAAGCTGAAGTGTTAAAAATGTTAATTAATACTGTATGTTGGTTGACAAAAATATAAAAAATTGCTTTATTTACTTACATGGAGAGATTGTATTACTGGGTAAGAAATAAGTAACTTATTTTCTACTGTAAAAAGTTTAATAATAATATTTATTGCCCTCGAGGTCCCAAGCCATGAAAAAATGGTCTGTAATTACCTTTAGTCATTAGCAACTAAATACTAGGCCTGCTAAATGTACACAGATCTGAATATTTCAAAAGTAAACAGTCATATATATGTACTTATTGCACCGAACATTCCCATTTTATAATGCAAGAAAATCATCCAAACCTTGGAGTTTACTATGATTTAAAAAACAAAACATAATTTGTGTGTGGTTAGGTCAGAACTTTTAAAATACAGTGGGTAACAGAAAGTCATATTTTTTCATGAATGGAAACCATAATAAATGCTTTGTTATTAATATTGTTTTTCCCTGAAGAGGTGAACTAAATTTGCATATTTATTGAGCAAACATGATTTAAATATTTTAATTCTTTTCCAAGACAACAAATGACAGAGCACTTGGGGCTAACCAGACACTTAAAGAAATCAAAGTTTTAATGAAGAAAACGAAGAGGAGATAGCTCAGCAGAAATTCTTCCCTCGGCCAATCTAAAATGATTTATTTCAGTTTTGAATTGAGTTAACAAGCATTAAATATTTTTAATTAGTCGAAGTTCCAAAAGACGCTCCCAATTGGATGATTTTTAAAAGAAAATGAAATAAAATAATGTTTTGGAAGACATACGCTTATTTTAGGTTAGATGAAGCCAAATATTAGTACCGCATCTTTTTATTTTTTTGTTTTGTTTTCCTTTTTATGCGAGAAAACAATTTACAGCAGGCAATTTGTAATTATTTTGCCATACGATGGCGACACAAAACTGCTAGGCAATATTATTCACAAAGGAAAACAATAAATAATTAAAAGAAAAGCCTGGTAGCATTTTGTTTAACTCAAAACCTTATTCCAGATGCAAACCCGTTCAAGTCAAACCAAAAATTACTTCGTCCGGCCATGACAACGAGAAATATTTATTATTAAGTTTCGATTTGAAAAAATGTGTGCCCAAAATATTGAACCTCGATCGGTGCACAAAAAGCATTCAATCATAAGATTAAAGGCTTTGTAAATGCCATATAAAAGCGACTAAAACACAACATAAGCCGTATTATAATTAACAAAATCCTTTTTGCGGCGAGCAAATTTATGTACAAACAGCAAAGGTGAAATTTGAAAGTCTAATACATCTAAAAAAAAAAAGGTAAAAATTAGCATTTATAGGAATATTTTCAAGTGGTTCTTATAAACATATAGGCGGACAAGGAAAAATTATTGTTTATTTACAAAAGACCTCGAAGCAAAGCACCAAATATTAACAATGCGATCCGAGTTTTTCGATTTTCGTATTGAACATCACATGGTCACTAGATGACTGATATCTAAAAATATATCAAATTATTAATCAGCGAGAACGAAAATTTGTGGAGGCATATCTATGGGCTTTGGAGACTTTAACTAAATTTACCACTAAAATCTCACAAACCTTCGGAATTCTGGCGGATTTTCCTGTCCTCACATCCCGAACAAATGTAAGCTCGAGCAAGTCTGTTTCCTGTGTGTGAATGTAGGAAAGAAAGACTTGAAATAAAGAGCAATGTAAATTGAGACACTTTCTAAACACAGCCATAAAAGATACGATCACAATAATAAAAATTTACACTTGTCAGCAGCATATCAAGCTCGAAAACGGCAATTTTCGGTGAGCTTGGCACGAGAATCCGATAACGCCAAGAGAAGCCTAGAAAATGCAAAATGCACATGCTAGCTTGTACACGGGCTGCAAGACTGAAAAACACTGTGAGCTTACTGTAATATCCTTTGGATAGCATTACACATGGTTTATTTAAACGTACCTTATCTTCGGCTCGCCAATAAATTAAATGACCAGCCGAATCTACTTTCACGGTACATTGCTGGCCCACTGTGGAATCCTGAAATGGAAAAGCAAAAGTTCAAAAAATATTTTAATACTCTCGCGAGAGGAAGTGAAGCCATTTCGTGTACACAAGGGCTGGACTTTGCGATGGGTTTCACAACAAAAATAGCGAAATACTTCCTGTACACTAATATGCGAATATTTCGAATGGCGAGCACGATATTGGGGAACCCGTTTCTGTACATCTGTACAGAAGCTGGCTAACGTTAGATTACTAAGTTAAAAACCTTCATTCGTGATAAAAAATAGAGATCGAAGCGAAAACGCTTAACTTTTATAGCGTGACTCGAGCGTAAAAGTAAACCGAGTGAAAAACGCTTCCACGTACCTCGTCCCATTTGATAAATCTTGCTCCTCGAACTAAAAAATCTGCGACCTCGGGATGTGTGAGCCTTTCAAGCACAGCCTCGCCGCCCGCCATGTTTTTAGATCGAGTCAAAACAGAGCTGGATCTTTTTAGTTATTCAAAGCCGCATTACTGCGAGCCAAAGGCGAACGATGATTGGTTGACAAATCAACCGGGAACAATTTGCCGCGCCACGCAGTTTCAAAAAGTTGTGCAGTGAGCTAATTTTATGGGACATATACAAAAAAAGCTAGCCTTGCTCTTCGTTTATTTTTTAGAGTTGAATGAAATTTTATCGATAATCGGTGCGACAAAGCGAGATTAGTTTCATAAATACATGCATGTAATCAACGGTGTCAGCTTGGGCCAGTCATATATTTCTGTCATGACAAAACAAAGGTTCTGAAATAATATTGTAGAGGGTTTGTTTACATGCCAAAATACACGATGCTTATGGCGATCAATATAAAAGTGCCACTACAACCTTAGAGGGGCACACCGTGACAAAAATGCAACTCCTGTAGAGCTCTTATGTTATGTTTTGTGGATGTTAAAGCAGACATTTTTAATATGCCCTAAATTACCTTGGAGCGGACATAGAATTTTTGATATATAAATAGCACCCCTTTTACAAATACGCCGATCCTAGGAAATTACTTCTGTCTGTCTGGCAAAGGAAGCTTAAAATGACTTAATATTAAGCCTTTATTTCGCTGTTTCAGTTTTAACATTTCATTAAATATTCGATTCACATCCTCCCAGCATGTTTTTTATATTTTTCGTAAATTATGTATTCAAGTATAAAGTTATAGTTTTGTGATGCAATATAATAAAATAAGTCGACACTTTTAAAGGCACACCAGAAGAATAAAAACCAGTGTTCTTTCACAATAACATTTTGTTGTAAAGTGCTAAAATACATTGTTACAAACATTTTTCTGACTTGACAGTTATTTTACTTCTAAGCCAGTCCTTTTAAAAAAATTTATCGCGCTTCTACAATATATTTTTTGGTTAATTGGATTGCTTTTAACAGCTGAACACAAATTTCTTGTTTCCAGTAAACGAAAGCGTTATAGAAGCAAGTAAAGGCACCGCTACATTGAGAATTTTTAGCATTTGCATCGTCAAGAAGAAAATACAAGGCAACAAAGTTGTACAATACAAAATTTTGATAATATTATTGTGAAGAGAGTCGTGATGACAGATGCTAATAGCTTATTTCCACCACTGAATAATTCAAAGAAAGAGCAAAAAGAGGTTTTAAAAATGCTATATTTCCATGGAAAAAGACATCTGCTTAAAAAACGAGAAAATAAAATAGAAGTCCTCCCTTTTTTGAACAGCTATATTAAAAGTTCTGTAAAGTAACTTTTGTGGAAAAAATAATTACACCTGCATCTTGTCATAAAATATTTTGTACTGCTCATAATATACCAAATGGACAAAATGTGTCACTTTAGGAAATCACTGTTATTTAATAGCAATCCATGAAAAAGACCCTTATCATAATTTTTTTTATTATACAAAAGTGAATCTATCTTGTCCTGATAAAGCATTAAGATATACACCAAAGGATTTATCATTTTTCCATATTAACATAAAGGCAAAAGAACTGAATTATTTATTTTATAATTTAGAATATTGTCTCACTCAATTAAAACTTCTACCAATAGCAATATCTACTACAATAATTAAGAATGACCCCTTTTAGCATTATTGGTAAATACGATGATGAAAATAGCTACAAATACAACATAGTGTTACATATAAGTGAATCTGAATTGAATATGTAAAATTAATACAAAGAGGCCAAGTTGAAATTCCTAGATAACTATAATTTTGTACGGATATCAATACAGATTAGCCATTTTCATACTTCCTGAAATGACAGGCAAACGTGATTCCTTTTTTTTAACTAATCCAAAAATAAGGCGTTTATTCAAGGGAGGGATGTTATTTCAATTTCTAAAATACATTGATTCATCTGCACGACCTAAGCTAAAACATAATACTCAAGACAATTTAGATAATTGCAAAGATAATTGTTAATTAAATTTATTTTATGCAATAATATTTTGGAGTCCGAATATGCAGTAAATTTAGTGTAAATATTGGACATTATTACTAACACAATTTTTTGCATGTGCACTACGTTAAAAATGCTATTAAAAGGATGAAAACTGGAAAAAGATCACTGTTACATAATGGACAATTTGTTATTTGTTCAGCTGAAAGTAGTGTAATATAATTTCTAACACTGGGCATTTTCACTTACCAAGTCAGCTTTTTTTATTTTTTCCCCTTTTAAACTGATAAAAATACCCAGCATATTTAATTAACAATAATTATCGTTTGCCGAACAATCTCTATATTCTCCAGACTAAAATATTATATAGAATTACAACTGGACAAACCCAAAAATATGTATAATATGAAAACAACTTTTTATATTATTTAATCATCAGAGACTAACACAAATCAATCATTAAATTGATGGTCAATATTTCGTAGTGCCTTTCTGTCTAATAGGTTCAAGAAAATTTAAGATTGGAATAACTTTTCCCTTGTTTTCTTGCAGCCAATTTTGACAGTTGCAAACTGAATTATTGCAAGTATGTTGATTGGATTGATCTTGTAGTACCACTAATCTTATGTGATTTGAGACTAAACAGGGAAGATCTTTTAATAAGATGCAGAGACAAAATGTAAACAATTTCGGTCAACAGGAAAACCACAGTTGGCCATTATCAATCATCACAAAGTGACTCCAGACTTGACACCTTGCAAAAATTGCATGTAATAAGAAAAAATGTTTTAAATAGGTACCCCGTACTTTCTTTTAAATTTTTTTTATATATAAGCTATATACGTACATGCAGCACAAATGAATATGGTTTTGGAGCGTGTTGTGGTCTGAAAATGTGTATCAATTTAGGGGTCAGCACACAGTTCTCAATTTCTCAGGGGTCAGGTCTAAAATTCACCTATTTTGTACTGAAAATGAGTAGGGAAAATTGCATATTTTGGTCTGAAAATAGGTAATTGGATTTGCTTTTGTGTTGTGTCTGCCTTTTTCTTTTATTTACTTGAAGACAAACTTTAAAATTCATTTACATCACGTACGTCATAATGATTGCCATTTCTTTCTTTTTGTCTTATTTGTTATGGCAAAGCTGACAAAAACATAAAATTTAATACTAATTTTGTACTGAAAATGGGTACTATACTATATTACTTTTCTCTGAAAACCCACACCCCTACAAAACATTTTGAGGAGTCGTCCCAGGGGAGAAAACCTTAAGTGTGGCATATCAAATGACAACTGCAAAAGTACTAAGTTAAACATGTATTACAGTAGAGCAATTTACCTACTATACAATACTAGCAGTAATCACAGATTATGGAGATGCATTTAAAGGAATTTCAAGCGGAAATGAGCCCTGAAAAAAAAAACAGTAGGGGCGGCCATTTGGAAGACCGGCCACCAAAAAATCTCAAATTTTACTGCACATAAACCACAGGACAACCAACACGAAATTAGGATTGCGTTCTTCGAATGCCATAATTATAGTAAGTAAATTGCACTACACTAATGTATGTTATGTTGCACAAGGTAGTTTACATTTTGGGTCAGTGGATGAAATGCTACACAATAAATAAAAGCTATAAATACCTTTTTAGACCTGATACTTTTAGTTATCCAACATTTTGTAAAAATTCTTCAATTTAGACATTTTTTTTCAAGTTTTCCTACCCCCTCTCCCCACTCCCCTTGAATATTGACAAGTTGGTGAAATTATATAGTGGCTTTAAGGTGGCTCCATATAGTTTTTTGGCACGCGAGGCATGGGCACGAAAATGGCGGGAGTGCGCGTTTGTTTATTTTGATGACGTCACGAAAATAGAGATTTTTACGGTAACTAAAACGTTTATTGCGCGTATTCCACACGGTGAATTTTTATAAAAATTGACAAATTGGTAAGGATTTTCTTTGTTCTCAATCACAAAAAAAAAAGACAACAATTTTTGTACATAAACAAACCCAATAAACGTAAAAAACCAAACGTGAATAAATTGCCAAAAATTATGTACCAACTTTTTTATGGCTTTGTTAGATTAGACTTACTGAATGTTTCTTCTGTTTCACCAAAAATGGTTAATTTTTACTGTGTAAAAACCGAGAAAATCCATTGAGAGGTTTGCTAGCCATGAACAACAGGCCCAACAACTCAATCATTGGTTGCCATGGTAACGAGACAAGACTGCCAAATTAGACTTCTCCATAAGCGAGAAAGCCTAGTAAGCTACATGTATGTGTATATTATGCCTAGTATCGCAAAACAAAACTCTCAAAAGACAGCAATGAGATCGTGGGTATTTTATTTGGAAGGCTGACCAATAACTATGTGGAGCCACCTTAAGGCGGGGGTCCACCAGAATGCCATTTTTCCACCACTTAACATGGCTTTAACGGGACTATATTGTTCATGTTTTAAGCAAGGAAATAGTTCTTCTCGAAGAATTTGTAAAATTAAGGGAAATAAGAAATGAAGTTTTAAAATTAGAATTTGTAATAATAATTTAATAGAATGGACACATTAATAGATGGACACCAAAATGGTCCCCTATCAACCAGGGGTGCTCTTGTGTGGGTATCAACTGTCTGTTAGTGTTTCAAAATAGTCCACGATCAACCTGGGGTGCTCTTGTGTGGGTATCAACTGTCTGTTGGTGTTCCAAAAATCACTTTCTTTCTCCTATCCCTTCTTTAAACCTCTTAAAATTTCATTGAAATTCACATTTTCCCCCACCTTAAGTCTATTAACAAATATAAAAGGGGAAGAGACAATGGCTGCAAATTAGGATGACCTTGGTGCGAGTACCAGGCACCAGGGAAGAGACGGGTGAGAACCTGGTGAAAGAAAATAAATACATATAGCCTGGATTTGTGAGACGTCAGACATAAGATAAGTACCATTTTTCAATCATGCATAATATTTTGCAACAGAAAAAGTGCAAAGAGGTGGGAGCTCCCATTCCCCAACCCCCACACCCCTCCTTCTGTAGTGGAATCATGGGACACATAAACAATGTCACGTGACAGAGCACATGGAAGGGAGTAGAGCGAGAGAACCGAGATCTTCCCCGAGTGTTGTTATCAAGTCTGAATTTGTCAGTACTTTCACATTTACTGTTTGAGTTATAAAGTTTCTGTTACTACATTCTCGTCACTGTCTCTATTAAACCCCTGCAAATATGTCTACACTTCCACACACAGTCACACAGGTGTGATAATAGGATAGGTTTCATTGTAGGTGTCCCTACTATTGACACAGGAAGGTAATGGTGGTCTGGATGGAGGCTGCAGGTGATTTTAACCAGACAAGTGAAGCACCTCTTTATAATTATTTACAAAATTCATTAATAATTCATAACAGTTATGACAAATCAATAGGTGGTATTTGAGTCACATGTACACCTCAGCTGTAAACCCCAATACAAATCAACTGAGTTGATGAATTATTAAACAGTAGAATTAACTTTTGATACAGACACCTGCTCAGCTAATTAGTATCCATTAACTTTTCATACAGGTCTCTACTCATTGTTTCATTTCATAAGTACGATAAAATATGAGCTGGAGATCTGTATGGGTGTTTACAATGGCTTGCCTTCGGCTCACCATTGTAAATGCCCATACAGATCTCCCGCTCATATTTTATCTACTACATATAAAATTATATACCCTTGAATCACTGGTCAGCAGGATCTACATTAGACATCAAAGTCAAACAAAAAATTGATTGAGAAAGCCATGGTTCAAGATAACCAATAGCAGATTAATGTACTACAATTGCCCAAGAAAAACAGGCTGCTGTCCAAAATAACATACATGTAATATTTTTGGAGAGTTTGTAAATCATTTCTTGTAATATAATGAATAAGCAACTCTCTACATGTATCTTTACATTATTTGTGATATTTGAAACAAGAAAAATTACAAATTATTAACATTATAAACCATTGGCTGTTCTGAATATGCAATTCATGTATAATTAACTAATTTATGTAAGTTATTCCATTAGTTTTATCATTTTTGTTTTTTACTGATTTCATTTTAAATTTAAATTTTGATTTGTAGTCTATTTTTATCAATCTGCAACCTGCATTTTCAGAACACCCTAAACAGCTTTTATTTGAATGGTCACACTTTGCAATTATTTCATCTTCAGACTCAAAAGTTGGAACCACATCACAAGACTATAAACTTTGCATACATGTACATGTGTTACTTTGCTAAGTTCTGTTTCTACTGGGAGATGGATTGGTTTGAGGGAGGAGACGGTAAGTATTATATCATGTTCTACTTTGTTTTTCATCAATCTAGTTGTACTATTTTTCAATAATAGTGCCACTCCACTGATGATGAACAAAGCAGAGTGCCAAACCTTTCTTGATTCCTCTTTTAGACACCATCTGGACCGGTAGAGTCTAGATTCCATAGCTCAGAAGGAGGTCAGACACCTTATTGAGACTTATATAACGGAGTAACTGGTTCGCTTTCAGTTGAGGTTGAGGTTATCAGTTTATATAGTTAAATTTAGGCCTAAACAACCCGAGAAGCTAGGTGGTACTGTGGTACGGTAGGCTATGTATACTAAGTCTAAGTCTAGCGGAGGTCACAGGTTCAATCCTGAGTGGGGATTTTAGATTTTCTTTTTTACACTTAAAAATTTATTGAAAATACAATTCTAAGTGTTGGCATTACATTATATAATTCTCAATAAGTGTCCGACCTCCTTCTGAGCTATAGAAGGTAGACTCTACCATCTGGACCCTCCCCCCACCCCTCCTACTTTTCTGGATCCCTTCTTGGCCCCATTGCTTTTTCCAGGAAATGCACATTCAAATGACTGTTTCAATTTTGTGCAGTAGCAATAATATTAATGCAAAACTGAATGCAAGACTAGCACTTCGGTTAATAAGCTGACTTATTTAATGGGCCTTAACCACACTGTGGCCATGCTGACTCCCAGGAGAATTATGTACTTTGTTTCCCTCCATTTAAGGTGGTAGACTCGGCTTTAACAAGGTCATTTTGGAACCAAATGACTCAAAAGTATCGAGCCTTACTGAGGAGTGATTGCTATAGACTTATAGAACTGAAGTTGAACTTTCAAAAAATTGATGTCTGAGGTGACAAATCCCATTCAAATTGTGGGCTCAAAAATAAGAATTTTTCTTTTTAAAACTTTGGGTTTAAAGGCTTGTAAAAAGAAATGTGTGAGTTTATACCCACATAGAAGAAGAAAAATCCCACGGGAGCCTGGAGTGGAAGGCCACTTTTTTCTTAAGAAATTTAGTTTCAAAGTAAAAAACACACATGCCCTAAATTTACAAGGCTCTAACATCAGGCAGAAAGCTGCTTTCATTCCAGGCTCCCGTGAAAAGTTTCTTTCATGTCAAAGCAATACACCACACAAATTTCGTCCAGATACGATAAATCTGCATCTTTATGTTACAAATACCTTTCAGCGCACTCTGATCCAGCCCTTAAAATACATTCATTTATCACAGAAATCTCAACATAAATCTTCGCTCATTGAGCGCCATTTTAAAGTCTCATTGAGTAATGGCTGTTCGAAATGTTTGTGATAATAAATGGCCAATTATAGGCTGGAAAATACCAGAAAACTCCGATCTTCCATGACTATCTTGTTCGAATTAAACATGGCGTCATAAATAGCCTGTGTGTCAGACGTTCGAAGGGGAAGAGGGGAATTCAGGCACGTGAGAACGCCCCCCTCCTTCCTCCCCTTCCTCACACGCCCTTCACGTTCTCGCATGCCTGAATTCTCCCCCTTCCCCTTCATACGCCTGCCATGTCATGCATAGCAACAGTGAGAATTCGAGCCCGTGTGAAAGGCGTACAGCAGAAAACATGTGCACTTATCTACTGCGCAGCTATTAGCGCCTGTTGCTGCTACTAATGTCCAAAGTAGGCATGTGCTAGCACTTCCAATCCAATATGGCGTCTCAAAATGGACCATAACAGCCGATTTTGGCTCTCATTTTCTTGTCATTGGGAAGCAAGAAAGTCCCCATCTTTTGTATTTAAGCATAATAATACAAAATCTCTCCATCTATTAAGTTTTGGGGCAAAGTCAATCTTAGACCTAAGGTCGATTCTACCACCTTAACCCTTTAAGCCCTAACATCAAAATTTAAATTCTCATTTCTAATCCTATACATTTCCTAGAAGTAGTGGAGAGAAATTGTTTGGATATCAAGGGAACTCATCTCGTGTGATCATGTCCTTATTGATAAGGCATTAATATAATTACAAGGAGAAATTTGATGCTGACCACTTTTAAGGCATAAAGGGTTAACCTTGTTTTCAACTTTTTCAACTGCGAGGCTTAGTGAGGTAAATGGTTTGTTTTTATACAAAATGACAGGGTGTGATTAAGGTGGCTCGACTGGGTTTTTGAGCGACGATACTGTTTAGCTTTGAGAAACTTGTGTACCACCACAAACGAGCCAACGGAAAATCGATTGCCACAGCTGTACTAGAGAAAGATTAAAGTTTCAGATGAGATTAGTTTTATGGAAATCGGAGTTGCCAAAGCAACGTTATGACGTCACTTCCTGTTTTACATAATACCGAATTACTTGTCATCAAGAGATAATTTTGGAAAACGCTCTCTGGATCTTCGACCTGACGTACTTGTCCTTAGGTCTACAAAATTTTACAAATTTCTATAGAAGCGTTTTCGAGAAAATTTCGAGTGAAGTTTTAAGGTGTTAAAATACAACAAAAACAAAACAATTTTGAAATGTTATTAAAACTTAATATGTCTACAAGGCTTGATGAAATAATGTTTTGGTCTTACATGAATTTTATACCATCCAAATACCTTAGGTGAAAATCTCAAGGAAATCGCTCTGTTTGGATTTCAGAAATATTACCTTGAATATGAACTGGCCTGGAGTGTTTTTCGCTTTTACATCAAAAGTTGACCCTACACTTATTAAAATTGTCATGAATTAAAAAGCGAATGATGAATTTTTTTAAAACTTAGTCCTCATAAAGATTAATTAATATTCAATACAACTGCCAAGTTTCAAATTCATTGAAACGTTCTAAGGCTGTCAATTTACAGCCTCAACGTAGGAAAATGTTGAGCTGATTTTCATGAAAGTGACTTGTTGATCTCATTATGCGTCTCCATTGTCTCGAATCGCCATGCAATTGTAAATTTCAGTACATAATGAATTCATAAACACTTCATTGCTTTGTTTTAAGTATTACATGAATTCATGATGTACTGAAAGCTACAATTCCACGGCGATTTGATACAATGGAGATGCATAATGAAACAACAAGCCACAAGCGCGAAAATCAGCTCAATATTTTCCTGAGTTGGCACTAAAAATTGACAGCCTTAGAATGTTTCAATGAATTTGAAACTTGGAGATTGTATTAAACATTAATTAATCTTCATTAATCTTCATGAGGACTAAGTTTTAAAAAAATTCATCATTCGCTTTTTAATTCATGACAATTTTAATAAGTGTAGGGTCAACTTGTTTTGTTTTTGTTGTATTTTAACACCTTAAAACTTCACTCGAAATTTTTTCGAAAACGCTTCTATAGAAATTTGTAAAATTTTGTAGACCTAAGGACAAGTACGTCAGGTCGAAGATCCAGAGAGCGTTTTCCAAAATTATCTCTTGATGACAAGTAATTCGGTATTATGTAAAACAGGAAGTGACGCCACAACCTTGCTTTGGCAACTCCGATTTCCATAAAACTAACCTCAACTGAAACTTTAATCTTTCTCTAGTACAGCTGTGGCAATCGATTTTCCGTTGGATCGTTTGTGGTGGTACACAAGTCTCTCAAAGCTAAACGGTATCGTCGCTCAAAAACCCAGTCGAGCCACCTTAAGGCCCATGGCCAATATTTTGGCTGACTAAATTAACGTTCATCAGCACCAGGGCTACATTGAAGGAAAATAGTATTTTTTCTGTATAACCCTGGCCCCGAGATGGGTTAATTTGGTTAAATTATTGGCTATTGATTAAATCAGTCCATTTGTCATAGTGCCAGTCTTGCATTTAGTTTCATTTTATTATACTTCAAGTGATGTCTGACTCAAGCATTTCTACATTATAGATCCATCAAAACTGAACCAGTGAGATTTATCTATGTGTCGTGTGGACCTTTGCATAATTTTAAAGGTTTATATTCTTGCAATGAGGCACTTACCAATGTTAAGCCAGAGAAAGGAGGGAGAGTATGTGGGATATTTGACTCTTCTTAATAATTAATATTTTCTGTTCCATCTCACTCCCCCCCCCCCCCACCCCCCAACCTCTACCTCAACATAGGTGGATACCATTTGTGAGCACTTCCCTGGGCAGACAAATCAATATTGTCCAACGGAAATCCACTTACACAAGGTTCAATCAACAAAATTTAATAAGCTCGGGCTAAAAACTCTGATGGTTGACAATTTAAATACCCGGTAATCCTCTGTTGGATCCACTGTGTTAATCAACAATTTAAATCCATTGTTCCTTGCCTCTAATAGGAGGTGTGAAATGATGCTTCCTTTTGATTGCATTTACGTCAGCAAGGCAGTTCAATCCGGATATTAATTACATACACTTACTATAACGTTTGTTGTTGAACAAAGATCTATCTCAATGCACACAGAAGACAACTTGCACGTCAATGATAGTTTCTTAATTTTGCATAACACAATCTTAGACAAGTGCACAGAATAAGATGTACCCACGGTTGGTTATCAAAGTTACCAGACTCTTTCCCTTGTCACAATCACAATCCCTTGTCACGTTTTCAGTAATTCACTGTCATTTTCTTCCTCAAGCTCTGCAGCAAGTAGAGCTTCTCTTTCCAATCTGCGTTTGTCCAGCCAGGGTTTACACAAGTGAAAGACTCCTGCACTGCCCAGAATAAAGCCAGCCCTGAAAAGAAGTGTGGAATGGTAAGGTAAAGCTGCACAAGAGCCACAGGCACCCTACTCAGCAGAAAAATAACCTAGGAGTACTGCTACTCCCCCCTGTGTTCCCCCTAGTCCATCACAGGGTGACCTGGTTTATATTACTATGAAGTGACTAGGAGTATTACTACTCCCCCCTGGATGGGATGCTAGTCCATCACAGGGTGACCTGATTTATATACTATGAAGTGACTCGGAGTATTACTACTACCCCCTGGATAGGATGCTAGTCTATTATAGGGTGACCTGGTTTACATGTATATACTATGAAGTGACTAGGAGTATTACTACTCCCCCCTGGTTTTATGGTTTCCTGATGTCAGGAATTCATTGCAAATTAAATTTGTAATTGCCCTAGTAATAAATATGTGCCTTTCTTTGACATGTTAAAATAACACAGTCATTTTAAAATAACTAAATTTTTCAGCCCAAAAAATTGACCATGCTGTGATAAATCTGTATCTTAGAATCAAAGCTTGAAATAAACATTTATTTACCTGCTGGAAACAACACCATCATTTATCATTTATCTAATCATGATCTTAGAAATTCGATGAGAATCATAAACCCGTAATTACGATTCCGTAATGACTCCTGTAATGAATATATACCTTTCCTTGGTATGTTAAAATAACAAATTTTAAAAGACCTAAATTTTTTACCAAAAACTTGACCGTGCTGTGATAAATCAGTACCTTATATGAACTGAAAGCAAATAACCCCTTAGGCAATACCTAATACTTCCTCGGTGTTCAACATCAAACTAAACTTCTCTTGCATTTTATGAACCAAGGTACATGTATAAGCTTAAGCTTATCAAATTCATCTGTCACACAAACAAGCAAAATGAAACGGCGGTTTTGCATTTCAAGCTTTAGTAAACAGAAAAATTCAGAAGTATACTTACCAAACGACGCTTATGATAGATACCCGCCGAATTCGACGGCGTAAAGAAGGTTCTAGACTCTTGTATTCATCTTTCAAATCCATTTTCACTTTCACCAAAAAAAAAACAAGCTCAAATTTACCAGGCGCTCCCCGTGATCACGTGGTTAAAATGGCGGATCGGATGTCTATTTCATTTGCGCTGGAATTCTCTAATTTCCGGTTGCAAAATGGCTGCAACGACAGCTGAAAAAGCGACAAAAGAAGTCTTTGATTTGTTTAGAAAGTATGGAAACAGAGACTATATCGGTGAACCAGTCTCTCAGCAAGAACATATGACACAATGCGCCATGCTAGCCGAGAAAGACGGCTATTCTGACGAAGTAATCTTAGGAGTTTTTCTGCACGACATTGGACATCTTGTCGGATTTGACCAAGATCTTCCCCCCATGGGAGATGTCGGTACAAAGGCACACGAGACCGTAGGCGAACAGTTTCTGAAAAATCTTGGATTTCCAGAGAGTGTGACAAGTTTTGTTCGAGGTCATGTGGACGCCAAACGTTATCTTGTATTCAAATACCCGGAGTATCGAGAAAAGGTGAAAGTCATCAAGATTTATAAACAGGGAAGATCCGAGCGGGGGTGGTGGTGGGGGGGGGGGTGGGGTAGTCTGCAACTTTTTTGGCGGGGGTGTGTCGCTGGGACTCTGAGACCCTTGACCTATGCTAGACTATTTTAGCTGCATTTTGCATCCCCATGCTAGACTAAACACCGAAAAACCCTTCCCTATCCTAGACCAAATTTTTGAATGCGTTCTATGTTATTAGTTACCAGGGGTCAGTAAAAATGCCGTACTGCCCGCCATGCCAATTTTTAACTGCCATTTGCCAGTAAACCTTGTCTAGACTAAATTCTTTATGCAACTGATCGGTTTCATGGAAAATGATACCCTATAATATTCTAGACCAAAATTCTCAGATTACTTTTCCCTATCCCAGACAAAACTGCCTGAAAACCATACCCTTTACAGCGGCACATACCTATATAGCTCAAATATGGGAGTACTCCCTCCCCCTAGGGGGAAATTCAAGTTTTACCTTTTTCCTCCATAAAGCGTTAAACAGGTGTGGCAGTGCCAATAGATTTTTAGCTTAATGCAATTTCCGTGCATTGTGTCCGGGCTGAATTGAAACAAGACAAATTTCGAACATGACCTAAAAATGGAAATTTACCCCTTGAATTAAAAGTTGTTCGCACTCTGGGCGGGTCGCAGGGAAGGATCATGAATCTGTGAATAAACTCACTTCTAGTCTGATGCTGTTTGCTTTTTAGTATTCTCCAAAATTAAACACGAAAATCTGGATGTCAACTAACCTGTTTATTCCATTCCCGGGGGGGTACTCCCTTATATACACTATATAGGTATGTGCTGCCCGATAGGGTAGGGTTTTTTGAGGTGCTCAGTCCTTAAATAGGGTATCCTTTTTGGTATTTTTGGTATTGTGATCCTTAGATATTCCTTAGATAGGGTCACTAAATTGCGGTATCCACCCGAACACGCAAAACGGAAAAGATATGGTCTGTTAAAGCCTGAATTGGGCCTTAAAAAGAGTATCAAATCTCAATTTTCTACCCCTTTTTACCATGTTTAAATAAAGGTATGTATGTATGTATCATAAATTGTCGGGAGTACCCCCCCCCCCCTCCGGGATTCCATTCTACAAGATGATATTGATATCTAACTTTTGACGAGGTTCTTTCTTTCAGGGCTGTGCTAAATATATTCCCAACCATTTAACCTAATTTTCTTTGCTTATTTTCCTCTCTTAGCTCACTCCGGCAAGTCAAAAGACGCTAGTTTTTCAAGGAGGCCCGATGACAGCAGAAGAGGCTGAAACGTTTGAGAGGCTTGAACACTTTGAGGCTCTGATCAAGATGAGAAATTGGGATGATCAAGGCAAAATCAAAAGCGCTCCTGTAGATCCACTGGATAAATATGAAAATATGTGTAAAACTTTCCTAGAAACTGTTTGCAGTAAATAAAAAAATTAAAAAAAAAAAACTGAAAAACTGCAATAAATAGTAAACAATTATTGAAAAGAAGAAAAACAAATATAACCAGAATGACAAGACTTAGTTTTAAAGTCTATGAAAATTGAAGTGTCGCAATAATTTAAAAAATATATATTTTGAATACAAAATAAACAGTAATTTTCCATCAGGAGCTCCTGGTTCTGTTTTTGTAACGCAACGCACAGGATAGGGTTACGTGACAGCATTCAATCCAAAATGGCTGCCGGGACTGCCACGCGATGGGGTATTGTTGGCGCGGGTAAAATTGCGCATGATTTCATGATCGCCATAAAAACATTACCAGAGAACGAACACAAAGTCGTTGCAGTAGCTTCTCGTTCTCTGGAAAGATCGACCGAGTTTGCAGATAGACACAACATCGAGAAAGCGTACGGTTCTTACGATGAACTCGCCCGGGACGAGAATGTGGAGGTGGTGTATGTTGGAACAACTCACCCCCAACACGCCTCGCTTTGTAAACTAGCCCTGAGTCACGGAAAACACGTGCTTTGTGAGAAACCAATGACATTGAACCTTAAGGACACAAAGGGAGTGTTTGAACTAGCTAGGACCAAAGGATTGTTCGTTATGGAGGTGAGTGTGGTAGGTCAAACTGTAAGTTTACATTGTGGTTCTCAAGTGTTACCACTGTTCAATGTGGTTTGTTTTCAGTCTTTGAAAAGTGTGACCATTCAAGGTGGTACAGTCGTCCATAAGTTAACTGACTTGACTTTGAAGTACAAAAAATATTCAACTAAGCTTAATTTATTCCAATTTTCGCTGCACTTATCAGTGTTCATATGTTTAAAAGCGATTATTTCTCTCAGGATCCCCAGGGTATCCCTTCTTTATCCTGGGGATAGGAACAGGTGTGACCCTGAAAATGAGGTTACTCCCCACCCCCTAACTTCCCACCCTTTTCTCCCAGGTGCCCTCTCCCCACCCTTGAAACTTTTATGTGGCAAATTACTTCTCCCCCACACCTCTCCCCCCAGTCGCGGTTGCATGTTGTAATCTTGATTTAACGTCAGTTTCCTTAGCCGAGGCCCTGCCAGGGTGGGGGGGGGGGGGGGGGGGGGTGTCCCATGTAACTTGTCTGAATTTCTGAATTTTAAAATGTCTCATGTCGGTGTTTTATCAATGCTTCACGTCGCTGTCAGAAATTGAATGAACAGTTTGTCTGAATTTTAGAAAATGATGTATAACGCGATGCTCAAGAGACCCTCAAGGGAACCTCCATCAAGGGTCCTCAAGGACCTCAAATTGGTGAAAAAATATGCCAAACCACCGTTCTTTGTCGCCAATTCTCGGCTTTGATGTCGCTGTCGGAATTGTGCCGAGAAAGATTGTCTTTTGTCGCAATTTCATTTTACGTGCTGTCGCTACCTTTTGGGTCATGTCACCTGTCGGAATTTACCCTGGCAGGGCCTCTTGGCCCCTTACCGTGTACATGAATTTCTATGTAAAGGGACGAGCATGTGTTTCTGTGAATGCCGGTTGGGCAATACTGCTTTGCGAGCAGAGGCGAGCAGACCGTAAGGGGGTACCCCAAAACAATTACATTTTTGAATATGCCTGGAATTTAGTTTATTGAATAGTGATATGCGATCCTGTCAATGCAAGAATTTCAGTGTCAAACAAGTAGTAAAAAATATATATTAAAAAACAGGTCTGATGGGGGGTGGGGTGTGATCCGGATCCCCTGGACCCTCCCCTTGGATCCCTCACTGCACATAGAGTCTTTGACAAAAGGCCTTATGCATGATGATGTCACCAGCTCAAAATTACAAGCCTCGTTTGTACAAAATTCCTTGCAAACCTTTGACAAGTTCGCGTTATTTTTGAGTGGGTATTCTTTTCAACTTTGCTCCTTTGAGAATACAGTGATGAGATTGTCACAGGTTTTATACACTTCAAAAGCAAGGCTTGGGGTGAAATTAGCTAGTCTGACGTAAACAATTCACCTAAGGGCTATTGGCAAAGCCACAATGATTGAGCAAAGCAAGACAGTCACTTTGGGTGACAGCCAAACGGGAATGGGATTCCACACAAAAACTGTATTTTTGTGTCAAGATGCCCTCTAAAGGGAATGATCGTTTTGGTAAGTCATGATATGCCAATCACGATATATTTGGCAAAATGTTTCACAAATTCAAATCATTATGATGACTTTTATTTCTTCAGGCATTATGGACAAGATTTTTCCCATTGTATGCAGATATTAAGAACCTCATAGATTCCAATGCCCTTGGTGAGCTTCGCATGGCTTTTGTTTCCTTTGGCAAAAATATAAGCAATGTAGAAAGACTGCGAGACCTAGATCAAGGAGGTGGGGTTCTTCTGGACCTTGGAATCTATTGTTTGCATATTGTGGATATGATGTTTGGTGATGAAGAGCCCTTAAGCATAACAGCAGTGGGACATAAATCAGACACTGGAGTAGACTCATCAGTTGTGGTGACAATGTTGTATAAAGGAGAGAAAACAGCTTCTCTAACTATGAGTATGGGTGAGTATAAATTTTTTGAGTGAAATATAAAGCAGTGGCGGATCCAGGGGGGGGGGGTCAGAGGGGTACGGACCCCCCTATCAATCCTGTGTTTTTTGTTTTTATACTACTTGCTTGACACTGAAATTCTTGCATATCACTATTCAACAGTTGATTTTTTAATGAGATGTGCATTGCATTTTGCCACAAAACTAATTTTAAATTCCAGGCATATTCAATAAATTAAATGTAATTGTGCCTGGGTAGCCTCTTATGGTCTGCTTGCAAAGCAGTACTGCCTGACTGGCATTTAAACAGAAACATGTGCTCATCCCTTTACAATGCAACTGCAACTGGGTAAAGGGGGGGGGGGGGGGAGGTGTGGAGAAGTTTGGACCCTCCCAATCAAAAATTCCTGGATCTGCCTCTGTAAGGGATGATATATGTTACATGGCCAGTATTAACTGAACTCTATTTTTATGTCACCTTCAGTTGCAGATCTGCCTGGGGAAGCGATATTTTCAGGCTCACATGGGTCTCTAACTATTCACAAGCCTTTTCACTGTGCCACAAGCTTCACTTCCCCAGCTGGAACAAAAGAATATCCTCTGCCAGAACCTTCCATGTCAATGAACTATAGAAATTCAACTGGAATGAGGTAAGCTGCGAGTGGCCTTTTAGACTTGGATCCACAGAGGTGTTCCAAGCTCAAGGGGATTAGTTATGTTGTGCTACCCTATTGAATAATAGCAACTATCGTGAAAGTAGACGTCTGGAGTGCATTCCTGTACAAACCCTTATATTTTCACCAATTTTAATTACTACTATTATGTAATTTATATAGTAGCAGTTCATCAATGGTTGACTCACAGCTTGAGCTGGGGCACCTGTGGACATCTCAGATATCGGCAATTTTGATCACTGGCAAAAATTGCCATCACTGTAAACAAACACACCTGAGGCGAGGGAGTGTATAAAATTGCCTAATATGTTGTTCATTTAGCATCAAGATCATCACCACCTGTCACATTGAAGTTGAGCAATAAATCCCTGACAAATTTTTCCTGTTTTCAATCCTAATTGTGTTTTCTTTTCGAGTATAAAAAATTGACAGGTCCTTTATCTGCTTTTAGAGAAAGCTGAGGTATGCTTTGACAAACTCATCCTTTAGAGAAAAGCCCATGGTCACATTGTAATACCAAAATCTTAAATGCTGAAAGACACTACCCTTTCCCTCCCTCCCTGAGTTCCTCCTCTCCCCCACACCTTTTCATAGTTGGACCACCAATGCTGCTTTGCAATACTACATGTTGCAAACTGACAGAGGAGGGGCTGAAAACGTTAGTTTGTGGCAAAGGACCATGAGAACTCTTCCCCCAAAAGCCTATGGTGTTAGGTTTTGGGGAGTGAAACAAAGAACTGAAAAACCTGGATGTTGTCACAGGTTACGGTTTACAGTAATTCACACTGTCTTTGTGTTTTCATCTTACAACATAGATATGAAATGCAAGCAGTTCGAAACAGCTTATTGTCAGGTGAAACTGAGAATGCCACAATGCCCAGGAAGACAACAGAAAAAATCTTTCGCTGGATGGACGAGATTCGTCGGCAGGTTGGAGTGGTTTACAAGGGAGATCAGAATTGATTGAAGGGGTCTCACTGGTTATAACAGAACTGTGACAAGAAAACTATAATCTTTTTTGATTGGCTAAGAGAACGATCTCCTCTGTGGTTGACTAAGAGGACAAATCTCCTCCCTGAAAGGATATTTGCTTTCTCAATGAATCAGGAAGTAGATTTGCTTTTTCAGCCAATCAGGAAGAATTGCCTTATCAGCCAATCAGGAAGGAGATTTACGTTATCAGTCAATCAGGAAGGAGTTTGCCTTATCAGCCAATCAGGAAGAAGATTTGCATTATCAACCAATCAGGGAGGAGATACGTTTTATTGGCCAATCAGAAAGAGAATTTGCCTTATTAGCCAATCAGGAACATGACTTGCTTTATCAGCCAATCAGAAAGGAAATTTGCTTTCTCAGTCAATCAGGGAGGAAATTTGCCTTATCAGCCAAAAAGGACATTTGCCTTCTCTGGAAATTAGAGTGGAGATTTGCAGCCAGTCAGAAAGGATGCTTGTCTTTGCAGCCAATCAGAGATAGAGAACACTTGTATTCTCTGCCAATCATCAGTTGGCCCACAAGACAAAATATCTTTTCTGGTTGCTTGTGAAGAAAATCGACCCTCTACTGGTTTGCTGAAAAAGTCATGAATGTTTTTTTAGTGATTTAAAAGACAGCATTTCCTCTCAGCAGTAGGAGCCTGGTGTAAAGCTTACAAAACTTTCAAGTTGTGGTGATTCTAAGAATACAGTAAAAACCCGCAAGTAAGAACCTAGTTTTTAAGAACCTGTTAGGCTAAAATTTGCCAGTTAGACCCCCTCTATACAAGAACCTGTTTAGCCTAAAATTTGAAACAGGTTCTTATTTTCTAAAATCCATATAAAAAAATGTGTACAGTACACTTGGGCAAATAAGAGTACATGTATGTAATGTTAGGTTCTGTGATCAGTGCTTCAATTTTTCTTATTAAAGTCATTTTTACATAATACTTGGTATGCAGATTTTATATAAGGAATAGGCTGAATACCACTAAATTCTATTAGCGAAACAATGTAATTTTTTCCTTCAGAAAATAACAACCTAAATAGCCTAAATTTGTGCTAATTACCATTTAAGTAAGAACCTATTTAGGCTAACTTGGGAAAATGCAGGTTCTTACTTGTGGGTTTTTACTGTATATAACAGTTAAGCCTGGTTCACAGGTGCGAAGCAAATGCAAACGCAAGTGAAAATATGTGTGAACCAGGCAACGCAAAATGCAAACGCAAGGAATGGAAAATTTTTCATTTCCTTGCATTTGCATTTGCACTTGCGTTTCACACATGTGAACCGGGCTCAATGCAAATGCAAGCACAATCGCAAGGTGAAAAGCACTTGTTCCAAGCCTGCGTATCTTACGTTCCTTGCGTTTGCATTTGCATTTGCGCCGCACGTGTGAACCAGGCCTTAAGGAAGTTAAGATGTCTACATTGCTATGGACCGTGAACATTGATAAAATTAGTTTGTAAAATAGTGTTACATGAATTCAGTGCAGCACTCTTTTAAAGGGCACTTGACAGCTATACTTCTGTTTGCTGAATATTTTTTTTTTGTCTTACACATTTCCCTGAAATATTATTGGAGGATTTTTTGCCATAGTATGTACTTCATAAATTGTATACATCAAACTCCTTCTATAAAATTCTCCCTGAAAAGCTTGCATCCATGTGGCCAAACATGACTGTAATATTTGTACTCAAATTATACGCATGTTGTTGGGAAAGCACTCAGGAGCGTTAGACTTTAATAGGCCATTTGCACGATGACGTCATTTGACTACTACTACCAGAATCCTTCATTTTATTGTTTTGTAGTGCAAATTAGTTATTTAAACCGCACTGGGATTACAAAGTTTAAATAAGAAATGAAAAACAAAGTGAATTCTGGTAGTAGTAGTCAAATGACGTCATCGTGCAAATGGCCTATTAACAAACTAACAAAGGAAACACATCCTATTTTAAGATGCAGATCAATTTATTGGTCTGTATAGATACATTTATTAATAATTAATAATTTGTTACTATCTACTTTTAATAATTCTTGTTATCAATCACAGTAATAGAACTGTTGTCTTTAATAAGTTTAACATCTACATCAATATCAATAATTAATTTGAAACTGCTAAAAAAATTTACATCACCTACTATACAATACAAGACAGTATACCTCGAGACCATTCTCTTGAGCACAATACTTTCTTATTAATATGCTCCAGAGTATGTTACAGAAATACCTTTACTGCATGTTTCAATCATATGCAACCTCAAAAGTACAAAACCAAACTGATGCTTGCATTTAATACTCCTATTTAGAGTGTTATAATGAGAACCATTGGAGCCCTGGAAAACAGACAAAATGGGCTGACATCAACCAATCTCAACTCCAAAATAAATGTGGCCTTCTGACCTCATTAAAACTAAACTTCATTTGTTTCCAGAGACATCTGCTACGATGGTTAACGGCAGTTAAAAATAGTTGAACAAGGGGTTGTTTGTATGTTATGGAAAGGTGCAGCAAACAATGAACAAATTTCCTGAAATGTGTAGAACAGATGAACATCCAAACTAGCAAGGGAGAGAGTATGAATTAGCTCAGATCATCCAAGAATCAGGCTGAATCTCCACCCCCTTTAGCTTCAGAGCTTTATGATGAAAATTGGAAAAAGTTGTGAAAGTTGGCTTTATTCAAGCTTTTGGCTAAATAGTATACAATAGGATAAACTCTGTTAATTTTATATATTGATAGCTACAATTTTTTTCTCTAAATTAAGTTTTCAAGATAAAATACTGGCAGCCAGCAAAATTATATCAATGGCCATTCAAAAGAAATTCTAAATCAATTTTGACATAAACTTTAACAAGTTGCTGGTATAAACTGTTGCTGAGCAACTAAATGTTTTTCCTTGAAAAAGTTTTATTAACATTTCGAAACATTTGTAGCCGCTGTTATCCAGAGCATATGCAACCCCTTTATAATTAATTTAAAGCCAAACCTGCAATATAAAAGCGGGTGGACTGTCCAACTCATGCAAATAAGCAAAATCTATTCTTGCTCATTTGCAGTAGATTCGGTGTGGGGCTTTGCCCTTTTATAAAGCAGGTTCGCCTTTAATTAAAATCTGTAATCAAACATTTAATGTTTTTAAATACAATAAAGTTGATCAATATGTTCTAGTTAAAATGATCATTTCTTTAGTAAACTAATATTTACATCTGCTTTGGCTCAATATTTATGATCAGCAATATTTATGGTCTTTCACTGCACAATAAGCATTATTTACAAACTCTTTATAATAAGACATTTATAATGCCCCTTTCTTGCTTTTTTCTGTTATACATCAGAGTGGCATGTGTGGATTTCATAAGAATATCAAATCTAGACTACAAATTATGAAATTTTAAGGCCCATTTACACCGACAACTCTTGTTTACACCTGTTCGATGTGTTTTTTGTACAGCACGCTGCTTATGTCTTGCTTACTGTATACAACACCATGTTCATGGCTACAAAGTGTCAGGGTTATCAATGACTTGTAAAATCCTACAGTATTTTTCCTGCCCTACAGGGCAATACCAAGTTGAAGGTTTGTTTTACACAGCACTATATGTATTTGTGCTGTAGGTTTATTTAAAGCATACCCCATGCAACAAAGTTGTACCCCACTGACACACTTTAGTTTACTGTCAACATACAATAACAGGCCTAGGGGCGGAACAACGGCACTAGAAGTGATTTTTTGAAAGTCTGTTTGGTTTTGGTTTTGCTCAGATTTGATTGTTTGTTGTTTATTTTACATACATGTACCGCCTTGAATGTAGTACTAAATTGTTTCACATTGTGTTTACATGTATGATAAAATGCTGTCAGTTACTCATGCAATTTTCCTTAGCAATGCATGCAACAACTTTATAGTTAATTCCATTTTACAGTCCCTGGTTACCAGTTTCGGAGCCATCCAGAGAATGGCTGTCAGCCAAACAACCCCCTGAAGGATGACCAATAAGCGGCGAAGCAAGAGAGATGAGAGTGCAAGAAAAGCCTCTGATACCCAGGGGAGACAGATGAATAGTACATATAAGTAAGACAAAATTTGTTTCTAATTCAACTGGTGCATGAAAACGATATACATCAAATTTGAGCAAAAAGTTGAAAGTAAGTTAAACCGGTTATGTTCCCAAACCTTCAATTACAAAGGACATAAAAATAAACAAAAATAAACACCTATATGGTATACAGTCTAGTTATTTCTTGTTATAAGTATTTACACCTCGTTGATACCCCCCTCCCAACAACACTACAAAAAAAATAGAGTTGTGTCTGACAGTACTTTCCCTTTAATTATAGCAACAGTTATTATACATATTTTTTATCAATCTTGTACAACATGACATCACAGATGTATGGGTTAAAAATAGGTGTAAGTTAATAGCTCTGATTCACTTTTAATGTCGCATAGAGGGTCTTCAATACAGTTTACAGTAAAATAGCTAAGTATAGGAGTAGTTTCTTGGTGTTGCGGATGGTGTGATCACCAAATGACGTAAAACAAAAGATTCAAAAGACACTGAACAATACCCACACCACAACACAAAAGCTAACCAACAATGGCTTCTGCAACACCAAGAAACACCCAGTATAGGTGACCAATCCAATCCTTAATTATTGTAGAATGTTATCAAATTTAAAGAACGTAGGCAGCTAAGTTATGTGAATTGGCATAAAACAGGCAAAGAATTTAACCTGCTAATAATGAAAACCCTGTGCATAAGAATACCTGTCTACTCAACGCTTTGGGTCACACTGTCTACTGGATATTGTTAAGTCCTGTAACAAGACCCTATAAAGGCTGAAAAGCTTGAAGGTCCTAGACCAATAAAATATTTCCTATTTTATAAATATGCTTTGGAAGTGACCAGAAACCCATAAGTGGGTTGAAATGTGTAACACCCATTCACAGCTTCCAAATATTTCATTTTTTGCTTAGTATCATATTTGGAAATCCCTCAGTCCATCGAGATTGGAAGCAAGTTGTTCTAGCGAATTGATTGGTTAATATTTTTATCTTGATTTTCCAATTATGGCTGTAACAACTTCTTAGGAAATTGAATAATCAGAAGCTTGTTTTGAAGCGTCCAAGAGACATTTGCACATTTCAACCCACTTTATGGGTTTCTGAGGCGACTTAACAACATCCCATTTTGTGGTAAGCCAGCCTTGTTGAGCCGAAGACTTTCAGATACAGTCAAACCGTTCCATAAACACGTCTACTGGCCTACTCTGTGTGCAATGTTACAAAACTGTTTCGGTACTGCCAACCGTATACAGCATATGATACAGACGTATGAGTGTCCCTCAGTGGGTCGGCAAAACAGTTTGAAAGGCAGTGTGGATAGCTTTTCTGCATTTTTCACCATTTGTCTTGATTTCATCCAGGTTTTCTGACATAAGCTAAAGGTGGTACAAACAGAAAAACCCATTTAAAAGTGGTTGTTAGTAAGGTATGTTTACTAGTTCCTGTGAGCATAAAAATTTGAATCACTGAACTCGTTATAAATTTGTTGAGCATAGTTTACAATTCCCTATAGAAAAGAAAAGCAGCTTGATGTTTTGGAAAGGTTTCTTCGGAGAGATTTTCATTGAAAGAGATTTACATCATGTAATTTTAAAAATAAGCTAAGTTTATTGCAGGATTTCCCTGCCAAGACACCGCTTCACAAAACGCGCCGCACAAAAAAATTTATCACCGGCGGGAGAAAATATTTGAAAAACTATTCGTATCAAGACAGTCATTTTTACAAAGGCCCGGAATAGACTAAAATCCCATGGTAAACAAAGCTGCTATTCCTGAGACTGCCATACGATGCTATTGGCGGGCAAATTCCAGTCAACCGCCCAACAATAACTCCAGCGAGATAAACTAGGTCAAATAAATTAAATTGCTTTATAATAAACCTCTTTTACCGTGGTGAAAAGTGAAACCAGTTCCGACTCGCGTGAAGCTTGCGAACTGGATTAAACAGTCGTAATAAAAGCGAAAATCACGATTGAGAAAAGGCGCGCACTTGAGTCGTCTTGCAGGTCAAGTTTAATTTAGCGCCAAAGTTGTGTTTTCGCGGGAACAGAACTGGTGACTTGAAAGCATAAAATAAATTCAAAACGGCAGTGAAAGTTATTTTATATATTTTGTAATTGTTATACATGTGTTGTAATTTTATTGTAAATTAAAGATTGTTTTAAGAAATTTGTTAATAAAGTTTTATTACTATAATTGTTATTACTATTGTTATTACCATTGTTATTATTATTATTATTATTTGTAGGTTTTATCAATTCATTTCTATATACAGTCATTGAGCTCAATGAGAACAGAAATCTCATGTAGAACAAAAGGGTAAAAGCTCACTTGATTTTGATTTTCAGTATGAATACATTATTATTATTATTATTATTATTATTATTATTATTATTATTATTATTATTATTATTATATCTCCTTTAACTTTATGCCATATTACAACATAGTAGCCGAGCCCATTCCTTGGGCCTAGGGCTAAAATGAGGTAGAAGTCTACTTGATGGAGAGTGCTTTTCTTAGGATGTGTGATGTTCCCAGTAGTGTAATCTTCTGTAGTTCAGTAATTTTGATGTTACCCGGGATTTGTTTGATGTATTTCTCCAAGCCCTTTTTTATTAGTCCCAGTGCTCCAATCACAACTGGGATCATTGTGGCCTTCATCCCCCACATTCGTTCAATCTCGATTTCGAGATCTTTATATTATTATTATTATTATTATTATTATTATTATTATTATTATATTAAACTGAAGTGAAATACAAGGACTCTCCGAGCTAAAGATGTTGGTCTATAAGGAAAACATCTCCAGATCGTCCTTGGCAAACTTCAGACATCTTCGGAATATTTTGGAAATGATTGGAAACAGTCATTTGTACAACCATCATGATCAGACAGTATTCAGAGAAAATCTTGGGGAAACTGCTTTAAACTTGTCAAAGGGCCCCCATCTATTATTATAAATTCAGCACTCATCAATAGTGAGAATATTTCATACCCAATAACATGGTTGCCACAGCCACAGGATTTTGAAATTCCCTGACTTTTCCCTGACAGATGTAAAATTTCCCTGACCAACTAAATTAAAAAAATCCCATTTCAGCTAGCTTTCAAGGTAAGTGGACTGTTAAAATAATGTTGTTTTACTTCAGTATGCTTCATTGTAATACAACCTGGAAATGGCTATATATGTGAATAAAATGTTTGTTTTACTCGCCTTGCCATTAACAGCTCGCATTCTTGATTACATAAAAACATCGCTGAGTTGGCAATAAATAAATTAGTACTCTTAAAATTTTACTTTTCCCTGACTTCTCTCAAAGACTTAAATTTTCCCTGACTCATAATGAAATTCCCTGACTTTTCCCTGACCTTGAAGAATTTTTTCCCCTGACCATTTCCTGACCTGTGGCAACCATGAATAAGAGATCATAAGAATATTGCATGAGGTTCTAAAGATAGAGCTTTTAATTTACCTTGTACCATTATAGCCAAGTCTAAATAAGTACACAGAAAAGTTAGTTACATTTTGGAATTCTACTTCCAAGTTCTTTTTCTCCTCCTTATGTTGATTCTTAAGTTCTTCAAGTTCTCTCTCCTGTCTTTTACTCAACTAAAAACAAAAATATATACAAATGAGTTCTGAATCTTTGAAAACAAACTATAACAAATACCTGCCAGAATTTAAATGAGCTTCCCTTTCTTAAAACCAGTTAGGGGTTTTAAATTTAATCAGCCCCTCCATGTGGATATGTTAATGAAATGTTAACTTATAGTAACTCTTTATTTGACTCCTATAATAGTTATCTCAAGTTGTGAAAAGTTCCAAATTCCATTTTATAGAAACAACAAACAGGAGGTACTGCTCCGTAGCTTTCATTTGAATGGTGTCACTAAGACTTAACTGTTACAACTACAATCGTATGACTCAAGATTTAATTCTAAGAGTTAAAGGATTAAATATTGATTACAAATCAACATTACACTAAACATCTCAGTCCTTTACTTCAACATTTGGTCTTTGACTTCAAATGTCACTACAATCTTAAGAAATAAAGATTATTATTATTATTATTTATTATTATTATTACAAGGCCTCCTAGATTGGCAAAAGCAAAAACTTGCGAAAATGTCAATAACAAATTAAACAGATATAAATCTCACCCTCTGCCTCTCATCAACAAACTGTTTCAGATTTTGCTTATCAAGTTCTCTTTGCCTCCTGCAAACACGGAAATTTTGTTTTAAAGTAGTAATGGGTGTCACGACGCCCCCCTTTTTTTTTAAAGAAAAACACATTCCCAATGAATTAAGTAGGCACTCAGCATGAGAAGACCACCTGAAGTAAAATCCAGTAGCTTAGAGATCTTCTCAAGAAAAACAAGTCAAATTGTTTATAATTACTAACAGTAGAATCCCCTTGAAACACATCGGGTACGTTTCTTTGGGAAACTCCCATTCTGGATTTACGCAAAAAAATCAGACAGATTCCTGAAGACCAAAGAAATACTGAATCCAAAAATGGATTGTTTTTGTCATGGCAATGAAAGTGTGCAAGTGGATTCATGTGCATCTGCTATTCTGAATATGGATTCAATGGATTCAATGGATTCATGATCCATTTTTGGATTTTAGTAAAGAAACACAAAATCTGTTTTTGGATTCAAGAATCTGGATTCAGATTTTCCCAAAGAAACACACCCATTAATACAGCTCTTGCATGGAGACAAACAGTCAATCAATCAATCAAGCAAACTTTATTAAGTAATGATCCGCATAAGAAGGAAAGTGCTAATGGCAATGCACGATGGAATGTCAACTTTTTTCATTGTTACAGCTAGTGATCTCATTGGCCTAGACTTAAGACTGCTAAAAAGTTCAAGGTGCATTTTGTCTGATTCTTTTAAGGTTTCAAGTAATTTGAGACCCAATCGCATAACATGCAATTTTTAAAAGAAATTGTATTTGAGGAAGTTCATCAAAGAAGCAAAGTTATTAGCTGTAAAAATTGTCTTCTGCTATTTTGATTGGTTAAGCATGAACATTTCCTAAACTTTATTTGATGCAAATGGATTTTCTTTATTTTTATACTGAAATATAATTATGAATCATCAGCCCCTCCTCTATTCTTGAACTCAAAGAAATTCTATGTGAGAAAGAGCCAATGCCACAGAACAATGAAGACTTAGTTTACTGTAGTTCTTATGTGGAGCATTACTTAAACTAATAACTTGTACCCAAGGACTTAACTGCACATTATTTTTTCAACATCTTTCTATTGGTAGGCCATGACATTATAGAGTCCTAAAGTGATGATGTCACAAAAACCAAATATGTGAAATTATGGGATTTAATTAGATATTCAAAAAAAGCATGACAAAAATGTCTTGCTCCATACAAACCCTTCTACTTTTGCCTCTGTTAAATCATCAGAGCATAAAAGGGCCAATATCTCACCCCCAAATTACAATAAGATGCTGATTTTTGGCAAGCAGGCATTTTTCATCATGCTAATCATAATTTCATCATATCTAATCAAATTCCATAATTTCACAAATTTAAGTTTTGGTGACATCACACTTAAGGATCGACTCTACTGGCATTACTGATCCTTGCATTATGCAGAATAAACATCATGAATGAACCCAACTAATGAACCCAGTAACATACAGTTGTACAGTGCTTGACCTTAGCGGTAGTCCACTAGTCCAGGACTAGTAAAAAATGGGTTTGGGCTAGTAAAATTTGAGCAGATGATGCCTGTTGGCTAGTGAATTTCAGACCCCACTAGCCCAAGGACTAGTAAGCCAAAAAGTTAAGGTTGAGCACTGGTTGTAGCATAGAGGTACACCACACGTCTGACTGTAGCTCAGTGTGAGTAGAGCAAGTGACCAAATGAATGCACTGAAGGTCATGGGTTTGACTCTCGGAATTGCTTGTCCCTTCTCCCATGTTCGTGACATGATGAATTATTTTCCCTCCCTCCCCAACTACGATGGAGTGGAGTCTGGATCCACAACTCTTCAGTTCAGTTTTAGTTCAATATCACATTTTTTAGATCATCAGTAAAACAATTAGCTTTCACAAAAATAATGTTTTTTAAGGGTTTCAGACTCCACCCATAGCCCTAATACAGGGATGTAAATAATAGGCGGAAGGCGGAAAAAATAACCGCCTGAAGACTGAGTTTTCTTGATTTTTTCCGCTCGAAAACAGTGTCTGCTTAACTTTTTCTCTTTTTTTTTTACCAAAATTTTCCGCCTGTGATTAACAAAAGTCCACCTGTTGGATATCTTAGCTACATCCCTGTAATATCTCTATTTTCCCCAAATTTTATGCTTGTAATTTATCTGAGTAAGTGCTAATGACATTAATTTGGTAGGAAATCTACTATGGTTAGTCATACCTGTCTCTCTCTTCTTTTGACTGAATGGTTTTATCAAGAAGCAGTGCTTTAGCAGACTCCATGGACTGCTTTGTCTGTTTCTTTGTTATCTCAACGTTCTCCCTTTTGGATGAAAAAAAAAACATGCCAAACAAATCAATACTTTTAATCAGAAATGCACAACCAAGGCAAATGTTTGGCAAGAAAACCTATTGGTCGCACATACTTTCCCGCCTTTTTCATGGCTTAATTTAAACACTGAGGTATTATAACAATTATTTTCCATGTGTGAAATTTTCTTGTCTCTCATGTTGCCCTTTTTAACAGAATTTAGCCAAAGCATTTAAAAGTTTTGAACTTCCATTCCAATCTTCAATTGTTTTGTTCTGTGTACTATAAAAATATCTTTAAAACAAGAACCCATGCAGTGATGTTATTAACTAAAACTGCGGGGTTATATTTTCCAGCTAGAAAATGCAAGCAAATTATGTGCATGAAAAAGTGAAGCCAAATGCAAAATCAATCCTTACTTTTCATGCCTTGTTGTAACCTCTTTGATTTGGACCTCATGGGCAGAATCCATAACTTTCTTCAATGTTTTTAGTTGCTGTAAAATGGAAGTAAAGGTAAGTCTTCACAAGCCAATGGTTCACAACTGCCAGAGCTTAACCTGGGGTCAATTCAATAAACTTTTACACTTGTAATTTACAAGTGTAGCCATTGTTTCAGAGGTTGAAAACAATAGCTTAACACTTGTAAATTACAAGTGTAAAAGCTGTAGCATGAAGTGACTGAGAGTATTACTACTCCCCCCTAGATGGGATGCTAGTCCATCACAAGGTTACCCACCCTCCCAGCATCATGTCGCCAGTACCCATTTATACACCTGGGTGGAAACGTAAGACAACATGGAGCAAAGTTACTTGTCTAAGGAAACAACACAACGACAGAGACAAGGCTCGAACCACCGACCTTCAGGTTGAAAGTCGGATGCGCTAACCACAAGACCACCATGTCTCCGTAAATGGAAGTAAGCAAAACATTAAAACATGTCCAAAATTCAAACCCAAGTCACATTTTTCAGAAACATTTTTAGGAATCAGCACACATGCACAGGGCTCTACATCCCCTACTCTATTTAAAGTGCACCTAACCCCAAAATGTTTTTTCGATTAATCAACAATATGTACGTTGAAAAGTTGAATAGTTAAATATCTCTTGTTTTTAAGTACGTTGCGTTAGTGAATTAAAGAAGTTTGAATTTAAAAAATGTTAATAAGATGATGTCAAATCAAGACTCGCTTATCATACAACTACTTGTTTCCACCTCCAAGTAATACTTTTTTTTACAAATCAATTGACTATTAACAGTTTTTATTTAGTATTTCTTAAATTGATTATCCTTAAACTGTGAACTGCGTATTGTAAATTGAAGTAGAAATAATGGTAAAGTCTTGATTTGACGTCATCTAATTAGCATTTGTAAATTAAAATCTGTATTATAACTCACTAACGCAACGTTAAAAACAAGAAAATTTCACTATTCAACTTTTCAATGTACACTGAGTTGATTAAAAGAAAAAAAATTGGGGGTAAGGTGCACTTTAAACAGCGATGTTGGATTTTTTAACATCCCCTTGACTTTTAGTGAGCAAGCTGACGAGAATCAGATCAAAGGGCTCTTAAAGCCATCTCGTTAAAGCGTTAGAACGTGTGGTTAATAAAAACAAAATAGAAGAATTGATAGTGAATATGGTAAAGATGCCGTTGTAGCGCACCTTTAGATTAAGTCTACTTAAAATACGTACATGAAAACATCACATGATGCATATTAGCCAATAGAAATTTATGTTCACGAAATGGGCTTTACATTTTCAAAAAAAAACAACTTTAACATAAAAGGCTGATCAGACAGCAAATTTGTTCGATTTCTTTTAATAAGATATGCCCGATATTTCGGTTAGACAAAACTAACCTTCATCAGGGGCTAGGAAAGCTTAGTGAAGATGGAAACAAACGGTTACAATATTTAAAATGGGCTAAGCTAAATTGCTGGCACACGATAGGCTAATAAACAAGTAACGGTCCAGCTATATATTGCTACTGTTTGTTCTAGTGGTCCTTGCATTTTTACAGAAGTTATTTACATTTTCACGCTAGTAACTAAAATGGGGTCCTATTATTTGGTTATACAATAGACGTGTTTAGAAAATGTTATAGGCTGGGCCTTATCATCATCATTATTATTTTTGTTTTGCAAAAGGAGGGGAACCCGTGCCCCTCTGCTAACAACTTTTCTGTACAGCATTGGGGGATCTTTTCTCATCAGTGCTCCACTTTTTCAAGACCAAAAGCCAGAATAATCCTCAACTTCGACGACTAAGGAGAGCTTTTTTTCACAAGATTTGGTGCCGTTTTTTCACCACAAGCAAGAAAGCGTCTTGTAACCATCTGTCTTCGCTTTGGTGAGTGCTTGCTTTTCAATTTGGGTTTTGGTCTCGCGAGTTTTCTCGCCCTCGCGTTACGTGGAGATGGCCGCGCGTACCGCACACCAGCCGTTCGCCCACACTAGAACTTACTGTCCGCTTGATAGTGGAGGAAAACCTGGATCTTGACTCGCTCAGTATAGCGCAGTCGTTACCGAACTTTAAGGAAGAAATCGTTGGGACAGACTCGGCCACGCGGTTGGCGGCATCGGGCTTTGACTGCGAAAGCCGCGTTATCCCTTTACGCCTTTTACGGCAAAAAGCACTACACGTGTCATGCTTCATTCCCGTTGAATTCCCCGATGAAAACCTGCTACAACTCGTGGAACAATACGGCGACCTCAAAGCGCGAGCAGTCCGCCGGCTTTGCTTCAAAGCTACGCGCACATCGAGAACGGCATCCGTGTCGTAGAATTCACACGTTAACAAAAGGCAGTGCCACGCAAATAAGTCACTCAAGGGCTCGAGTTATTTTTTTAAGTACACTGGCCAGCCAATACTATGCTACCGGTGCCAGTCTTCCGAGCGCGTTGTTAAAGACTCCCCGAAGGCGAAACGCCGCGAGGCGAACCGCGAGGCTCCAGTGCCCGGAGGGGGGACACCAGAGGCCTCCCGACCCCCACTACAGCAACCAGCAACGACACTCCCCCTGTAACCACAATAGGCCATTTGCACGATAGCGTCATTTGACTACAACTACCAGAACTCATTTCGTTTTTCCTTTCTTATTTAAATTTTGTAATCCCAGTGAGGTTTAAATAACAAAGGTCCTAATTTGCACTACAAAACAAAAAAATGAACCTCCGTGCGACCCTTCTCCAGAAACTGCCGGCCACCCCCTATTACCGATGCCGTGAGCGTAAGCGTGAGAAGTCCTGTCTCGTGGTAATTTAAATACAACAGATGATCACACGCGTTTGGCGGAGATCAAAGATCTCCTAAAAACGCCATCATTCGCAGTAAAAAACAGTGGATAAAGCTGGGGGAAAAACCGACCAAGTATTTCCCGGGAGTATTTCTACCAGCTTGAAAATCAGCGACAAACACGCGACTCAATTTCAGAGTTGCGTGCCAACAATTCAATCGTGACTTCCGATAAAAATATTCTTCGCGAATGTCGCGATTTTTATCGTAACCTCCATTCGGCTGAACAAGTTTATTTATCTAGCCAAGACTGGCTTTTAGACCAACTGGATAAAACTCTGGCATCTGAAGACCAGGAGAAATGCGAAGGTGACCTCACACTCTTCGAATGTCAATGTTTTGTAATAACGAAATATAATATCCAATTTATTCAACACTTTTGAACAGTTTTATGGTAAAATATTTATTGATTTCAAAGTTGCGTTTGTGAGTTTATTTTTAGAGATTTGAATTTACAAAATGGTAATTAGATGACGCCGACCCGGGACTTTGCCATTATTTCTACGCCAATTTACAATGCGCAGTTTACAGCTTGAGGATAATAATTTGATAAATACTAAAAAATAAACTGTGGAAAAACGTAAGAATTCACTAGCATCCGTGAGATTTTCAAAACAGATCACCATATCTGTACAAGCCATGTCGGGATGCAATCCCGAACGCCATTATGAAACAACGGATCAGGAGGTTCTTCAAGCTCCAAGAAACACTACTCAAAAACAGAATAAAACAAGGAGCTAAAACATAAACTGCAAGAAGTCATTATTCCAGTAGAGATACGGCAGCTTCAGACTTTGATCTTGGACACTTACATCCGTGATAAAGATCCACTTTCTCACAAGTCTTGCACACCGCAGACTTAGACACTAAATCACCGGCTGAGAGATTGGAGGCTCAGAGACCGGACGAGAGAAAGCGGCGGAAATCGAGCCTCAGAGATTGACTGATCCAAGCATATTCATAACAATTAACAAAAACTGCAGCCGATCACTACTTATCTTGCAACAAAAGTTAGCCAAAGACGCTCCAACATATGCCAAGAGAACTAGCATAACGAAGGCATAGACTGGAAACAATAATTCTATAAATGGCAGTGAGTGTGCACAGCATGTAAACTGACCTCCTGTCATTAAAGAGATTTATATCCCAAAGATAAAAGAGTCATACAATACATCGAGCATTTGTCACATCTCTATTTTGGTGATCAAAGGGGAACAAATATCTCGTAGACCTTCTTGGGAAAGCTATTCTAGAGGTTTCTTTATACATTATGCAACTAGCGGGAGTCGTGTTTGGCCTGTCACTTTTATAATACTGATATTCTCAAATTAATATATGTATCATATGTTTAATAGATAAAATACTACATGTAAAGAAAGCCAAATTTAAAAAACGTGAAAAGTATGAAAAGTATGATTTTCTAGTACTTAGGAAACAAAACTCTTTCACCCCTGACCAAGTTAACTTTAAATATATATAACCAGTTATTCAGATTCCCGTTTTGGCGATTATAAATGGCCAAACACAATAACATACGAGAGGAAAATAGTTAACAACTTCAAAGCTATAGCACACGCACTTTTTCTTATCAATTACTACCACAAACAGACTCAGTAGATGGGGTTAAACGGATGTTGAACTATGTTTATTCAAATTGATACTGCACAAGAAACAACACCCTAAACCGGGTGAGGGGTGGGGGGGGGGGGGGGGTTGCTCTTGCTTTCACAAAGGATAACACAGGAATGAATGATCATGACAGTGGAACGCTCAAAAAGGTCTTATCTGAATACATGCATTCCAAAGATATCCATAACGGAAACTAGTGTAGGAATTAACCCTTTTAACATATCTATGATAAAAACACTCAATTACTACCACAAACAGACTCAGTAGATGGGGTTAAACGTATGTTTATTCAATAAACCGCCAAACCCAAAGGGGAAAAAGAATAAAAAAAGGGTTTGAGAAGAAGAAGTTACGATGTGGGAGAGAGTCTGGTTGTGATAGAATGGAGAATTTTAAAGTTATTTTCGTTGGAAAGAGTGAGATAGATTAAATATGCGTCACTCTTCTAATCGCCATGCGATTTAAGAAAAGCTGTAGGCGCTCGATTACAAAAAGCAAATGTAGCGCCTCCGCGACGAAAACTGTGCGAGGAATACTGTGTGAGGAATACTGTGCGGGATTAAACCTAAGATAGGCCAAGATAGGCCTGTACGATCCCCGAGATTGACAAACGAATAATGGTGAAGAGGGCGACAATTGTACACTAGCTAAATACTGCCTAAGCGCGGTGACAGGACAAAGGGGCGAACCGGGAATAAATGGCAAGGGAATTTCTAAAACCCGCTCCCGAAACTGGAGTGTCTTAGTGCGCGTGATGCGCAACAAAACCCCTTGCGGTGTGAAAGTCATGCTAGATAGTGTCAAAAAACACGCCTGGAAATCGCCAATTTCAGACTACTAAATTAGAGATACGTAAAAAAGAAAAGAAGGCTACTAAAAATAAAGCACGCATGCAGACGTGCAAATGATTATCTAAATCGAAAAGATGGGACAATTGTAAAAGGATCTCAACAGTGATCGGTTCTTTTCGTGCGACACAATCACCCAAGATCCGACGCACCGCTCGTTTGGCAAGATAAACGTCATATTAAATCGTCAAGAAAGGCAAAACTGGCACCACACGAGCGGTTAATATGTGAAATAATGCTCAAATAATTAACGATCGAACGGTATGACGTTAAAGAACGTGACAAAAAAAACTAAATAAAGCAAATAAACGGATTTGGAAACTGGGAAAGGCAAGAAATCGAAATATTGGCAAAACAATAAATATGTTCGCATATAGCATCTCATAGAGCGCTTTGTGGAGTCGCAAAAAGCATGGACCTGGATAGTTCCTAAATACTGCTGCAAAGCGTCGATGTGATCTGCGAGATAAAATTGAAAAACAGATTGAAAGAAAGAAAAATCAATAAACTTAATAAGGATCTATGAAAATAAATGGAAGTAGCTACTTAATATACATTAAAAACGAACATAGAGTCGCTAGGAAATACTTGGGTAAGGTTCAAGGTAGCTACGGCATGCTGCAAATAGTCTGAGTACGAGGAGTCTAAGTGAGAACGACTCAACGCATCCGCTAAAACGTTAGACTATGACTTCCCGCTAATGTAACGCGCAGATAAACGGATATTGTTAAGAGACAGCAACAACCAAATTTCACGTAGACAACGCTGCATGAAGGCGTTCGTTGAACGTTGATTGTTCAGTGCGTATACGCTGACCTGATTGTAAGCAGTTCGAGCTGGTTAATGTTCAAATATTGACTAGCAATAAAAGGAGGAAACTTGGCATGGAAGAATTCCCCAAAACACACTGCACCACAAGCATCAAGACAAGCATCACATGCCAACAGTTCTGGATCGACACAGTAATGGCGGTCGGAATTGTTGCTCTTGCTTTCACAAAGGATAACACAGGAATGAATGATCGTGACAGTGGAACACTCAAAAAGGTCTTATCTGAATACATGCATTCCAAAGATATCCATAACGGAAACTAGTGTAGTAATTAACCCTTTTAACATATCTATGATAAAAACACTCAATTGCATCACCTTCCTGACTCTTCAACGAACCAGATACAAACACGAATAAAAAGTCAGAAAAGATTGTTTGTGAAGCAAAGTAACAGGTGAAGTTAAATCGAATTTAAGAACTCTACTAACTTACCGTTTCCTAAACACAGATTTTAAAAGCCCGTAATCGTCACACTCGTCGGACTCCATCCTCAAACACGTGCAGACTGCACAATCGGTCAAACTCGAAACGCAACATTCATATATTTTCCAACTAGGGTTGAGTGAGGCATGAAGTGGAACTTGAAGACAGTTTGGACAATAAAGTTTATGTTTCGTGTTTTTGTTTCGTGCCATTTTAAAGTTATTTCTGCTTCTTTTCTTTCTTTGTTTTTTGTTTTTTTGGTAAAAATCGTAAGGAATTGTTTTTCTGTTTTTTTTTTTCATCCGCATTTTATCATCCGCATTTTGTTATCCGCATTTTAATATCCGCCGTCCGCCATCCGCCATCCGCCGCCATCCGGTCCTCATTTTACAGAACGGTGAACTCTCATAACTCATAACTCTCATAACAGTGAACTCCTAGACGACCGGCACAACAGTCATTTGTATTCCCGATTCAACTCCAGACACGTCCTCAAAAGAACCAGAGACTGTTATCATAATACTGATACGTTTTTACAACAAGGTACAATAATTCACTCACTTAGTTTTCTCGTTGTTTATGTTCATATTGGCGCCAGAACAGCAACCATAACTATGGGAACTATACAACCTCCGGTCAGGAAGTAAAATTGCAGTTTAATACCGATGCCTTGGATTTTATTTATACTTCACCAGAAATCCGCAAAGATTTCCTTCCAGCAGAAATTTTAGCTGTCTTCGCGACCCGCAAAATATCCTTGTACACGGTAGCTAAATTAACAAAACTATGACGTCTTTCCCATACTATTGCATAATCAAACCGTAATAGCAATGAATCAAAATTGAACAAACGCAATTTTGCTTTGCCATATCGCTCATATTAAAACACAAACTTTCCCGTCCCATTTAACTTTCTTAAAACGTCTCCATTCGTAAAAATACACCGTGAAATTCGCAAACTGCGTTTGCCAAAAAAAAAAACGCAAGGCAGCTTAAATGGCTTTACGACAAATGATTGAAACTGATAGGTAACGTGAGATATCGAAACTTAAGAAGAACTTAATACCTTTGCGGTAACGTAATGTGAGATATGACAAGTTCATCACAAGTTTTGACATCCCGATACCCAAGGGAAATTAACAATAGGTCCGGGGGTGCTCCCCAAAAATTTTAGGAGCAGTATGTGACGCCCTTCTTGAAATCCTAACCGGTTTAACCAACCATATCCTCAATGCCCTAATATAGCTTCTATAAAGAAGAAACAACTAACCCCCCCGGACAAAAGTCCACAAAAATTTGTTAACAACTTTTGTCCCCATATTCTACTGACTCCTATATCTCGTTTCGCGCGCATGCGCTTTAACGAGATAAAAAGCGGACTTGTGTGTTGTCTACTCATTCATTCGTGAAACATTCATTTGATCTTACCTGTTCGGCTTGTTCTTCATAGAAACCAATTTCTTCTTCGACTTGTCTGTTAATCATGTTTGTCCATTCATCTGTCTGGGCCGATAGTCTTTCCTTGGCCTACAGATCACAAAATATTATATTTGAACTGTTATGCAAGACTCATACAACAGATATGCGAGTTTGCACTTGTTCACAATTAAGGCTAGCTTTCAATTCCAAGAGTGGCAGCAGTATATACAATAACAATACATTGTTCAGCAGACAAGAATAGCAGGAATTATCAACAAGCAAATTTTATTGTATTATAATATTATAAGTGAGAAAGATGTATAAATGTGCATCATGTAATGAGTGTGGGAAAAAGAAAAAAAAATCTGAGTCCCTGACAGGATGACTCAGATTTTTTTCTTTGTTCCATGTTCGTGACATGATGAAAATTACATCTTTCTCATTTCGATTTACCAAGCTTAACATTTACTCAAACAGTGGGGTATTATCGAGGACGACATTTGCAGCACGTGCAACCAAATGCGTGCCACCTTAGAGCATGTGTTAACGGCTTGCAATAAGTCACTTCAGAAGTATACCTGGTGGCACAATAGAGTGTTGCGGGTTATAGCCGAAGCCACACAGGCCCAATGCGCCAGCATTAATAAGGCACCAGTTAAGGAGGTAACAAATCAAGGCATTAAGTTCCACAGGGAAGGTGAGCAGCCCCAACCAGCCACTGTGAAGAAAGCGAAACAGTCGAGGCTACTTAAGGGTGCCCAAGACTGGCAAATGCTGGCTGATCTATCGAAAGCCCTGCATTTCCCATGCCACATTGCCATCACATCTGTGCGCCCTGACATTGTAATCTGGTCTGACTCCCGTAAATGCGTCCATCTGGTCGAACTAACTGTGCCATGGGAAGGGAACTTTGACTTTGCTAACGAACGCAAGAGAACCCGGTACGAGCCTCTTCGTGCTAGCTGTGAAGATCGTTGCTGGGGCTGCAGCGTTATACCTATTGAAGTCGGTTGCCCCGGCTTCATTGCAAGATCAACCAGGTCCTTCCTGTCCAACATCAGACTCCCAACAAAAGCCGAGCAACAATCAGAACTCTCCAAGAAGAAGCAGAGGCAGCATCCAACTGGATCTGGCAGTCATCGCCCAGTGCCTAAGTCTGCGCTGATCACATTCTTTTTAAACTGCATCCAGCTAAGCTCTCTGACATCTGCTGCCTGGACTCTCCTTGTACATATACCACACGCGTGCTGCTATTACGCTTGACCGGGCATCACCCAGTGGCATTTACCGCTGGCGGCGCCAGGAGCTGTAGTCCCGTTGCTAGCCGCCGAAACTACCATAGTTCCTGGTCAACAGCTGACGAGGGTAATGCCTAGCAGTTGGCAGTTAAAGCTTCTGTATGAATTCCTCATCATTCTTTATTTACAATATTATAGTTATAACAGAAACAAAATAAGAAGAACTGAGAACTGTATACCATACTACCACCTTCAATGACAAGTTTTCCACTGTTGTCATTCATTATAGAATCTAGTAGAGAGCTCTGAATGTTGGGGGGAACAGGGGGATCTGAACCTCCCGCTTCCCGCCCTTTTACACGTTGCTCCCAACCCACATATAGCATTTCTCTCCTGCTTCCCACACTCCCATACTCCTCTTGCTTCCTATTCTCCTGCCCCCCCCCCCCCCCCCCCTCCACCTGGATGTTGGCAGATTGAAGTTTGGTCCCTAGGTATGTATTTTGTCCTCCTTAATCACAAAACCTGGCACTGTCAGCAGTTGTTTTTGCTGGAGTTTATATTCACACTTGGGATTAAAAGGGTTGTACCAAAATAGGCAGTAGTGCTACCTTACCTTGTCAGTTTGTGTTTTGTTAAGATAAAGCATCTTGCTCTCATGGACTTTACGCAGTTCTTCTGATCTTTCCTCCCTGCAAAACAAGTGCAATATATGTATACATACTTAAATTCTTTCTTTCTACTTCTTTCCTGTAGAGTCAAACAATGATCTGATCCTAACAACGTTTTGAGTCTGTGGCAAAATCCTACCAAGTGACCATTCAAAGGCTACAGAGCAGTACTTTACTTTGGTGCTGCTTGTTATGTTGTACACGGTGGTTCTAACTTCTGAGTCTGTGGCTAAAATCCTGCCAAATTGAATGCTTTTATGTGATGCTGTTCACATTAACTTTTTACCAAGCAAAAGTTTAAGAAAAACTATGGTCAACCATATTTCTACTAGCTTCCTCTTATTCCTGTGGCCTTGTTTAGTTGACCACTAGTACTCAGCTAGAAGATTAACACTCTGAGCTTTTGATCAACTAACCTCGTAATCTTGCATACATTTAAGTCAGAAATACTTTACCCACAAAACCCTCACAAAGCTGATCAATGTTTCGGTAATAAGACAAAATTTGAAGTTTTTGAGCAAACAGTTTTTCTGTAGTATTCTTATAAAGGAATGTTAAAGGCCGATTTACACGGCACAATTTTTGCCTTTTACAATCGTAGCCACATACAATGCTATACGATGCGAGTTGTATACAATTTTCGCCTGACGCAAGCAACGCGCGCTACAAAAAATCGCATGTGACAAAGTTGTGCCGTGTAAATCGGCCTTAATTGTGTTTTTACCACATACAGAAATGATTCAAACTTGCAGTGCTTTTAGTGCTACTAACCCACATCTCTTCGCTGCCCTCTCAAATGTTTTAATAGCAGTGACTTTGATCTTCTCGTAGTTCGTAATAAGCTTTTCAAGTTCCCCAGTATGATCTCTCTGCATGGCAGATCTCTCCTGTGCACAATATATTAAAGAATGTTGAAGGAATGCATTCAAGAAAGGCCAAGTGACTTTGGGCAATAAATATATGAAAATAACAACTTATTTAATGTGGTAATCAAAGGGCCCTAAGAGCCATCTCATGAATATGAAACAACATAAAGTTAAGTCCACAGATCAGTTTTAATTTTCCATACTGAGTTTAAAGTCAAAGAATTGAAGAGTAAAACAGATTTAAAATGACCAAAGCATCTTAACATGACATAAATGTGCATTTTGTGAAACGGGACTGTCTAGACAACTGAATGACTTAATTACACTGGGGAATTAAAAAAAGTTTGACTGTTTCTACTCAGAGTCATGCCACTTATTCACTAACAGCAATCATTCTGTTAACACATAACACACTAGGGAATTTAAAACGTTTACAGATGAAGGAAAAAGTGACAATTTGCATATTTGTCCCCATATACAGTTACTATAGGTGTGGTTACACGGGGCACTTTTACCTTGGTGAATGACCTTTCACCACGGAAAAGTGCATTTACTGAGTGTGACTGACATTTCCCGAGGTAAATTACCCATGGTAAATATCCATGGACAGGGTTCTCCAGAGAAATTAGACTACCTGGCTGTAAATTGAAAGTAGGGGGGTCCAGGGTCATGCCCCCACAGAAAATGAAGATACTGGAGATGCATTCTGGTGTATTTTGGGCACAACAGATATGAAAAAAATCATTTCATTTTCAGCCAGTTTTTAACCTTTTTATTATTCACTGAAAAAAATTTGCTACCCTTAATGTGCTTTATAATTTATACTAAAGAAAAACATTATGGCCCGAAAGAAATCACTTTTGTTTTATCTTATGGCTACGAAGGATTTGTTTTTATAGCCATACAAGTTTTTGTAAGAAAGTAGGACGGATTTATCCTGATCTCCCCCCCCCCCCCCCCCCCCCGAATATTTTCTGACTAGCCGGCAGCCCCAGGACGAGTAGACGGCGATTTTCACCGGTCGCCGGAGCTTCCGGAGAACCGTGCATGGATACATAAAAAAAGATCACACAAAGCACCCATTACATTTAACGTGGTAAGTTGCAATGGTGTTTTGATACCCAAGGTACAAGAGCCAATCATGATACTGCATTTGACATCAACATGTAACCGCAAAGGAAAAGTGATTCACTGAATTGCATGACACTTTTTTACCTTGGCAAATCACAAATCGCATGTGCGGTATACTAAACCCAAGTGTGATGCACTGCGGGATGATCTGCCATTTACCATGGTGTGTGTAACCACACCTTATATCTCATTTAATGCTTTGCGTATCCACAAGACAAAAACTAGAAACTTTCAAATTTACTGAATTTTACTTTATCTTATTAATTATTAAAATTACTTGTCATGGTTATCTTCTCTTACCTTTGCGTATCTTTTTAAGAGGGCTTCGTTCTCTTTCTGGCACCTCTTGAATACCTTTATAAATGTCTGCATTACAACAAGAAACAACTATCATTACGAGGTAGCCATGACATTACTATCAGAGAGTTTTATTTCTAGTGGCACGTGTGCAAGGTACACCAAAAACTCTGCCCAATGACCCAGGAAAAGTGAGAATTGGGTTTGGACAAGGGTTTAAGACAGGGTTTAAGAAGACTGAGGTCTGAACTGTTTTCAATCATGCCAACCCAAACATTTAAACATTATTTTCTAAAAACAGTGTCAAGATGGCATAAAGCATTTTATCTACTTAAACTAGTAGTAATCACAGATTAAGAGTGCATTCGACATGTTTGTTAACAGCTGAAAGAAGTAGTATTGATGTTGATTTATGTCCTGCTAAATGTTTTTGTTCACCCTTAGCTGCCACTTGAGAGTCAATCAACTCGCACACCTTTTGACATCTGCATTACTTTTTAATAGAGATGCATTCCGGTTCGCATTTACCGAGCTACATGCAAATATATATGGAAAGTTTGACTAAAGTCATAAGCGAATAACACTGAATATTTGACATACAGGACAAGCAGCAGCACAGAATAATGTGATTCAAACATAAGACTTAAGCTTACTCGATCTTCGATAAATCTGAACAAAATCATAAACAAATCAAGTTTTATTATGATGTAATTCAAACATAAGCTTACTCGAACAAAATCGTAAACAAATCGAATTTTATTTAGTAAAATAACACAAACGTACACAGTCATGAGAACCTAGCAGTGCATGACAAAGCAAACAAAGGACCGTCTATATTTTAATGCTGAAAACAGCAACAACAGCGAGCAAAAATTGGATCCAAACAGAAAAGAAATCGCAGCTTACTTGCCGTAAGACAGAGACCGGCTAATTGTCTATCTTTCTGTTCCTTTGAAAAGCACAAAGTTTCTTTTATGCGCCACATATCAGCTGGCACGAAGAACGGCAATCCTATTTATAGATCGATGGTGTTCGTACTTAAAAACAACTTCGCCCTGAAATGTTTGTGGTAGATTTTGTCGTAAAACCTCTGCCAGACTCCATTTCACTTGCCATATGATAAAAAGCAGTCAACCCTTAACTTTTTCCGGCCATTGAAAAGCGTTAAGTTTAAAGGTACCAATCTTCGAATGAAGTGTGCGAGAAAGGTGCATGTTAATGCATATGACGTAATTCAAGATGGCGCCGAAAATGTACATGAACGACGATGAACAATGAAAAAATTTCTACTTGGTATCACAGGATGCCCAAGATTAGGATGTGTTCTCCTAACGTCGAAGGCAACAAGCCCACTTATAAACAAATTTAGAGTTCTGTAAAAAGCTCTTAGACCAGTTTAAAAATTGGCCCATAGTGTCCATATTCTATACCATGCACCAAATAGGATAACTGTTTCCTTTTTTTTTCTCTTATTACGCTTGAATAGCGTAGTAATGAAAACTTTTCCCCCATGAATACTCGTTATAACAGCTCAAAATGAAGTTTTGTTACACCACTTTAATGGACTTTAAAGGTTTATAAGGAGTATGCATAGGTAACAAGGATCGTACCAACGTAATAGCATACCGAGAACGATCCAATTTTATACACAAAAGTAACAAGGATCGTACCAACGTTTTAGTTACTTTGGGACAAGCAAATTATTTAATATACTTCTGGTTGCTTTCTAAAGAAGATTGAAGTTAATTTCTAAGCTTTTCTTTTACCCTGAATGTGACCTCACAGGGGAGGACATGAACCACCACATCTCCATAATAAATGCACCAAAGCATAATCACATGTTTGAACAAACTGCTGTCCATTAACAATAAATCACCCAAACAGCTAGATAAAGTTAAAGGGTAAGTTAGCAATGACAAAAAGTCTCTAAAAAAAGTACAAGCCATCTTTGTAACCAAAGAAAACAAGATATTTCATTTAAGGTTTATACTCATAGGCAAAATCGAATGAAGTTACCTTGTCTTTCTTCAGTTCTTCTACAATGATTGGAGAAAATTTGAAGTCATCTATATAACAAGAATGAATGAAATTAAAACATATTCAACTTTCTTTTGGGATAAAATATATTGCTCTTTTTCTTTTAAAAGGGGCAGTGCACAAGTAGTATAGGATGCATGAAATTAGCCTTTTTTCAGGGGGGGAGGGATCTTTATAAAATGTGGTGGGATCTCATTAAAATAGGATGATATCATGTTCTATTTTTAGCTTACCAGCAGGTTTGTTAACCAATTTGACAGGAACTTTCATTTCTTGTTGCATAAATTATCCATTGCAGACAGTCATTGTTCTTATTCAATAAAAAAACGCTTTCATTGATTCTTGGCATCTATAAAGTTGTGCATCTGTATGCATTGCATAACAATTTATATGAAGTGGAAAACAAAATCCACACATAAACAAAAGAGTGTTAATGAGATTCACCACATTTTAGTCATGATATAAAGATTACGATGATGGCTATGATGTCAACCACATTAATGTATCCCCCCTTAAATTGACAAAACTACCCCTAAAAAAAGGCTAATTTTGTGCATACTATACTACTTGCATAGATCTTGGGGGGCATGCACCAACCGTTGGTGGAGCATTCAACAAAAACCTTCAGGAATGTTATTTATCTTTTTAGAAGGATATAAAATTTCATTGCCTTTGTTTCTAGCTAACAAACCTTAACAAAAACATGCAGTAAATACATGTACTGGAAATGTTGTTATTGGCTTTGTACAAAAGAATCAACCAGAAGTCAAAACCAGTAAATTCCAAATTAATGCAGGGCCAGATGTTTACAAGGAATTTCAACCTTGCAGGCTTCGTAGAATCTGCACTGGTATAAATATGACATTTGTCTGGGCCCCGGCTTCAGTGTTTCATTCCAGAATGTATATATTTTACACAACTTTAGCAAACTTAAATTGCTTTTATTAGCGCGCAACTCACGTTTCTTGGGCAGGTTGCTTTCAATAAGTGTTTGTTCTGATGAAGATCGTGCTCCAGTGTAGTTTAGTGTCACAACTGACTCCCGTGATCGTTGTGGGAGTGGACTAACGCCAACATTATTAATGGATGATGTGGAAGGGGCCTTCATTTTAGAAATTGCAGGTGTAGATGATGATTTCCTCATGAATGCTGGCAAACTGCTTTCTTCTTCCTACAAACATACAAAAATGACAATACAGTTGAATCTCTCTCTCTCTCTCATAAGCAGCTACCTCCCTTACACAACTATTAAACTCATTACCAATAGATGAGCTTGGGAATTGGTGCCTTAAAGGTTGGCAGGGGGCTGACACAATTCAGGCGGAGTAGGGAGGTATCCATGGCAACCCTGCGAGCGAGAAGCACCCCTACAAGCGGCCGCCAACAGGCACCGTCACACTGAAAGGAATTCAGTGGAAAAAATACTTACCTTACCCGATACTTACCAAACTCTAGAAACCCCAGAGGGTGGGAGGGATGGGAGCCGAAATCCACAAAAATTTGCCTTGATGTTAAGCAAAATTGATCTGCAAGGATCAAGCTAGAAAAGCCACGAGGATGTAACATGAGTCACAGAAGCATCCTGCAAAAACCCCTGAAGCTGCCCCGCAGGTCACGTACTGCCATGGGGAAAACCGCAGGGCGCATTGGCTCAAGTTTAACTTTGCTTAAACTATTCGTTTAACCACATGAAACATAATGTCTTTATTAAAAATTCATTTCGTAAATACTGTATATAGTGACCAACTGCCTTCATTAATTAATGCACTTTTCCTTAAGACACAAACTTAAACAACAGTTTCATTAATTTTGTCACAGCCACAATAATCATAGCAGATGCCTCAGGAAACAACAAATGAATGCTTTATGCAAATGGTCAAGAGGTCATGTTTGTGCATTGTGATTGGTGGATTTTAATCAACTTTGTCAGTTTCTGTTTTCAGGGGTCCAAAGTTTGTTGCCATAATTATGATTGACAGCGTAAAATGTAAACCTTAGTTGGGCTTTGAACTTCAGGGTTCATGTGTTATTGAAAGGTGCAGTAATAGACCACCATTTCTTTACCTGATAGTGGTCACTTACCAAATGCTTTTGTAAACTCGCATCTCCTAATTATGCAGACACCCTTGGGACCTCATTGTAGTGTGCAGGGGGGGGGGGACAGGGGATGGGAACTTGGGGGGAAGGTAACAGGTAGAGAAGGGGGTTGGAAATTAGGGGAAAATGCCAGGAAGTCTCCATTATGTTACAGCCTTTTAATAGCTCTCTTAGAGCAGTTTTCAATTGAGTGTCAAAAGTAATTACACAATTGCTTTGGTTTTTCATTGCTACACTTTGTGGTTGGTTAAAAAATCTTGCACCACTTTTTTGACCAATCAGAAGTAAAACCAAAAGCAATCATGACTTGTTCGCACACATTTTCCTGCGCTTGGTGCCAGCAACATGTAATTGCGTTGAGCTCTGATTGGTTCATTGGATTGTTTACGACTGCTGTGACTGGTCAGAGTAATTACTTTGGTTTTGGTTTTATGACATTCAATTGAAAACTGCTCTAACACACATTTACATTATTTAATTAGTTCATCAAAATCTACATCTTATAAGTGAACTTGCCATTTCATCAATGCCAAATACAACCATTTGTGCAGCTCGCTTGTCTGCCTCAGACTGGTATTTGATTGGCTCTGAGAGCTCATCAACAATGGCTGCAAATCAAAATTCATATTAACAGACCATGAATGCTATTTGAAGACAATTTGAAGGGTTGAAATCCAAAGTGCTCCAAATTAGCTTTTTTGGGCACAAAGGCTGTTTATCGTGAAGGGAACATTAACTTAGTTCTGTATTCACTTGTTGAGAAAAAGGTAAGAATAGGCACATAACATTTCTTCAAAACTCAAGAAACTTATACTGGTATATAATATTTATAGTAATAATAGTAACCAGGAAACAGTTAACATAGAGACAGTTTCACTGACCTGTATATCTTTCCGGAACATACGTCTTGAGTGTAATTTGACAAAAAAGTGTTGCTAGTGGAAGTGGCATATTGTTTTCTGTTCTCAAGGAAATGTGACGGAAACCTACACAACAAAGATACAAATAAATGTCACCAACATCTGCAAAATATTTATTAAAAAAGAACCATAATTGCAAACATTTGCAACCCTTTCTTTTAAACTTCTTTGTGTCTCTACTAGTCTCCAACTAGCATAGGCGATGGTTGATTGAGTATCATGATTTAAGGCCTTTTGTGTTCTAGAAGATCAAGTTAAGTAATAGCTAGTGTTGGTTGCATCTGAAAGTGTGCAGTGAGAAAACTGTATTAAACATGTTACGAGCATGTGACTACAAATAAGAAAACATCCCCACAGGAATCAAACCCATGACCTAGCATGTTTAAAACACATTACAGAAAGGCATCAACAAGGTTTCTAAGCCAACGACGATCAGGTGGAAAGTTTGACTGGCTGACAACTTGACCAGCAACACTTGGGATATGGTCTCTGGCTTACCAGACTGTAAACCATCAAGTGGAATAACTCGCTGGGCAATCAATTTATCATTATCATCCACCACACCAAACCTCAAGAGAGCAAGTTCTGGAAGGACAACCTAAAAACATACAACAAGAATGACTTGTATACTCTTCTATCATAATGACCGTCTAATGACTCTTCACTGGTAATGCACCTAACCTTCAATTAGGCAAATCTTTGTTTATTAATAACATTATCAGCCATGCTCTCAATGACCTTTGGAAAAACTGAAACACAAACAACACCACATGAGCATCACTGCAGTTTTCAATAACACGCAACTCTGAAGTTCAAAACGCAAACAAAAGTTTCATTTTCAACAAATGCAGATGCTTAACTCGACAGAGTGTATTAAATTTATTTGAGTTCGAGTTAGAAATTTGAGTTCGAGTCAAAATTTTGAGTTAGAGCCAAAATTTCGATTTATTTTTCAATTTCTTGAACTTATTATAATTATCATTATTATTATTTAAAATTGTAGATTTCGGTGGATTTTAAGTTTCATTTTCGATTAAAACGTCCTGAGGACATATGACGATAGATGACATGCAGTGTAGCCATCTAATCGTTTTTGAGAAATAACGTTGCAAAAAACAAAATGCGACAGCATCTTTGGAAAGCCATGCAAAGGTATTGTTTAACCAGAAACAAAAGAAATATATTTCTCGAAAACAAGGCGCAAATTAGCAAAAAAAAAAAATTATGGAACAATGTTTGTCATTTCAAAACATTAAGTGAGTCTGCCAAAAATTAGCTCGATCCTGCAAAAAATGAAAATCGGCCCAAAAAGCGATGTATGCCCTTTTCACAGGAAAGCCTTCAATTAATTTGATGAAACAGTAAAATGTAAACATTAACTGGCACTTGAACTTCAGATTTACATGTTACTGAAAGGTGTAGTCACTGCTCAACAACTTTTAAATTAGAATGGTACCACTTCAGGAATTGACCACAAACAAAAATTACCATCACAATGCTACTGGTTTATTGTTTAATATTTGACAATCCTCTGTAAGGTTGTATCTCAAAGACAATTTATTTTAGCATGCATAGTTATTTTTATAATGATTGGTTAAACAGTATTTTTCACAATTTAACAAAATATTTTTTAAGGGCATTGTAGAAACTCCCAGAAAAGAAAAAAGAAAAGCTTTTCAATTCATTTACCAGCTATGCTGTGTGGACACTAATAATAGTTAGTAACGTCAGATTTAGGGCATTCAATATGCACTTACTCGTCTAAACACAAACATATCCTCATTGTAGACTGGGTCCATTCCATTGTTTTGAATGTACTTAGTCTTGTACTTTTTGCGTAATGTGTCAGTTGGAAGACCATACATGTCCACTTCCACACAAGTGGTTATCTTCTTATCAGACAGGAACTGCCCTGAGATCACCTGGTATGGTAAAGATAACATTATGTTAACTTCATCCTTTGTTAACCTCAAGTGTCCCATAATTTACAGTGCGATGTGCCTTACTGTGAGCACCCAACAAACTTTTTCACAAGTTAGCCAATCAGGGAGCGCGAATTGAATTGACGTGCACACCTCCTCACAGAGTTGAGCACGATGTAATGTAATCTTGTTGCTTCGCGTTTATCCCAGGAGTGTAAAAATAGTTACATCATCTCCCAAGTGACTGGCTGATGAGGTCAAAAATACTGAACTACTCATTTTGTCCACCAAATAACAAGTGATGACAAAATCAATACACTTTAGCGTTCAACACATTACTATGATCCCAGATCTAGCTTGAGCGAAACGCAACAGTACATGTATCTCCTGTAAGCTTATTTATTTATTAACTTAACACTAGATAAATAAATAATTACACAGTAGATAAAATATGAGCAACAGAACTGTATGTAATGTTTACTACATGAGCGGGAGTGTTGTATCGGCCTATACAATCACGAGCCGAAGGCGAGTGAATGTATAGTGCCGATACAACACGGACGCGAATGTAGTAAACAACTTGTGAAATTCACATTCACATGTAAATTAGATACAACCACTCATGAGTTGTATCTGGAATGCAAATTAGATACAACCACTCGTGAGTTGTATCAAGATTGTGTCGGCCTATACAGGGTAATCATGTGATTGGAATGGCTCATTTCTATTTGTTGGTACCCTTATGAATTATTAATGAATTTTACAAGGATATTTACAATGGCGAGCCGCAGGCGAGCAGTTGTAAATTATATACAGTTCTACTGCAAATATTTGACCTAACTTCTAAAAGAACCATAGTGATGAAGCTTAGTAGCATTCCTATCAGTAATCTGTATCAGTGATACAAGATATAGCTGTTCTGCATCAGGATTTATAAAACTGCATTAAATTTTAATAGAGTACTAAAGTGATGACATCACAAAAACTTAAATTTGTGAAATTATGGGATTTGATTAGATATTCAGAAAGGCGTGACAAAAAATGCCCGCTTGCCAAAAATCAGCATCTTAGTGACATTTGGGGGTGAGATATTGGCCCCTTTATGCTCTGAAAACTTCATACAAACTCTTCTAATTTTGCCTTGGTTAATTACATAATGAATTATTAATGAATTTTGGAAGCTTGGAATCAAGTTACATCATGAAGAAAAAGCACAACATACTTTGACTTTGACTGAAGCTGCCACCATTCCATCAATAACTGACTCAGTAAAAGGATCAAACAGCCGATCAGACCGACGCATGAGATCAGGCTTTAGGAGATACCTGAAAAACAATGTATAACAGGAGGTTAACCTTAGCTTAGAGATTCATCGTTACAAGAGGTAACAGCAAAACCTAGCAAAGGAAGGACTCAAAAAATGTTGGTTTTTTTTGTATCACTGAGGAATGATAAAGAGGCAGTCACATCAACATGCCAAGAAGTATTGGGCCCGAAGAAACACAGCCATAAAGAGTGGATCTCGACAGAGACATTGAAGGAGATGGAGGAGAGAAAAGCAAAGGTGGCGGCTGTGGCAGCGAATAAGCTGGCTGCAGACATGAAGAGAACTGGCTGCACATGGTGATAGTTGGAATGACTAGCCCAGGACTATGATGTCTCAGGAGGGCTCTGATTGGAGGCCTATGTCCCCGACAGGGTTGCAGGCATTGTTGAATAATTATGATGACGAGGAATGATATGATAACACTCACTCTTAACACCTTTTTCCGTGTCACAAAGCAACTAGGAGAATAACTGTATGTTCTCTGATGGAATACTAGTGCTCAGGGGAACATGGGGGTGGGAAACCAGGATAGAAAGAGACAGGAATCAGGGAAAATAGCATGTGAGGTGGCTGGAAGCTGGAACAATGCATGAATGGGGGAGGGGTGGATTTTAATACCCAGAAAGGAGCAGGAAAATCCCCCTTACCTTCCCACCCCCTTTCCCAGTTAATGCAGTATGGTTGGCCCAACAAATCACACTTGGAGGAAGAGAGGCACCTATAATGGAATAATCTTTCTACAGTCGAACCTCCGCTAACAGACACCTCCTGTACGCAGACGCCTCTCATAAGTGGACACCTCTCTTAAGTGGACACTTTTGGGGTCACGATGGTGTCCATTTATGTGAGGTTGGACAGTATGACATGCTGTTCATGGTTACCAATAAAGTACCTTATCCAGTGACAATGGAAATAACTGATAACATACCCACATCTTTTGTTGTATTCAAATTTTCCATCATTCAGTTGAAAGGCTAAGTCTGTGGAAGGAAAGCAGAAATTTTACACAATGATTTTTCATCTTGTATGCGTCATATCAACACATTATTATTTTTTAACACACTGAAATGGTTATTAATATCAATATCTGTATCCTATGCACACTTACGACGTAAGCATGAAAGCGGGGCCTAAGGGCCACCAAACGTACCGCAAACTTCAAAAAAAGTAAATATGGCAGCGGAAACAAGAGCGATTTGTGATTTAGAGATTAAAAATTAACCCCCCAGAAGATATTCCTGGAGCAGATATAGTAAATGAAAGTCAGTTGAAAAGTGGACGGCGGAAAAACTAACCTTCGGTAAGGATCCTTCGGAAATGCATGAAACCTCAAGTCTTTCCTATTATCGGAACGATTATTACAAAGCGCAGCAACTCAACATTCGTCAGAGAATTTTTATCGTAGTTATAGGCTGCGCTTCTGCCTTTTTAATTGCGATGTGGCCCTTAGGCCTCGCTTTCATGCTTACGTCATAAGTGTGTATCCAAAGAAGATAAACTGTAATGCAACAAAACAATTTAACCCTTTAACTCCCAAAAGTGCCAAACATAAAAACGTCATATAAAATCCCAAATTTCATTTTGTAAATATTGAAAAACAGATGGTACCATGCAAAAGGACTGGTGAAGAGGTTTCATTTGAATGGTCACATCATAGGATTTCGTCCATTGACTCAAAAGATAGAATTACACTACACGTCTCCATAACTGACTCTGGGAGTGAAAGGGTTAAAGACCAACAGCTACCTGATGTCTGAAAGTTGAGAGAAACCATCTGACAGCCAACATTCCAGAAAACCTAGTGATAGAATTTGAAAATAATGTAGGATAAGCAATTAAAATATATATAGGCTAAAAGGTGAAGGCACATAAAACCCATATAAAAATCAAAGGCCTTATATAGGGTACTATTACATAATTCTAGCAGGGGTGATGGCAATGATGATCATGACGATAACAGGGTTACCTGTGGCATATAATTGCCTGAGTCAACTCTGCTTCCTTTTGGATAAACCCTGGACAGCTGACGTTTGTTATATCTTGGTAGATGGTTAAGAATTTTTTAAACAACAGAGCCTTGATTTATAGTCCCTTCACTACCAATAACTCTTAAAGGGGCAATGTCACAGATTTTAGTATCACTTTGACAAGCCAAAAACATACTTGTATCAATGGAACATTAAGTTACTAAAACAAGGAATGACCTACAATGACCTACAACGAGCTACAATGACCTACAATGTGCTACAACAATCAGCCACAATGACCTACAAGCGAGCTTGCAATCGATAAGCGAGCCAGGCGCATGTAAATAGCGGTATTTTTGTTCAGGTTGTTGGCACTGGTCAAGAGTATTGCGGTCTCATGGCCAATCTGCTTTTAATGGTGTCGTTTTGGAGTACGTTTCATACAGTTTTGGAAGCAACTACGCTTGGATGTACAGTCAAATCACTAGAGGACCAGAAGTAATCTTTCTTCAGGAAGTTTAGTTTAGTTAATTTCATTTTTTATGTACGTTTTTTCTCCAAAATGACAGAAAAAACAGCATACAAATATCTGAATGATGTTTTGAAAATTTGTAGGTCACACATGCCAAAAATGAGGCAAAATAAGTTCGAAAAACAAAAAAAGGTCTCAAATTCGACAAAATAAGGCAAAATAAGTTCGAAAAACAAAAAAAGGTCTCAAATTCGACATAGGTTGGTTATGCCCCGGGCTCTTCAATTGAAATAGAGGAAATATAGGAACCTTTTCTAGCTGCCTAGTTAAAAGGCAGGATATGTAGATTTTTACTGTATTAACTATCAGTGTTCTTTTTAACCATCTTTTTAAAACCATGAAAGGATACTTTACAAATTCCACAGGACTTGCTTTCAGTAAACCAAAGCCTGTTGACTCATTAAATGACGAGATGTGATATGATATGTTCTTCTCTGCATAAAAAAAGAGATAACAAAAACTCTTGACCTTTGGTAAAGCAAGTTATGGGTCCATGTTCAACAGACAGCTGACAAAAGAATGACATACAACATTTAAGGATGTATCAAGATAAAAACTTGCAAAGTTTTGGGCAGAGTGCCTATAATGCAGTCTTCCGGTACTGATCAGAGATTGAATGCACTAAACATTGCAAGATTTGGCCCAAGATTTCCAGAGTTTTTTAAACAATTTATTTTCGATAGGTTGCAACATTTTCCCCAACCTACCACCACATAATTCCTTTTTATATTCTAATTCGCTGCCCCGCTCAACCGAATACAAACATTTATCTTGTAATAGGCAACCACTATTGGGGTGTGTCAACACGAGCCATATGCGACCCTCTTTATTATGTCTTTACAATCAAACCTACAAGATAATAAATTTTACAAACAGTTCGAAAAATACCGAAAACTCAACATACAACTAGATAGTACCGATGTAGTATAAAGCTAAACAAAAAATCTGAACATGTGCATGTATAATACTAATACAATAAATATATCAATTATGAATAATATTCTTATAGTGGCTTGCAAATACAATAAACCTTAATCATTGGGTATTTAATTTAGAGGATGAATGGACGGTCGTAAGACTCGAATGAATATTAATGAAAGCACCGCGATATATATACCAACGCCCCACTAATGAAGCATTGTGTAAACATGGCACATAACACCCCAGAGACGGGGTTACATAACCCATGATAAATACATTTCACTAGCTAGTTAACCCTTTGAATCCCAAGAGTCCCAAAGATAAAAATTCATATAAAATTTCATTTTGTAAAAATAGTGAAAAACAAGTGGTTCCATGCAAAAGTACTGGCAAAGAGGTTTCATTTAAATGGTCACACCATAGGATTTCCTTGAGAGACTCAAAAATAAGAACTCTGGGAGTGAAAGGTTTAATAAGAACTTAAACTGAAATCTGTCATATCAAAAATAGATACTGAAACTGCCGGTGTCGGTATTAATGGACTACGTTCCACTGTATGTACTAATGCAAGGCACTCATAAAAATAGCATTACTTCTAATCTAACTTACTTTCTGCTTCATCAAATCCACTGAATGGAACTGGGTGAATGTAATTCACTAGGCTTGAGAGGTAAGGATGGATGCTTCCTGCAGTCTGTATTGTTCTGGTGGCACTAAACTGGCTTATCATGTCCAAGTCCTCTGGAGTAAGGCTTGCAGCCCTTGAGCCCTAAAAAAATATTTTTTGTGTGATTTAAATAAACTTTTGAATCAGTGAATTTCTAAATTCATATGAAGAAATTTATATCTGTACATACAAAGATAATTTATCAGTATTTACCATTTTTTACCCCTATATAAACAAATGAAAAGGTGTGGTTTTAAAAGCAATAATATTAAGGGTCCATACTACAGGTATCTTGTTGCTTATAAGTAATGCAGTTGCTACACAAGAACAATTTGACTTGCAGTTTTCTGGTACTTCTGATATTTTTGCATGCTTTACATGCATGTTTTTATAAACAAAGGAAACAGCAAGGAAATGTTTTTTATTATATAAATTGGTTTACACTTTAGCATGCATATACTGAGTTATGAAGCATGCAGGACATTTGGAGAGTGCAAAAGAAGCATAAGAGTGCAGGTTGAGCAACTCTAGCTTCTTGAATACTCTCCAAACTTCCCAAAATTAATTCATACACTGTTACAAACATTCACTTTAATTTTGCTACACATCAACAATTACTTCGTCTCAGATCAGTCTAAAAATGCTCTTGGTGATTTTGAAAGCTAAAACATCAAGGTGAAATCTACCACAAGATTTTAATGAGCACAGCCACTAGGAGAAAGTTTACAAACAGGTTCAGTAGCTGCCAAAGGAGAGACAGTAGGTGGGAGTAAAACTGATAGGAGCAGAAAGCCCAGACCCTTTTTTGTCCCATTGCATGAAGAGTCCATGAAGCAACTGCAGTGTAAAGATTCCATTACTACTTGAGACTTTTTAAGTTAAATACCTTCTTTCCCCCCACGTTAAGTCGCAACGAACTTCCATAGGCCGTTAATTTTTCTTCTCTTTTCTTAAACTCACTGATCACATCTCTTTCCTCATCATCATCTGGGAGAGACTCACCACTTTGTGTACTTACAGTGCTTTCTTTCCTTCCACAAATAAATTTCTGATCACACGAGAAGTCGTTGCTGCTTCTAGTAGATGAATTTGAATAAGTTCCCTGTATTGAAGCATGTGTCTTTTTACCATCCACTTTCCCATTACAGTGGATCACAGATGATGTATTCTTTTCACTTTTTTGTTCCAGATCTTCAAGTTCTGAGTCAATGTAAAACTTGGACCTTTTCTCAGATTTCAATGAACTATCATCAGAATCATTTGCATATGTTGGATCATCACTTTCAGTTGTGTCTGACACCTCCTTAATGGCTTCAAGACCACTGTTATTTCTGTAAGGCTTTACAACAGCCGCAACATCACTGTTGCAGTTTTCGTCTTTGGCAGGAGGGAACTCATAGCAAGTTTCCCCACTTTCTGTGACTGTGACTGTAGGAGTCACTGAAAGGTCACTGTCATTTGAACTGTCAGAGACAGCACTCAAAGTTGAGGCTGTAGAAAATCCAGAAATACGATTTCCAGGACTCACTTCTTCACTAATTCTTGAAGATCTTGTTGAGCTGGAATCTGAACTAGAATTGTCAGCAAGACCCTCGATACCTTGCATTTCAAGAAAGTTTCTACTGTTCCGAGACATAACAAAGGTGTTTTCTAAATCCTTTGACATGCCATTTAAGCCTGCATCATTAAGAATCCTGGACAGAAGAAAACTTGAATACTCTGAAACAGAGCTATACTGAGCTATATCGTCAAGAGTGACTGCCTTGTCCTCAGATGGTAATTCTTGCACTGCAGCTGCTGTTGATTTAAGTAAAAGATCACTGCATACTCTGTCACTATATTCCATGATTTTGTTAAACTCTTCACAGCTTAATGATCGGTCACGGGATTCATCAATGTCACTTTCATTCACTTCTTCTTCCTCCTCCTCAATGTTATCGTCAATAATTGCCGTTTCCTTTATGCTTCCAGCACGAAACCCTAATACAGAATACACAAGTAGATAAGTTACAACCTGATTGACTGTAGAATTTCTAGTCATCAACAGTGTCATGCAGTTCTTACACAGACAAACATGCAAGCCCACTTAGGAGAGGTTGGGGGGGAGCTGCCATTCAAATTGATGGCGTGACAGTACCTTTTAGGGGTTGAAAGTCATAGTCTGGTACATGTACCATTAAGGGTGTTTGAATAAAAAATATATAACCACCATCAGAGTTATTCTGATCCATTTAGGGTATTAAGCCAGAAAAATAATATGCTGACAGCAACAACTCTTCATTGGTACCCTTAGGGATAAAAATTAATTTGGACCACACTCACAAAATAGGCTTCTGGTACATTTTAGGGTTTCCTTTCAAAATCTCTGATGTTCACCTCCATCAGTTTTAATGGGAGTTCCCCCTGGCTGTTTGCTTTATAATGTGTCAGGGTACCCCAAAAAAAACAATTTGTGCCTTTTTTATTGCTCTCATGCATGTAAAATGCCTCATTAAAAAAACAACAAACAACTTTCTGAAAGCTTAATAATTAATAAATTAAAGATATTTACAAAAATAAATTATTAATGAGTTTAGAATACAGTGGAACCTCCTATAAGCGGACACCCTCGGGACCAAGGGTAAGTGTCTGCTTACAGGAGGTGTCCGCTTACAGGAGGTTGAAAAAAAAGTTAGTTAGTTGAGGTTCGACTGTATAGCGAGTCGTTTCCAAAAGTACGTCTTTCCCAAAATTGAGTTCCGCTCCAGCCAAAAATGATCTAACGATGGAGATGATCGTGTTGAATACCTAACATGTTTGTCTAAAAAAAGCATCTCAGGAAATTCTGATACCCCGGTAACTTGTCTCCTTTGTTTTCTCCACACAGTTAAATTTTAAAGTTCGAAAGACATCCATTCCTCTGCATTAACTGCCCAATTAAAATTTTTTTTTTAAATCAAAAGAAAAAAAATCAGACAGTTTTTAGACAAAGGTGTTAGGTACTTGAGGCAACATTCATCTCCTTCTTTAAATTATTTCCAGCTGGAGTGGGACAATTAATTTCTGTGAAAGATATACTTTTTGAAAATCACTCGCTATATTGAAGGACCCATCAAAAGATTCAGTGGTAGAGAAACTTCTTCACATCAGTGAAAATGTATGTTGTACTGGTTCAAATTTTTCTTTGGTTTGAAAAAATTCAAACCTTTTTAATTTTTGTTTTCCTATTTGTCTGAGATTATTAGATTATAATAATGTATTTGATATATTAAAAGGGAAATAAAAATAAAACTGGTATGAAACAAAAATTTGAAACACAACACATACAAGGGACTGAGAGAGAAATTTTGTACAAGGAATAATTAAGGAATCATGTACTGGTGGAAGATCACTAGATGTATTTCAGTAAACATTCATAAATATTACAAAAATTAACTAAGCAAATAAACAAAATTTTTAAATACCTGATGTATCTGTAGGTTCATAATCACTAAACATTTCACTGAATTCTAAATGAAAAAAAGAACAATGTTACTAATCAGATATTTATAATAAATTATTAATGAATTGACTGATCAATGCAGCATCACATTCCATTAAATTATGTCGTGCCTAAAAAGCCCAGTGTATTTTTAACTTTATCCACAGGAAGTACCATACTGCTTGACCTAGCAGTCAACCCTCTCATATGTGCATCCCCTAGATTTCAATTCTATAATGTTCACTAAGTACTGTAAGTATCACAAGCTCTGTATTAAACACCAACAACTACATGTAGCTACCACTCCCCTTAAAAAGTAGTCAGTGTGACTAAACTGAGAATTTTCCTACAGGGAGATGGTATAGTTATCGCAATGAAATTTAATGCTTTAACTCCTAAGAGTGTCAAATATTAAAATTCAAGAAAAATCCAAAATTTCATTTCTTAAAATATTGAAAAACAAATGGGACCATGCAAAAGTACTGTCGAAGAGGTTTCATATGAATGGTCACATGTACCATGAATTTCATTGAAGTTAGAACTGCACTACATATCTTCATAATTGACTCTAGGAGTGAAAGGGTTACACAAAGAAAGGAGGATTTTGTTTTCACAGATTATGCACAATTGAAAGGGTTATCCCACATAAATTTTGCATGTGGGAAAGGGATTGTAGTGTTCATGACTTACATCACTGGAAGTGTAATTAAAGACTATTAGAGAATTATAGAGAATTGTAAGCATTATGTTATATAATAGGAGGCCTGGCTCCTCAGCACCACGCTTCGTTCACTCGTCATTCAGTGACGAGGCCTTGATTTTGTGATTAAAAATATCAGTAAAAAACGTCTGAAATGGATTCATTCCTATTATGACGAGCGAACAATAGCTGGTCAACAAGCTTATGCAGCATTTCAGCGTCTTTCCTCGCCTCAAAAGTGAAAAGAAAGCTGAAACTCCACGCTCAAAAGACACATTGTTTACCAACCGGCCACCATCTTGGATTTTCGCGACACAAGAAATGCCTCCGTACCATGACGAATCGACAAGATATCGCCAGAAAACAACATAAAACGGCAACAACAGCTCACCAAACATGCCAAAGCAACAAAAGTCTCTCCCGTATGGTGGTATGTGCCAAGAAAAATGGCAAGCCTTGTCGCACAGTCGACTTCCAAGCACTGAACCTCCACGCCACCCGGGAAACCCACCATACACAAATCCCTTTCCACCAAGCACGCTCTATACCAAGTGGCAAGAAAAAGACAGTGTTTGACTGCTGGAATGGCTACCATAGCATCCCTCTGCATAAAGACGACCGGCACCTCACCACCTTCATCATCCCCTGGGGACGCTACAGATACAAAACAGCACCCAGGGCTACATAGCATCAGGGGACGGCTACTCGAGGCAATTCGACGAACTTGTCTCCCACATACCAAACAAGACCAAGTGCATCGATGATATCCTGCTCTGGGCAGACAACCTAACAGAGAGCTTCTTTCAGGCAGTCAACTGGCTCGACCTCTGTGGACACCACAGTATCACACTCAATCCCGACAAGTTTGTCTTTGGAGCAGACACAGTCGAGTTCACTGGCTTTGAGATAACGCCCAATGGCGTTCCCCCCTGCAAGAAGTACCTGGATGCTATCCGCAATTTCCTCACACCAGCCAACACGACAGATATCCGCTCCTGGTTTGGCCTAATCGACCAAGTTTCATACGCCTTCGCTACAGCTGACCAAATGCTACCATTCAGAGAGCTACTGAATCCAGGCATACCATTCCACAGGGACGACACCCTGGACAACATATTCAAAGAATCCAAGGATGTCATAATCAGCGAGATCAAAGAAGATGTCCGCATCTTCGATAAATTCAAGCCAACCTGCCTGGCTACTGACTGGTCCAAGCATGGCATCAGCTTCTGGCTGTTCCAGAAACATTGCAAGTACAACTCAGATGAGCCCTTTTGCTGTCACACAGGCTGGAAGATAACCTTAGTAGGTAGCCGCTTCACTTATGCAGCCAAGTCATGCTATGCTCCTGTTGAAGGCGAAGCCCTTGCGGTAGCAGACACCCTGGACGAAGCTGCACTGATCTCATCATCGCAGTTGATCACAAACCCCTGCTCAAGATCTTCAGGGACTGGTCCCTAGACGAGATCTCGAATGACAGACTATGCAATCTGAAGGAGAAGACACTCCAGTACAAATTTCGCATGATACATATTCCAGGGGTACGACACAAAGCAGCCAACGCCCTCTCAAGACACCCCACTGGATCAGCATCTCCAGAGATGCTAGAGCTACCGGACGACATGGCAGCGGCATCTGAGACGCCCATTCCCCTACCAGCTAGCAATGCCGGACACTCCTTCATGGCTGGCATTCGCAGTGATGAGAACCCACTCGAGTCATACTCCACCACAATTGACAGTCATTTGGCATCAACCGCCACCTCAGCGTTCAAGACCATGGCCATCACATGGGACAGGGTTTGTCTTGCAACCACAAGTGACCCGGAAATGGCAGCACTGTTACACATCATCAAGAGTGGCTTCCCACAATTTCGCCATGAACTCCCTGCAACACTCCAAGAATATTACCAATTCCGCGACCATCTCTACACTGTGGATGGAGTCATCATGTACAAAGACCAAATAGTCATACCACCCACACTCCGACAGCACATCCTTGCAGCACTGCATTCCGCACATCAAGGTGTTACCTCCAAGACTGCGCGGGCAGAGTCAAACGTGTTCTGGCCAGGCATCACACCAGCCATCGCATCTCTGAGAGCCAAATGTGGTCACTGCAACCGCATGGCACCTTCACAACCAAGTGCACCCCCCTACCCACCAGTCCCAACGATCTACACCTTTCAGTGCATCTGTGCCGATCTCCTCAACCACAAAGGAATGCACTACCTCGTTGTAGTTGACTGATACTCCAACTGGCCAATCATTGAACGAGTGCACGAGGGGTCCAAAGACTTCATTGACTCCCTTCGACGACTGTTTGCCACCTTCGGCATCCCCGACGAATGTGCTACCGATGGGGGGCCTGAGTTCACAGAAAGTGCCACATGCACATTCCTGAGGGAATGGGGAGTCCATCACCGACTTTCCTCAGTGGCTTTCCCACACTCAAATTGTCGAGCAGAAATAAGGGTTAAGACCATGAAGCGTCTCATCACCGACAACACAGATGCACATGGGAGCCTTGACACAGATTCACTCCAGCGTGCCATCCTACAATATCATAACACCCCTGACCCCAGTACCAAGCTCTCCCCAGCCCAATGTGTGTTTGGCCGTCCCATCAAAGACTTCATACCAATCCTTCCTGGCCGGTACCAACCATACCCTACTTGGCAAGACACATTAGCTGCTCGAGAGGAGGCGCTCAGGAACAGGCACATGAAGCTAGCTGAACGTTGGAACGAACACACAAGACAACTCCCCCCACTTAAGGTTGGTCATCACGTACGCATGCAAAACCAAACCAGCAACCACCCCACCAAATGGGACAAGACAGGCGTTGTTGTCAAAGTTCGTCAATATGACCAATACATCGTGCGTATGAATGGCTCAGGCAGAATGACCCTTCGCAACAGGAAATTCCTGCGACAATACCTCCCAGTACACAAACCGCCGCCTCAACTCACCATCACGGATGACCTTCCTTTCACTACCAAGTCCACATCAAGTCCCAGCTCACCCAATGCAGCAACCACAGGCAGGACTTGTCAGAGCGAACCAAACACAGAACCTGTCCCCAGCAACAACAACCAGACCCTATCACATCAAGAAAAGCCCACTCCAGAAACAAGGGCACCCACACCAACAGTCACACAGCCCACATTTGTTCCACCCTCTCCACCAGCACGTACAGACACTCCAACTATCCCCACCGAACCTCCGGCACCTACACAGAAGAAACCCCCCTTAGCCTTACGGCGGCTTATGGATTTCAACAGCCCAGGACTGAAGGAGGCCTGAACACAAACATTGAACAATGGCATTAATTTTCATTGCCAACTATGTAATCATAGATATGTATTGTTACTGTATGATGTAATTTGATCAGTCTTCACTGTTCCCCCAGTTAAAGAACACTAAAGACTTGGGGGGAGATAGAGAATTATAGAGAATTATAAGCATTATGTTATATAATAGGAGGCCTGGCTCCTCAGCACCACACTTCGTTCGCTCGTCATTCAGTGATGAGGCCTTGATTTTGTGATTAAAAATATCAGTCAAAAACGTCTGAAATGGATTCATTCCTATTTGACTATGACTGTATTGAATAAAGCATCAGTCTAATCTACATGTGCTCCATGCAAGACGTATTTTACAATCCTAACACACAATCCTACAGGGACCATTCCTAGCAGAACTAAATCTACACTGGAAAAGGAGGATTATGCCTGGGCCCTTGCCAGGGCTCAAAATAGTGGCCGCGAAATTATAAAACAAAAACAAAAACAAAAGCTTTTATAATGATACTTTAAAATAATGTGACAATTTTCTTTGAAGATTTTTTGCCTGCCTTAACATCCTGTGCCCATTCATTTTACTTTTGCGCACATTGCATGTAATCTGATATTTGCAAGTGTGCAAATTAAATATTCACAGTTTGGTGGTTTCTGACTTCATTTGTTTGCTTGTCTGGAATAAAATCTAAGTTATTTTGCTTCAAAGAACTTTCTAACTTTGGGGTCTGGCCATAATGCAATTGAAAATAACGGCACTTTGTACAACATTCAAAAGGAACTAAAACTTGTCCTATTTACCATGTGTTTTAATTTGATTGAGTGTCGATTTATAAATAGCGATGTCGCGTAATAAATTTTCAGCGACTATACATGTTCTAGGTCAGGAAATTTTCACATCCTCATGCATCGGCACAAAAGTCAGAAGTTGGAAAGTGAAAGATATAAAAACAATAAAACATTAATGCTTCCCTATCTTCACTCTTGCTAAGGTTACTCCCTAAGGCGAAATTGCCACTTTTTTCCAAATTGATAAGGAGTAACCCTATGTCCATGTATCATATATCATTTAAAGCTATTGATCACTATATTTCATAAAACATATCAGCATCTGTGAAGAAAGTTATGGTTTTGATAGAAATGGGTTTTTAACGTAAAAATAAAAAAGTTCAATAACACTGTACTCTTCATATATATTAGTTACACCCTTAGACTATAGCTCATTTTGAAGCTTTTAATTCATAGATTAATATGAGATAAGTCTTGGACTACAAATGTGTAAGGAAAGAAATATTGAAAAGTTGTAGGGGTCGTCAACCATGCCATGTATAGGAGGGGGTCATGATTTTATGCCTTTGTTGGGTAGATCTTAACAAGATGATTCAGGGTTTTCATTAAGAATTGTAGTAGCAGGAAAATAGTGTTAAGTAACAGGAGAATATTATGAAACAGCGAAGATAGCTACATATTGCGATCGAAATTTAGCCAGAGAAATCTGCGTAGCAGGCGGAGAATTCTTCGATCTCCGATGCCTAATGAACACCCTGTGATTTTGTTGGCAAAAATTCAAAGAAATCTACCAAATATTGAGCAAGTTACAGTATGGCATTATGTGCCAATTGGCACTCTTAGGGAGTGAAGGGTTAAGGATCTGTACACAACGCAAAATGATCCCCAAGGAATTATCGGAATGACGTTTCTGTCCTGAGGATGGCAGCATTACTAAAACAAAGTAAACTAAAGAAATGTTGACTGGAATTGTTTGAAGTGTTCATGTATTTATTAATTTTGAACAATTTATTAAATAATTATAACTCATTTTTATCGAATTTTCAAGAAACTTTCATAGTTCTAATTAGGTGTATTAAAATCGTGGAAATGGCATAATGTAACCATTAGCAGGTAACATGATTGTATAAAAGTTATCGCTTCCTATATACATAGTAGCATTAACATAGTTTTATGTAGCATTCACATTACAATTTATTTCCGTCAATTCTAAAATCAATATTTGTGGGTATAAAATCAGATAATTTTGAACTGTAACAAGGACCGAATAAAACTCTCCGCCTCTTGAAGTAGACACTCTTTAAGAGAAGTGAACATAAAGAACAGTAAAATTAATTATAAACGACAAATACAACAGCTAGGTGATTGAAAAACCTAATTCTGTTAACGTGTTGCAACGTTATAACCTGAACTATATCAAAACAATCAGAAAATACAAAACTATATGTAATATAAATCTAGATGTTTGTTTGCATGTTGTATTAGGTAAATGCACCAGTTGCACTGTTTCACCGTTTCTCCATCTAAAAACTTTTCTGTTGAGATTCCATCTTAAAGCATTAAGGTTACAGTGTACCTTCGGGGGTGTCTCCAGTATAACAGCTCTAGCGTCTTAAGATTACACTTAATATACCTAAACCCAGATATCAAATTAAAGCTTATAGAGCTGGCTATCTAAATATGGAAATCATTTGGTAATAAAATGAATTGTCGAATTTTTTACGACGTCTAAATTCGAACGTCTGAATCAGCTTTAAAACGCTATAACTCAAAGCGATTATCTTTTGCTAATTTGATTTGTTCTCGAGTTTCCGGACACGAAGCGCTAAAAAAACGTGTCGGCGATTTTCCATATTCAATTGCAGTGAAAAGTTACAGAATATTTTCGAAAAGGAGAGAAAAAAAATTGGAATGATCGCACGGAAATGCCTCTTGATGAAAAAGTTTTCGGAATTAAGACATTCGCCGACACGTTTTTGTTGATTATATGTTAGCCTAGCTTCTGTCCAAATTTAAGGAAAATCGAACAAATTCCCTTTGAGTTGTAGCTCTTTAAAGTGTCCCCAACAAGCGAAAAATTAACTTTGAGAAAATGGCGCTTAAAAAAACATATCGCTTAATAAACAAACTCCGCCCACAAAAGTTATACCGTCATTTCTCCGTCAATTTTCACTATTTTTCGATACTTTTTTTTTTGGATGAAAGTTCATTCTGTAAACTTTATTTTAACGCCAAAAAAAATTGTCAATAAATTTTGGATCTGAAGGTACACTGTAACCTTAATTTAAAAATTTACTCAGTTTGTATTTGTTTGCAAATACGAAGACGTCGATAAAAACATGCTTATTCTGGCATCTTTTACGGCTTTCCTGTTATTTCTTCATGGAAGCTACACCTGACAACTAGTGTCTACTTTCGGTGCATACAGCTATTTCAATTAACGTTGTCGGATGAAAAAGGTGAAAAGCCAAGACCACAAGGTAGTATGGGATGTTTATACAATGGCTATTAACCCAAACCCATACTACCTTGCGGTCTTGGCTTTAAGCTTTCATCCGACAACGTTAATTGAAATAGCTGTATACATTTGAAGTCCAGGCAACTGATGTTAACTGAAAACAACCCCTTCAATCGATTAGCCATTTTTAGACCTGAAAATACTTAAAACTTTTTCATTTTACTCTGGGGAAGAAACGTCATCCCATTTCATTCCAATAATTCCCTGGGGATCATTTCAAGTCATATTTTAGTTCTATTTGGGGATCATTTGGCGTTGGGGATCATTTGGCATTGGGGATCATTTTGTCATTTTGCATCGCGTACAGATCTCCTAAACTTTAGTTGATGTTCCCGTGTGCTAGTCGTCTCTGATCAGAGTCTAGAATTTTTCCATGTGAGGCGTCTCAAAAAAATACTACGATTTCATTGATAGTAAAAATTTCAATATGTGGGAGGCCAAAAAAATAAATGGCAAGTCAAAATTTGTTTGGCTTGCCAAAAATAAAAAATTGCAGGCTATAATTTTTTTCTATTTCGAGCCCTGACTACCCAAGGGCAAAGGATAATTATTCCCTGGGAAAATATCCACATGGAGAACCAGCCACAGGGAAAGCAGAATCATTCCCAGGGGATGGAGGATTATTCCCAGGGGATGGAGGATTATTCCCACGGGATGAAGGATTATTCCCAGGGGATGGAGGATTATTTCCAGGAGATGAAGGATTATTCCCAGGAGAAGAAGGATCATCACCGGGGGATGGAGGATTATTCCCAGGGGATGGAGGATTATTCTCAGGGGATGGAGGATTATTCCCAGGGGATGAAGGATTATTTCCAGGGGATGAAGGATTATTCCCAGGGGATGAAGGATTATTTCCAGGGGATGGAGGATTATTTCCAGGGGATGAAGGATTATTCCCAGGGGATGGAGGATTATTCTCAGGGGATGGAGGATTATTCCCAGGGGATGAAGGATTATTTCCAGGGGATGAAGGATTATTCCCAGGGGATGGAGGATTATTTCCAGGGGGTGGAGGATTATTTCCAGGGGATGAAGGATTATTCCCAGGGGATGGAGGATTATTTCTAGGGGATGGAGGATTATTCCCAGGGAATAAGGGTTATTCCCAGGGGATGAAGGATTATTCCCAGGAGATAAAGGGTTATTCCCAGGGGATGGAAGATTATTCCCAGGGAGCAAAAGATTATTATAATATCATTCCATAAGGAAGGTGGGTTATTTCCAGGGGATGGAAAATTTTTCCAGTGGAAAAGGGTTAAGAAGTGCACTGTATGAAAATATCCACGAGAACTTAATAACTACAAGGCATTTTATCATACATTACTTATCTAGCATGCCATATTTACCATCTGATTCCTGTTCTGGCTTAAGTTTTTTGTTCTTTATGATTATCCTTCCCTTCAGATGGCTTGGTGAAGGAAGAGGTTTGCCTTCTTCAAGCTTTAGAAGGCAAAAAGCAACAAAATAAATTTATTAGCTCTGTTTGATAATCACAATGATATGAAGACTTTGAAACAGGATTTGTTTTCAACAAGGTATTTTTGGTAAGACAGTTGTTAGAGCTACACGTAGAACCTGTGTGAAAATCAATTAACAGAGAAAACTTACTGGATGACTGTCCAAAGGCAGTTTCAGAAGCATGTCTCCAAATGTTTCTGAACAAATGTGAGCCATTTTGAACTGCTGTTGCTTGCTGTAAATAGAAAAGATTACTTAATATATAGTCAAGCAATCACTTTGTTGTTCTGTTACAGCAATCCACAACACTGGCATGCAGTTTCCTATCTTGTTGCATCCACTATCTTGTACATGTACATGAAAGTGACCACCAAAAATACCAGTTAAGATGAAAGATGGTCACCTGCAGCTGTATGCAGCATTCTTCCCAGGATTTTAACTTGGGGTTTCCAGGGCCCTGCTTCTGCCTAATAAATAGGGTCCCTGCTGGACTTAAGGGGGTTAAAGTTAATTGCAATCCGCATATTGTTTTCAAAAAACGTAGCAAAAACCATAAGGAACGAATAACATAAGCCCACAATCCACATGGTCAGTTATATGATCCAAGATGGTGGCCAAAATCGTACTGAAGGAGTTACAATCAAGGACAAAGGGTTGGGATGAATTCGCATTTACTATGCTTCCCTACACATGCGACAGAAACATGCTACGCATAAACAAAGTATCCGTTCCCCAACCCCCAGCCCCCCTTACAATGTTGAGCCTGTGTTATAAAAATGATTTGTGGATTTCAACATTGCCTTGGGGGGAGGGGTACTTAGGGTTGGTAAGATGGGCTTTAATTGAAAAACATGTCTTCATTGGTCAGTCACACTAAATTAGAAGTTAATAGTTGGACTTTGTAGCATTTTTCCCAAGAACTTTTGTCCTTAATTGTAGATTTGACAAATGTGGAACCAAAGGAGATTAAACTAGTTGAAGGCTTTAAAATGGTACTTTTGATGCATTACTTACTTACTTACTTACTTACTTACTTATCCTCTTCGGGCCCACTAGGACTCTTGAGGCCGGTTTTGATGCATTACTTTCATTTAATTGTACTTATTTCCAAGCAGAAAAAAAATTAATGAAGTACAGTGTATTTGATTGTCAATCAAAATATTGCTCACTGACTTCTACATGTATATTTAAGTCCATTTTGCTCGTAGCATCTGCTCTGCACTTGTCTTTTAATGTGCCATTTCAATTTTTTCGCAGGAATCCCACAAGGCTGTAGCCTGGTAAATTTTGGCCTAAATTTCGCTTTATCAAGCGTTTGAAATCTACGTTATTTTTTCCCCATACAAAGTCTTAAAGAGCGCTCAAATTTTTATAATGGCCGCTGTGTAACCCAATACCGCTTTCATCGAAGGGTCATGTCCCGTCTCACACACCGCTAATAATTAACCTTTGCCTTCTCGTGATGTGAGCTTGGGCTGCCTGTGTTTTAACAAGCCATAAAATACCTGCAGTGGTTTTCAAAAGACAGTATCACTGGATATTCTGATGTCACAAATGCTGAGTCCCGTATAGCTTCAATTACATCCTACAATCAATACAGAAGTGGAATGTTCCTTCAAATTAATTTTGTGAACCAAACATAACAGCAAAAGTTTCCAACTTAATTACAAAACTGTTTTCTTTTACTAGTTACCATGAAAACCCACCTTGAACGAAATATTGGTGCACATTGCTTTGCCATGTGTTATCATTGGTTCATCATTAGGCCCATCCCAGCAATCCAATTCAATGCATCTTACGACATGAAACAACAGTAAGTTAGGATCTTACTGCGCCTTTCAATAACATGCGAAATTTGAAATTCAAATCTCCACCAACAGTTGCGTTATTCCCTGCCGTCAATCATAATTAATATGAAAGCCAATGGACCATGTAAAAAGGAAACAAACAAAATGGATCGAAATCTACCAATCATAATGCACGGATGTGACCTTTTGAACTAATTGAAGTGAAGATCTGTTTCCTGAGAGGTAAGCAAAGATGATTGATGGCAGTGTAAAATGCAACCGTTGGTGGAAATTTGAATTTCAAATTCCACATGTTATTGAAAGGCGCAGTAAATCTTACTATGATAAAACCCTGGTTTTTTTTTCCTTTGGGGGGGGGGGGTACTCACATACACTGTATATAAGCTATTATGGGTTTGTACCACTGTGAAGGATTAAGGGTATAGAAATCACATAATTTTGGTCTGGAATATTGTATCATTTACTAGGAAACTGATCAGTGGTATGAAGATAGAGTTTCTGGAAAATAGTGAGTCTGGGATAGGGTAGCGAATTTTGGTCTGGTAAAAGTGCGAGAGTCTGGGATAGGCTGATGATTTTTGGTCTGGTATAGGGTAAAGGTGTGAGAGTCTGGGACAGGGTAGGGATTTTTGGTCTGGTAAAGGTGTGAGAGTCTGGGATAGCCTGGTGATTTATGGTCTGGTATAGGATAAAGGTGTGAGAGTCTGGGATAAGCTAGGGATTTTTGGTCTGGTATAGGGTAAAGGTGTGAGAGTCTGGGATAAGCTAGGAATTTTTGGTCTGGTATAGAGTAAAGGTGTGAGAGTCTGGGATAGCCTGGTGATTTACGGTCTGGTATAGGGTAAAGGTGTGAGAGTCTGGGATAAGCTAGGGATTTTTGGTGTGGTATAGGGTAAAGGTGTGAGAGTCTGGGATAAGCTAGGAATTTTTGGTCTGGTATAGAGTAAAGGTGTGAGAGTCTGGGATAGGCTAATGATTTTTGGTCTAGGCTGGTGATTTTTGGTCTGGTATAGGATAAAGGTGTGACAGTCTGGGATAGGCTGGTGATTTTTGGTCTGGTATAGGATAAAGGTGTGCCAGTCTGGGATAGGCTGATGATTTTTGGTCTGGTATAGGATAAAGGTGCGAGAGTCTGGGATAAGCTAGGGATTTTTGGTCTGGTATAGGGTAAAGGTGTGAGAGTCTGGGATAAGCTGAGGATTTTTGGTCTGGTATAGGGTAAAGGTGTGAGAGACTAGGATAAGTTAGGGATTTTTGGTCTGGTATAGGATAAAGGTGTGAGAGTCTGGGATAAGCTTGGGATTTTTGGTCTGGTATAGGGTAAAGGTGTAAGACTCTGGCATAGGCTGGTGATTTTTGCTCTGGTATAGGGTAAAGGTGTGAGAGTCCCCGCAGCACACCACCACCAAAACTCACAGGTTCCTATGAGCCAACTCATGAATATGAAACATTTGGACCCTCCCCTCTCCTAGGTGTCTTGCTCCACCGACCCCCCCCCCCAACCTTGCATCTAACTCCCCACCCTCCCCTCCCTACAATACCATCCCCATGGGTAAGGCAGGTGACCATTACATATCGTGGGCTAACTGTTAACAGCCAATCAAACTATCAAGTGAAATTTTGTCCCACTGCTATAGCTCGTTCACCTGGGGGGGGGGGGTACTTAGGTTATATAGGGGAGTACCCCCCTTGAGTTTTATGTTGTTTTTGTCACCTTTATTTCACTTTCAGTCGTTTTCCACTATTTTGAGCGGTTTGAAAGCTCCCGCCAGGTCCTGAAATTTGCAACATTTTCAACCTCGTTCCCAGGGTCTCTCATCTTCCCGCCCCCTGGAGCGAGAGAAGAGAGACCCTGGTCAACTCTGGTCACGTGCCTCTTGGACAATTATATTCCTAAGGAGGGGTCGACGGTGTTTGTAACTTTGTCTCGTTTTCTTCACAGTGGCTCGTGCTGTGCGCGAGTCCGTTGATGTCCGGAAACGATTCAAACAAAAGCGAATGAATTATACGCAAGGATTAAAATGGTTATCGTTCAATAATTTTACAAGCGTATAATGACATAATGAAATGTAAAGATCTTGTACATGTATAGACATTCAAACGGCTGGAACTGGTAAATGTTGAATAAAACAACATGCCTCACCTACGAAGAATAAAGCTATCATTATCTTCTCTACCTCATTTCCTGTTATGAAAGTGTAGAGTCGATCTGCATGTCAAAATATTTTTCCACTTCGCCATCGTCCGAGAACAGACAGCGACAATTTAATGTGCCTGTCGAATGAAGCTTGAAGATCGCCTGCTAAATAGTATGTAGCGATAATTCATCTTAGTTTGGAACAATGCCATATACAGGTAAAATCAAAAGCATTTTCTGCCGAGACCGAGCTTAGCGGCGGGGTCCAGTAATAAAATTGGACTGTAATTGTGTTGCAAGTCCAAAATTAGCTTTTAATACTGCCGACAAATCTTCAAGCGCCGTGACAATTCCCCAACTGTTAATTTACAGATCCTAAAGCAACTTGCACTATCAAAACCAGTCGATGTGGATATGACCGCCGCTTCACATATTTTATAGGAAGCCGCCAAACGCTTTTCGGATTTGTTTTGATTTGCAATGCTCTGCTAGAGCGAACAAATTTCACACTTTGCCACCCCTCCCTCAAATCTTTTATCTGTTACATCCCAGATTTTGGGACGCACGTACGTGACCAGAGTTGACCAGGGTCTCTCTTCTCTCGCTCCAGGGGGCGGGAAGATGAGAGTCCCTGGGAACGAGGTTGCAACCAGGGCTCGAAATTGCGACCAATACGGTCGCATTTGCGACTTAATTTTTGTGTTTGCGACTAAAACTTCCAGAGGAGTCGCAAATTTGAGAGTAGTTTTCGCCTTGGCCAATAATGAAATAAAAAGCCTAGCAGTCGCTACTTTGCCACTATTTTTGCCGAAATAAATAAAGAAGTGAAAAAATATATTGTTGTGTGCCTTGATTATCGTAGAAATTTGAAGATATGGGGTAAAATTGTTCATAATTTACCCGCAATGTTACGACGCAACGCTATTCCCTCGATTGCGGCCGCCATTGCAGCGGTTTCTTTTTCATATGTATTGCAGGCTCATATTTTTGTTTGTTGAACCGCTGGATTAGAGTTGTCATCGCGGCTGATCGCGGCCAGGTAGAATCGGCCAAAAGTATCATCAATTTTGCAACGGTGACGGACGTTTAAGTGGATATGTTCCAAGATTGTATCCTTTCTGGAAGCTAATTTCACCAAAAAATATAATTTTGAGTTAACACTAGTTTTAAGATCGAGAAAGATGTCTTGATCGTTACGATTGTGGCGGCCAAGTTTATAGTATTGCATGTTTCGTTCTATACATGTACAGTCATCATTAAAGCTGTTGAAGTAATAAAATGAGTCTTGTTAATCATTTGTTAGTCAAAGTTATTTTTTAACTAATTGTTGCTACTTAGTTTTGCGACTAAAATTTGTGAACTTGCGACTTGATTTTCGTATCTAGTCGCAAAATGGCGACTGAACTTTTTTTTTAATTTCGAGCCCTGGCAACATTTTGAGCGTAGTCAAAAGGGTACAAACAATGTATTTGTAATGTCATTTGTGTGTTCGGTCACAATGAAACCTGGCAGAGAAGGGGACAAACCTGGGGCTAAAATACGTATCACTTTCAAACATATTTAATTGAATGAATCCTTCCACAAGTTGCCAAAACTCCACTGAAAAACAAGTGACGCGCTCAGTTTTAAACACACTAATGACGTCACTAGAACCCAGGTCCTTGTGTAATATGCTGTCACTTGTAAAATATGTTCCGGCCAACTTCAAGTGACTTATTTACCCATCAAAATAACTCTTAAATCAGATGATTTAGTGAAATTTCACTTCATGTGCACTTTAAAAAGTCCAGATTCCCCACCCCCTGGGAATCAAATCTTGTTACTATGGACATCTCAGGAACAAAGCTGATGTCCCTAATAGACAGTTATACAGTTCAAATGACAGTTAATATATTAATTTTGTTCAACATTTCAAGGGTTCTGGAAAAATTTTTAACTTACCGACAGCCTGCCAGCAGGCACTGCCTGTACATCTCCACTGACGATTTGCCACCAAACTGACGTCCTATATTGGAAAACAAATGCAGTAGCATGGAGAAGTACAAATCTGGATAGTTTTCATATGGCTGGTGATCATGACACAGTCATTAGGATTTCACAAAGAAACTCAAAACAAGGAACCAGGAAGGGTTAGGTTTGTTATGTTCCCAAAACATACCCCTTTAAACTTGACAATTTTCTCACCAATTGCATTTGGTGTCAAAATTAGTGGAGACACTTTGTTCAAAATGAGTTATCCTACCTTTCTTTACTTTTCCTATGAAGTTATCTCAGTCAACAATTTTGTTGCATGCAAATTGTGGATTGTAAAGACATAATCATTAATTTAAAGGATCACAGAAATGTATATCAAGGGAAGTGTAGCTTAATTGATTGTGAAGGTTAGAACAACACTGCATTGTAAGGAAAGCCAGGTGCAACAGCTTCCAATCTCTAAATGGTCAAACTTTGGGATTGAAATCATCTAATCCATTATTCATGGTTTGGCTTCAGGAGTTAAAGGCTTCAAATGTTTTTAAACCAGGAATCTATAATTATGTAAGATTATCACAGTACAAAGTGACAAACTCACCAACAAGGTAAGTGTTGTGTGATGAGTTGATAAAGTAGTGTGACAGTGGTTGTGTCATGTCTTGATAGATTTCCACTCTGTTGGGCATCATTAGAAGGTTATCATCACTCAGCAGATATCTTGTCAGGCCATTTACAGTTATACGATCTGACAAAAAAAGTAGAATAAAATCAACAACTGGTATACTACTGGTACAGTAACTTGTTAGTAAGACTAACCCAGTGCCGCGACACCAAAATAAAAGTGATGGAAAATCTTGTTGGATAATTTTAAAAGGAACACCTACTTGTTACTGCAATCGAACCTCATTAATATGCAATTTCTGTGAGGGTGACTTACATTTTGGAAATATTTTTTTTTACCCTCTCCTCAGAGCAGTACTCCGGGTAAATAGCTATGGTATGTTTATAACTGACATATTGGACATTTAGGTACACGAACACACACAGCATTTTTGGACACCAAGCATTCCCACCAAGGCAGTCCCTTTGGATTTATTTCTGTCTCCCAAGGATACTTCAGGTTCCCTTGAGGTTGTTAATTCCTTAGGCTCAGGTTCTTAAAGTCATGGAAGCCTGCTGAACTCCTAAGCTTTAATTGGGACCTTACCACAATCAAATGTACTGATTTTATACCTCTTTGAAGATTATTCAGCGATTTCTCATATTTCCAGATTAATGAAAGTGCCTTTTCCTTATTGTAGTAAGGGTAAAGTATTTCATTCAGTCGTGGATCCCTCTGTTCCTGATTTAGAAAATTGACCAACTGGTTCACGTTAAGGTAAGGTGCTTTACCTCCTCCCCTGTGTAAAAATTGTTCAACAATCATCATCATCATTATCATCACCATAAGCTTTATTTATGCATGGTATCAATTCATAAAAAACTTTGTTGGTGTTTGAAATGATTTTAGGTCAAAATGATTTCAAACTAGTTTGAAATCATTTTCATGTAATATTCAATTTAAACTAACAATATTACATGTATGCTGTTCCATTGAGCCATGTCTCTAAATATTGTAAGAAAAGTTTAATAATAACTTAAATACCAACTAATGCTAATACAATTAATATATTTATAATACCTAATTATCAATTTTAATTAAGCCTAAAACTCTACTAGGTTTCAACAAGAAGAGAATTAAATTAAGGAAGAAAAGGCTATGCCTGCAAGGAAGCTTTAAAAGAATTCAGAGTTGACTGTTTTTTTTTTTTATTGAGGATATAATATGATAATACAGGGAAATGGTTCCCATACTGTATCAAAACTTACCATTCTCTACACAGCTGTTCAATTTCTAGCCTGGCACACACTTTCAAGTAGAGCTGATAAAACTGCTCAAAGCTAAATGAAGCATAGTCCAGTTCATCAGACAGCTGCAAAACAGAATAAAAAACAGTTTCAGATAAGGAAGTGCTAATTAATATTAATACTACAGTCTGTAGTCTTCTTCAAAAAATCACATGCACACCTTACATACTTATTCAATGGGTTGAAATGCACTTATCACACAAAAGAGTACTATTTAAAGCATACATATACTTGCCATACAGTACACTTCATGTGTACTTTTTAAGTGACCAAAAGTAGTGTTCTTTAAGTATACACTTTTGGTAAGTATACTTAAAGTATACCTTTCTAAGTGCTTGACAGCTATAAATACACTGAATTTTTACAAGGGTATATATTTCACCCACGCCAAACCTGTAGTTCACTTAACCCTTTCACCATCAAGTGTACCAGCTGGTACTATTAATAATGCTTACAATTTGAATCAAAGAGGCTCTTTAAGAGCCATTTCGTGAATACAAGGTTAATTTTAGTTTTTCTTGATGTTTACAAATTAAAAGCATATTTAGTTTACAAATAAGAAAACATCTTAACATGACATAAATATGCATTGTCTGAAATGAGACATAACATATTAATTTCGCTAGCAGACACACATATAGAATCCACGCTTTCGGTGCGTTATGCCTTTGTGGGCAGCGGGCTGCAATTTGAGCAAATAACTTAAAAAATAGTAAAAAAAAAAAACAGTTAAATGATAAATGTCACTGTGCAAAATAGAAAAAATTATAGCCTGCCATTTTTTTGTTTTTGGCAGGCCAAACAAATTTTGACCTGCCACATAATTATTGAAATTTTTACTATATTTGAGATGCCTCATGCGAAAAAATTCTAGACTCTGATTAGAGATGTAGCACGGGAAAATTGACTTAAGTTTCGGAGATCCTTAATACTTTTATTTATTTACATCAAACCTTAGCAAGAGTGAAGACAGCGAAGCATTAATGTTTCATTGTTTTTATCTTTCATACTTTCAAACTTCCGACTTTAATGCCGATGCATAAGGATGTCAAAATTTCCATAACGAGACCCCGTTTGGTTGCTGAAAATTTATTACGTAACATCGCTATTGATAAATCAACACTTGATCAAATTGAAACACACAGTAAGTAGAACAATTTTTAGTTCCTTATGAATGTTGTACAAAGTGCCGTTATTTTCAATCGCATTACAGCCAGACTCCAAAAATAGAATTCTTTTAAAGCGAAATAACAGATTTTATTCCAGACAGCAAACAAACAAATTCGGAAACCATCAAACCGTGAATATTTAATTGGCACAGTTGCAAATATCAGCTTACATACAATGGGCGCGGAAGTAAAATGAACAGGCCCAGGATGTCAAGGCAGGCAAAAAAACTCTTCAAACGAAAATCAGCACATCCGAAGTTTCATTACAAAAGCTTTTATTTCTGTGTTTTCTAATCTTCCAGATTTTTTTCCTGCTTTTCCCTGCGATTTTTAGCTGGCGAAAACCTTGCAGTAGCCGGCGACATCATCGGTCGCCAACACTTTTTGACAACCCTGCTTTAAATGGTAATAATATTTTTCACCGGGGATGATTCATTTGAGGACAGGAATAGTAGATAAAGGAGCATGGTATAAGAGGAGTAGAAAATATCACAAAACCACTCCAGTGAATTTCGCCTGCCATTTTATTATCCATTTGACAGTTCATCATTATTTTTGCCTGCCAAACCTGAAATTTGGCCTGTCATTTGGCCATTGGCAAGCCACTATTTCAAGCCCTGAATGTTAACTTGCAATTTTAATTCCATTTGCAGTTTACAAATAAGCGTATTTATCTTATCGTGACATTGCCTGAAACGAGACATTCCATAATACAAGTTAACAAGTTTATGACTGAGGGACATCAAATGACAAATTTGCATATCTGCATGTACTAATATCAGGGCATCTCATAGGATGCGGAAAATTGAGGGCATATTATGCGGGAAAATGCGTCGATTATGCGGAAAACACTCTGTATTATGTGGAAATTTGAACAATTTATAAAAGTGATAATTGGGCCTTTCATGCAATTTCATCGAACACGTAATGCACAAACGTGAGCGCTGTTGTTTATAAATTGTAAAATTTAGCCTCAAATTGTCAAAATGCCTGTGTTAAAACAGTGCGTGCTATCTTTGTCAGACATTTTGAAGCTTTTAGCAATGAAGGAACACCGAAAACGAACAAAAGAAGCCAAAGAAAAGAGTATGTAAACAAGCGGCCATCTTGGTTAGCCTTAGTAACCAGGCTAACCACAAAACTAGTATCCAGGCTTATCGCCAACAGACGTGTGGAACGCCTGGAGGTTAAAAATCGCTCGCGAACGAATCGGCACGTTTTCGTCAATTTTTAGGAGAAAAACTGCTTCAAAATAATTAATCTCTTCGGCTTTTAATAAAATATGTTTGTGAGGATGATAAGCAGCTGCTTTATTGCTAATATTGGGCAAATTTTTCAGTTTTATGCGGAAAATGTTCCGAAGATGCGGAGAATGCGGAAATCAGAGAATAATGCGGATCCGCATCACCGCATCCTGTCAGATGCCCTGTAATATCTCTTTAAACAGGCTTTGCATATTCACGAGATAAAAATGAGACTACAGGTTGAATGGTCACACCTTAAAAGGTTATTCACAGACTCAAATGTAAGAACTACATTACCCAACTCATTACCCATAGAGAACCAAAATCAAACAGAGCATAATAATTATATTATAATAGTTAAGAAGCTGGGTGACCAGAAAAAAAATCAATTAGACATGTATCACTGAAACCATCATAATTTCTCTAAATTATCTTTTAAGCACAATTCACTTTCAAGGTGTGAGAACCTTGTTTCTTTTCTCTATAGCTATTTCATAGGCTCAGACAGCTTATCATGATAATTAATAACAATTTTATTATAACCATTCTGAATCAATCAACTCTTACCTTGCCACAAGGAAGTTTCATGGCCTCCAGGCCCTCAAAGACCCTCTGCTCATACTTTCCAACATTTAGACATTTGCAGATACTAAAAAAAAAAACAGTTTGAATTCAGTTCACTGAACTGAATTTCAAATTTGTAGAAGTTACAAAAAATGCTAACTCATGCTTACCTCTTGACTGAAATCATGTTTGAAGGACTAGCTAGGTGGCCAAGTTTAACGTAGCTGAGAACAAAAATATAAAATACAATAAAAAATTATTGTAAACCCCAGAAAACATCATAAGATTTACATTCAGTGAACAAGCAGCTCTCCTTTCCTGTATGCACTGATTAGATATGAAAACCATGGACCATTATAAGGTCTGATTAACCCATTGACTCCTAGAAATTAAGCAGAAAATGGGAATTTAAAACCACTTATGCCATTTTCTGACTGCTGTGATTTCATGTTGCAAGCAAACATGAAAACTGAGTTTCCTTTCCTTTCTGGGTCAAATAAAAGAAAAAGCTTAATAAGCATGCCTTTTGGTTCATTTTACTCCCCTTTCTTTGCATTCTTATTCCATTTTTCCCCTTTGATGCTGGCCTTTCACTAGACTATTTATGTAGTAAAAGTTTCCTGGAAATGCTGAAGGGGAATTTTTTTAACAAGAAGTGGTAGGCAGACCAGATTTCCCTACACTTTGCCAGAAAAATCTGACAGGTTTTTCACATATTAACTCTGGCAGGCCCAATTCATGAGATCTCTCTCATTTGGGTACTGTTTGAAATATTTCTTCCTTCTGCATGAGTTAGTTATAAAAGACACCTTCTGTCGCAAAAAGGGATGATGTCACAAATGGTAGAAGTTAGCCTAACCCCCATTCAAGCATCTGAGGTCTCATTGGGTTAAATCTTACAGTGTTGGTTACCATACCATAATAAAAACTTCCACTTGACAAGCAAGCATCCAACTTGTCGACATAGCCTCACACAGTTCTATCATTTCAATTGGGCATTTAAATGGAGTCATTCAGAAACTTGTCAAAAACTTGCACAAAACTCTAAGAAGTGGTAATGGTCATGGGCAGATTTAAGGCAGGGGAGGGGGCCACAGTGCCCCCTTTGTCAGGGACTTTTTATTTTTTATAGAGTGTTTTCACTGACGTCATATTAAAATACAGAAGCAGTTCTCGATTCCAAAATGTTTATGGAATTGTAGAGAGTTTAAAACTACAGATGTGGGCCAAATTTTAAAGTGCAAGAGCATTAGAACAAGTATTAGACCTTTTTAGTAAGAAATGTATCTGGAGCAGCCATCTTGTGGCCAAAAAATCAAAGCCTTGATTACACCAAAAATCTCATCACAAAATATTGTATTCACTACAAGTGCCATTAAATCGGCTTATAAACATCTATAATTCAAAAATAACTTTCAACTGGTTCAATTTTTTTTGTTTCACGGCTTATTTGAAATGGCGTGATGGCCGGATTGCATGACACATTTAAAACCTTTATTAATCGGAGGCAAAACATGGTTAAAACCTGAAACTTTATGTGAAAGATTATAACAATGGTATCCACATACCATGTTAGAAACAGCTACAGTAGCTTTGTAGGATGTATACTTTTGATTTGTTAATTTCTAGTTATGATGTCATGTGCAAACACTCTATTACAGTTGTTGCAGGTAAGGAGCAAGGTTCCACTCTTGCTGCAATTGTAGACTGCTAACATGGCCCTTTGCAGTCAATCGAGCGAGCGAGCTGATCATGAAAACAAGCTTGACAAGACTGGAGCGAGCGAAAGAGCCAAGGGAAAACTGGGAGAGAGGCAGGAGGAAGAGGGACTGCAGTCTCTTCTGTAACAGACGCATTTGAATTCCCAACTGCACCAGGGACTGAAAACTCCAGTTGCTTCATAGACCAAAGGAAGCTGTCAGCAAGTTTGACGAGTATTAACAATCTTAACACATCAAGATATCTCCAGTTTCACATCAGAGTTGACACAATGACATGTAATGGCAGGAATGAAAATGTTTTAGACAATATGTCTGGATGCCTGGTGGTTTATTTTTAAAAGAAGCAGTGAAGAAGAACAGACTGTCAAAATTGCCTACAGAGGAATTGTAAACATCACCAACTCCACACGGCTATAAAGGGAAGTGAATAGATGTTGTTATAAAAGGTGACAGGCCTAGCACAAATCCTGCTTGTCACTAAAAGCATTTTAGCCCAGCTTTAGAATAGTCTACCCCACGTACATGTACATGCCTGAGAGATTTTTCCTTTTAGATCAAAATAAAGATTTAACAGGCCTGTTGTTCTAACAGCCTGTTGCTCTGTTGTTTCTTTGATCTTAGGAAAAAATCTCTAGCTGTGATACTGACAGGAGGAATTTACACAAAGTTTTCCAGAGCCGTTTAAAATATTTAGTTATGCCGTCATTTGTTTAACCTTCAACTCTCTCTGCTAAGCTTGGATCTGCAAAATTAATATCCTGCAACGTTGAAAACTAAAATAGCTGGGCCCAACATGACAAAATAACAGGAAATGCATTCATGGCCAACAAAGCATTTCGGTTCCTGTCATTTCAGAGAGAAAAGCTAGAGAAGTTTAAACCTTTCCTAAATAAAAGCCAACATGCCAATAACAGCAAAAACAACAAACCAACTGCCAGGCAAACAAGGACACTAAAAGAGGTCAAATTCTACAAGAGCAAACACCATGCAAAACCATAACAGACAGACTTGACCTCTTGTCCATTACATGCAGCATTTTAAAGGTTTATTCAGTCAACACTAAAATCATCCATTATTTTTTATTTTCAGTGCACATTTCTTGCAAACACGAGTAGATAGATTGGGTGCAGAGTTTACGGAAAGCTTTAGACTTTCAGTCACGACATCTTTTAGCAGAGCACCATCCTTCAAAGTAGTGAAAAGGTTTTCAGACATGTATTAAAGTCCCCTTATTCTTAAAATTTGTCTTACACACACAACAAAAATCAGGTCTCTCGTCTCTTTCTTTGGCTTTCTTCCTCCACTTCTTCTCTGTACGGGTTTCGTAGGCATTTTTTCGCTCATCAACGCAATCAAAACAAACTCATGAAATTACATTTTCTGTCACCTTTTGCAAATAAATCCTTGAATAAATTACATGAATGGAGTCTGCTTTGTAAATAATAAATCTACAATCGGTACAAAGCACCGTTCTAGTTTAGCCCACGTGCCAGTTTCATGCATGTTTACAAGCAGAGCAACAAACAGAGGTGGAGTTGTCTTTTATGAAGTTGACAAGATTAGTTTATTTTTAATGGGTTCTCACACTTAGTGGGCGGAGTTATCTGAATGAGTCTGTTACAGAAGAGACTCCATTCCCTCCCTTCCTAGAGCCCCCTCAGTTTGCATTACTTTTGCTCGCTCGCCACTCGGATCGGCGATCGCTTATTTGCTCGTCCACTCTACTATCCAGAGAGGGACTGCTAGCAGTCTACTGCAATTGCTATGATCCCCTAGCCCTGTTTTTGAATTTCCTGGATCCTCCCCCCTGATAGTTACAACTAACTACAACGTGACTCAGGTATAGAGGTTTTGCATGGCAGCCATGTTGTATGGCAGGAACAATGAAAATGTTTTGCATTAGAAAGAACATTCTTTCCCACAGGGAAAAGAATCTATTGTTTCTGTCATGCAACATGGCTGCCGTGCAAAACCTCTGTTACCAGTATTATGTACGTAATAGTTAACATTGTGACCAAAAAGCCCTGTTGAAGGGAGTCTCAATAAAGTATGTATGTATGTATGTGTATGTATGTATGTAAATTGTTATATGTACTCTTGCCCTACAGGTATTTTTGACAGAGTTTGCATGATTACTCATAAAATTCATTAATAATTCATAACAGTTATGACAAATCAATAGGTGGTATTTGAGTCACATGTACACCTCTGTAAACCCCAATACAAATCAACTGAGTTAATGAATTATTAAACATTATAACATAGCTAGCAGAGCTGCGCAATCAAATTCAGTATACGTAAACGTGCTCAAAATCCCGATAGTGCACGCTAATAGCGTAGGCAAATCACCAAAGTGCCATTCTTGACCGTGATTTCTTTTTTAAAAATAAAGACTTTTGTATTTAAACTGCAGTAAAATAAAACTCGAACTTTCAACAGAAAATTTGAAATAATACCAATTCCTATTTTGCTTAATATTTCGCTTACGGCGAACAATCACTTCTGATATTGTTGTCCATTTTTCGCGTTGGATTTGATGTACAATTCCACCGGCTATGTTATAAAACAATTGGTTCATGCTTTTAGCTGTGCACTATCGAGTTATGGAGCACGTGGGAAGTTTGGAGAGCACTCAAGAAGCTAGAGTTGCCCTCGGCAATACGCTTCTTTCGTGCTCTCAAAACTTCCCATGTGCTCCATAACTCGATAGTGCGCGCTAAAGCATGAACCAATTGTTAAGTAGAATTAACTTTTGATACAGATCTCTACTTGTACAGATCTCCCGCTCATATTTTATCTACTACTTACAGTTTTAACAGCTGTGTCAAGATGCTGGCATTGTAAAGATTGAGGTCATGCAGCAATGGAGTGAGTCCTTTGATCCATTCCTGTAAGTAATAATATGTGGATTAACCAACAAATGTGATATCAGTTACAGGACGTAAGTCCTTCCAGACTTTCATGTTGATTAGAAATCTTCCAAAAATTGGTTGATTGTCCACCATTGAGCTTTTTATGCAAGACACAGTCTATCAGCATACATGACATACTAAATGGATTATAGGGCAATTTCAAATTAATGATATGGTCTTTCCGGTGGTTACTAAAATCAGGATCATGGCTTTTTGCAGCAAAAAAATATATATATGGCTTATGGCTGAACAATACTTTCAAGAAAAATGTTAAATTGTTTCATGTTTAGCGCATCACAAAAAAGAGCCCAATATATTACAATGAATTTGGTCAAACAATGTCTAATGACCAACTGTTATTTCCAACATTGTGACATAAAACTAAGGATAGAATGGACTAGACTAGAATTGTCTAAACACTGGTTAGTTTCCAACTGAAAAGATAAAACCATACCTCAGCAATTGAACTAGATGCTGCACATAAATGCATATAAGAAACATCCACAAGATTTTGTCCATACACCAAGGTAAATGATCTATCCTCAAGTGAATCCTCTGCTTCATTCTGTAATAACTCTCGGAACTTGACATCCTAAGTAGTACCAAACAAACATACAAACTTCAATCATACAGTTTTCTAGAAATTTGAAGTGGAAGGAAATAATCTTAATGTAAAGTAAACAACATAACTGTTTCCTTTAGTTTTAAGTAGGAGCCTCTATTGCATGGCCAAGCCATGGTAGGAGGTAATGGAGGGGATCATGTAACCCTTGCCTTCACGAGCCTTCTTAAATAATAAGATGAATAAACTTGATTGAAAGCTCCCTCCTGGGAAAAACGGATCTTCAAACTGAAAGGAGCATTTTGGGAATGTTTGTAATGTTTACCCATGGCAGTTGCAGTTTTAATAATTTACTTATTATAAATTTGGTGTCTTATCACGGGTTTACCTATTCCCTGGAATCCGGAATCTTGAGCATGAAATCCTAAAACCCGGAAAGAACCAAAACATGAAAAAAAATATCTGTTTAATTCCTGTTTAATTTTTCGTACTTGACATAGTGTGGCGTAGTTTTAATCAGTTTTCCGATTCCTTACTTTGCTTTTTATGCCAAAATTTTGTCTATAGCATGACCCAGGAGGGTGACCTGTTGTATAATGCATCGGTGGCCTAAACTGAGTATGGTGCAACACATCACGCTTCATTATCAAGCACATTCACAAGCTTAGCCAATCTATAAACAGGATAGATGAGAGTGAAATCATAGCAGCACAAGAGCCCCGTTGAAATGAAGAAGTCACGATTTTAAATTTTCCATACAGTATTATGCACTTTTGTATTCATAAAGTTTTATACATTTTTAAGAATTTCGCCAAGACTATTTTTTTGACAATGTTGCATCGCCACGTGGGGAAAATCGTGTTTTATATAGCCAGCACTACACATGCACATACAATCGAAATTTGACATTGAATTCAAGCCAATCAGAACAAACGGTTCGCACAGGAAGTTTTTGAAATGTCAGTGCTTATAATTTTTTAGCTGCAATATAAATTTAATTTGTCTCCCTTCATTGATGTATTTCCTTTTTTATATAACAAAAAAGCAAATAATGTTTTCTGATTACTGTAAACAAAAATGTACTGTTGGGTCTGCCCGCAAAATACCCTTTCCCCACCTGATGGCTCAATTAGTTCTTATAAATTCTAAAACCACAAGCAAAATCACTTGCAGTGCTGTGTGCATAAAATTATATAGTTATAATACTGTATGGAAAATTTAAAATCGCGACTACTTCGTTTCAACGCGCCGCTTGTGCCGCTACAATTTCACTCTCATCTATCCTGTTTATAGATTGGCTAAGCCTGTGAATGTGCTTGACAATGCACTATAGTCAGTTTAGACCACAGCGTGCGTTATGGAATCAGATCACGCTATAGTCAAAATTTTGGTATAAAAAGGTAAAGTAAGGAATCAGAAAACTATGCGACTGAAGACTAAAACCACGCCACGCGATGTCAAATACAAAAAATTAAACGGGTATTAAACGGGTATTTACAGTATTTATTTTTCATGTGTTGGTTCATTCCGGGTTTTAGGAGTTCACGCTCAAGATTCCGGATTCTGGATTCCGGGGAATAGGTAAACCCTCTTATCACCACCTGAACCACCACTTATTAAATTTCACAATTAAACGATAAATTAAAGTAGTCAGTGAGCCCAAGATAATTAGACAGCAATTTTTGCCAATCATGTATGTTTCTGGAGAACTCTAAATCAGTTCTGTTAATAAAAGGTTTTCCATTATTGATGCACTATATGCTTTGAAGCTCAAAATAAAATATACATCATTAACAATTCACACCCAGAAAAGCCCTTTAGGGGCTGAGAAAATAAAGTAAATGGTTTTAACCCAGGGTTACCCAATATATTTTTCAATAAAATAATATCTAGAGAATTCTATTATCAAATCAACAATACAGTGTTTAGGGTCTTGTGGGTCTGTTCAACAAGTAAAGATATAAAGATATAAAGTAAATGACATCCTCCTAACATCCTGTTACTCCTTTCTCTTCCTGTTACTCCTTTCTCTTCCTGTTAAATGCCCTGACTATTTATGGGGGGTTTGCATTGTAGGAAAAATGTGTCTGTTGTGACTAAAAACACTACTATATAAAGTAGTCTCAAATGTTTAGACTGTATTAATTTCAAATAAATTCATAGCGGTGGTCATCTTAAGGGACAAAATAATTCATGGCAAGCTTAATGATCACACCAAGCATAGAAATCAATATTATAATGAACATCTGCATATGGATATATCACACCTGTGTGTGCCATTCAAGGAAGGTTGTGTAGGAGTGTTGAACATTAGGGTGGGCATTTTTTCAAGTTGATGAGATCATGTGAATATTAATAAAGGGATCAATGATGGGTACATCAAAATAACAACTAAACTGCAGAACAGATGCTTTAAAACAATGTTTTTATCAAATGCATATATAAGGTTCTTTTGGCATCCTTGTTTAACCCATCATTGACTCCTACATTGTAGAAATTTCTCAGTAAATGGCAATTTGAAGCCACTCATGCTGTTTTCTGACTGCTGTGGAGGCAAAGTGCAAGCAAACTGTCCAAAGCAACATTTGCAACATGAAAACTATGGTAATTACCTTCTTTTCCTTTCTGGGTCAAATAAATCAACTTTTGATTTTGAGCATGCAGACAAAGCAAAACTTAACGATAGTTTTTGCACAAGAAAAAGCATATTAAAAGCTGGGTATGTCAAATCTGACAGATTTTTTGCATGTACACGTAACTCTGGCCCAATTCACAAGATCTCTCTCATTTGGGCACTTTTTGAAAGATTTCTTCTTTCTGCGTGAGTTAGTTACAAAATACATTTTTTAAGGGATGACAACACAAATGGTAGAAGGACCATGGTTCCGTCATGGGTGGTTTTGGGGATTTGAGTTGTCAGTGGGTTATTGCCTTTACATGTATCTGTTGTGGTTCAAATATTTGTTTGGTTTGAAAAAAAAATTTGACCATTTTAATTTTTATTTTCCTTTGTCTCAGACTCAATACCACAATCTGACACAAAACCTAAGACAAACGAAAACAAAAATCAAACTGGTTCAAACAAGAAAACTTTGAACCACAAAATATCTCTTAGGGGTGCTGGCCAGTGTGCAAACTCTAACACATTTTCTCAAATTAAATCACTTGGAATTATCATTTTAGTGCAAAAAACTAACAGCATCACAAAAAGTACTCTTTAACAGCTTTCTTTTTAAAAAGTGCACTTTTAGAATTTCATCACCATTCTTTCTTTAAGACCCACGCAAAGATATAAGGCTTGACCTTTGGGGAGAATTTAGGAATAAACATTCATAGACTAAAGACTGCATTTTGTGGGAAAAATCTCCAGTGAGATTTATTATATTAAATCTAAATCTAGATTTTTGAGATTTGTGGAAAGGATTCAAAGTGAGTACATCTGGCAAGTGGTCTTTTGTTCAACTTTCCTTGTTCTGCCCATAGCTACTTTATTTATTTCATGATTTGATATTTTTATAAATTATCATAGTCAATTCAGGCAAGATTTCAAAAATTTTGGATCTTATTGTTTAACCCTTTAAGCCCTAATATCAAAATTTAAATTCTCATTTCTAGTCGTATACATTCCCTATAGAAGTAGTGGGGAGAAATTGTTTGGATATCAAGAGAACTCATCTTGTGTGATCATGTCCTTAATTCTCATGACCTTTTTGATTGATAAGGCATTAACATTACAAGGAGAAATTTGATGCTGATCACTCTTAGGGCTTAAAGGGTTAGGAGAGAGAGATAAACATAAGCGTGTCAAAATATGTTCATTTTGTTTTGCCGTCCCTGTTGTTATTGTTGTCGAGTCAAGAAATCAGTAGCAAAGTACAGTAGACAACACAGCATGCCACTGGTGGCAGCGAGATACAGGTTGCTCCGGGAAGAACGCAGAACAGATATTTGGATGCCACAGGGACTGACAGGGTCAAGGAAAATATTCCAGCATCATTCATTAATGTGATCTAGGAAAATACTCCTGGACAGGCAATTGGAAAGAAATATTAATCATGAATTCTGGAAATCTCAGGATATATCCATAAATCTTAGAATCAACAAATGTAGAGAATGACCAAACCATTGCAGAGTAACAAATGCTGAATGTGAACGCAAAGATATATTTTCATGGCATGTTGAAATGTCTCAACCAAAAATTTGCCCCGCCACTTGTCACATGTTGCAAATAATTTTTTACACAAGCAGTAGTCAAAGAAAAAGCTAGGAAATAATCATGTTTGCTTTCCAACAAGGCTCAGAAATATTGTTGTGAAAGTTTGAAAGTTATTTGCCATGCTGCATGTGTATCACATTCATTTCAATTTATTTCACCTTGTGGATGTTATTTGAACTTTCAGTGCCACTCTCAGAAAAAAAAAACACGATAGAACTTTTTTTTAAAATGTTTAGACTTATAGAAACAAAATCTTATCACTGACAGCTCTTCTAAATTCATCTCACATACATTGTGAATAAATGTTTTCTTCAGTTTCCTTCCATGCCATCTTTGCACTTTACATCTCAGCATTTGCACAGTATTTTGAAGGATTGCAAGCACTTGTAAACTACTTCATGAATAAAAACAGGGAAAACCATTCTAAAAACCTGGCCTCGCAACAGCAGGCTGAGTCCTCAATCCCCTGAAAATAGAGCAAAGTCTTTGTTTTCGTCTGTATATGATAGAGAGAAGCCCTGTCAGAATGTTTTGTAGTGGTAGGCAGGGTAACAGAAGTAGTAGGCAGTAAGGGCTAGAGATGTATTTTCTTATTAGTCATGATTTGTGAACTCCAGTATGAAGTAGACGGCAAATAATTGACTGCAAACTAGAAAGGTGTTTCCCTTACAGAGTTTCTAGAGTCTGTTAATGAAATTCTGAAGTCTGACCATTCAAATAAAAGCTGTCAAACAATACTTTCCCATGGTGCTGTTTATTTTATAATTTAGGCTACATGTAAGTGGAGATAATTTGAGAAAATTTTAACACATTTTTACTTTAGGGTCCTTAACAATTTGTCACCTTGTAAATGCCAGAATTTTTAGTTAAAATAAGTCCAGAAATAAGATGTTGAATATTTATGACACAGGCAAGTAACAAATTGACAGTTCATTTTGCCTTTGTAAATACATGTATGAGAAATAAATTTTGGTTTCGTTTTTCCTGTGAAAAATCGACCAGCCATCTAGCAATGGCTTTTTTTTGCAAATAAAGAAAAAATTGAAGTTTAATCCAATGCAATGAAATTGAAATAAAGCAATTTATTTTGAGGATCTCATATTCAAAGATTGAAAGATTGAAAAATTGAGATGTAAAGACATGTATTATTCTATTCTGACAACTGTGATCCATAACAACCTGTTTCCCACTTGATAATAAAATAATTTCATAAACCCCCTTAACATGTACAAACCAGAACTAAATTCAAGCAAATAAATTTTTGTTCTGTGGAAAATTTCCTACAAGCACAGCAGTTTACTGTGATGTAATCTTCAGAATTTTGAAATCGACAGACCAGAAATGTCAATAGCGATATAATAAGATGGCAGTCAGCTGTCACGAATATTTGCAATTAAATTTTCTTATCATATTTCTCGAGATCAATGAGAGCCCCATAACTTATTCAATCTAAAAAGTTACAGGCAAAAAAAAAACATACGACTGTTTTGCTCAGTTGATGGCAGAAAGACGTGATTAATTTCTTAACAAAGAGAACTCTTTGAAAATCAATTACCCGTTGAGAATCGTTGAAAGGGGGTTTAATTCACGCGTATGCATATATGCATAATTTTATTCAACTAAAACCGGAGCCTACATTAAAATTCTCTTTGTCATTTAAACCCTTCGGAAGAGAGGACAAAAATATTCAATTCAGACAAAAAAGCACACAACACCTGACAGCTTCCCGGCACAAGATTTTAAAATCTCGATATTTTAATGTCAATGTGGCAACCAGACGCAAATATACATTCTATTTTTGTACCGAAGTAGAATGTTTCAACAAGACTTATAAGTTTTTGAGATTTCACAACGTTTCAGACTTTCAAACACTAATTCTAAATGTGGTTAAAATCAAAACAGAAATTATTAAACTACGACACACAACCTGGGTGATCAATGTTTGCTTCGGGTTGGTGAATATAAGCCATGTACTTCACCACAACTTTATTATATAATAGCTCCTGCGTTTATCGCACAGCAGTTCAAACCTCCGTTTATATTTACGGGGCTTACGTATCCACTAATAAAATCAGTATCACACGCGACCAACAAATTATCAGAACTTGCGTTCGCGCAGCGAAAAAATGTTTTATAAACAACAGACATCATTTACCCGGCTGTATTTGCCGAAAGCACATAAAATAAAACGCAGAAAATGGCTAATGCATGCGATACGAAAATTCTAGGGCTTCTGAATGTCGAAATGTAAACAAAGGTGTCACAAGGCGCTGCACTTCAACCATTGAATTCCTTCGATACCAATGAGGAACAACTTCTGTAATAGGCAATTTTGCCATTAAAAGCAAAAGCATGGATTGACTGGTTTTATGACTTTCCGTGTACAGCATGAAAAAATGTGCAAACGGAAAAGAAAGATATTAGACCACATGGATGCATCTAACAAGTTTCGAACCGCTTCTTCTTACGACGTACATTTAATATGCTTGATCGATCTCGATCACAATAACAAGGCGAAAGCCCTTATTTCGGTTAACCATTCTTAGAACGTTTACTTGTCAACTTGATATTAAAGCGAGCATCAATCACAAACTATACCTGTAGATCGCTAAACGATACAAACAATCGTGAAAGCAATGCTACAAGGCCTACGACGTTTACATCATAGGTAATCATACACAGATCAGAAATCGAATCCTCTCTCATAAATTTCGGTATTTTTTCAAAGAAATTAAAATAATACAATCAATCTTAATGCATAAATATTTTCCACGCCACTCAGTAGCAGTCAATTTTAATTTTTTGATGAAGAAATAAAGTACATGTGTGTAAGCTTAAGTTTATTCTACCTTACGTTAGCTTACTTGGTTTTTTACTAACCTTAGGAACACCTCCGGGACGAACTTCACTGACGTGACATAAATCCTGAACAGTTCCTTCCTAATGCATAAAGGAAAGAAGAAAAGGTAACCAGAATATTCAACAAGAATTTTAAATATTTCATATTGACGAAAGTAAAGATTTTCAAAACATTGTGCCTCGCGGCAAGGTTGAAACTCAAACAAGAACTAACGGGTTCGAAGAATTTTGCTATTTATTAAACGGATAAGTGAAGTCAATAAATATCAATCGAACTTACTTTATCCTCTTCCCTCCAAGCCAGAAAGAAACCATATTTGTCGACACTGAAAAACAGCCCTTGACTTGAATTGGACTCCTAGAAAACGAAAGAAATAAACATTCAGTGCTATAAAAGCCGAAGCAACGGGATAAACCCAGTGCGTACAATTTTAAATGTTCAAGTGGTTCACCACAAGATGGCTAATTTCTTGATTATTCGGTAGCATAGAAGCTTAAATAAGTTCTACACGTGCTGGAAGTTACCTCTTCCCATCTTGTTAACCAAGTGCCTTTCTGAAGCAAATCAGGGACGTACACGTCCCAGGAGATTCGAGGAGTCGCCATTCCAATTCACGAGCAAAGCCGCAAATGAGAGAACTGCGAGGCGACATACCACATAGCCAAGACTCAAAGATACTTCAGGGTGGTATATTCCGTTGTAAAATCATGCTTTCCTCGGCGTTTTATAAGTGACCTCAGTGAAACCTTTTATTGTATCGTCATGTCAAGTATAAAATGATCGGAACGAAGCCCGACGAGCGAATGATCCTTGTCGTGTTCATTGCGTTACAACAGCATTTCTGCTTCCGTCGCGACAACCAATCACAATGTAGCATTCAATATGGCTGAGCCCGCCAATCACGAAAGTATAACACAGGTGCTTTGGGGGGCGAAATATTAATTGTTAAAGTGTGACCATTCAAATATGTACAAGGTGGCTCTATGTGGGTGAGATACCCTAAAACCACGCGACTATAATGTGGGGGTGTTGTTTATCCATGAGCTATACAAGAAAGTTCTAACTTAAGAGTCTCTGAATGAAATAGTCCGTGTGTGAATTAATGAAGGTTACAACGCAAACTTTCGTGTGGCGCTTTTTATTATGCTACATACAGAGGTTCTAACTTTTGAGTCTGTGGACGAAATACCTAGGTGCGACCATTTAATTAAACTCAGGAGAGCTGTTGAGCAGCACTTTCCTGTGGTGTTTTTTAAAGTCTGTACCTTTTAAACGAAAGCTAAACTCCTGTGGTGGTGCGAACTATAGCCGAGAATTTGTCGAACAGGCTTTTTACACTGACACGCACTTGACAAACAAAGGTTGCCAAGTTGAAAGTAAGAAAACAACAACAGTGTTGGCTTGGCTGTTCATACTCTGGTCGTAGCCTGTGAACAGGCCTCCTTGTGGGGGTATGACGAAAGTAGATAGTGGCGAAAAGAAAACTCGTGAGGAAAACCTCTTCCCTGTTCGCCGTTTTTTTTTTTTTTTTTCGCCCTATTTCCCAACAGAGAGCCTGTTCACACTACAGGTTAGTTTTGTCGACATTAAGAGCTAAAGCAACGTGACTTTTCTTAATATAATTATAAGAAAGATGCTGAGTAGACGGAAGTAAGAGATTTTTTTAAGCTATTCAAGTAATTAATTAGGTAAGAGAACGTGACATTCTTATTACTGAACAATTGTTCCGGATATTAAAGATGAATACGCCATGGAAATCTTTGGTCACATAACCGGGAGCTAAAACGTACCAAAAGAATATAAAAACTATCATGAATAAATACATTTTTTTGTTCATGTGAATCTGGATTGTTCCGTTGTAGGAATTCCGCTCTTAGTTTCTTTTAGTTTATACATTTCTCCTCCCTCAGGATAGTAATTAACGAATTAAACGGGAAAGTCTTCTGTTTTTTCCTCACATTTGGTATGAAAGATTTTACATTTAAAAACACAAAAGACCAGAACGCGATCGCAAAAGTTAAAGGTGGTGTCTCGAAAAGCATAAACACATTTTGCAAGAATATAATTTGCAGGGGTGAATAAAATGTTCTGCATTTTGATTGGTCGAGAATTTCGGTATATGGGGTATTATTCACCGCATTGTCGTGCGGTGAAAATGCAATTTACTTTATCACGATGGCTAATCACTTTGCCTTCGGCGAATATTTATCAGATATTCGGCATTGCCGCAGGGATGAATAATAGCATGAAAATGTCACAAAAATGAATTTTATACCGCCCAGCAATTTAAGTTTGTAACACAAACAAGCCCTTAGGGGGGCGCACTAATGTACCAGTCAATTCCAAAACCGCCCATCCCCCCCCCCCGGGCAAACCCCCGGGCATTTGACTTTTTTAAAAAAAATTTGTCAAATGCCCCACTATGTGGGCAGTTTATACGGTCAAATGCCCCACCGTGCAGGGCTTCACAGAGCGTCAAATGCCCCACCGTCCGGCCAAGGAGGGATTAAAGTAACTAGTTACAGTGGATTTCAGCTTACTTTGGCCGCGCCAGTTGCCAAGTTCGTTGGGAAATTTGATACTACGTTGCGAAGTTGTCAATTACATTTGAGCCTGTATGTAAAGTCTGAAGTTGTTCTTAAATGCTATTTGCGAAGTCAAAACAATTTTTAGCCGATCTGGATGGTTTTCTTTAACATTGAATATTTTGTAGACTTGCCAATACCAATCCATAAACTGGTGCTGTTCAGATTGTTTTCGAGGTGAAATCACGTACGCTGTAAGATGCATGCCGCTATTTCAGTTGTGGTTTTGAATTCGACCAACATATAAATCGTATATTATCTTTCATGTTCACTTTAAATTTCTTGCAATCTTTGCTTGTGCTGTTGTCTGTTGTTTATATATAGCTAGATTTAGTTTCAGCGCAAAAAATAGAACGATATTGCAACTTCTGAACATATGTTTCGAAATACTAATTGTAAACAAAGATCTTGCTTAGTCACTTTCCTTTTTTGTCCGTTGATCTGATTTCCAAATAAATATTTGAAAAAAACAATGCACAATTAACAACGTGTCAACAGACACAAGGAACCGGAAAGAATGGATTATGAAAGCTTTTACCTTGCGACGGCTGACCAATGTTTTTGTTGAAGTCAAATGCCCGCCCCGTCGGGCCTCGTTTCACGTCAAATGCCCCACCATGCGGAGCTAACCTCTCGTCAAATGCCCGGGGTATGCCCGGGGGGGGGATGGGCGGTCTTGGAATTGACTGGTACATAAAACTGAGGGATCACGAAAAGCAATGGAGAAGCAATGAAAGAAAACATAACATAGTTGCTGAAAAATATGTAGTTCCTCTGGTTATGCGTTTTTTAGGGCGCTTGCCATTTGTCAGAACTGACCAGCCGGGCCGGTCAGTTGGTAAATAAATGTCCCTTATTTTTTTGGAACTGGCCATCCAACTGGTCAATTCGTAGATAGCTACAGCATGCCTCAGTTTGATGGACTTGTAGCTACTTGTTAGGAACGGGTCCTCATAAAGGTGCATTCTGTTTCCAAACATACTGGTCTGGCCAGCCAGTTCAGACAAATGGTAAGCGCCCATATTTAAGGTGTTTCGTTAAAGTTTTCTGGAGACCATATCGACATATACCTACTATACATTTTCAATCGGCTTTTAAGCGATCTTCTCCAAGTCAGATTAACGCGAAATTTTCACCACTAACTGGCTGAGTGGTTTGCTGTCAATTTGCAATGAAATGGCTCAAAATCCATCAACAAATGCATATTTGTCACCTAATTCGAGATAATTAGGGGTTAATTTTATTTTAGGCGCATGCAGACCTATTTCGATCTTTCTGTCTTCGCCTCTTTCTTTTTCGGCTTTTCTTTTATACAATACAATATCCTTTATTAGTCAGTTTCCCAAGTGGGATCTTCCAAAGTAATTTACAATAAATTAAATGTACAAATAGAAATTACAATAATGATAATGACTTATAATACGAATACAATACTATTGCAAAGACAAAAATATCGAGTTGCTTAGAGAAATTAGCTATTGAGGCACTTACTTAGCAATGACGCCTTCAATTTCCGTTTAAAAGCAATTACGGAATAGCAGTTTTGTAGTTCAGGGGAGATAGTGTTCCACACCCTGGCGCCGCGTTAACCGCGGTCAAACGAGAGAAATTTGCAAAAGTTAAGCATAGTACTTAAAAGTTAAGGTTGTCATTTTTACTGTTTAAAGTTTAATACATATACTGCCAACACACTCTCAATTTACCAAAAGTTTTAAAAGTTTACTAAAAAAGTTCTAAGCGTTTAAAAACTGTGAACTGCAAAATTGTCGGCGCCATTTTCCAACATAATTTTCATCAGGCGCAAAGAGTTTTGGTCAGTTTTCAAGGGAAAAAGCTCATCATTTTGAGAAAAATTAAAAGATCGTAACGTCAACTAATATTTTTTATACATCATTGCCCATATTTCCATTTAAGATTAAATAAAATCCACTAAATAAAACGAAAAACGCGTCGGACGTTTGACCGCGGTGGAGGCGCCGCGGTACGCAAATGATCGTGTTGGGCAAGCGAAGTACGACACGTCGGCAAGCTTAGACTACTTTTGCTCTGGTATTGTACTTATGAATTTGAGATCTTGTATGGTAAAGCTCAGTTAGATACTCAGGAGCTAGGTTGTTCACGCATGGTTTTGAACGTCATAACAGCATCCCTAATGTAAAGTAGATCGGACACAGGAAGAAGTTTAAGCTGTTTTAAAGTTGGACTGATGTGGTCATACTTTCCTTTAACACAAAAATGTTTTTTGCTGCGTAGCACTCACGTTGAATGATAATATTGAAATTTAGTTATAAGATTGAGTGCTGAAAAAACTATTACACGAGCGTTTGTCTCGTGAGAACACAAACACTGATGAAGGGGCTATCCCCGAAACGTCTGACTGTCTTTGTAACAGTTTTTTCAGCACTCAATCTTCACAAAATTTCAATATTATCATACTTTCTTTTGCCTGACAGGAGGCGTACCGCTTTCTTTTTGTTTTATAGTTTTGTTGGCCATTTTATTGTCTTTCTTATCTGGAGAATTGTGGCTCGCTAACTTTTCAGGAAAGGGAAAAAAATTAACCTGGAGAGCGTACTAGGTGAATAGCCAAATTTGCAATCGATTTTTCACCAAATGATAACAACAACAACAACAACAACAACAACAATCTTTATTGTGCTCTTAATACAAAAGTGCAGAATCATTAAGAGGAAATAACTGTGAAATAAAATGAGCACGGCCACTCAGAAATAGCAAAAGCTAATCGCGATAACTAGGTGTTTTGTGTGTTTTGTGTTGTAACTCTGGCAGGATTGGTCAGAATTTCTAAAATGAGATATTCAAAAACAACAATAATGGCAAAACCACAGCGATAAACCAATGAAGAGTGCCGGATCTATTGTAGACCTGGATCAGTAAAAATCTTGAAATAGTATAGGTAAAAACGGCAAACTGATCCTTGCGGAAAGGAGAAGAGCTTGAGACGGAAGTGAATAAAAACAAAATAAAAACAGTTGAATATATTTGCCCAAATAAAAAAATCTATCCTTTCTTAATCCATTGCTTACCAATTTGATCGCTTAACCTAAAATCTGATGGCTTCAGAAATGCATTAATCTGCGTACCCCCGTTGGGGTCGTATATGAATTTTCTCCGAGCTGTAAAAAGAGAGAAACTTTTTAAAAACGGGGGACCACGCTACTCCATGATAGGTATCACAAAGTGTCCTCATCTAAAAAAATCTCGCGCCACTTTCTCAACTAACCAGAAGTAAAACCAAAAGCAATTGCGAGTTGTTTGCACGTGTTTTCTCGCCGCCAGCACGATTGCTCTTATTTTGGTTTTACTACGACACTCGTTTGTAAGCACATGTTAACCTTTTAGTTCCAAGACCGGCAAAAATGACTGTGCAACAAAATTTCAAAAATCAAACGAAGCCAAAGAAAAGTACTGTTGAAGACCTTTGATTCATGTGAATAGCTTCATCGTGGAATATTCGTCAAAGACTTAAAAACTCAAACAAGCAGACGACACAACTTAGAATCTGCAAAATACATGTGTGGGCTAACCTAGACCTTAGTTAACCTTGAGTCACAAGACCAACAAAACGGTCACAAACTATATATAATCAAGCAACGCGACTGAAAAAAAACGGTCGCAAACGGCTATATTTGTTATTGGAGCAAAGATGATACGTTATTACTCTCTTCTGACCGCGCGCTAGGAAAAACAGCTTCAAAACCTTTGTTTTAGGAGAAGAATATTGTCGTATAATAAACAATTTATTCAGTGAAACGTTGTGTAATACAGCTGGGCATTTTTACTCGTCAGTATTTAATTTTTCTCGCCTAAAGGCTCGAAGAAATAAAAACTGACTCGTAAAAATACTATACTCAGCCGCATTACATAACTTCACGCAGAATAACCTCTATATAATCAAGTAACGCAACTAAAACAAATCACTTAAATCACTAGATAAAAAATATTTAACTTCATAACACTATCTACATCAAAGACTTCATGTATGAATTTTGTTACGAAGTGAAATTCTCGATGCTTTGATATCTTTTAATTCTGGACACACTCATGATCAATGAACGATTGTGCTATATCACCATGTTAAGCTATCCATCATCAAAAATTAATTTCTAAACCATTTAATCTTAATCAATTTATAAGCGGCAAACTTAACGGGTTTTGTTACCTAGTTTGTTTAGGAGTGAATACCTTGTTCTTTGTTTAATTTTTTGACCTACTGCAGTGTAATTATAGTGTTTAATGTAAATTTTACACAGTACGTATTTTTGTTACTTCACGGTACTGAGCTTTTTCTGGTTATGTTTTTTGTCCTTATGCTTCAATATATGAAAAAAAAAACATCGGAAACCTTGACCTTGTTGGCCATGAGATCAACACATGTGAGCACATTTAAAAATATGGCCAATAGGAATTTGGATTTTGATACAACTCCCAAAACAATGACACCGCAACGATATTGCTTTGTCTGCATTGTAAATTCAAAAGTTCTGTGTTAGCCCCAAAATTGGGGCTGTTTCGGTGAGTCAAATACAGTACTGTTTTGGGGGGTAATTTAGCCCTTCTAAAATGGAGCTGTTTGGACCTAACAGGGAGCTGTTTTGGACCTAACATGGAGCTGTTTTGACCCAATAGCACCAAAACAGTGCAACAATGTGCGATTAATCAGGCCCACCAATGTCCATAGTGGCCCCATGAAGGGCTGAATTAGCTTTAAGGACTCAGAGCTTATTCAGCACTTTGGGGCTGAAATAGATCTTTTGAATTTACAGTGTAGTTATTGCGGCGTAAATGGAAGATTAGGTTTAGCTGTTATATCAAGGACATACAACTCTATTTGTCACTTCTTTCTACCTTTTACTCGGTTGAGAAGCAAAGCTAAGGTTGTGGACGTTATAGCTCACGGTTGTGCATGGAAGGACAGACTTGCGACATGAATGGGCAAGGAATTTCCCCCTTCAACCACACCTTTTTGATATGTTGAAATCCTCGGTAGGAAAAAAGATGGCGACTGGTACATTTACCCATAATTCTTAGCGCACAAAAACCTTAACAACGTTCATAAAAATGTAAAGAAAAGTTATAAAATCTTCAAACCTGGTCTACACATTGTCCGTAGTACTGGAACAAATATTGTAAAAATTTGGCTTTCTTCGTGCCTTACGTGCTGTGTTAGGTCCGCAAGGTATTGTGGTAAAATGAACAGCCGCCACCTTTTTTCTTACGGTGGATTGTGTTTATTGTCTTTATGCTTTCTTCTAACGAATATCTTTTGGTCAGCTTGGCTATAAATCAGATCTGCGCCTTACCGTGAATTTTCACATCGATACGGTTTTTTTAGATAAACCTTTTTTAATTTGTGCCCAGCTGCCGAATCAGCATCGGTTTCTCGAAAGTCACATAAATCAGTGCAGTCAAGTTAAATCTCTCATGCACGACGATCGATCCTGCCAGTCCTGCCACAACGTGATCTGAGTGGTATGGTGGTAAGGGTATAGTGTTTTTATTTTAACTACTCATACCATCCGACGAACTCAAATCAATCGTGAATTGATTTGTTTAAGCGCCCTATAGAGCGGTTTTCAATTGAGTATCGAAAGTAATTTCACGATTGCTTTGGTTTTGCATCGCTAAGCTTTGTGATTGGCTATAATTTCTCGCGCCACTTTCTCAACCAATCGGAGGTAAATCCAAAACCAATCGAAACTTACTCACGCACTTGTTCCCGCACTTGGCGCCGGCTACATGTATTTGGTCCTTCGTTACGTTCTGATTGATTCATTGGATTATCTGTGTTAGTTGTGATTGATCAGAGTAATTACTTTGGTTTTGGATTTACAACACTCAGATGAAAGCCGCTCTACGTTTGCAGTGATATTGCACTGTAAATTCAAAAGATCTGTTTCAGCCCCAAAGTACTGAATCAGCTCTGAGTCCTTAAAGCTAATTCAGCCCTTCATGGGGCCATTTTGGACATTCGTGGGCCTGATTTAGCCCACATTGTTGCACCGTTTTGGTGCTATTGGGCCAAAACAGCTCCATTTCAGGTCCAAAACAGCTCCCTGTTAGGTCCAAACAGCTCCATTTTATAAGAGCTAAATCAGCCCCAAAAATAGCATTGTATTTTACTCACCGAAACAGCCCCAATTTTGGGACTAAAATAGAACTTTTGAATTTACAGTGTGGATATTTATACTTCTTTCACTTGTTATTCGTACAACACATAGTGGAGTTTGAAAATAAATGTAGTTACGTGCAGTAGGAATGCAAAAAAAACCACTAGGTGCATGTGCTCAAACGCAATCACAGTGTTTGTTTTTGTCAAAGCTTGCGCATAAAACTGGAATAAAACTTTAAGAGATGGTTGGTTAAAACTAATTATTTTTACCGGTGTGGTGCTTACCAGGGATAGAATCCCGGGATGGAATATTTTCAGTGTCAACCTTCAAAGGCGATCCCCGAGGCGATCGCGGTCGTTTATGTGAGTAGTTGCTTCTAGTAGTACAAAATGAAATTACGGACTAATAGTTCAAACGGGATGTCATAAATGGGGTTGCTCAAAAGCCTCAAAAGCAAACCTACGAGTTCGTAACCACGACGGCGACAGCATCGAGAACGTTCACAAACAATAGCTTTAACGAGCGAAAACAATGACTCTGTCACGGTACAAAAAATGATTGTTAATGCGTAGCACTCACGTTGAATGATAATATTGAAATTTAATTAAGATTGAGTGCTGAAAAAACTGTTACAAAGACAGTCTGTAACGGTGCCTAATACACTTTGATACATTTTTTACGTTCTCTGCACAACTACAACGCAAAATAATCTAACTTGTGATTTTATGAGGAATGTGTAGACACGCAAGAGTGCATTTTTCATTTCTCTATATGAACTGGAACGCAGTCATTACGAATTTAGCTCCTGGATGATTTGGACGAACGAAATGGAAGTACAGTCAAACCTCTATTAAGCGGTCACCCTCGGGGAATAGCCAACTGACCGCTTAATAGAGGTTGACCGCTTAATAGAGGGTGACCGCTTGATAGAGGGCCGCTTAATAGAGGTTTGACTGTAGTATCATAGGATAGTTTGAAAGAACGTAAATTCAGTTTTTAACCTGACGTTTTCCTTGGCGTCCCCGTTATGGTTGCTTAAAGTTCCTATTATAGCATACGAGATACGAGAGTGGTCAATCAGAGGAATTAAGGTTAGACAAACCGATTTGTTCTGCGTCATTACTCTGAACTCTCTATATGCTTTGACGTCGTTAGCGAAAGTAAATTGATTCAATATGGAGAGGGCGGAGGAGGGAAGAGAACGGAAATCCGGAAAGAAAAGAAGTAGCAAAAATCGTGAACAATATTAAAATCTGTGCGCAAAATTGCATAACAGCCGGGTGGAAATGTAAAAGAGAGTAGGGAAAACTGTCTTTACATATTTAAAGGGCCTTTCAAAATATCTCGAACAGCAGATATGTGAAAGGGGTAACATGAAATGTACCTTTCATATGTAAAAGGTATATAAAAGGGTTACCTTATCTGTAAAAAAAGATAAATAAAAGGGTAAGTGTTTTGACCGGTTAACACTTATTTCCATCTGTCAAACTGACTTTTCCTTTTCACTTAAAGTTACATGAAGTAAAACCTATTTCACACTTTAGAGTAAAATTAGAAAAAAAGAGATCAGAATAGTGTATACATCGAACCCGAGTCGTTCGCTTCGTAACTAATATCCTTATTCACTGTACCAACGAGGACTAGCTGCCAGAAGCTGTAATTTTTAACGTATTTATAGTTACCCATAACAATCAATGAAAGCTAACCGTTTTCAAATCAGAGCTTAACCCTAAACACTGTAGATCAATGCTTAACCCCAAAACGTTCTTCTTTGCTTAACCGGAGCTCTGTTCTCTCAGTTTTCTGAGTAATAAATCGGGTTTTGTTCCGTATACGTCAGTAATACAACGATGAAGAATGCTACATTGTGTAAACCTCATAATGTGTCCAACGTCAGTTTGACAGATGGAAATAAGTGTTAACGGTTGCGGAACCTCTCCGTATAAAGCTTTGTTGAGTGATCGCCTCCCGTCCTCCCTCCGGGCATAATACAGTAAAAATCCGCGTATAAGAACCTCTATTTTACCAAGGCAGGCTGAAATGGTTCTTATATATTGGAAGTCTGGTGATAAATCAAACTGTTTAGGTTCTTATAAAAGTTCTTATTTTTGACAGGGTAAATAATGCTTGCTCATGTCCATAAAACTAGTTATTTAATATTGGTGTATCCTCTTGATTCTAATTCATAACATAAAACGTTGAGCTTCAGGCCTCATTTTTAATAAATTAGCCCCAAGGTATGTGACAACAGACTTTGTATAATAGTATAAGCCATATGTCAAAACAAATGAATTAAAAAATTGAATTCCCACGGATGCGTGACAGTTATAAACAAAAATTTGAAATAGAAATAAACACATATGAAAAATAAAATTGAAATTTGTTTTAAAAGTGTCAAGTAAATTTCATCAACAACGTTTCAGGCTTAGCCCTTCACCTGGTTGAAGAAAAGAATAAAGCCATTTGTCTTACATTATGTGATAATGGCTCCTCAAAGCACATTTTGGTCTGAACCTGTGCTTTCTGAGTTTAATTAATTTTTCAAAATAAGACCCTGCGTCGAACCTTGTTCATTTGTCAGGCTGATTCGACTATCACGTTATTTTACCAGGGGAATAGAACACGCAAAATATGCGAGCGTATTATATTAGACTATGAAGTACATACTACGAATAAAGTGGCCCAAACCATCTCTCACCAACAAATCCAATAGATCACAGACGTGAACAGAGCAAGTGACAAGATCAGACTGAAGACGAAGATGGAACTGGATTGGCCATATAATGAGGAAGGACAGAGAGGAGCAATGTGTGTAGTTCAGCATTGGAGTGGAGGCCCGAGGGAAAGAGAAACATAGGACGAAATTGGTTGGGGATGAACTGACGAGCAGCTGGGTGGCAGTCATGGGCGACTGTTCAGTAGAGCTCTAGCAGCAAATGGAAGAAGAACGTCAGCAAAGCCTTGTGTGCCCGGCTTATGGCGGATGGAGAGATATAAGCAAGTATTATATTAGACTGTTGTATATCGCGGTTTAACAGGCTAGGAACAGAGCAGACAGAGCGAAGTTAAATTGTAAGTGCGCGCGCTCAGGGACGAGAGGTATATTTGTAATTTTAGTTTAACTTGTAGTTTTAGCTTTTATCATGTACATAATTCTTTTTATGTTGGCTCTTAACCTGTTATTATTATAATTGTAGGTTATTATTATAATTGTAGTTCACCTTTTTACATACCCATTATTCTTAATAGGACTTGTGACGCGCATTTGATCATGTATCTATGTTAATTTGCGCGGCGTATTATCTGTCATACCATCAAATAAGGTTTATGTCTCGTTGTCGAAGCTCATTTGACTGGAGCTGTCAGCAAATAATCTTGACACTTCCGTGGCCGAGAAGCACAGGATATTAATAAAAACCTAAGTTAATTGAATAAATCTTGGTATGTTGGCAATTATTTAACAAATGTCAGTGAAATGATAATGAAGTGTTAATTGACTAAGTGATTTGATCTTAATTTTGTGCAGGAAAATAATGCAAACACTTTGTTGGAAAAGAATAAAGCCAGCTGCTCACAGGATTTAGTTTGAAAGAACATAAAACAATTTAAAATATCAGGTTTCAATATTTGTGCATCTTGTAAGTTAACTATATATGAATCAGTAAAAGGATATGCTTCAATAGCAAATTCTCAAACAGATGCAAAACACACTGCTATAAAATAAAAGGAAGCTCGAAGCTTTAATCGGAGTCCCTTCTCCAAACCACTAATTAGTGACCAGACGATAATCATTACGGTAATGATTTGCTAAGTTGCTAACTAGTTTTGTAACAATGTTTGTAATGAACAAATTGTTACGATTGAATATTTGGAATACTTAAATTTGTACTGAATAAATTCGCCATAACATTAATTTAAGTCAATGTGTTCCGTTTGTGTCTTTTGTAATAACTCAGTATGTGTAATATTCACATCCAAGAGCATTAATTCCCTAGTTTTTAGCAGGTTATTTTATTGCTCCAATGTTTGGTCAAATACCTCAAAATGTTATGTCAACAAGTTATAGGCAGTGCAGAACTTCGCATGCCGCGTTGTTAGCGGCGCGCGTAAATTTGACCACGTTACACCAATTCGCAAGGAGCTAAATTGGCTTTCAGTTCCAAGCCAGCTTTATTACCGAAACGCTGCAATGGCTTTTAAATGTATGACTGGTCAAGCCCCAGAATACCTTACATTAAAATTCATAAAGCGAGCAGAGGTTAGCCGACGTAGCACCAGAAATTCACAGCTTTTACAAATTCCTTTTTTTAGAACAGTTAGCGGTCAGAGAACATTTTCCTATAGAACTGTGAACTTATGGAACTCCTTAGACAATTCTTTTAAACTGTGTAACTCGGTTAATGTTTTTAAAAATCGTTTACGTACTAAATTACTTAAAGAATTGTAATTTTATATATATTTTTATTCTTATATATAAATATTTTAGATTTTAAAACATTTTTTATTGTAAATAGGATCATGTATTGTCTTTGAGAAGCCCCTTGGGAAAGTCAATAAAGTATGTATGTATGTATGTATGTATGCATTCCGCCGCTTACTTTTGGAAAGAAAGCAGGGAACTTTTCTTCCCTTATTCAGTTTTGATTGCATTTGGTTTCCACACTGAGCGGCAATCATCTGTATTGTATTTGTTTTCCACAAGCTGCGATCAACTGCATTACATTTGCTTTTCACACTGCTTCCATTAACTACATTGCATTTAATTTGCACAAGCTGTAATCAACTGCATTGCATTTTTTTTCCACAAGCTGCAATCAACTGCATTGCATTTAAAATTGCTTTTCACAAAATGCAATCAACTGCATTACATTTGTTTTTCACAAACTGCAATCAACTGCATTGCATTTGATTTCCACAAGTTGCAATGTTGTGATGTTCTAACTTTTAAGTCCAAGGACGAAATCCTATGGTGTGACCATTCAAATGAAACCTCTTCAGCGGTAATTTGCATGGTACCATTTGTTTTAACTTTTGAGTCTGTTGATGAAATCCTATGGTGTGACCATTCAAATGAATCCTCTTCGCCAGTACTATTGCTTGGTACCATTTGATTTTCAATATTTTAGAAAATGAAATTTGGGATTGTATATGAATTTTTATCTTTGGCACTCTTGCAAGTTAAAGGATTAAAGGAGTAATCCAAGAGGGAACATTGTTTTACTTCAAGCCCTTTTTGTGGTTTAACCTCTTTGCTTTCGTGCTTTCCAAAGAAAACACATAAAGCGTTTAAAGGGGAAATGGCACAACACACAACAGAGACTGTGGGTGGTTTCAAAGTGCTTTGCCGGAAGCAACGAAAACCACATTCACTTTTACACTTTACTAACTTACGCCATTACTTGAGTCTTCACGAAAGGTGTTGTGTTTCCGTACCGCAACACGTGACTGCCATTGCGGGGACGATCGGCCGCCAGATTCCATCTTCCTTAGTTGAAAACTCTACCACAGGAAGGAAGTGCGCAATATCCACCGTCTGAATAATTCCACTTGAGGATTTCATCATTGGGCTCATGCGTTGGAACCACACCATTGAAAACAGTACCACAAAAATAACTTCGATCTCAATAGCTTTGATATGAATGGTCGCAGTCTGGGATTTCATCACCCACACTCAAAAATTAAAGCATCTGGTAGCACCACAGGAATAAACTACTTGTAACTTTTTATATGGTCACATATTTAGATGTTCCGACCATTAACGGATTAACTCAAAAGTTCAAACAGGCAATGTATGATAATCAGCACTGTAAACACTGCTCGTTTTCATTTAAATGGTCACAATTGAGGATTTCATCCACACCAACCTTTTACAGTATAAGAAACAGGCCACGGAAAAGTACTGCTGAAGAGCTTTCATTTAAATGGTCACACTAATTTGAGGATTTCATCCACACCAACCTTGTACAGCATATAATAAACAGGCCACAGAAAAGTACTGCTGAAGACTGAGCTTTCATTTAAATGGTCACACTAGTTTGAGGATTTCATCCACAGACTTTAAATTAGAACCAACCTTGTACAGCGTAATAAAGACAGTAAACAGCCCCACAGAAAAGTACTGCTAAAGAACTTTTATTTGAATGGTCACGCGATAGGATTTTATTCACAGACTCAAAAAGTTTGAACAATTCTGTACGCCTTAATAAACAGGCCACAGGAAAGTACTACTGCTGCTCGATAGCTTTGATTTTAATGGTGTTACTATTAACAATTAACATTTCATCCGCGGACTTAAAACGTAGTAGTACCGCCAGTATGTACCGAATGCTAAAAAGTGTCACTTTAGCATCTCTTTCACAGTCTCAAAAGTTAGAACCACCTTGCCCAGCACACAGTGAGCAGCACCATAAGAAAGTACTGATTCAACAGCTTTCGTTTGAATGGTGTCAATTTAGGATTTTATCCATGAATTTAAAGCTTGACTCGAGGAAATGATAGGAGTTAATCGGAAAAGTCTAACGCTTTCCTAAAACGCATGCGGTGTCACGTGTGCGGTTACCCGGGCGCACTTCCCGCCCGAGTTTGCGGTTCTTATTTCAGTCCTTCATGGAAACGAGGCAGGCTCCATGTGACCGCCAGTGAACTGTATAAAGGTCCGCTGCCTCAAGCAATGACGAAGCATAGTCATTTGTCCGTGATTCCGTCAGCCAACATGTCGCCGAATTACAATGGTTTAACACAACCACGATAGAAAGAATGTGCTAGAGCTGTTTTTGCGTGATCATCAGCAGTGCAGTCAACGCCGTTCCCACACGCAGCGCAATATACAACACACACTAGTTTTGTGCTGTCTCTTGCACCTGCAACTCAGAATCATTTGCTATAATATCAAGTGCTCGTTAGGAGCTTAAATTTGTGGATGATGGTATATTTAGTTAATTGCATGAATACCTCGTCCAACCGCAAAATTACGGCACGGTGACACTGTGATTGTTTAAATGCTTCATCGCCAGTATCGTACAATAGATCCACTTCATTTGTATTTATTTACTTAGCGACAAAATATGACAAATTATCTATTTAAAAGGCACTGGGGGCTCTCATAGATGAGTTCGTGTCTCAATTGTAAATCTTTTTCTCCCGATAGTGCATAACTTGGAATCCGAAACAATATTTTAACAAGAAATACAAGGAAAATGTTAAGATACTAAACAAGAAAGTATTTATTAACGTTTATTGAACGCCAACTTCCCGCTTAGATTAGGTTTTAGCGCCAAGTGTTTACGATTAGTGATTTGGGATTTCATCCAACTCATCCAAAGAGTAGAAATAGAGAACCACCTGAATTAGGTTTCGTGGTTTGATTTTTCTAGGAGTGGAGGGTTGAAATCGTTAATACTGGAGTTGTTAAAAGAGAAACAATGCGCTATTCGTGGTATTATGTTGATGAAACCCCCGACCAGACAACGTGGCTCGCGCGCACGAACTAAGAAGATAACACTAACTACTGTGTCATAGCTAAAATAACTCAAACGACTCAAAATTGCGTGCTATGTATTGATTTAACCTTAATGGCTTTCTAGGCGTTGATTTAAAACGTGCTTAAACTATTAACCACAGCTGAGTTCAATTACAGAGCGTTTGTCCATAGAACTCATTTGGTCAGAAAGGCGCCAAAGGCTTAGCTGCGAAACGACTCGAGAAGGATTACAACGGTCTAATGGTCTAATGGTTAATATTGATTATTAAAGATATAGTGCATGTTGAACACGTATCACAACCTTTGCACTAAGAACATAAGCGGATAGGTTGATTTGTGAGAGAGGCGTGAATAACTTGCTTTTGGACCTCCTAAAGAGTATTCTCTCTTCGCGCAGTATTTCCCCGACGATTAAAGTAGCTACGCAGCACATGTAAGTATGAGCATACATGCGGCTATTGCACGCGGGGCACATTTGATATGTATAGCGATAATAGTCTAGGTGACGCGGGTCTAAATGATATCTACGGCAGTGATATCCTTTAATAACACACCCTAGTCCAATCACAACGAAACATGTTAAACTCCAAAGAAGACCGACACTTACCAACTCATAATGTTAATTAACTGCATTCTAACTAACCTCACACTGCGGGCATAATCATCTTCCGTCTATTTTGTTAAAGGAGTCTGCCTGACTAAGGCACTTGACAGAAGATTCAAAGCAATACGTATCTCAGCCAGTTACGCTAACCTCGGAATATACCTCCACAAGGTAAGTTAATTATAAGTGGTCGTTTTTGTCTTGCTCTTAAGTACAAATTGTTCAGGCAGAAGGAAACCATCTGCAGCATTTTGAACAAGCAAACTAACATAGTTCGTAGACAATTTGAAAATGTGTGCTCACCTCTTTCTAGTCGGAGTCATCAATTAACCCGATCAATGTGAAATCACTGAAACGAGCGCGCACAGTAGAAATGGCCCGATGCAAGTTTGTAAAGAAAGCAAACATCAGGTTAAACCATTGATCTTTAGCTGCATGACTCTAACGCGTTTTATTAAGGGTCCCTTCCCATGCGCACACGAAAACGTTAACTGTAACAGTTCTTTTATCGGAAATTAAGCGTAGTTCAGTATACATGATCTTTAGCTACTTATTCCGTACGTCTTTTAGCGCAACTTGAATCTCAGAGATAAGAAAAACTTCCCTATTTTTTACGCAGTTTATGATCAGGCTGAACTCCCTATTGCTGCTAGAGAGGAAACTTGTGTTCTATTGTAAATTAAATTAAATCGAGAAAACTATTGAAACCAGTCAATTAAGATCTTAGTATTTCACTATCATCAACATCAATAATTTATAAAGTCGAATACGTCTGTGCAATGGATACTCTGAAATGAAAGCGGAGCAAAAAGAAGGAATTTGTGAAATCACGTTACAATGTTTAACGCATTTCTTTCCAAAGTTAGTTTACTTTCTTAAGTGAAGAATCTTTCATCCATAGACAGACATATATTGAATCAAGAACTTGTTACTTTAAACGGTTTTAACAGATGAATTGTGACGAAAACAAGAATTGAGCCGTTTAATTGTAGCGTTGGTGAAATAAATGTTTTGCTTGAACAATAGTTGGGTTCTCTCGAGTGAAGTGTTGCGTAAATAAGACTTTTGACTACGGGAACTGAAACCAACGAACTCTGAAGAGTTTTGTTTTTTTATGTCCATCTACAAGTAAACAAGCCTGTATTAGGAATCGAAGCACGTAGCTGCTCGTTCGTGCCAAAGGATCAAGAGTTCAGTCAAAATAAACAACGTTTATCCGAAGTAAATAAAAAACTATTTAGCAGAACCTGTAATTCAATCATTAGCGGGATGAAGGATAGAATTCATTAATGGGTACATTTCTCGCTTGGCCTGCGAAAAGCTGTTGCTTGCTTAAAAAGTTCATTAAGAATGACCCACTTGATTTTAAACGGAATTAAAATTCTTGGAATACCCTTATTTTCCTCTACGAGCTTTACCTCACAGCAGAAGGAAAAGCAAATATTGGTCTCGTGTTGAATTTAACAGCGGGAAAAAGTTGACTTAAGAAATCAAACAATAACATCCCGCAGAGAAAACAAGCGTGTTTACAATGGCCGCAAAAGGAGCGGAGAAAATGGCGTTTATCTAAATAAATATCTTGTTAATAGAGATTAGCACGCAATTTGATCGAGTCGCGTTGAAATCATTAACGTACCGCAAATTAGTTCTTGCCACTTCGCGTGAAAATTTACACCTTCCTGTAGGCTGGCTACACAACTTCCATGTTTGGTGGAATGTATGTGTTATCCATAAATTGCACGTGTCTGCGATATGAATTGTTCTAAGGGCGTCTAAAGGCGCCATACTGGTGATTGTCGGATATTACAAAAGGACTCACAAAGTGAACAAAAACAACGTAATTTAGTTGTGATTATTTTGTGTCGATCTGTTTATATCTCAGCAAGCATCCCATACTCGGAGACCCAGGGGCAGTGAGTCGGGTGGTACAAATTAAAAACCCGGCAAAAATCGGTGCGACGAAAGTTTTTAAGAAGGGGTGAACGTCGCTCCGACTCACTGACCCTGGGTCTCCGAATTTGTATATAATTATTTGTGTTGGAAAGGGACACACACCAACGATTCGCGATTGTGTCTTCCGTTTGACTTTCTTCTACCAGAATGAAGCTTCAATCATTCAACGTGTTCTAACTTTTAAGTGTGTGGATGAAAGCTTAAAGCATTCATTCAAACGACTGTCAAAGCTCTTCAGCAATACTCTCCTGTGGTACTGTTTATTACACTGTACAATGTAAAAGTGTAACCATTAAAATGAAAGCCGCTCTTCAGCAGTATTTGTAGTACTGTTTATTTAATACGCTTTACAAGGTGGTTCTAAAGTTTGAGTCTGTGGATGAAATAGTGAAGTGTGACCATTCAAAAGAAGGCTATTGAGCAGTACTTTCCCACTTCAACGTCAACTTGTACTTCCTGTGGTGCTGTTTATTATGCTGTAGAAGGTGGTTACAACTTTTGAGTTTGTGGTTGAAATCCTATTTAAGTGGGCTGTACTTTCCTGTAGGTTGTGGTGCTGTTTATTATGCTGTACAAAGTGGTCCTAACTTTTGAGTCTGTGGATGAGATTCTCAGTGACTGTAGTGTGGCCATTTAAATGAAAGCTCCCGAGCAGCACTTTCCTTTTGTACTGTTTATTATGTTGTACAAGGTGTTTATACTTTTCAGTCTGTAGATGAAATCCTTAAGTGTGACCATTTTTAAGTCAAATGAAAAGCATTGAGCAGTAATTTCCTGTGGTACTGTTTATTATGCTGTACAAAGTGGTTCTAACTTTTGAGTCTGTGGATGAAATCATATGTCAATTCAAATAAAAGCTACTGAGCAATACTTTCCTGTGGTGCTGTTTATTATGCTGTACACTGAAAGTGGTTCTAACTTTTGAGTATGTGGTTGAAATCATATGACCATTCAAATAAAAGCTATTGAGCAGTACTTTCCTGTGGTGCTGTTTATTGTGCAGTACAAGGTGGTTCTAACTTTTAAGTCTGTAGATGAAATCCTAAAGTGTGACCATCCAAATGGGCGACCCCGTAGCTGTCCAAACGATGTCTCCAAATGAACGTCTGAAAATTGATGGGGAAATTACATATTTTGGTTTGAAAATGAGTAGCGAAAATAACATATTTTGGCCTAAAACGGGCACTAGTTTCAATAGGTGGGACGCACACCCCTACCATAGTTAATTTTGTTTCTTCTAATGTATTTTTGTTCTTTTCCCTGTTCTCTAATTTACAGTAAATTTACACGACCTCACCGTGTATGAATAAAGGTCATTATTATTATTACTCCCCTCCCCCCGGATCTGCGGTTGGCGTATGTGTTTTTATAAATTTCTTTTGAGTGGAAATCGATGTCAAGATGATTTAGCTTGTTTTAGTCAAAACTATGCTACAGTCATTCTCTCAGAACAACAACAAGAAGAAAAAAGTGAATTCATAACTGGAGATCAAACTATGAGATTTTTTAACGACTTTTCAGTTTAAGACACGAAGGAAGACCTCAAAACTTGGCCTGAGTTTTTCAATTTGCACACAATTTTCTCAGACTATTGCACTATTGTAGAACAGTAATTATCAACATTTTGCCTTCACTACACAACCGAACACACTCAAAGGTTGAGGCATGGGCGCGTTGGTCAGCCAGGCCCACAATACATTTTATTATTGACAAAGGACTATCGTATTACAATATTACTATAATATACTATACTATAATATTACAATAACTTTAGGTTGGCCGTCCAGGCCCACGATACGTTTTGTTATTGACGAAGAACTATAATATAACGATAACTCTAAGCGCACCAGAGCCGGACACGTAAACCCCAAAAAACCAACTGTTGGAAAAAATAGGGACCGTGTACCCCCGACCTATGCAGTGGTGCTACCTTTGGGGTTTTAAGGTGTTTTTAACTAAGAAACAAACGACTAAAATGCGGCTAAAACTGCCGATAACAAATCTTAAGGTATTACAATAAACAACTAAGACGAAAGTTAACTTGTTTGAACAGTACTAGAGGCGGCGAGGCTGACCGTAGAATGACACAAATCTATCAACGAACACTTTTCAAACTCACGAACCGTGAGCCCCTGCGCACTACACTAGTACCCAGTTCTCTGTTCCGTGTCGGCAAAATATTAATTTATGTCAATACCGATTATCACAAATTACATAAAACTGGACCATTAGGTTTAGGTAATTTTTATTTGATAACAGTCTGATGCCTTTTGATATTTCACTAAAAGTGTTACTAAAAATGTGTGACATGGCCTCTTGAACAAATTGTTGCTATGACGCCTGTATACATACGATAAACGAAAGCAGAGAAATTAAAGGAACAAGTCATTGTAATGTTTTTTTTTATCACCCATCCAATATTAAGAGTTTTTCACATACTGCAGAAAGCAAGGGCTTTGCGGTTAAATTCACGAAAAAAGCCGCGTTCAAAAGCACTGCAATTTTAAATGACTTAAATCATTTCACGGTGAGCGACTTGAATTAAGACATGTATTAGAATGACCAAAAATTGCGTAATACTTCCTGAGGCTTTTTCGAAGTTTAAAGCACTGGTCAACTGTCACAAGACGCGAACGTCACAACATATTGGTTCGTTTCCGTCATAGGCCATCGCAAACCGCGACGAAAGACATTCTTCTTTTTTAAAACATCCAGTTTCTTTAAAAGAGGTTTAAAGACTTTTAAAATTCGTAAACGTTCTTGTGAATTTGTTGTAAATGTCTGCCATGTCGTGGCGTAGGAGATGATGTCAGTTTTAAAGATGTCGTCAATGTTGACAAAACACGGCGTTAATTGACGAAGCATTCCGTAATTAAAATACGTAATTTCCCTAAAGGCGGTCTTACACAATTTTTGTCATAGATCATGTGATTTACCTTGAAATACTACAAATACCACAAACATTACTATGTGTTTTAGACTTTCCAAACGTGTAGAATCTTTACCTGTCTTGATCAATAAGAACCTTCCAGAACGATATTTTTAATATAAAGAGGTAAGTTGTTTGTTTGGTATTCCATTACAGTATTAATGAGATTGTTTGGATATAAATTCAAACCACTCGACCAGCACTAAATTTAGTCTCAGTTTTACGACAGTTCATGTTTGTTTTTCAACGAGGCGTAACCCCGCTTTACTGACACTGCGTCAACACTTTTTGTTGACTTGGAGTGTACCCTAAAATCTTCAAGACGTTTTCGAGTACACCTGTTTTTTTCTTTAAGCTTTTCAGCCGACTGAGAAGGGCAGATGCATACTTTGATCACGCATGTTGTTATACTAGATTTTCCGACCGCATTTTTCACTCTCGAGTTGTCAAATGAAAGCTACTGAACAGTACCTTCGTGTGGTGTCGTTTCACTGTACAAGGCGGTTTTAACTTTTGATAAAATCCTACAATGTCACCATTCAAGTAAAAGCTATTGAACAGTACTTTCGTGTGGTGCTGTTTATAAGCAAGCAAGCTTTTGAGCAGTACTTTTCTGTGGTCAGTTGTACTGTTTATTATGCAGTACAAGGTGGTTTTAACTTTTGAGTCTGTGAATGAAGTCCTAAAGTGTGACCATTCAAGTGAAAGCCATTGAACAGTATTTTCGTGTGGTGCTGTTTATTATGCTGTCACGGTACAAGGTGGCTCTAACTTCTTTCTGTGGATGAAATCCTAAAGTGTGACCATTCAAATGAAAGCTATTGAGCAGTTCCTATGGTTCTCTTTATTATGCTGTACAAGGTGGTTCTAACTTTCGAGTCTGTGGATGAAATCCTAAAGTGTGACCATTCAAATGAAAGCTATTGAGCAGTATTTTCCTGTGGCACCGATCGTTTTTCAGTATTTTGCAAAATAAAATTTAGTACTTTTTTAAATTTTGAGCTGAGCCACTCTTGAAAGTTAAAGGATTAACTGTCCTCAGACAGGTTTTGGCTGACTTAGTTAAGCGTCGCTGTGAATACCTTTTTCAACCGTTTTCAGTGTCAGGTTGACGATGGTTGAAACAGGTCATTAAGTTTCCCTTCATTATGCAAAATTGAGAAAAATGTTATTTGGAATAGTCTTGAATTGTGATACTTTTTAAAATTCTAATGCAGGTTGAGCAGACAGCTGTTTTTTTTTTTTTCGTTGCTTTCGCAGTTGGCAAATCAGCATTTTTGAAGTGTCAGAGGGGTTGTCAGTAGTGGGGCCTGGCGCTAAACTTGCAGAAACGCCTATTCCTGCATTTTGAATCTAGACTTCGAGCAGTCTCTCTTTCCCAGCGTTAGTCCGTCGAGCGAGAAACGAAAAAACATTAGCGAACGGATAATGGCCGCGCGAAATTGAGGGCGAGGCAGGCGCGCGCCTGCCTCGCCCCCAGTTTCGCGCGGTCATTATCCGTTCGCTAATGTTTTTTCGTTTCTCGCTCGACGGACTAACGCTGGGAAAGAGAGACTGCTCGTAGTCTATTTTGAATCTTAATATGGAATGTTTAAGCGTCCTCAAAACACTACATTTTAGGTTACTGAAGCACGATTTTAAACAATTAATAAAAACTGGAAAAAATAGCAGGTTTTTCTTAAAAATAGGGGAAAATAGGAAGACCTCAAAAAAAAAAATATATATATATAGGAACTTAACACCCTGCGACCACCGAGATGGGCCATAAAAATGTGCCGGTGGCATTAACGGTACGGTACGAATCTCGTATAAATGAAATTGCGGAAAAACACAATTAACGTTCCGTGACGATATCTTTAATATTGACATTACCTGCTGCTCCGTGACAACAATGTTTAAACGTTTGTTTTCTTTTTCTTTTTTTATTTCAGAATAAAGATGATTTTCAGCGTATTTTTTCTGCTTGGTTTCCTGGTTGGAACAAATCTCGCTCGTCCTTCCAAAGTCCAGGAAGATGGTCTAGAATCGAATCCCGGAGACGAAGTCTTTATAATGAAGAAATCAGAGCTACGTAACGACTGGTGCAAAACACGCTCCTTTAAACAGACCATCAGAGTCACCGGCTGTTTGCCAGTGCAAGTTATGAACAACTTTTGCTATGGCCAGTGTAATTCACTTTACATTCCTAGCCATGAATCCGAGCAGCCATTGTTCGAGTCCTGCACCAGTTGCCTGCCTCAGCGATCTTTCATGAAAACTGTAACTCTTCGCTGCCCCTCACTTCCGGTCAAGTTTCAAAAGCACAAGTATTTACATAGCAAGAAATGTCGGTGTACCTCGGTCCAGCGATAAACAAACGAGGATATACCGAAGGCTAACGGAAAGCTGACGAAGTTGTTCAAGATTTGCTCGCCGACAACTGACAAAATTGAGCGTTGTACGAACGAATACTGACTTTAAGAGCTTCTGGGTAGTCCGAGAGCAACGTAAAACTCGATAAAACTTGTTAGTGTTTATCAAGATACACAAAGAATCTTTCTCTGGAGAAAGAATGACTTTATCAGTATACCGTGACTAAAAAAAGAGACCTCCATCTATGACTTTCTATGATGTCAATAAGTTATTTTAAAGCGTGTGCTTACGATGTAAATAAACACTGAAGATTTAAAGATATAGGTAGACTGACTGTATATATGATTTAGTGTAGAAAGTACGACTACTGTACGTATTTCCAGTCAAGATTTCTTTAAAAACTGAGAGATTTCTTAAGTTCCTCCAGCGAGTGAAAGATTTCATTGATACAAACTAAGCAGATTGGTTGCAGTTTTATAGACAAAGATTGATTCAGTTAATCATAGTGTACAATATAGTAAGACATATATAAAACATTTCTATTTTTATTGCATTTTCTATTATTTATTTTTTTGTTCAGTGTTTTGTGGTAAAAAAAATTTCTTTTACATGCTTGCCAATCGCTTCATTGTCAGGGTAGCCTGTGGAGTCACGTGAAGGCATGGCCGGGGCACGAAAAGGAGAAAAAAAAAACAACAACGAACAATTGACGCCCGTACTTTCAGGGGTCTCTCGTGCTCTCCGAAAGGAAACTATCGGCACAATTGTCCGGCTAAAATTCGATAGCTTGAAACATCGTGTAGCCGTCTTTTTCATTCAGCCTAAATGTTCAGCTGTATTAAAGCTATGAGAAAATAATTATGAAGTTAATGCACTGTAAATGGTTTCTTTTCGCAATATAGAAAGTGTTCAACAATTTTCAGTTCAAATAGCCACGTTGTTATGGTAAATTCCTACCAGCGGTTTAGCCTCGTAGCGTTTAATGTCCGAAATTTCAGGGACGGAAAAAAAAACATACGAAAAGGAAATCAACTTCCATGCTTTTAACATTTGACACGACTGATAACACATACGAGCTAAAATTAAGGTGTTCGCTAGTATTGCATTGCGCATTACTACTGCACATAATATCCACGAGATCGAGAGCGAACGGCCAGTTACTCAATACTTCAATTTCCTTACAATGAGCGGTATCTTCTCAGATCAAACTAGTTCTCTAGATGTTTTTTTCGTAGGTTGTAGGGTGTTAGTCGTGTCTTCTAGTTTTTCTGGACGTTTCTCCGTAGTTGTGGTCGGTGGCTCTACCGCTTAACAATCTTTGGGTTTCGTTGTTAAGGGAAATAAACCGCCAGAGGTTTACCATTTCACGGTGTTATACACTATGCTTTGTGAATAATTTCGATTTATGGCTATACCCAATAAGACTTCTAAGCGATTCTAAGGGTTGGATAATTTAATGGTGTTGAGTGTTCAACAACATGGTAACAGTAGAAACAAACCTCTATCCCTTTTCTCCCGAGTCAAACCTTCTGTCATGCCGTAACGTGGTTCTACCTTAATTTACTAGAATAAAATATTGTAAGAGTGCTCACTCACTTATTTCTCAGTGTAATTTCCGTTATGATAAGACCTGATAAAGCTTATTGTTGTTGTTGCTATAGTGTGGCCGGTGATTCAATCTTCAATTGAAAGCTGTTGAACAGTACTTTTCTGCGGTGCTGTGTGTTAGTGGGTTTGTTTGTGTCAATTTAATGATTTCATTCAAGTGGAAACCTATATCACGATGAATGCACTGCGAATGGGCTTTTTGGTTAAAGCTGTGCTCTTGTTATTGTTTACCAATACTTACCTTAACTTTACTCTTAGAACATCAGATGAACACATAAAATGAACACACAACAATAATAATAATGATAATAATAATAATAATAATAATAATAATAATAATAATTTAACTTTCTGACTATCTATAGAGGCACAATAAAGCAGCTGCATATATTCATTGGAAGGCGTGCCAACATTACAGCATTGAAGCTGACTCGTCCCCAGTCGTCTTTCTAAGTAAGACGCGGGAGACGCGCGTGGGGGATCACACCTCGCGCTCCACTCGGCCGCGCTCCACTCGTGAATTGAGAGACGACTGGGGACGAGTCAGGTATTGAAGTCCCAGAGAGATGGAATGAACACAAGCCGAGACGATAACCGAAAATGAAGAAGTCACAAGTCTCTGGGATATGCAGATGCATACGGATAGGGAACTGTCAGCGAACAATCCTGATATAGTGATCAAGGACCATGCCAACCGATGTTGCAAACTTATAGATGTATCGGTACCATCCGACCGAAACACCCTAACGAAAGGCATTGAAAGGCTCTCGAAATACAAAGACCTTGAGATTGAAACCACGAGAATGTGGGGAATGAGGACAGAGACTGTGCCGGTTATTGTTGGTGCACTGGGACTTATTGGAAAGGGAATGGACCACGATTTAGGAAAGATCCCTGGAGCCAGTAACATCAATGAGCTGCAAAAGATCATCCTCCTAGGAACGGTGCATATACTAAGAAGGTTTCTATCTATCAAATGAAAAACTCCCCTGGTACCTCAGGACCAAGGAATGGCCCCGGTTCTAGGAGGGTGTAAAAAAACAATTAATAGCACTGAAATTGGTTATAATAATAATAATAATAATAATAATAATAATAATAATAATAATAATAATAATACGGAAAGTGCTCTCCATTACATGATTGTTGGTTATATACCCTAGGTATATGGTTTATACCCGGATATAACCTGTATAGAAACGAATCGATAAAACCTACAAATAATAATAATAATAATCCCGGGTGACATCAAAATTACTGAACTACAGAAGATTACACTACTAGGAACATCACACATCCTAAGAAAGGCACTCTCCATCAAGTAGACTTCTACCTCATTTTAGCCCTAGGCCCAAGGAATGGGCTCGGCTACTATGTTGTAATGTGGCATAAAGTTAGAGGAGATATAATAATAATAATAATAATAATAATAATAATAATAACAATAATAAAGAATAACATAAAAACTACATATCCTATGTTACATATTATTATACCAGCAAGAGAAATTAAATACTGATAAAATCGTATAATAAAATCGTACCTCTTTACATATTAAGTTTAATCTATAGTAAGTCTCTCAGAGGGAAAAGGTCTATTGATAAGATTATTCTTAAAACGTTCTGTATTAATACGCGTGCAAGCACTATTCTTATTGCGTAAGTTGATAACCTTACTTTTAGGAACCTGCTCGCGTAGAGGGAGGCTACTAAGTTGAGAAATGTTATTAAAAACTTTATGATCTTGTTTTCCAATTCAAGCTCTAATATCTAACCTAACTGACATGTATTCCCTTTTATGGCATCTGTCTAGAAAAGCTTGCACTGTAGTTAATTTTGGCTCTGAGGCACCGTATACCGCTAATACGTAGGTGACATTGGGCCGAATCGATGACCGATCACACTTGAAAGCCAATAAAATTTGCTCTTTGCGTTCTTGTGACTTACGTCAGTCAAATGAAGCCGTCCATCTTTTAATTTAATTACTTTTTCTCCGATTTAGAGATATAATAAATATCTTACTAACCTCGTTTTCTCGGCCCGTTCTGTAAATTACGAACCCTTGTTTTTCCCCTTCGATTTATGGCCCAAGCGCGAAGCGAATCGAAGGGGGAAAACGCGGGCCGTAATTTACAGTACGGCCCTCGAACTTGGTTAGTAAAAGGTATTTATTGGCCTTAGCCAACTTGTCCTTAACATGCCTATCAAATGTACAGTCTAGCTGGAAATTGAGTCCCACCGACACTAATCTCTAAGTCATTTAGAAAAATGCTAAATAAATATGGACCGAAAATAGAGATAGAGAATAGAGAACTAATCACGAAGATTTTCGACAAGATGTTTTTATAAAAAGCCGGAAGAATTTGAAAAATTTGGCCTGATATTTTAAGTTTGCAATACTCGCGGCCTGGTCCCTACTATTAATAACTCATTTCAGTGTCACTGGACTAATATATCTTCTGACATCTCAAAGTGATACTTAGAAAACGCTGGCGTAACTATGACCGTACATACACCTAATTGCAGAAACGTTGTCATAGAAACTACAAAATACCAAATAGACATTAATTACCTCAATAAAAGAAGTGAAATTGTTAAGAGATAAAAAGCTATTCATTCCTGAGATAAAAATTGGTTCACGAAGGTCATAAAGCTCGTAGTCTTAAACGATAAAATTATATCTTCATTTATAATGGTAATTGAACTGAGTGGAGTGCAATTTGGTTTGAAATCATACGCGTGATTTCAAAATCGAACGAGCGCCCAGCGCGAGTTCGATTTTAAATCTCCGTAAGTATGATTTCAGACCAAAATTGCACGACACAAAGTTCAATTACCACTTTATTACATCCATTTTGAAATCGCACAATTTAATCGCCCAAATACAGGATTTTAGTCAGTACCAATATTGATGCGACTTATAGATGAGATTGAGAGCAAAAAATCTGCCGAGAGAAAGATGCGATTTTATAGAGCAAAGCATAGTGCGATTCGAGAATAAATCGCACTGCTGAGAGCCAATCAGATTGCAAGGATCACTAGTGATTTCAAAATGGATGTATTAAAGTAATAAATTCATTAATACCGCAACAAAAGAGACAAATATGTTTGTAATAAAAGGCACTTTCAATATACAGCACTTTCCTGTACTGTACTGCTTTGTTACAACGATAAAACTTTAATCAAACTTATCCAAGTAATTACTAACTCACTTGGTCAGAGACGGGTCTACTCGCCCTGAAATAGTTCAAATAACATTGCAATAATTTGGATCATTTTTCGTAAATTCCACTGCAAAATTGTTGCTGTCGGTATTTTGCGAAACCCTGAATATTGGCTGGATGAATATTGTCATAGAAAATACCAAACAGGAATTAATTACCTTTATGACATTCGTAGAGGTATTCTTTTCCATACATGACTTTTCGACAGATATTTCTTCCAAACAAATTGATATCCAATAAGCAAATATTTTGGTAAGAGCATAATATAGGTGATGTTATATGGGATGATTGCGCAACGACCATTTTCAGCGCAACAAAATTAACGACAGTTATGTTACACGAAAAACTTGAGTAAAATTCGTGTTTTTGCGTTGCAAGTTTTTGAAGCTGATTAAAAAACTTTGCAATGCAAAAATTGCGAAGGAAATAGTCCGCACACCCATGTTGTGCTAAAAATTGTCGTTGCGAATCGTTCAGTGTAATATGTATGGGCTGGTATTAAAATTTACGGAGGAAAGCACAATAATTTGTCTGAATCGTAATGGGTTTAAAGAGTTCAGAACATCGTATGATCGTTCAGAAGATCGTATGTACTGTCATCGTTTGATTTTGTAGCAAAATATTTGTTTATTTAATATCAAACTCAAATAGTATTTGTTTTTGTTATGTCATTGCGTAGGAAGCATTGCGTCATTAATAGTTACGTAATTTAATGGTTCCTGTGCCATGTGACTTTTTTTGAAGAACCATAAATGCTAGGAACATTTCTCATCTACATGGTTTGATCAACAAGACCTTTTCACTCCTGTATTTATATATAAAGAGGTAAGCTCTTTGTTTGGTATTCATTACGTTAATTCGATACAAGTTTTATAAACTACTTTAGAGGCATGTTTGATTTTTGGTACAGACGTCAACACTGTTTGTTGGTTGGAGTGCATTTCAAGAACTTCTCACCTCTCTTTTTCCTATTTTTACGTTTTAAGGAGTGTACAGATTAAAAAGCTCATGAACTAACATTTCTCCATTTTAAAAGTAAGGCTTGAGTAAAGTATTCTTTTTAGACATTAACCTTTATCACGCCAAAGTCGCGCTTAATTTTTTAAACGTAAAGGAAATAGTTCAGTTTTCTTCCTTTATTTCCAAGAATTAAACCTTGAGTCGTCAGTTATATGTGATTCTAACTTTGGCGTCTGTGGATGAAATCCTAAAGTGTGACAATTCAGACGAATTAAAAAGCCGCTCTAATGCTATACATTAACAAGGAAGTTCTAACTTTTGAGTTGAATCCAACAGTGTGACCATTCAAATGAACGCTCGAAGCAGTTTTTTCTGATACCATCTTCCCAGTGACTGTCTTAAAAGCGTGTTGAAAACCGGATTTTTTCCTACCGTATAAACATCGACACCAAGTCGTTTTCGAAACGGTCGCTTCATTCGATCGAAAAGCGGTTGTTTTTTCTTTAAATATTTGTAGTTTATAGCCACCGTTACTTTCTTTTTTCGTCATTAAAACGCACAATTTTTATGTGGTTTTAGAGTCGTGGTTTCGTGTTCTGAAACCACGTCCGTGTTTAAAGCAATGAGTACCACCGCCGTCACAGAACAACAAGCTTTCCAAGATGGTTCAATTCGAAAGCGACAGTTTTAACTCTCGTTGTTGTTTCGGCTCGTTACCCATAAATTTGCAGCTACTAAAATTTTGGATACTTACCTCTCAGCCTATCCCCCTGAGGGAAATCTCGAAGCAGTAACTATTAGCTTAAAACCAAGAAATAAACGGGATCAAAATCACCAAAGCGGTTTTGGTGTGCATCGGGAGTTTTTTTACGAGTTTCATCCGCGGCTGCCACGTTTTTGGCGGGAAAATATCGCGCCAAATATGACGGGCCGATTTATGGCGCCTCGATGTCTCATTTGAGAAACAAATGAAGCAGTCTATTGGATTGTAATTACGAAACAAGAAATGATTCTTGATATGCAATAAACTAACAAACTCACAAGGTATTTTTTTCGCTAAAAATTTCTCGAATCCTCTGTATTTTTTCATACGTCATACATCAGGGAACAAACGGACAAAACCCTTCGATATCATTAGGGCGGATATATCATATATTCGCCCTGATATCATACAGGACAACGCGGGAAGCTTCGATAAAGTACAAATGTACTTAAGTAGGGAGTCTAATATCACTTGACAATATTAACACATTGTGAAGACAAAAGGTGAATTGAATAACTAACTTAAATAACAGAGAAGACCTCCTCCACGAGGGTACTTGATCAGTGACGAATCTAAGAGAGGATCCCATGGGGTCCGCCTCCCCCCACCCCCCTCTCCCATTATTTTGCAAAGAAACAAATGACCATAGAAGATAGATATTTTTCACTCTGAATAACTTTCACATCGGATCTGCCTCTTTTTTACCATGTCCCCCCCCCCGTCCCCCTCCCCCCCTCCCTCGTAACTGAGAAATTCTGCACGTCGTCACCACCAGTGTTCCAAGACCTTATCTTTGAACATTAAAAAATAGTGTCGCGCAATCCGCTGTAGGAAAAAGGATGGCGGCTGTTCATTTTACCACAATACCTTGCGGACCTAACACAGCACATAAGGCACAAAGAAAGCCAATTTTTTTCAATATTTGCTCCAGTACTAAGGACATCGTGTAGACTAGGTTTGAAGGTTTATAACTTTTCGTTACATTTTTATGAACGTTGTTAAGGTTTCTGTGCGCTAAGAATTATGGGTAAATGTACCAGTCGCCATCTTTTTTCCTACCGAGGATTAGTATAAGATTAACTGACAGCGTTTTAACGGTTGGATCTAATAATCAGAATTGTTTTCTTTTTCTTTTTTTCAGAGTAGGGATGATTTTCAGCGTATTTTATTTTCTTAGTTTCCTTGTTGGAACATCGCTCGCTCGACCCTCTAAAGTCCAGGAAGATGGTCTAACATCGGATCCCGGAGACGAAATCGTCATAATGCCAAAGTCAGAGCTACGTAAGCAGTTGTGCCGAACACACCCCTTTAACCAGACAATCAAAGTCGCTGGCTGTTTGCCAGTACAAGTTACGAACAACCTTTGCTATGGCCAATGTAATTCGTTTTACATTCCTAACCATGAATCCGAGCAGCCATTGTTGAAGTCCTGTCCTAGTTGCCTGCCTCAGCGATCGTACATGAAATCTGTATTTCTTCGTTGCCCCTCACTTCCGGTCAAGTTTCGAAAGCACAAGTATCTATACCACAAAAGATGTCGGTGCCCCAAGTCGATGTAGCGACGAACTAACGAAGAAGAACCGAAACCTAATCGGAAAACTGACGAAGTTGTTCAAGATTTGCTTGCAGACAACTGACAATACACCATTGAACCAACGAATATTGACACTGAGTAGTCAGAGAGTAGAGTAAAACTCGATAAAACGTGTTAGTGTTTGTCAGGGCACACAAAGAATCTTTCTCTGGAAAAAGAAAGTCTTCATGCATGTATATCGTAATGTGAGATTGTAAATCACCTGCTTTTGATTGATAAATACATAACCAAATAAAATGAAAGGCTGATCGTACAGTAAGGAATATATTTTTAACCGATTAATTTCGAACGGCACGGCCGTTCTTCTTCAGGGTATAACCGTACTAAATTAATCGGTTAAAAATATATTCCTTACCGTACGATCAGCCTTTCATTTTATTTGTTTATAATTATTTCTGCTGATCAGATCCTTCACAAGGATCCAGTACTTCCAATTTGTCGAGTGGTCCTTTCATTTACAGATAGATAAATACATACTGAACAGTGACTGAAGATTGTAAAATATAGCTTATTACATGCGAAAAAATAAAAATAAAAACTGACAAGACTGCATTTACTTGGAGTAGTAAAACTGTATGTTTTTCCAACCTAGATTTTGCCTGTTTTATTTCCTTTGCCAAAAGGCTTGAAAGGACGTCATTGAACCGGAAATTCGAGGAGCTGGCAAGAGGTTAAAGGGGCCATGCCGTGGGGAGTTTTATAATGTTTTGGGGTCAAACTGCTTTAAAATTGAAACTAACAACCTTTACTGGTACGATATATTCTTAGACTGACACCAAGAAAAAGATATCAATCAAGTGATGTTCTCGAAGGAAGATCAAACCATCAAACCAAAATCGATTCTAAACGACTTTTCCAAAACAAAAGGAAGGAACTTGAAAATTGGCCCAATTTTTTCAAGTTGCAATCCGTTTCCATCCTGGCCATCCATAGTCAAAAGTACTTATTTGTAGTTGCATTGCACTGTACTATTATTTTGGGTTTTGAACATATGTTTTTGAGCTTTTTAAAGTGATACTAAAGATAGATGATGACACATTCAATTTAACTTGTTCATCCGGCGAGTGAAACCCGAGTTTGATTGACACAAAGTAGGCAGACTACACTATAGAGTGTTTTCACTGACGTCATATCAAAATTCAGAAGCAGTTTTCGATTCTAAAATGTTTATGGAATTGTAGAGAGTTTAAAACTACACACCTGGGCCAAATTTTGAAGCGCAAGAGCATTTCATTCAAGAGTTATAGGCGAATGAGTATAGACATTTTTAGTAAGAAATGTATGGAGCGGCCATCTTGGTGTCCCAGTTAGGAACACCAACATGGCGCCCAAACATTTAAAGACTTTAAAGTCTTAATAACACCAAAAATCTCATCACAAAATATTGTATTCACTATAAGAGGCATGAAATCGGCTTATAAGCATCTATAATTCATTAATAACTTTCAACTAGTTCAATTTTGTTTATTGTCACGGCTTATCTGAAATAGCGTGACGAATTGCGTGACACATTTACAACCTTCATAAATCGAAAACGAAACATCGTTAAAACCTGAAACTTTTTGTGAAAGATTATAACACTGGTATCCACATACCATGCTAGAAACAGCTTTGTATGATGTATACTTTAGATTTTTTAATTTTTATGACGTCATGTGAAAACACTCTATAGAAAAAGATTAACATTAAGTAAGACAGACGATTTATATTCATTTAAATAATTTTATTTATTTTTGTTGTTGTAGAGTGTTTGATATAAAAAGATAAAATAAATAAACAAATAAATAATCACTTTATTTAAGTGTCAAGGTATTTAGCGCGCGAGCGCTAACTAGTGGGGACACTAAATATAGAAACAAATATTCAAATAGAACGTAACATTTAAAAATCCCAACTGGTAGGAGGCAAACCAGTTGGCTATTTTACAAGCGAGGCCGAGGAGTTGAACTCGGGTCTGCCGTGAAACAACTCCAGCAAGTGGTCAGAACGGGACTTGAACCCGGGACCTCCGGATTACAACTCCAACGCCCTAACCACTCGACCACGCTGCTTCCCAGATCCTTGTTGATCGCTTCATTGTACAGTTATAGTTATAGTTTACATTTTTGCCTTTACGTAAACATGCCGACTGGCGGTGAGTTAAGTTTTTTATCATTAATATGCCTAGAAATGCAACTAATAATTAGCAAAGCACACACTGATCCACAATTAACGAATTCGACATAACAGCAATTTTCATCTTGATTCCTAGTCGGCCTGTGATAAACCTAACCAACTTTAACAAAAAAGCTCCTTTATTCGAGAGACATAATTCGAAAGGGACAATGTTTAATCAGATATTATCTATAATAAAGATATTTAACTTACTTTAGCCGCTGTGATACACATAGTATCTTTAATGTCAAACATTTATAACAAAGCCAATTATCGTCTCGTGTAACTAATCAATTGCCTTTATGGTTTAACGCAGTATCATCGGTTAAAAATGTCTATATTCATTTCTAATGAAAGTTTAATGATTTCGATTAATGCCTTCCCCTTCCAAAGCGCATTATATAGGACAAAATTATAATTGTAATAAAAAGTGTAAAAATCCAGTTTGTAGCTATTACAAAAATGCTTAAATATTTCGATTATACTCATTCAAACAACACTCTCCCCTGTACTAGTGATGCACGCCATCCTCACGTGACCTCTATAAAAAAAATCGATATGATCATGCGCCGGATGGTAAAATCAATCTATTTGCTCAAGTGAGACAAAGGGGGTTCATCCTGGTCCCTTGTATTAATAGCACATTTCAATGCACTGTGAATGGGCTTTTTAGTCTTATAATATAGATTTTTTAGTCTTATAAAATAGATTATAGAGTGCAAATTAGGTTATAAGGTGCCATAGTCGCACGCAGTGTACCGTGACGGCCTCACCAAAATTTTGTTGAGAATATTATAAACAGGAAATCGTATGAACTACTCGTGCATTTCGTGATTTATGGGCACTCGTGATGTTTTGAAAGTTCTCAAATTGTACTCGCCGAAGCGGCTCGTGCAATTTTGAGAACTTTCAAAACATCACGAGTGCCCATAAATCACGAAATGCACGAGTAGTTCATACGATTTCCTATACAAAGCTCATGTACTCTAGTTATTCATTACCAGTACTGACGTTTACTCTTAGAACATCAGATGAACTAATAAAGTGAATACGTAATGAATAAATAGAAAATGGCGAACTAACCACGAAGATTTTTAACAAGATGTTTTTTTATGACAAGCCGGAAGAACGCCGTGAAAAATTTGGCCTGATATTTTCAGTTTGCAATATATTAATAGCTCATTTTAGTGCACTGGACTATGGACTAATATATCTTCTGACATCTCAAAGTGATGCTTATAAAAGATTACGTAACAATGACCACACATAAACTTAATGCAGAAAGTTTGTCATAGTAAAGACAAAATACCTAATAGACATTAATTACCTTAATGATATTCGCAGAGAATGAAAGAAGTGAAATTGTTAAAAATATAAAAAAAATATTCATTCCTAAGATAAAAATTGGATCATAAACCTTGTAGTCCAAAACCATAAAAATATATCTTCGTTTAGTATAAATCTACTTGTGTTCTATCACAAATGCTACTCTCTTATTGGCTACGCTACTATCTATCTGTTGTAGAAAGTGAGTAGAGTCAATTGCCTATTAGATAGCGACAGCTTCTTCGCGTTTTCGAAGTGTCTGTGAATAGCATTTGTTGTTAAGTTTATTTGTTCTATCGCGTGATAGTTGATGACTGCTTGGCCCTCATCAACTATCACGCGATAGAAATCTCGAGCTCATAATCTAATCGATTTAGTATAAATCTACTAGACGTTCAAAACTTAACAACAAATACTCTTCACAGATACTTTGAAAACGCAAAGAAGCGGCCGCCATTAGGCTACTCACTCTACTCACTTTCTACAACAGAATGGATAGTGAGTAGCGTAGCCAATAAGATAGCGTAGCATTCGTGATAGAAAGCTAGTAGATTTATACTAACACGCGATAGAAATCTCGAACTCATAACCTAATTAACAATTGGTTCATGCTTTAGCGTGCACTATCGAGTTATGGAGCACGCGGGAAGTTTGGAGAGCACGAAAGAAGCGTAAGAGTTGCCCGAGACGATAGCCGAGGGCAACTCTAGCTTCTTGAGTGCTCTCCAAACTTCCCACGTGCTCCATAACTAGATAGTGCAAACCTAAAACCATGAACCAATTGTTTTATAACATAGCCGGTGGAATTGTGCATCAAATCGGACGCGAAAAACGGACAACAATATCAGAAGTGATTGTTCGCGGTAAACGAAATATTAAGCAAAATAGGAATTGGTTTTATTTCAAATTTTCTGTTGAAAGCTTGAGTTTTATTTTACTGCAGTTTAAATACAAAATTCTTTATTTTTAAAAAAGAAATCACGGTCAAGAATGGCACTTTTGTTTATCAGCGTGCATTATCGGGATTTTGAGCACGCTGACGTATACTGAATTTGATTGCGCGGCTCTGCTAGCTATGTTATAATTGTTAATTATTCACTAATATTGCAACAAAAGTGAAACATGTTTGTAATAACGTCAAAGTTCATACTGCACTCTCCTGTACTTTATAACAACGATAAAACTTTGATCAAACTTATCCAAGTAATTACTAACTCACTTGGTCAGAGACGGGTCTACTCCGGCGCCCTAAATTAATTCAAAATAACATTGCATTAATTTGGACCATTTCAATTTCGTAAATTAACCGCAAAGTGGTTGCTTTCGGTATTTTGCGAAACCCTGAATATTGGCTGGATAAATGTTGTCATAGAAAACACTAAATAGGAGTTAATTACCTTGCATACATGACCTTTCAACAGATGTTTCTTCCAAACAAATTGCTATCCAATAAACAATTCTTTTGGAGTAGTACTGAAAGTGGGGGTTCTGCAACGGGTTCGAGGAAAAGCTGAAGTCATGATCCCTAGAGGTGACGTCATGGGTTAAAAATACGTAGAGATGACATCATAATCTATTTTAAGCCAATGGGGAGTCGGAATTTGATTTTTCTCATTACCACTCTCAAACAGATAAAAGTCATCGCCCCCCATTGACCTAAAATAGATTATGATGTCATCTCTACCTATTTTTAACCTATGACATAACCTCTAGGGATCATGACGTCAGCTAATCCCCGATCCCGTGACGCAGAACTTACAATTTAGATCTACTTTTTGGTAAGAGTATAATATATGGCGCATTTCCATTATGGGCAGGCAAATTTCCGAAGGAAAACACAATAATTTGTCTGAATAATGACAATAATGGTTTTAAAGAATGAACTTAAGTACGTTCAGAAAATCGTACTGTGATCGTTTGGGTTTTGCAGCAAAATATATGTTTGTTTAATATTAAACTCAAATAGTATTTGCTTTTCTTGTCTGCTATGTCATGGCCTAGCAGGAGGTAATATCAGTTTGTCGTCTGTGCGCAGGCTTTCGTCATTAATACGTAGTTTTAATAGTTCCTGTGCCATGTGACTTTTTTCTTGAAGAACCATAAATACTAGGATCATTTCTTCTCTACCTGCATGGTTTGATCAACAAGAACTTTTTGCTGCAGTATTTATATACAAAGAGGTAAGTTGTTTGTTTGGTATTCATTAACATTGTTTCGATACAACTTGAGTTTAAACCACTTTAGAGGCATGTTGTACCGACGAAACCTGCTTTACAAACAATTCGTAAACACTGTTTGTTGGTTGGAGTGCACTTAAAAACGTTTCAACTTTCTTTTTCCTTTTTACGTTATCAGATTTAAAGAGTACAGATTAAAAAAGCTCGTGAACTAACATTTCTCCATTTTAAAAATCTAACGCCAAGGTCGTGATTAAATTTTTCAGACGTAAAGGAAATAGTTCACTTTTCTTCCTTTATTTCTAAGAATTAAACCGTGAGTCGTCAGTGTAAGATTAAATTCTAATGTGTGACCATAAAAACGAAACAGTGTGACCATTCAAATGAACGCTCTCAGCAGTTTTTTTTATGATACTGAAATTCGGTCTCGATCTTGCCTCAGTGACTGTGGAGCGCTTTGAAAATCGGAATCGATTTTCCCTTCCATGTCAACATCGAAACCGCGTCGTTTTGGACATAGTCGCTTCATTCGATTGAAAAGCGGTTGTTTTTTCTTTTAAATATTTGTAGTTCATAGCAACCATGACCTTCTTTTTTCGTCAGTTAAAAACGCCGGCACAATTTTTATGCGTTTTAGAGTCGTGGTTTCGTGTTCTGAAACCACGTCCGTGTTTAAAGCAATGAATACCACCGCCGTCACAGAACAACAAGCTTTCCAAGATGGTTCAATTCGAAACCAAACTAGAGCGACAGTTTATTAAAATCTCGTTGTTGTTTCGGCTCGTTACCCAAAAATTTGCTGCTACTAAAATTCTGGACACTTACCTCTCAGCCTATCCCACTGAGGGAAATCTCGAAGCAGTAACTATTAGCTTAAAACCAAGAAATAAACGGGATCAAATTCACCAAAGCGGTTTTGGTGTGCATCGCCCGCAGTTTTTTTACGAGTTTCATCCGCGGCTGCCACGTTTTTGGCGGGAAAATATCGCGCCAAATATGGCAGGCTCATTTATGGCGCCTCGATGGGCGTCTCGATGTCTTATTTGAGAAACAAATGAAGCAGTCCATTAGATTGGAATTACGAAACAAGAAATGATTCTTGATATGCAATAAACTAACAAACTCGCAAGGTATTTTTTTTCACTCAAAATTTCTCGAATCCTCTGTATTATTTCATACGTCATACATCGGGGAATAAACAGACAAAACCCTTCGATATCATTAGGGCGGATATATAATTTATTCGCCCTGATATCGTACAGGACAGTGCGGGAAGCTTCGAGAAAGTATTTAAGTAGGCAGTCTAATATCAATTGACAATATTAACATATTAAGAAGAACTGAGAGAGGTGAACAGAATAACTAAAATAAATAAAAGGGAGGAAGACGTATCTTTTTTCATTCCCACAGCAAATACTTCAAAAGACCGCGATTTACATATTATCAAAAGACAAAATGAAAAAGAGAGGAAAAAAAAACAAGATTACGGTTATTTACCATTTACAAGGGAAAACCGGTTGGTCCACGGTTTGTGTAAATGGTAAGCAAAACTCCAGAAAGGAAAATTCCGTTTGAGATTGGCGTGAACCGACCTGTACCTTTTACACGAGCTGAGTAACCACGCTTATGCATCTAAACTGGCGCAGGGTCTGGAACTGGTAAATAAAAGCAAATGATACACACATTTCCGTTCGGAAATTTCGGTTGGGAATTTTGGACTTCCTTTCAGGACGTTCCGTTTATTTCGGAAATTTTCCGGTCGGTCGAGCTAAAATTGTCTTACCATTTACATTCTGACCGAAATTACCGGAATTTTTGGGTGAAAGGTAAACAACCTACAACACTGGATACTAGCACTGTTAAAACTCAAAAATGCATAGCTTCTGAAGAATCTTTGCTGAATCCTTTCAAGTTATGGTTACTGATTGAAAACGTGTGGTAACCGGGCTACCCCCACCCCTCCCCCGAGGGTATATGGTCTTGAGAGTCTTATGATCTTGATCAGTGGCACATCTGAGAGAGGATCCCATGGGGCCACCCCCTCCGATTATTTTGCAAAGAAACAAATGACCAACACGCACCCCCGTCTTTGAACATTAAAAAACGTGTCGCGCAATAAGTAACGAGATTAAATCCAGTGTTAAATGTTAGAACTAATATTCAGAACTCGTTTTTTTTCCTTTTTATAGAATAAGGATGATTTTCAGCATATTTCATTTCCTTGGTTTCCTTGTCTTTGTTGGAACATCGCTTGCTCGACCCTCTAAAGTCCAGGAAGATGGTCTAACATCGAATCCCGGAGACCAAATCGTCATAATGCCAAAATCAGAGCTACGTAAGCAGTTGTGCCGAACACGCCCCTTTAACCAGACAATCAAAGTCGCCGGCTGTTTGCCAGTGCAAGTCACGAACAACCTTTGCTATGGCCAATGCAATTCGTTTTACATTCCTAACCATGAATCCGAGCAGCCATTGTTGAAGTCCTGCGCCAGTTGCCTGCCTCAGCGATCGTACATGAAATCTGTAACTCTTCGTTGCCCCTCACTTCCGGTCAAGTTTCGAAAGCACAAGTATCTATACCACAAAAGATGTCGGTGCCCCAAGTCGATGTAGCGCCGACGAACTAACGAAGAAGAACCGAAACCTAATCGGAAAACTGACGAAGTTGTTCAATATTTGCTTGCAGACAACTGACTAATTAACCATTGAACCAACGAATATTGACACTGAGTTGTCAGAGAGTAAAGTAAAACTCGATAAAACGTGTTACTGTTTGTCAGGGCAAACAGAGAATCTTTCTCTGGAAAAAGAAAGTCTTCATGCACGTATATCGTAATTAAAGATTGTAAAGCGCCTGCTTTTGATTGATGAATACATACTGAACAGTGACTGAAGATCTTAAAATATAGGTTATTACATGTGAAAAAATAAAAATAAAAACTCAATTGACTGCATTTACTTGGAGTAGTAAAAATGTATGTTTTTGCCGGTTTTATTTCCTTTGCCAAAAAAAGGACGGCTTGAAAGGGCGATTGAACTACCGGAAATTCGAGGAACTGGCAATAGTTTTATGTTTTGGGGTCAAACTGCGCTAAAATTGCTGAAATTGAAACTAACAACCTTTTCTGGTACAATATATTCTTGGACCGACACCACGAAAAAGATATCAATCAAGTGATGTTCTCGAAGGAAGAACAAACCAAAATCGATTCTAAACGACTTTTCCAAGACAAAAAGAAAGAACTTGAAAACTGGCCCAACTTTTTCGAGTTGCGATCCGTTTCCATCCTGGCCATCCGCAGTCAAAAGTACTCATTTGTAGTTGTATTGGCTGTACTATTGGGTTTTCACTGATGAAAATATGTCTTTTGGCTTTTTAAAGTAGTACTAAAAAATAGATGACACAGTCAATTTGACTTGTTCGACTTGTTCATCCGACGAGTGAAATCCGAGTTTGATTGACATAAAATTTCAAGTTTCAGTTCAAGTTTATTGCCCTATATTACCAGCAGTAATCAGAGATTATGGAGACGAGTTCGAAGGAATTTCCGGCGGAAATGAGCCCCTGAAAAAAGCAATAGGGGCGGCCATTTGGAAGACCGGACACCAAAAAATCTCAAAGTTTACTGCATGTAAGGCACAGGCCAACCAACACGAAATTAGGGTTGTGTTCTTCGAACGCGATAAAATTTAGTAGCAAGGAAGCCCAAAAGAAACCACAAGGCTTATAAATAAGAAGGCAGACTAGACTATAGACGCTGTATTGACAGATTAACTATTTAAGTAAGACAGACGATATATATTCATTTAAATAATTTTATTCATTTTTTTTTTGTTGTAAAGCGTTTGATAAAAAAATGGTTAGTTTATATCCTTGTTGATTTTGTCATTTGGCTTTTCAAATGGTAAACATTTTTTCCCTTAAGTAACCATATCGACTGGCGGCGAGTTGAATTAAAGCTTATTCAATTATTTATCATTTACATGCCAAGAAATACAACCAATAATTAGCACAGCACACACTGATCTACAATTAACGAATTCGACATAACATTCATCACGACTCCTAGTCCTGTACATGTGATAAACGTAACCCATACCAACTGTAAATAAACGCAACGAAAAAGCTCTTTTATTCGAGAGCCACAATTCGAAAGGGACAATGTTTAATCAGAGATTATCTGTAATAAAGATATTTAAGTTACTTTAGCCGTTGTGATACCCAAAGTATCTTTAATGTTAAACATTTAAAACAATGCTAATTATCGTCTCGTATAACTAATCAATTGCTTGTATGGTTAATAACGCAGTATCATCGGTTAAAAATGTCTCTATTCATTTCTAATGAAAGTTTAATGATTTCGATTTATGGCTTCCCCTTCCAAAGCGCATTTCAATTTTACGGGTGTTACAAAAGGAAACACAAAAAATAGGACAAAATTATAATTGCAATAAAAAGTGTAACAATCTAGTTTGTAGCTATTACAAAAATGCTTAAATATTTCGATTACATTCATTCAAACAACACTCTTCCCTGTACTAGCAATGCACGCCATCCTCACGTGAATCCTATAAAAACAATTTCCCCCTTTATCGACATGATCATGCGCCGGATGGTAAAATCAATCTATTTGCTCAAGTGAGACAAAGGGTTACGTTACACGGGCAGCGCTTGGCGAAAACCAGAAAAACCACTGTGGTACAGTGGAACCAAAGAAACTTTGGAATCAACTCAAGAACAACGTTGTCAATCATTAGATGCTTTTTGGCGGACGTTTTCCATCAGTGACGTCACGATCAATGACAGCTGTCATATCTGGTGACAGGAAAGCCTTTCTAACGTATGGCGCTTGTCCGCGTCGAACCACTTCCTGAAAACAATAGAAAAGTTCAAATTGGTATTTTATGCAAATGATTTTCTAGACTGTCCACGGTCCCCTATTTCTGGTGTTGTCGAGATCGATCCTTGAAAGTTACGGCGTGCTTTGCTTATATTCACTTATGAAATACTTAAATCTCACGGCTATAGGAACAAGAATAAAATAACCTTCACAGCATGGGCCCAAACTAAAAATAGATTTCAAACAATTAAGGGTCACGGGAATCTCTCTTATTAATGTTCTCTTGGAGAGCAATTGTGACGTGTGTAGCTCTACTTACATTGCTAGCGCCTGGACCGATATAACCTCCCGAATACGTGCGTGCCATCCCATAATCCAACGGTTGCCTCACCGTGTACGGATCGTAGTAGCGCTCAGTCATGATTGGTGCACGCGGGAGGTCACGTGGTTCGCCGTAGCCACCCTCTCCAGTGAGAGCCTGAAAATTAGGAAGGGTGAAAACAAATGATTTTTTTGAAAACTGATAAACGAAAATTGGAAATCACTTGGAGAAAATTCACTAGTTTGAAACAAGTCTAACATTTATTGATGCTATAAGGACTACATGAGACGAGTCTGGTATTTCATGTCGTATTTACCTGTTTAAGCTGGCGCTGTAGACCAGAGACAGTAGCTTGGGACTCTTGAAGCTCTCTCTTGAGTCGTTCTTTTTGAGTATTTAAGTGTTCCCTCTCTGATCTCTCTTTTTTGAAATCATCTTCATAGACTTTTAGCTGTGGAGAAAACTTTGGGTAAATAACATGCGACACAAGAGTTTCTTGGTCATATAAACCTTTTCACTCTCAAGTTTGGAGAAGTGATGAATTCCCGTGAAATGGGTGCGACATTGCGCCCAACATAGTTACAACGTGTGTCACAGAAAACTCACATGTGATTGTTTGAAACGCTTACTTGATTCCTTGAAACGTAAACTTGATTCTATAAAACGCACTTTGATTCTATGAAACGCAAACTTGATGCTACAAAAGTTAAACGTTACCAATATTCTTTTAAACGCAAAACAGATTATCCAAAAATACTAATTCTTTGAAAGTTTGTGTTTTCATAACATCAAGTTTGACTTTCAAAGAATCATTTTGTTTGAAAGATCAAGTTTACGTTTTCTGTTACGGAGCCTCATAGGACACGGTACCCTTGTATCCAGACACTCAGCAATTTCCCAAGTGAATATCGTTAATCTTCAGCATTCATACGAAGCTGATTAGCTATGAAGAGACTATTTTGTACCTGTGCCCTCAAGAGTTGAATTTCCTCGTACGGTCTCAAGTTGTAACCCTGCGCCTCACCAACGTGCACGTGACTCACTTGTAATGAGAGGCGCTGATTCTCGGCTTCAAGGCTGTAGAAAAGAAGGAAATAATTCAGTTAAGATTTAACTACTTTTTTCGATTCATTTTAAGCTTCTTGACCTCCAATATCACCATGTGTTTCCTCATGACAAGTGCTCAACTCTTTTGATTTACCGTAAAGCCTCTCATCTTAGTTTAATGGAAGTTCTGGAAATAGTTCCACTTTACACGTTTCTTTATCCAACAAGTTCACACCACAATATTAAGAAGATAATTAATAAGAAATTTGAATAGGCGCGAGAACGACGTTTTAATCTCGAAGAAAAGGAAACTAACCCAATGAACAATCTTGTTCCTTTCGTTATCACCAAAGAACCTGAACCACTGGTCTAAACTATGTCAAGACGGCAACTGATTGGCTACTGTATTTTCTGCTGACCTAAGGCGCGCGGGCTCTGGGATTAAGATAAGTATACCGACTTACCGCTGTGCAATACTCTCCAGTTCTTTACATCTGGTTTCCAATGTCGCAACTTCTTGTACGAGGTTATGAATCTGCTCTTCCTGTTTTCTCTTGATTCTTACTAAGTCTAGGGTTTCGATCCGCTTCGCGTTAGCATCCAGTACTCCCCACTCGGGTGCTCTTTGCACATTTGCAAATGGAGCAGCTGGGAGGACTGGGGAGGTTTGACTACTCATTGAAAATCCGTGTGGGGGTGGAGGAGGGGGAAAACTTTCTTGTGAATGCAAAGAAAGGCTTTCCTCTCTGGAAGGAACTGGGTTAAACGCCTGAGGTGGTAGCAGTTCAGGAAGTGTTTCGTGTGACGTCGAAATGTTTACTTCTGGAGGAACTTGATTTTCTGGTTGAGGGTAGTTTTCGTGGCAAGGCTCGGAAGTCTGAAAAAAATAAGAACAAAATTGATGCTACAATCAATAGAACGAGACGTAGAATTGAAAGGTGTGTAAAGCCCGAGTCAAATGCATGGGAACGAGAGTGGTCGAGAGTTCAAACTCGTTAAGAGCACATGAAAGTCAACGAGATTGCACGAGAGTTGATGTGAAACGAGAGCAACAGTTTGAATTCCCACTGACACCAATTAAAATATGGGTTCATTAAAAAAAGAATCGCCCAGGGCGCACACGTTTCAGGCCAAGCGAGAGTGCTAGTTTAAACTCTCGTTTTCGTTTTGCCCGGGCTTAAAATAACGAAATTTTAACAATTCTAACCCGACTAGAATCGTGCTTGAAATTGTCCGGCCGGCTAATATAAATAGCTACATGAAAATGACGCAACTTGCTCTATCCCGCTAAAAATAACGACTACTTAAGCGTTTTTACAGTAGCATATCAGCAAGATTAAGATTTTTAAAAGAAGTATTTCAGTAAGTTTAAGTAAGTTGTGGTGAGCCACAGAAATGAGACTCTCTGGAATGCGGCTAAAAAGGCTCTGAACCATTATCAAACAATATGTGGACATGCTTTTCATTGGCATGAAAACTGATTGATAATCAACTCACGTCCTGAATCACTTTCCCTAAGCTATCTGTACATGCAAGCGCTAAAAATCCTTTAAGGTAGTTTATTTTGTCGTGTAGTTGTTAGTGCTGGGTCGTTTCCGCCACTGTCTGTCATGTTGAAGCGAATTTTTACCCGTGTTGCACGTGCGCAGATGCATGCAACAATGTTACGAGCACGTTCAAGTCGAATAAGCGCAACATAATGTTGCATGGGCATAACATCGTGCTACATGTTCCAACAGAGTGGTCATACAGACGCAACATGTTACCCTCAACAATCTTGCATGAAATATCGCGTCTGCTGCTTGACCGGGGTTTAACCAGGATGACTGCATTGTTACTGATCGAGATTCCGCTTTGCTGAGTTTGCCAAACTTTAGTTAGTAGTTATTGTGGAAGATTCATTGAACCTAACACAACTTAACACGTTACAGATTTGAACGCCAGCGTCCTGACAACCGCTAAACAACTCAAACACAGCTGAGACGAAGGTCACTGTTAACCTGACCATGCGGATACTTTACATAATAAAGAAATAAATTCACTTTTTAAAAAGCCTAATTTGTCGGATGAGCTTGCAGTTTGTGTAGGTTGAAATTACTTAATTAAGACGAAGTATAAATTAACAAAAATACGCGCAAGAAGAATTCGCCATGCCCCGGCGGATCCGCCAGACCCGGACCGCGAATTTGTGTACCCGGAAGAAGGAAACTACACTGAGTGACAGAGGCATTCTCTTCCTCGTTGATTGAAGCACTGTGATTTTAGACAAGAGTATTCTTTTGTAACAGCTTCGAGTTCTGCTGATGTGCGCCGAATGTCAGTCCAAAACACGATGATTGCAACCCTACTCAGTGTCAGATGAATAGTGTGACCATTCAAATGAAAGATATTGAGCATTACTTTCCTGTGAAACTGTTCATTATGCTGTACAAGGTGGTTCTAACTTTTGAGTCTGTGGATGAAATCCTTAAGTGTGACCATTCAAATGAAAGCTACTGAGCAGTACTTTCCTGTGGTACTGTTTATTATGCCGTACAAGGTGGTACTAACTTTTGAGTCTGTGGATGAAATCCTAAAGTGTGACCATTCAAATGAAAGCTATTGAGCAGTATTTTCCTGTGGTATTGTTTATTATGCTGTACAAGGCGGTTCTAACTTTTGAGTCTGTGGATGAAATCCTAAAGTGTGACCATTTAAATAAAAGCTATTGAGCAGTACTTTCCTGTGAAACTGCTTATTATACTGTGAAAGGTGGTTTTATGGTGTGGAACGAACAATTCACTTATTTAGTTACCTAGTCATACACGTTACACAGTCCACTTAGGCCGCACAGAACAGTCTTTCGCCAGTTGAAGTATTCTAGAATATCAGATCCCACAACAGCTTTCCGATGAAGTAAAAATACCAGATATGTTTACTTGTAGTCAGTTAAATACCCATTCATAAAGGATGCAGTAACTGAGTATCATGTCACCAAATTTAGCCTTTTATTTTGCCCGGGAAATTATACGAATCCTCGAGATAATTATAGAAGCATCAAACAAAACCGGGGGACTTTTTATGGAAATCGCTTGGGGCGGAAGTGATACTTTCGTTATTCTTTAATAAGATCAAACAAGCTGACAATAGTATCGTATAATGAACCAATCAACGATATTGATGTCAAGATTGGCGCCATAAAAGGTCAAAATTTACCTTTCACTGAACATAATTGTTATTGTTTTATTCCGAAACTAAACGTATAAGATCGGTCAAAAGCTTTCTTGTGGTGAGCTTAGTTTCGGAAGTTCGTAATACTGGGTGGATATTGGCGTGTCGAAAAGGGTTCGACTTATGACTTTGGTGGGACTTTGCATGGAACAAACAACATTAAAAAAGAGTACAGACCATTCAGCTCTCCCTTGCACCTTGCTCCGGCGACAGCTTACTGTTTCAGTGTTTGCTTCGCTAGAGGAAATCGAGGGCTATCGGAGGAAATCACACGGGGAAGTGATGATTAAAACGGGGATCTTATCTACCCTTTCAACCTAGCAGGACCGACTGAAATAAGAATTTAACAAATATTGTAAAATTTTTACTTTGGAAAAACAGAAAATGGACGGAACTATGACACAACCATCGAAGATTTTTTTCACCGTAGAACCACAAGAAATTAAGAACTGCTCAGTAGCTTTCATTTGAATGGTCATACAGTAGGATTCAGTTATCTACAGACTTAAACGTTAGCTACCTTGTATAGCGTAATAAACTAAACAGCATCACTGGAAAGTACTGCTCAGTAGCTTTCATTTCAATGGTCACACTTTAGGATTTTATCCACAGACTCAAAAGTTAGAACATCCTTGTACAGCATAACAAACAGCACCACAGGAAAGTACTGCTTAGTAGCTTTCATTTGAATGGTCACACTTAAGGATTTCATCCACAGACTCAAAAGTTAGAACCACCTTGTACAGCATAATAAACAGCATCACAGGAAAGTGCTGCTCAGTAGCTTTCATTTCAATGGTCACACTTTAGGATTTCATTCACAGACTCAAAAGTTAGAACCACCTTGTATAACATAACAAACAGCATCACTGGAAAGTACTGCTCAGTAGCTTTCATTTCAATGGTCACACTTTAGGATTTCATCTACAGATTCAAGACTTGGAAAGGTCTTGTACCGGCATCAGAATAAACAACACAACAGGAAGGAACTGCTCAATATCCGTTTCATTTGTTAGCTGAGAAATGAAAAGGAACATAAGGAGGAAATGACACCTCAGTACCTTTCGTTTTAATATCACAATTTAGGATTTCATCTACAGACTCGAAAGTAAAAATTTCATAATCGATTGCATCACTTTGTATTTCTGACGAAGTATCGCGGGGTTTCGACTGCATTTAATACTGATAAAGATAAATTTCCACTTCATGCCGTTTGTTGATACAACTTCAGTCACTGAAGTTGCATCTCAGTACATACGGCATGAAGGCTGTAATTGACCGAAAACTGATAGGTATCCAATATTTTGACTTAGGAAAGATAAGAAGGGGAGCTTGTTTATTATTTGAACAACGTAAAACAAAATTACTGAAGGGAAGTTAGAGGTCAATTAGATAATTTCATTATTTCCGCGTTCCAATCACGTGTTTCACAGATCTATATATATACGGTATATATTTGGGCATATATACGACATGGACATGAGACGTATTAGTTACAGTCTATTGGCCTAAACCAACACAAAATACTGTTTAGTTACCGTTTACACGGACAAAAATTGGGTCGGTTGGCCGGTCCAGACTTTTTCTTTCAAACTTACTGGTAAATCTAAAGAAAGTCATGACCTTAGAAGTAGACCTAAACTTGTTCAGAACTTTAGACGTAATTGTTTTGACCAAGAAAGGGAAAATCTCGGACACCTTCCTTCGAACCTTCGCTTCGAGACCAAGACCGTTAATTTGCATAACTGTAATTAGCGGGAGTTAGCATTTAAACCCTTCCAAAAATCCAGGGTTGGAATGACACATAATAGGTTGGGTCGGGTGATCACAAACGAAGGAATTTTTTCTTGTCCGGCCTAACAAAAACGGCCCGTTCAAGAAACCGGTGAGCGCTAAAAATAAAAATCTAAAGTCGATATAAAACTACCTGGCTGTAGAATTTCGACCCATACAGAACTAATACTAAGAGATTTGCGGACACTTTTATCAACAAGTGTAGCTCTATGGCAATGTTTTCATGATTGCATTTTAGATTTTCAATTACAGTATAGTTATTTGTAACGTATTATATTTTTAGTTTAGTTAAGTATTTTGTAAAGTTGCGCAATTCAGTTTATTCTGCAAAGTGACTTAATAAAACCCAGTCCATCTATCTGTCTGTCTGTCTGTCTGTCTGTCTGTCGGTCTGTCTGTCCGTCTGTCTGTCTGTCCAGACGACGTACTAATCGTTTGCAAAGTCGTTTTTAGGTTCGTCATGCAACGCTCTTCCACATGAGTGGGTGACGTACCCGTAACGGAGGGTCAGCATATGACGAGTAAAAGTACATTTGCTCAGTGTAGGCGTCATTTCGCGGATAATATCTGTAAATGTGTCAAAATTTTAAGGTAAAAAATTAAACTGAAAATTTTAGAGTAGAACATGTCTTTACCTAACCCCATTTGAACTATTCCAGAGTCAGGGGTTGATCTAAAAATAACTTCGGTCATGGAATAGGGCATGTATGGGAGTTGGGCCCTCTCACCTTTATCCTCTCTTGACGACTATACAAGAATGTAAAGGGTTCAATAGCCGAGTGGAAGTTTGAATGTTCCGTAGTTTGAATGTTCCGTCATCGACGTTGACACAAACGTCAGAACCACACAATATTAAAGTTCTTGATGTTCCGAGAGAAACCCGGGGGGCAAGGAAATTGACATTATTAAAAACAAATATCCAAGACGAGGCTCTTACAAAACTTTTAGTGAAATACGTCCGCGATCAGAATTGCACTGCTACAACAATCACAAACGACCCAAGCACAGGATACGAAAAACAATCATGGCTTGGGTCACCTGTGGACCGACGAAACCGAAACTTCCGGTTTGCCTGCTGTTTCCTGTTCAGATGGGGAAAAACCCAGTAAAGGTGCGTAAAGTAAAAACACGGAATATCGACGCTATGCCAGATGTCACCAATATGCTCTTACAAAAACACACTTACAAAGATTCAAATTTGTTTTCATTCTGTGGCTAAAAATAATCAGTCATTGTTTTAACGCGACGATATTATATTACAACTATTAAAACTATCGATATTTTTAGTTATCTAATTTTATTTGCAACTCAGAAGGAAATATTTTTCCCCTGTCCTCCTTGAAATTAAGAAAAATTATTTCGCAACTGTGCAAGCACATTTGAATAAACCGCACGCAGAATACATCTTCGTTACCACCTACAACTTCGCTACCACAAGCACAAGTTGTCATGCAGCGCATCGCTAAATTTAAGGTAGATATAAAACTGAACGAAGATATTCAAACAGAAAGCAAGCTTACTGAAAAAAAGAAATCTACCATGTTAATTACAAACCCATTACGGACTTTGATATTGGCAACCAATTGTCACCCAAGCCCGAGGAGCTGAGAGCGTGGGATTCGGAGCGTAGGCGGCCGCCGGTGAATTTAAAGTTGAAAAAAATAATTATCATAGCGACGAATGTTTTTGCGCACGGAGCCATGGCTACGAAAGTCAAGTTTAAGAATTTTACGTGTTCCTCTTACAAACCGCGATGATTGCTGATAGTTCCTGTTCGAGTAAAACGGACAAGGACTTACCTTCGAAAGCTTGATTTTCACTGAAACCGACAGAGCGGGCGTCAATAAAATATACCGTACGCCCGGTTTCTAGTCAGTTCTTTCGAAACTGTCGCTGAAGTGAAGAAATTTCCTTCTATCCTTACAGATGATGCGACGAAATCTGGTTGTTTTTGCAAACTGCATTCAGGTTTAAATTTTCGTATCATGAGACTTCTTTGGGACACTAAATGAACCCTTTTGGCCGGTATATTTTCAGCCATGATGCGACATTTCAAAGGTTCTCACATGACATGAAAGGTCATAAAATGGAAACCTACTTCAGTGCTTTGGAATCGAATTTTGGGGCGGCGTGGGATTATCAAACAAAGAAAATTAAATTTCCCAGTTCCAAACAGAGCTCATCATTCACAAAAATACGCCTCTGCAGAAAATGAGAGCAGTATTTGCTTGGTGTAAAGTGACTTAAGCGGAACAAGTAAAACGAAAGAGGATCTCAGGCTTTTAACAAACCAGGGCAGTTTTCGGGTCAAAGTTAGTATAAAAGTAAATTAAAAAAATAGCTGTGTTATTAAAAAATCCAAACTGCTTTCTTCATTCCTGTTTACACAGGATTGCTAACTATCATTAAAATGCATATTCAAATCATTCATGGTTGATTGATCAGTTGCGATGCTGTATCGAAATAAACTAGTGTGGATCAAAAAAGTCTGTTTTTAGGTTCCTTTGCTACACATTCGATCCAAGTCTGAACTCTAAACCTATACCGAATCATTTCTGGTATATTATATTACCTCGTTCCTCCCTTCGATATCCGCCATTGCTTGCAATCGCTTCTTTTGTTTTGATAAATGCTTGGCATCTTTCCGAGTCTCCCTCAGCTGCATTTTAAAAATTTCGCCATTGCTCAGATCGTCCAAGTATTTATTTTTCTCCAGGGACAGTTGTTCGACTTCCCTCTGAAGCTCAGCTAGTTTGTTCGGCGGTGCGGTAGGTTCCATTAAGTCTCTTCTCGTCGTTATTGTATGCACCAGAGCTTGAAATTTGTTCTTGTAGCTTCATCGATTTTTGGCGCGACAGTTCTTCAATAAGCGTTTCCAGTCGCTAAAGGGAAAACTTAGATGTTATAACTACGACAAAAGCATAACATCTTCCTCGTTTTCTAAGATCTAGTTTACTGCAAACGGTTTCCGAGAAAGCGAATAGAAAAGTGCTTCACCAAGCACAAACGCCATCTTGAATTTAAATTAGTCTAAAATACATCCTTTTATATGTAGTTCAACTAGAACAACACAACATTCAAAAATCACATGAATAACCATGACGCTTAGTCGTAATACACAATAACAAAGAAACTTTTACAAACCTTCTTTTTGAAGCAGTAAAGAAACGGCTTAGAAGAAATATTAAACCACCATGGAACGCGCGTAACACAATATTTAACGAGCTGCAATTGTTGTGGTTTATAATTCATGACGGCGACATTCAGGGGAATCCCCAACTACTATTTTTACACACGCTGGTGACGCTACCTCAACTACGATTACGCGGCGAAATAAACTTCGCCAAAATGTGCTGAAAAGAATATATATTTTTTTATACCGTCAGCTTTTAATTTTGTATGTACCGTATAATTTGAAATTCGTTTGTAGGTGATCCAAACAGTTCGCCATTGATGGACTAATGTGGCTCGGGTGGCGTGTAAAACCGACTTGAGGTCTATTGTCATCGAAGACACTTTTTAAAAAAATCCAACGACAATGAACACGTACACTTTCACAACGTTTTTTCCAGTTGCTAGCACAGATAAAACTCCACAGCCTTTGCATGAAAGGCATCTGAATTGTGGTTAAGACACCACAACTACAAACCAACGAGAGGTGCCGGATCTGTGACAAAGATCTGGATCAGTTGAAAAACTTTAATAAAATAACACGGCAAACTGATCCTTACGGCGGAGAAAAGATTGAGGCAAGAAAAATAAAGTAAAATAAAAGATATATATTTTGTGCGCGATATTTCGGTTTGAAACACAAACCTTCGACGGGGGCTAAAATAAAAATGAGTATATACGTTAATATCGTTACAATTTAAAAAGTTTAAAATATGGAACCAAGAAACATGATAGGTTACTACATTGACAGGTAAATAAAAAAGCGTCCTATGATAAACTGACAAATATGATGGTTGACAAGCAGTTTTGCTAAGATAACATAATTAGTGCAGTTCATCGCGTTTATTTTCAGTTTGCCGTGTTATTTTGCATCTGAATTGTGGTCGATCTTCGTTCCAGGGCTTAGCGGTTAAATTCCCTTTCGGGCGAAATTTCCGTAAACGGACAAAACAGACGGCATAAAGAATACTTTTTTGTTGCTCCTGGTATAGGATGAAGCAAATCAAAATACGCATCAGACAGCACCATCTACAAGATGAATATACAAGGTAGGTACAGGTGGCTCTTATAGAGTGAAGTATGCTCCTTAATGGAACTGCAACCAAATACTGAACACATGAAGGTTCAACTTCGGGAGCTGGCCGTTTAGGGGAATGATTCTCGTAAGAGGAGAATTCAAACGTGGTTGTAAGTCACTGTCCAGTAGCGTAGCCAGCCTATAGGCCAATTGTGTTACATTTTTAAGAATTGGAAATGAAAAATTCAAATCCATTCTCTTTTATCAAATATGAGGATTTCGGTGCTGTCAAGATACACATAAAATCACCAGAAAGTGAAGGATAAAGCATTTTCAACGGCCTATCGAAAAATTTTCCAGGGAGTATGCCCCCGGACCCCCAAGAAGCGGCCCTTGCGGGCCGGATGGCCAGGCCTACAACTCTTCTAAAAGCTGGATACGCCCCTGCTGTCCGCTTACGGGAGACCATTCCGTAGCGTTCCAACAGTAGCGGCCCCCGAATATAACGGCTTCCCGAAAGTAACGTTAATTTTCGGACCTTTCTAGTATTTCCCAAAATTAACGGCCCACCTGAAAGTAACGGCCCATAAGGTGGGCAGACACGAGGGGTCATATAGCAGGGACATGTCGCAGCGACAAAGTCTTTAGTAGCACACACTGAGGGGTATGTAGCAGGGACGTGTAGCGGGGACACGTAGCAGGGACAAAATCATAGCGTTTGCACATGAAAATGTTGCGGCGACATGTCTCAGGGACATGTTGCAGCGACACGTCCCCTCGTGCGAACTGATACAATCATAATTGTGCAACACCAATTTTGTGGACATTTTAATTTGTACCCGCGACGTGTCCCATGAAGTTCAACAAGTTGAACTCCATGCGTCTTTCGAATGCCGAAGAATCAATGAGAGATAGAATTAAGGAGGCTCGTAAGTGTTTCTTGCTTTCAACAGTGACGTGTCCAAATGATGAAATATTAAAAAAAAACGCAACCGGTGATATGGACAACTTTTGGATATCTATACGACACTATTATCAGGCAATACTTTAAGGGTGCTTATGACGTCATCCATTACCATGGCAACAGTACAGCTCTCTGAAAAGAGTCTAAAACTCAGTTTTCGCTAATTATCTTTAAAACTAACTCGATGACCGATTATTTTTTTTTCTCAATTTGGAAAGCACAACTTATTTTCTTTTCTTTCTGGCACTATGGCAAAATCTATCTAGTGGAAATCAAATTATTTCTAAAAAGGTTGTTGGCAGATAAGAAAAATATTCCGCCAGATAATTTTTTCTCAAACTTTTGTGCAAGATAGGAAATACCCAATACTGTTTGCATACAGAAAATCAGGATAGGTCACCGAACAAACTTTCGAGATAAAAGGGGATATTTTATGTACGATTTATTTCCGGTTTGCGCGATTTTATGTAGTATTTTCATTTCCAGTGAGCTGCGCGCGCTACGTTTTGATAGGAAAATCAGGTGACGCGTGCGTCAATGCATGACGAGTGCACGTCGCGCGCGCAATGTACACGTAACAATTTTTCGTGCAACTTGTCTCGCAAAAAAAATTGTTGCAAGTTGCACGCACGATTTTTACGTGTAACACTCCCTCGTGCAACTGAATTTTTGTTTATTTAAGTTGCACGAAAAGTTGAATCGTTTTCTACTTCTGTAACAAATTTCTTCAAGTTGCACAACAAAAATACGTGTAACATGGCTCTTGCAACTTGTTTCGCCAGACTCTTTAGTCAACAGATACGTCATTTTAATTTACGCAATTTTTTTCGCGAGACAAGTTGCATGACAATCGTAACGTGTAACATTGTACGTGCAACTTGCAACAATTTTTTTTGCGAGACAAGTTGCACGAAAAATTGTTACGTGTAACAGCAGCTTATATTTAAACTGTTATTCCGCGGTTGTTTACCATCATTTTTTTTCTTCAATTACTCACGTTTTTTAGCTGCCCGAAAGTTGCGGCCACCTTAGTCCTGCTAATTCCGAAATACGGGTTGTTATATTATGATGTTATGTTATCTTATGTTATCAGTGTTATCTTATGTTATCAGTGTTATCTTATGTTATGAGAGTGTCCGCTCATAGAGCTTTGAATCCAATCCTCGTGTTTCGGTTGATTTCTTTCCGTCAGTATGGAGGAAAACCAACAAAACTATGTTACCGTCTTTTTTTTCCTCCTCCCTCTCGTCCGTCGCGCTCTGCGCTCGCACAACACAAAAGAGCGTTGTCCCCCCCCCTCCCACCAAGATAACTAACTTCCGGTTTCTTTCATTTCCAAGAAGAACAGGAAATGACAGTAAGATTTCGGTGAAAAGAAATGGCTGGGGAGACAACAAGCCTTTATTTACAATGGGTTAGGACAAACAACACTATATATAATGGGCAGATTTAGAAATGACTCCATTTAGAAATAGGAAGTTATGTAAGAGAACTGGTAAAATGAAATGTTCGGAAAACAGACAAAAGCTCTGTAAAATATTCTAATCTAAAATTGCTGAGAATGCATCCCATGCGGGATGATCGCATTGAGTGAGACATTCGAGGACGCCCTCCTCAGTGAAAGGCGTATTTCCGGGGTTCTTTTTCTGACCGGATATCAATTTTGTTTGTGATATGCGGCATTGTGCAAAGAACATGAAAGAAGGCTAGGCTTTAGCTTTTTCAATTCGAAACTGATAAAAACATCGAAAATTTAAAGGTATTGTCAGACCAGGCAAATAGCAGACACAAACTGGAAGATTTTTATAGCCACATTTAACGAATGAGAGACTGAGAGAAGGAAAAAGGATTAGCGAGGTGAGACAAATATTTTAGGCCTAAATCCAGCCATTGTTAGCCTTAGCTTTATATTTGCCATAAATAAAATTAATCTTGGCAAGAAACGTATGTTCTCTTGATCTTCGTTAATTTTGCGCGCAAACAAAACAAACTAAACTCTAGGAGAACTCTTGAACGAATACTCTTTCTGCGTGTTCTATGATGGAGCGAAATTACGGCCCTCACCTGCGATTTTTCTCCAAACTCTCTTCACGGGTTGTTTGCTGCCCGCGCCATGCAAAGACGCACTTTATACCCACAGGAGACTCAATTGTGGCTCCCGCAAACACGGAAGCGAAACAAGCCTCGCTCGCAGGCTAAAGGGAACCCGGAGCGCTTTCCTTTTGTTTGGAAAATCGGTTGTTCCGGTGGTAAATCAAATGGAACAGACTTTTCCACTGGAAATTTTTCGGAAAAAAAGGAATACCTTCAGAGGTAGTCCTTTCATTCGTTTTTGCCGAAATGATCGGAAAATCCTGTACCATCCACTGCGTCCCACTAGTGCCATGCTCCTTGATGAAGTAAAGACCATGTTTGTTATTGTAAATTATTCGTACCCAGTCTCCTCAAGAAAGATCCGTGCAAAGGGCACACGCTCTTCCCGTTCCGTTTTGATTGAGGACAATTTGTCCTGTTCTTTTTAACAGGAAATTCTACCCAGTTTTCCATTCAAATGGAAAGCGCCCCGATAAATAGCCGATTTCCGAGTTGCTCTTAGCCTCCTTTTCAATCCGAGGCCAAGTGCAAAACCATTCAAATGAAAAGGAGTTTTCTTTCACATGCAAATAAAACTTATATCTGCACTTGGCCTCGGTTTGAAAAGGAGGCTAAGAACAACTCGGAAATGTTTATTTGGATACATGCTGATCCCAAGAGTACCGAAGCACAAAACAGCGAACAATTCTCAACAACCATTTTAGAAAATATCTGGAAACGAATATAGACAACATACCACAGTAAATGACTGCTCGACAGCTTTCATTTGAATAGTCACAGTGATTTTTCTTCGGGCTTAAAAGCACGAAAAACTCTGTGATCTTTACAATTAAATGCCACACCCAATTTCCAAACGGACATTTAGCATAATTGCGAGCATAATTGCTGCAGCCGAGCATAATTTAGATTATCACACTGCGTGCAACCGTCTTCGAGGCGGAAACGTATGCGCGCAGGCTAGATTTCATTCACAGACCTAAAAGTTAGAACCACCTTGTACAGTATATACCGTAGGAAAATACTGCTCAATAGCTTTAATTTGAATGGTCACATTTTAGAATTGCTTCCACAGATTCAAAAGTTAGAACCACCTTGTACAGCATAATAAACAGTACCACAGGAAAGTACTGCTCAATAGCTTTCATTTGAATGGTCACACTTTAGGATTTCATCCACAGACTCAAAAGTTAGGACCACCTTGTACAGCATAATAAACAGCACCACAGGAAAGTACTGCTCGATAGCTTTCATGTGGCTAGCAACGAACACATTTTTACTACCGATGAAGGCAGCATTGCCGAAACCTAGTTTCATTTTTAACACTTTTTACAGCGTTAAACTTAACACTTATTCACGTAGCTTTCATGTGGTCACAGACTCGAAAGTATAACAAAACTCCCTTACCTAAAGTCTGCTGTAAAAGCAAGAGACCGGCTGCCCTACTTGAGGTAACTTGAACGCCAAGAACGTAGGTGTAGATCCAGAGTAGATCAGTAAAAATTTTCGAGCTGCTGGTACTTGTTTGTGTCACGAAATGCACCGAGTAATAAATAACGAAAACTGCTCACGTGTGTGACAGCACGTAAACGCAACATTAAACATTCAAATTGTCGCCATACATTTATTATAACAATAGGTGGGAGACTTTTGTTTTAAAAATTAAGAGTTTCTTTTTGGTTATTAAAACCTTATTTTATGTAAAAAAAAAATGAATTAATATGCTACAAGTTGAGAATTTTAAACTGCGAAGCTTTGAACGAGCCATAGAAGGACATGTCTCGTTGTTTTCTTCCCGCTGCACGCAAGTTATGCTATGTTCCAAATAATAATGGTAACAAAAGGACAATTAATTAAGAAAAAAAACATTAAACAGGTGGGGTAATCCTTGGAGACACAGTGATAAAAAGGAATATTTTTTCTGTTTTTAAACTTCACATTTCCCATTTTTTAAAAAAATATTTGACAAACGCGCCGTTGCGCGCGCAAATTTAAATTCCTTACTCTGACGAATTAACGGCTTTAACGCTTCGCGCGCGTATTAAGAAAACAATTTCAAATTAAAAAAACTTGACAGAGTAAGCGCTTGATTGTACAGTATGAATTTTAGGTCGAAGCTGTTCTTCGCTCTCGTCATAGCACTTTACTTTTGCCCACAGCACATTTACAGTCAAGTAAATGCTTCATCCATGGTTTGCAGCGGTGCAGATAACTGTGAAGCGTGCGTGCGAGATTCTGCGTGCTTCTGGTGTGAATCAAAGTTGTTGTGCAAGGCTTACGGTGCTGCAAACAAAGAAGCGAAGACTAACGATTGCGGAGAATGGAAATGGAGGAGTTGTAAATTGACTGAGGCTCCGATATCAATCATTATTAGTGCTGCGGTCTCGACGGGTTTGATATTTGGTAGGTACACAACTCTACGTTACGACTGCTATCTGTCCCTTTTCAGTCAATCGAGAGGGCGAGCCAATCACGAAAACAAGTTCGACAAGACGAGCGAACGAGCCGAGGGGCAACTCACTCCGGGTGTCTGTAAAACGCGGGGTCGGGGTCGGGGTCCATTTTTTACTTCTCTCTCTCTTTTTTTTTTTTTCTATTGTTTTATAATTTATACTTTCAACTCAATTTCGACTATTTATCAATCTGTTTCTTTCGTTCGTACTTAAAATTCGCTAATAAAAATAACGATGCTTTGCAGTGATATGGAATTCTCTTTGAACAAAATCGTTGAGTAGAAAATTGGCAGGAGAAAAAAAATAAACCCCGACCCCGCGTTTTACTGACACCCATTCACTCCCCTCTCGGCTCGGATCGCGCGATACTCGCCTGGTCGACTGTCCAGAGAGGGCCTGCTATCAGGCTATTCTGTACAACATCACGAACAGACAAGCTTATCCATAGCTTTGTAAGGCCCAGATCAAACGTCGAACTTCACATGTGCCGAACCTAATGCAAATTAGCAAGAACAATAGATTTTGCTCATTTGCATTAGGTTCGGCACATGTGAAGTTCGACGTTTGAACTGGGCCTAAGTTAAGCCCCCGCTAAACATTCTAACATGTACATTATTGCACAACATTTGTTGGTTAAACAATGTAAGAACACTTAGCACCCCATGTTAGACGATGTTGAACCAACTTTTTTTTGCTTTCGATGTTGGGCGCAACAACCCTTAAATAAAATAAATAGATTTCGTTTTTAACGAGAGTAACACTTAACAGTCTCTCGACTGACAAACCTGTGGCCCTCGAATCCCGGATCGAATTGGAATTTGGAAATGTCGGTTTTTATGCAACAGCCAATCATGTTTCAGCCATGCGTCCAACAAATGTTGTCAAACAATGTTGGGACGTTTATCCGGGGCTTTAGAATCGTGGAGAGTTCAAAAGTTAACTCCTGTTCTTGTTTGACCATCGACTTTTATCCGCTCTCATCGACTTTTATAGAAATCTTGGACAGAAGTGACATCAAATAACAAGTTTGCATTTTTGTCGTCCACACATATGCCTTCTTATCATATGACCCATACGGCCCTGCGAACCTTTTCTTTGCAAAACCATTGATGAAAGTCCCGTATGAGGGCCGTACGCATTTGCGCGAGCGCGGTCGGAAAAAGCCGTACGGCCCTACTACAACAACGGACGGCCTCGCGCGTTAAGCTTTCAAGTAATTTTGTCTCCAAATTGGTCATATGATAAAATACTTATTGACTAAGTTAGGTCGGGCCGGATGGGAAAATATTTGGCTTGAGGTCATGGCGCATCTCCCACTCAGTCAATAAGTACATATTCTTATTCTGTTTCACTCCTTCCAATCCTAGGGGCGTAGCTACCTGTACGCACGTACGTACCTGAAAAAGTCGACAAAAAGAAAGATTTGGTACTCGAGGGTGGGGGAAGGAGGTAGGGGGAGTGTTTAAAAATTGATTGTGGGTACCTCTGAAAAAGTCCTGGCTACGAAGTTTTGCGAAACCAAAATGGCGGCTAAATACAAAGCAAATGTTAAAATAAAATCCCGCTCTCGTCCTCGGAATAACTTACCGTAAATCCTCGAATTGGCGCCTGGAGCGCTTATTTCAACAGGGTTCGTACTCTTTTAAGGTTTTAAAATTCCATGACTTTCCATGACCTTTTCAAATTTTCTATGACCTAGAGTTAAGCAGTTGTTTTTAAAATTTTGTCAAAACCATCACTGCTTCAAGGTATTTTCTGATATTGAGACCCAGTTGAACAAAAACAGTAAGCAACTCTTTTAAGAAAGTAAAGAATCTGTTCTTTTTCTTGAAGTTAAAAACGCTGAAATGTGTTCAGAGATTAGCACTCTTCTTTGCGAGCTCTCTGAGCTCATCTTCATTTTTTTCCAAGGTACCCTCCTTCCCTTTTGCTGATTTTCTCAATGCATTTGACTTCGAGAGGAGAATTAGCTTGGCTTTTTCTTCAGCTTCTTTTGTTGAGAGAGTCTGCATCAAATGGCAGGGCAGAAATGGAACTTGCAACTTAGGCGGCGCTTTTTCTTTTCCTCTAACTCTGCTTTTTCCTCAAGGATTGCTTTCCGCTTGTTGTTTTTAGCTGCTTGCTGCTTCTCTGCTTTCTGCTCTTCAAGATAGGCAATCAAGGCAACGTTGTCTCCCTCCACAGGCTGCTGTGAGAAGATCCCTGCAAACTACCAACTGACTCAACCCTCCTATGCTGAGAATGTGGTCATGAATTGTACGCTGGGCAATAAAAGTCTGTTATTTCATGAGTCTCAATCATGACTTGGTGGTTTACTGAAAAATCTCTTTCCACCTGCTTGCCCATGGGAAAGCTTGGACAGTGAGCTGACAGTCTGTCTATCTTGAAGCTGAATTCCTCAAAGGCTGACCTCCCACCCTAATAGCTCGATCAACAAACTCAGAGTACTGCAAAACTAAGGAAACACAATCACGCATGTCCATTCTCAGTCTTGCATTGACTTTTTGACAGAGCTCCTTCCTGCTGCATTGCACAAGATGCTAACTAACGCATGTAGCACAGTACTTCACATTTACAAGCTTGTTGTACTACAGATAAAGTATTTCTCATCCATTGAGATATTATACCTACAACACCACTGTACAACTATAAAAGAGCCATTCCTTGTGTCAGAAAATCTTACATGCTAAAGAAATCAGCTAAAAAGCCTACAAAGAAACACAACATAAGTACACAGGATCGAAAATACACCATCGTTATGGGCTAAACTAAACAAGCCAATGAAAAGATAGAACATTTTATCCCCCCAGGCGCTCATATATTAGTGGCTAACATTCTACAACGTTACATCATTCTACGAGACCTTTCTACATCGGAGCAACTGATGAGGTTCACCGCAGAACCGAAACTCGAGTCTTGCCTAAAAACCGTACAAAAGTAGCCACTTGCATCTGTAAAAATTACAAAACAGCTAACATGCTGGAGATCCAAATATTTCAAGCCGGATGCAATGGCGCCATACGCCTGACAATGGAGGTACTACTTAGCTCCGAGAAACACGTCAAGTTAACGCAGAATATACTCCGAGGAACTAAAAACAAAATTTATTGCAATATGCCACCATTCCAATATGGACCATGACTATCGCATAAGACTTGCATCTAAGACTCTTTTAGCCGCGATGAAGAAACACTATCTCGCAAGTTATGCTAGGCACAGACTTGCGCTCACATAAAATCATGGACTGAGAAATGAACTGATCCTAAGCAGCGACTAATTCCTACCTAAGCGGCTACTATTGAACTTGCAACAGTTTTAAAGTGAGCCAAAGAAACTCCATTGTTATGCTAAGGACGGCATAACTAAATATTATAAACGGCTCTGTAAAGCGTAAATTCCTCCTTTCAGTGTCACAGCTAGAGATTTTTTTCCTAACAACACTTAGAACAACAGGCCCGTTATATCTTTGTTTTGATCTGAAAGGAAACATCTCTCAAGGAAGTCCTTGGGATAGACCTGTTCTAAAGCTGGGCTAAAATGCTTTTAGCGACGAGCAGGATTTGTGCTAGGCCTGATAACAACCCATGAAATAATTTTCCATGACTTTTCATGACCCACACGTAAATTCCATGACTTTCGAGGCCTGGAAAATTAAATTTACAATTCCAGGTTTTTCCATGACCGTACCAACCCTGTTCGAATTTGGGATAAGGCGGAGGACGCTTATTTAATTATTCAATGGCATCGTATAACATTTGCGCGTAAACAACAACATAACCCGAGTGTTAAAATACAAAGTTGTAGATATGGTAGTTCACAAGATGAAACATGTACTAACTGGCAAATCTGTTCGTACCACTATAGTGGTACGTAACTGTAGTTCAGCGAACGTAACGTATTAGGTATCAACTTCGATTTCATCCCCATCCTCATCCATGTCAATGATGCGAATATCCTCAACGGCATCCTCTTAGTCAGATTGCGTCAGTCCCTCAAAAGGATCCTCTCTCTCTTGAAGGGGTGGGGGGGGGGGGGGACTTAGTTCAAAAATTGGCTGATACAAGGAGCGCTTTTTCGAAGAGGGCGCTTATTCGGGAGGGGGGGGGGGGGGGTTGCTAATTCGAGGATTTACGGTATTCCATGTCCTCAGTTGAACTGAACACATTCCTATTTCTCCTTCAGTGCTCCTCGTATTCATCTGCATTAAAACGGATTTATGGACTCGCATGAAGGAATCACGACTTTGCAACGGATGGGACAGGAGTGACCGGGAAGGGCTGTTCGAACAAGAAGAAAGATCTGAAAGGAAAAGAAAACACAGAAAAACACAGAGCAACAAGGCGCAAAACTTCGCTGAAAAATACCAACTGGACGATACCGAATCTTATTGGTATTCACCGTAACATTTGACTTAGACGTCTCCAGTCCTTACTTTGAGAAAACGTTGACTGGGAAAAACTGGGACCGAATAGTGGGGAACAAAGGATGACTGACATTTTCTTATCTTTCTTAATATTATATAACGACTGGTGACAGAGACGCGTAATTAAAGTTAATTTTAAATTCATAGCACATAAACTAAGAAATTTAAGATAAATTTAACTGAAAAATACTTAACAAGGAAATGAACTTCATGTCTACTATCTAGTTTCTCAAAGAACTGCTTTCAGTTAATATACATTTTATTATAAGAGTAATACAAATAAAAAGAAGATTTTTATACTGGCATTTAGTAACTATTATGACTTTAAGGTAAATTTGTTAATATGATGAACATTCAACGAGTATTCAATACTTACAAACGCCTCTAAACGTTTTAGAGGCGTTTGTAAGGCAAATGTAACTGTTGAATGTACCGTATCAAGCAGACTGTCACTCTTTTAGTTTCAAACTATTTATAAAACACTTACTGGTCATTGGGAGTGAAAGAATTAAAGTGCCTATAACCCTCATGGACAATTGAGTTGTGGAATGTTTTTTGATTTGAGCGTTGCGTCTGTGAGTTTTAGAGGTTTACATTTCCAATATGCTCCAGTATTCATTTATTATACAAAAACATGCTGGTAGAGATAAATCACATTTTATTAACATTCATATTACCATTATGGTTTGTGAAAGCAATTTTAGCAAATATTGGCTGTGTTTTCACGAGGCGGTTTTTCTCGCTTAACATTCCTGTAGGTAATTTGTTTACTGACCACGTTAAGCAGCTTAAAAAATTTATGCGTTTTCACGGACAGAACTTTATTCATTTTTATTATACCATGCGCGATATATTTTCTTTTGTTAAAACGATAGAAAATTAGAACACAAAAGAACGACAATACAATGCCCTTCTTTGTTGTTTAATTGCCGACAAGCTTAAGCTACCTGGTTTGGTGGCTTAAATTTAATGAGAATTCTATTGTAGTTCGCCGATTCGCTTAACTTTAAGCGAGTTGGACAAGCAACTGTTTTCACGAGATTTCCGACTGTCACTCGCTCAGCGACTTGGAAAATCGCCCGTGAAAACACGGCCATTGACTGAGGGCCTGGTCGCACCACAGTCAAAAACAAAAATTAGCCCGTGCAAAATGACATAAAAACAAAAACATTCCACAAAAAGCGTGTCCCACCGGAGCGGTTTCTTTTGTTTTCCTCGATTTTTGCACCGGCGGATGTTTGTTTTTGACTGTAGTGCGACCAGGCCCTAAATCGGACAATAGCTATAGTCGAATAGGCCATTTGTACGATGACATCATATGACCACAACTACCAGAATCCTTCAGTTTTTTGTTTTGTAGTGCAAATTAGGGCTATTGTTATTTAAACCGCACTGGGATTACAAAATTTAAATAAGAAAGGAAAAACGAAATGAAATCTGGAAGGAGAAAAATATAAAATACTGGAATGACGTCACATTCATTAGTATATTGTAATTGGAGATATAAACCTCTATAACTCACAGACGCAACACTCAAATAAAAAATATTCTACCACTTAATTATTCACTTGATATAGAATCGATATTTGCGAAAAAAAAAATAAGGGTTACGCTCACTTTAAAAAATACGCGATGCATCCTTCTGACTAAAAGGACACGCCCTGGACAATAAGCGCATGTCCGTAGAAATACTATTACTCGTGGAAAATGTAAGGCTTGGTTCAGTCATGTTCTTTAGCTGGTTGGCTGGCTCGTGTTAATCTCGTACCCACATCTCCCACGGCAGTACAAGCACGAGTGAGATCTGGGTACGAGTTTAGGCTCGTGTACCAAACCTCAGCGCTGCGGGCGAATTGCATCAGCCACGTAGACTTTATCTCTCCAACAAGTCTTCACACAGTTCTTCAGAACTACATTGTCGAGTGCTCAAATGATAGAAGATAAACAAAGCCGCATCCCCTCCCCCCTTGTTCCTTCTCGTTATGCCCATGTCACGTTTCTCCTTCGCCTTCATTTTCGTCAAAACGGATATGACTTTGACGCTGCAGTTGTAGTGCTTCTGCTTTCCTTGCAACCTAGAAATCAATACGAGGAAAATCAAGCTAAAAACGTTCTTACACTTGGTTATATATTTTTATATCTCTTGTCATAACCAGATGCTATTGAAATACAATAGTTTCCTTTTGGGCGCTTTAATCGTTAGTCTGTCGCATCCAATACATTTTTGCACCTGTTTCCCGCCTAAATGCACCGCGTCCGCCAGATTTACGGTTTGTAGCTTTTTTCCGCCATTATAATATAGAGGGCAAAATTACTGAATGCTGATTGGCTGACGAAGAGGGCATTTTTCCTCAATTGAGGGCAAAATTACTCGTTCCTGATTGGTCGAGCATCAAAATTTCTCACTCGTGATTGGTTGAGCGCGTCGTTCTCGTTGCATTCAGTTGGCTTGGCGGGATTTTGAAGAAAATTTGCAAACGGAACGCTCGCATGTTTCGCCGGAGATTTTGTTATAAAAAAGGAATGAAATCGGAAGATACCTAAGAAAGGAATTCTACAGGTGAATTACAGCATTTTACGCCAAACAGGAAGCGATTATTTGTGTCAAATCTTGGATTAAGTAGGCGCCTGCAGGCCAGTTTGCGACGTTGAAGATCTCGAAGAAATTCATTCACATGGCGACAAAAGGTTTAAAAGTTCCATCACTTCATTGAAAAAATGCGGATTTCTGCGGACCTGAAGAAAAGAACTTTGACAGATTTTGCTGAAAGGGAAAATATTAACAGGAGAAAGGATAAGGCTAAAGAAGTGAAAGAAAGTAATTAAATCGCCAAACGTGCAAGCAAGTTTGAACTCTCGCCATTTGTTGTTGTTATCAAAGCGGCAAAAACTTCAAAACACAGGTACGCTTAAAAAAAACTTGCCTTGTTTTTGTCGTTAAGTGTCTTTTATCGATAAAAATCAGGCTATGTTCTCTAGATGTAAATAACAGCCAAATGTAGCTTTGACTAAATAGAAATTTAAGTATTTAACCACAGTGAGTTGAAAAGTTTTTCTTGTCAGTTTGCGAGAGAGTATTTTCACTTCGGGCAGTTTCAAGTCTGAATAACTTTTAAAAAGTCTGAATGGTTTCCCTATAATTTTGCCCTCTACAGTTGCTTCCCGCCAAAATGCTTGCGTCCACCACAGGTTAACAGCTTGCAGTTGGTTCCCACTATAACTAGCTATATAACTAATAAGTTGCTGAATAACTTAAATACTCAGTACGCGCTTATAATTAGCTAAGAATGGCCAAAAAAACAAAGAACGAATCCTACTTTCTCAGTTCCTCTTTTTTTCTCCCTCTTGGAGTTAAATCTGATGATGCGATCAGCATTTATTTTATCCCAATAAGCCTTCTCTGCCTCTTCTGCAAATGCAATGCAAAAACAACCTCACGCACTGTTACTGTAATTGCAACTAGGAGCATAGAGCGGCTTTCAGTTAAACACGAAGACGCGCTGTAAAAGGAAAGTACCTTAGGTACGTCAGGATCATTTGTCAATCAACCGCCGTCGCGTACGAACCTCTGTGAAAAGCTGTAGCGAATAAAGACAACTTTTGTGTGGTTTACTTGCCTTTATTTGTACTAGTCGCTTTTTGGCAAACCCCCTCCAGGGCCTGAGGGTCTTTTGGTACTCAGTCCCATAGCAATTAAAGCGACCCACACCTCAAAACCCAATACTGACGAGTACCAGTTCCCATGTATTTTATTTTAGGAAGACAGGAGGCTGAGTACAAGTTAAATGGAAGCGACTGGGAACAAGAATGTCAGCTTCAAATTTCAAGGCCATAGACAAATTCGGCTAACACATTGTTGTACCCAATTCAAACCTTTTGGGATTAGAACTCTTTGTTCGTCATATTTCCATATCAATGGAGCATTCACATGGAAATTATATGGAAATATTGTGAACAAAGAATCTTATTCCCAGAAGGTTTGAATTGGGTACAACAATGCGTCAGCCGAATTGGTCTATTGTGACCATGCAATCCAGCCTCTCCAGTTAATTCCTCTCTCCCTCCCTCGTCGCTAAAATTTTGCGGTGTACCCTCCCACGAGTTTCGCGAGGTTCTGCGAGACACGTATTTCTAGTTACTTTGGTTTTGGGTTTACTACCCTCAATTGAAAACCGCTTTTCAGTTGGGATAATATTTACAACCGTTCTTGTGACTTTATTGGGCCATTGCAAGGGTAGGTGAACGGAAACACAAAACAAAACTTTACCTGTGAGTTTTTCAACTTTCAGTTCATCCTCTTGTGATGACATTGCCTTTAAAACTGAAACACAATTTTCTGCGGTGTGGAAACGAACATGACCCTGTAAATAAGATGACAAAATGTCAGCGCCTTTATTACAATACACAGTAACATTCTACAAGTCAGAGTATCATTCTTACCTCATCGCTACCCTCTGCCAAATCCAAATATGCAACCGGTGAATACGAAGAAAACTTGTCCTGCAAAAAGTGAAAATTTGATAACTTTCTTTTAAGGCCGGTACACACTAGGGGACATGTTGCGGGGACATGAAGCGGGGACATGTTGCAGCGACAGTTTTCCTCGTGTGACATCCCTGTTTTTTTTTTGCGAAAAAGTTCTGTTGCGGTGGCACAATTTTGTCCCCGCAACATGTTGCACGAAATTCAGCTGGTTTGAATTCGTGCGTCATGACGCGGGGACAAAATGACCCCCATTTCGATGTCGTATCGTGTGCACTGCTCTTGCAAACTGTCCCCGCTTCAAAATATGTGTAGTAGGCTGCTTTTTCTTCTCTTCTTTTCAGCCACTTGCGTATCCATCGTTTTCGGTCAACATAATTACACATTTCTTCATCTAGTAATATCATTGACAGTAGTAGAAGCTTCTTTTTCCTAACCATAGAGTCCGCCATCTTTCTTTGCTCGTATACTAGTTCCCAGGCACCTTTAGTGATTTCTGTGATTTTTATACCTCAATCCGCTTTGTGCGCTCCAGCTTGCGTACTGTCCCTGCAACATGCGCCAGTATGCTGTGCACACGAAGGGGCATGTTCCTGCTTCATGTCCCCGCAACATGTCCCCTAGTGTGTGCCGGCCTTTAAAGGCCCACCTTCACCCAAAAGACGTTGCGATCGTTTGTTTTTGTTTTGCAATGCTCGATTGTTCATATGCGTGATCTGATTAGTTGCACGCATTCAAGAGTGAATTCTGTGTTACACGAAATTCAGCACAGAAAGCGTTCACGGCACGCACAGCATTTTGGGTGAAGGTGGGCCTTTAAGTCGCCACACTTTTAATAGGAATAGCCCATTTCCGAGTTGCTCTTAGCCTCCTTTTCAAACCGAGGCCAAGTGAAAAACCATTCATATACATATAAGTTTTATTTGCATGTGAAACAAAACTCATATCCATATGAATGGTTTTGCACTTGGCCTCGGTTTGAAAATGAGGCTAAGGCCCAGTTCAAACGTCGAACTTCACATGTGCCGAACCTAATGCAAATGAGCAAAATCTATTGTTCTTGCTAATTTGCATTAGGTTCGGCACATGTGAAGTTCGACGTTTGAACTGGGCCTAAGAGCAACTCGGAAATGCAGTAGCCACGCAGCTCTTTAGAACCTCTTAATTTCATTGGACCTGTATACCACGCAGCTCTATTGTTTTTAGGTCTAGGGTCTATTGTTAGCCATTGTTGTGTTGTTTGTTCTATTGTTTTCTCAGCCAATCAGAGAAGACCTTGTAAGAGCTGCGTACCGCCCCCGGAAATGGGATATTCGTCTATAGATTAGAAGGTTAGAACCATTTTGCACAGCATAATAAACAGCACCACATAAAAGTACTGCTCAGTAGCTTTCATTTGAATGGCCACACTTTAGGATTTCATCCACAGACTCAAAAGTTAGAACCACCTTGTACAGCATAATAAACAGTACCACAGGAAAGTACTGCTCAATAGCTTTCATTTCAATGGTCACTTCAGGATTTCATCCACAGACTCAAAAGTTAGAACCACCTTGTGCAGTATGATAAACCGTACCACAGGAAAGTACTGCTCAGTAGCTTTCATTTGAATGGTCACACTTTAGGGTTTCATCCACAGACTCAAAAGTAAGAACCACCTTGTACAGCGTAATAAACAGTACCACAGGAAAGTACTGTTCAATAGCTTTCATTTGAATGGTCACACTTTAGGATTTTATCCACAGACTCAAAAGTTAGAACCACCTTGTGCAGTATGATAAACCGTACCACAGGAAAGTACTGCTCAGTAGCTTTCATTTGAATGGTCACACTTTAGGATTTCATCCACAGACTCAAAAGTAAGAACCACCTTGTACAGCGTAATAAACAGTACCACAGGAAAGTACTGTTCAATAGCTTTCATTTGAATGGTCACACTTTAGGATTTTATCCACAGACTCAAAAGTTAGAACCACCTTGTGCAGTATGATAAACCGTACCACAGGAAAGTACTGCTCAGTAGCTTTCATTTGAATGGTCACACTTTAGGATTTCATCCACAGACTCAAAAGTAAGAACCACCTTGTACAGCGTAATAAACAGTACCACAGGAAAGTACTGCTCAGTAGCTTTCATTTGAATGGTCACACTTTAGGATTTTATCCACAGACTCAAAAGTTAGAACCACCTTGTACAGCATAATAAACATCACCACATAAAAGTACTGCTCAGTAGCTTTTATTTGAATGGTCACACTTTAGGATTTCATCCACAGACTCAAAAGTTAAAACCACCTTGTACAGCATAATAAACAGCACCACAGGAAAGTACTGCTCAGTAACTTTCATTTGAATGGTCACACTTTAGGATTTCATCCACAGACTCAAAAGTTAGAACCACCTTGTACAGCATAATAAACAGTACCACAGGAAAGTACTGCTCAGTAGCTTTCATTTGAATGGTCACACTTTAGGATTTCATCCACAGACTCAAAAGTTAGAACCACCTTGTACAGCATAATAAACAGCAACACATAGAAGTACTGCTCAACAGCTTTCATTTGAATGGTCACACTTTAGGATTTCATTCACAGACTCAAAAGTTAGAACCACCTTGTACAGCACAATAAACAGTACCACAGGAAAGTACTGCTCATTAGGCTCACACTAGCTTTCATTTGAATGGTAACCCATAGGATGTCATCCACAGTAAGAACTTCATTCAACAGCACAATAAAATGGCACCAAAGAAAAGTAGCACTGCATAACAGTTCATTTGAGTGGTCCCTCTTTAATATTATTCATTCATAGACTCCAAAGTTAAAGAACCACACTGAAGTATATTTGAATGGTTAGACTAAAGTCTACAGACTTTCCTAAAGTATTAAAGAGACAATCGCAATTTAAAGGGGCATTGTCACACAGATTTTGCTGTCAAAATACACTTAACACTTGGTCAAAATACACTTAACATATGACAAAGTACCTTTGCTCAAACATAAAATTGCTTTTACAACACCAAGAAGATAATATCAAGTGATTTCTTCAAGGAAGAACAAACCATAATAAGTTTTTCTGCGATTTTTGCATGACACTTGGGAGGAACTTAAAAAAATTGGCCAATTTTTTCAAGCTGTAATCCATTTTCATTCTGGCCATCCGAAACCAAAGATAACAAATACTAGTTTCTGTGCACTGATAGAGTATTTGTTAACAAAGCTGGATCGCTATTTTAAGGTTTCCATTGAAACAAATATGTTTTTTTGGCTTTTCAAAGTGATACTAAAAATAGGTGACACAGCCCCTTTAATAAAATCAACAGGGGTGAACATCGGATATTTTATAAGAAACCCCTAAAAGGTCCCAGAAAAATATCCTTTATTTACTCTTGGCAGTGTTAATAGCACAAGTGCTAGTGGGACCGAGCATTCAAATTGAACATAACATTTTAAAAATCCCAACTGGCAGGAGGCAAACCAGTTGGCTATTTTACAAACATGGCCGAGGAGTTGGACTCGGGACTACCGTGAAACAACTCCAGATAGTGGTCAGAGCAGGACTTGAACCCGGGACCTCCAGATTTCAAGTCCGGCTCCCTAACCACTTGACCACACTGCCTCCTATGAGTATCTTTATTACCCCTAAGACATTTCTTTTTGATTTGCTGTTCCTGTCAGCATTATCCCCCCCCCCCCGGGGGGTACTCTCATATATAAGCTATACGGGTATGTGTCGCTGGATGGGGTCGGTTTTTGACCTTCTAGGTCTGAGATAGGGTATCAGTTTTGCCCACTAAGTCTGAGATGGGGTATACTTTTTCCGTTCAATTTTCGAATGAAGTGTTTTGTCATTTTTTTCCGGTACATTTTTCATCTGGAACCGTGCCTGTGGAAGTTTCACTCAATTCAATGAGCGTGTATGGATTTGACGCCTAATTCCGTCAATTTGTGTAAACAAACCCCTTTTTTGTATAAAGAGCCTTTTACCACATTTAACTGTTTGGTCTGAGATGGGGTTTTTCTGGTTTTTAAATATACTAAAAGGTTTCAGAAAACTATACATACCCTCAATTCTTTCTTTGTCATACCAAGAGCTGTACAGTGGAACTTCAACACAACTCCTGGCGTATATGGTAGCTTTTTTACATCCACACTCTGTTCTTGAGAGTTTTGAGATTTTGTATTTTTGTTCTTTCCTTTCGCTGTAACAGCATCTAGATTTTGTGATTGTCTGTTAGCCTGGTCTTCATTCTGCTTAGTATCATCAGCAGATTTGGCCTGTAATTGGTTCTTCAATTTATTCATAGCTTCTCGTTGTAAATTCTTGTATTCCTTCTTCAGTTCCAGCCATTCTAACCTTCACCAAGAGGAAACATACAAAATAGATATAAAAGGAAAAGTCTTCATGAGCCTGGTGACTCACACTATTGGAGCAGCCTAATATCAATAGACATATTCTCCTAACTGGTCTCTATATATTACTTATCATCAAGACCAAATTGATGTCTGAATGTTTGATCATGCATTGATAATACAGTCAAACTTCCATGTGCGACCACCTCTTACAAGTGATCACTTCTTATTAATTAATTAATTAATTAAATATTAATTTATTTAGTAAGAATTAAGAGGTGATTTGTTTTTATATGGGGTCGCTGCAACTCTTTTAGAAATCGTCCTTATGGCCTTTCTTTAATATTATTATTATTATTATTATTATTATTATTATTATTATTGTACTTTATCTATACTTTTTGTCTGTGACTTGATTAAATCACATTAAATTGTAATAAATAAAATATAAATTTCTTGTAAGTTACTGCAGCCACTTGATGGCTGTTTGAATTTGCCTCCTTCACTAACATCTGGAAAGCACCCACTCATCACATCCTTCAGAATGAAGTACTAACTCATCAAACCCTCCAAGAGTAGTTACTGATCACACCGTCGGCCTCCAGTATTAGGTACCAGCTGATCGCAGCCCCAAGAAGCATAATAAATCACCCCACCCTCCAGAAGTAGGTTATAACTGATCATACTCTCCGGAGGAAGATACTAATTGACAGACCACACCCTCCAGTAGTAGATACAAGCTGATCACACCATACAAAAGTAGGTACTAACTCGTCACACTCACCAAAAGTAGGTAATACACTGTAACTCATCATCACACTTCTCCTCAAACTCAAAAGTTAGAATCACCCTCGAGACCAAAGCGTAAAGAGGGAAGTGGAAGCGAAAAGAGGGAAGTGGGGAGAGTTAACAAAATGTCACTTACTTGGAAATCACTCGTAGGTGTGGCAATCTTGTTTCTTTCTTCTCCTTCTTTTTTCGCTTTCTCTTCTTGTGTTTTTTACTACTCTCAGCAGTTTCATCCTCACCGCTTTCCTCTGACTTGTCACTCATTCTTTGTCGTTTGTGCTCCACATCTTCCTCAGTGCCTGCAGGATCCTCATGCGATCTTTTACGACCCACGATGGACGTCTTCACCTCATCTGTTTCCTTATCAGCATTTGTTTGTTCTTTAGCTTTTTCCCATCTGACGTTCTTTTTACTCTTTTTATCCTTCCCCTCCTCTTCACCAGCGGATTTCCCATGTCCGTTCTCTTTACGTTCACTTTCTTGTGCTTTCCTCTTCAAGTCTCGATGTTTTTGTTTGATATCACCATGTTGCTCAGTGTCTTCGGAGTCACTTATTGTTCTTTTTCTTTTTCTCTCCGTATGTTTCTGTTGTGTGTCCACTTCAGATTCACTAAGTGAACGCTTTCTCTTTCCCCTTGATATTTTGTGCTGCTCACTCAACTGATCTGTACTGAGGACATTTTCACTTTTCTCTTCAGGTTCAATCTCCTGCTTGTTCTTTCCTCCTTTATTGAACATCTACAAAACAGTTAGAAGACAAAATGGAAAACCATAAACAAAATACTTCTCATTGGGATTATAGATGGATCTATACTACTCTCAATAACTCAAACAGCCAATAACATTTTGTAAATTTATTCTGAAAACCCTGCTTTGGATGAACTAATAAAATTAAATTTTGCTCCAGATGTTCAAACTGTTTTGAACAGCTAGACCAAAATTTAGAAGGATTTGAATGGAGTCATCAGAACATGAAAGTGCCAATAATTTATTTCACCCCAATGTTAATCTTTGACAAGTGTCCATTTTTCATCATACCCTTTTCAAAAATCTCATCAAATCCCATAATTTCACAACTTTAGGTATTTGTGAGGTCACACTTTAGAACTCTATGAAGATGTCCCTTTAGTTCCCTAGGGCACTAGGGCAGCTGGAGACATTCCCCCTGCCCACCCTGCCCCCACAAACAAAATAGATGTTGAAACCTACAGTCCTGCAAGTACACATTTTCAATATGCTAAACAATAGCAAAATGTAATTCTTATAAGTCAGTATTTCAAACTTTTCAGACACAATGGCATCATCAAAGACTCTGCTAACCTGACCTTTTAGACTTTGCATTTACACTTTTTTAATAATGTTAAAATATTTTTCATGCTAAGGTTGATGAAAAACAAACTGCTTGACATATAAATTATTTTTCAGATGCATGTTGTGTCATGGGCTCCCTTGGATTCCCTGTGCCACACCCATGTCACTGGCCCCAGGATTGTTTTCTGGGTCCTTTGGCAGCAATTGCTGACCAAAAGAATGAAAATATACTGAGAAAGACAAACAACAACAACAAAAAAACAAAAGCAAATACCTGTACTGCTTCTTGAGCTTCCTTTGCAGATTCAAATTCCACAAAAGCAAATCCTTTAATATCTCCAGTGTGTTTGAACCTTGGAATACTATACAGACATAAAAAAGAAACAACAAATATTTATTAATATTGCAGAACTAGGTATTACTATTAAAGTGTGACCATACAAAATTAATGAAAGCTACTGAAGCAGTACTTTCCTGTGGAACTGTTTATTATGCTCTACAAGGTGGTACACTGTACTAACTTTTGAGTCTGTGAATGAAATCCTAAAGTGTGACCATTCAAATGAAAGCTACTGAGCAGTACTTTCCTGTGGAACTGTTTATTATGCTCTACAAGGTGGTACACTGTACTAACTTTTGAGTCTGTGAATGAAATCCTAAAGTGTGACCATTCAAATGAAAGCTACTGAGCAGTACTTTCCTGTGGAACTGTTTATCATGCTCTACAAGGTGGTACACTGTACTAACTTTTGTGTCTGTTAATGAAATCCTAAAGTGTGACCATTCAAATGAAAGCTACTGAGCAGTACTTTCCTGTGGAACTGTTCATTATGCTGAACAAGGTAGTTCTATATTCAGAGTCTGTGGATTGAATTCTGTGAAAGAAATCCTACACTGTGCCCATTAAATTAAAGCTACTGAGCAGTACTTTCCTGTGATGCTGTTTATTCTGCTGCACAAGGTGGTTGTAACGTTTGAGTCCAGGGATGAAATCCTAAAGTGTGACCATTCGATGAAAGCTACTGAGAAATTCTTTCCTGTGTCACTGTTTATCATATTGCACAAGGTGGTTCTAACGACATGTGTGAGTCCATGGATGAACCTATACAGTGTGATCATTCAAATGAAAGCTACTGAGCAGTACTTTCCTGTGGCACTGTTTGTTATGCTATACAAGGTGGTTCTAACTTTTGAGTCTGTGGATGAAATCCTAAAGTGTGACCATTCAAATGAAAGCTACTGAGAAGTACTTTCCTGTGGAACTGTTTATTATGCTCTACAAGGTGGTACACTGTACTAACTTTTGAGTCTGTAAATGAAATCCTAAAGTGTGACCATTCAAATGAAAGCTACTGAGCAGCACTTTCCTGTAGTGCTGTATTATTATTCTGTACAAGATGGTTCTAACTTTTTGAGTCAGTGGCTAAAACCCCATAGTATGACCTTGAATTATAAACTATTGAACAGTACCATAGGGTTCCAAAAGTAATGGCCCCAGTTACTTTTGGAATTAGTAGGCCTAAGGGGCTGCCACTTTCGGGTAGCCGTTACTTTCGGACACCAAAAATATGTGAGTAACTGAAAAAAAATGATGATAAACATAACCACAGAATAAGTACAATGCTACTTGAATTCTCTCTTTCTCATTGATTCTTCGGCATTCTTGTACAGTAAAATGCTAAGCTATTCCATCTGCATGGATACATCAAACCTCAGCATGGTATTTTCAATTGGACTGTTACTTTCATGGGGCCATTACTTACGGGGGGGCCATAACTTTTGGGTTGGGCATTTCTTTTGGGAATTACTAGAAACCTCCAAGTGAGTCTTTTAAGAAATAAAACATGAATGAAAACCAGCATCCCAACTCGGAAAAAATTTCCGAGTTCCAGATGGGATTCGAACCCATGACCCTCCGTGATCTAGTTGGATGCTCTACCACTGAGCTACTAGAACTCTGTGGTGAGCAAGGGTGAAATGTGGGCTTTGACTGGAACCGCATCATGCGGTCACACAGCCAAATAACTTGACACATATGACTCATAACTGCATCACGCAGTCACATTAAGGCATATCGAGGATGCAACCAACCAACCTCCAAGTGAGTCTTTTAAGAAATGAAACATGAATGAAAACCAGCATCCCAACTTGGAAAAAATTTCCAAGTTCCAGATGGGATTCATAATTACTAGAAAGGTCTTAAAATCAATGTTACTTTCGGGTAGCCATAGCTTTCGGGAGGGTGCTACTTTCGGAACTCTACAGTACTGTACTTTCCTTGGTGATGTTCATTATGCTGCACAATAGCTGGGTCTAACTTCTAAGTCCAAATTTTCTGTGGTGGCCATGGTGTTCAATTTTCCAAAAAGAAAAATTAATATATTATTATATACATGTAATAAAAGGCAAAAAGTTGGAGGATTACATTAAAAGATATTGACTTACCTGACATACAAAACCTTTCCGTACTTGCTAAAGATTTCCTTCACCCAATCATGATCAGCATAAGGGGGAAGCCTTTCCTACAATGTCAATATCCAGTTAAGTTCAATAGACAAACCTACATGGAAACAGCCTTCTTTAAACCAACAGTTGTACCATTAAAAATGGACAAGTAACCAGGATCAGACATATTATGATTTAACAAATTTAAAAAACATTCTTTGGTTAAAAAGTTTAAAATTTACAAGCTTTCAATTGCCAGTCTGCAATCTTTGACAAGTAATGAATAAAGAGTGCGAACATGGAATATATATGTGGTAAAAAGTGTTAAAATACAATAAAAACAAAAATACTTTTGGGGGAATAAAAATAATGCTAACACAAAGTTCAAAGTTGAACCATTGTCACATATTCATAAATTACTACCTTGTTGCAGTTTTTACCATTAGCATTTCTATATACTTATTATAAATTTAACTTTGTACTTTACGATTTAAAACTGAAGATGAAAGAAGAGCTGTCGAAACATGTCTTTTAAAATCAAAACTGTTGTCATTTTCCTTAAGCTTATAAATTAAATGTATATTGATTTTAAAATATTTTTTTGTTTCAATTGCAAACAAAGATAAAGCATAGTAAAAGGGAAACTAAAATGCAGTTTATGAAACCAGCCATGAAGAGAAAAGTTCATTATACTTACAACATAAATTGTTTCTGCGTCCACATTTGTTGGTTCAGGGACAGGAGTTTTACGTCTCACCATTGCTTCATCCTCGCTGACCTGAAAATAAAATAAAAACAGTAATAAATCATTAAATCATAACTGCTGATTGTGTGGTTGAAGAAAATATCCATGCCTTCACCACAAATGGAATAAAAAATTCTGGGGAAAGCAAGGTGAGATTTCAAGCTGCAAAGTACAGTATTTTATATAAAATAAATGCATCTTTCCCCGGGGGGGGGGGGGGGGGTACTCCCTATAATGGGCTATACGGGGATGCTCTGCCCGAAAGGGTACCTTTTTGAGGCTAGAGGTATATGAAAGGGTCGGGATTTCACAAGTTGAAGTATATGAAAGGGTAGGGATTTCACGAAGAATAGGAAAGGGTAGCAAAACCACGCCGTTGAAGCATAAAAAAGGTAAATATATCAAACAGACGAATGTAAAGGCTTTGAAAGGGGTACCATTTTCATTGAAAGGTATATGAAAGGGGTACCATTTTCAATGAAAGGCATATGAAAGGGGTACCTTTTCTGTCAAAATCGGTATATGAAAGGGTAAGGGTTTGGACCTTGGAGCAGAGCATCCCCGTACAAAACTTTGTTGAGTACCCCCCTCCCCCCGGGGGCATCTCTCTACAATCTAAAGAGGCCCAAGAAATTCTGGATTTGAGGAGGGTCATCAACAGTTAAGTTCATTGTCTAGACTACTATTACCATTACAACTACTAGAGATTCATGTTCTGAAACACAAGGTAGGGTCCACTAGATGCTGTATTCATGGATCAGACATCAGAAATTCATGTGAACAGTACCTCAAGCATGGAAGACATTTTCATGGCCTTGACAACAAGTTTAATATCATCAGTGATCTGTTTCATCCTGTTGAAGCTAGCAATAGTTGAAATAGCAACATCTAGGGAAGGAAATAAAAATATACAAATTATGGCAATGTGCACCTGGGTTGTAAACGTAATTTTGACAACACTCACATTTGGGGATGGGACTTTCAGAACTGAACTAAAAATGTACAGTTTGTACTCGCCCAACAATATTTGACACTCGCCTGGGCATCAGTGCTAATTTCCATCCCAGTTGCACTAGAAAATTAAAACTACAACTTACAATAATATAAATGTTGTGGTTTAAATTTTTTTTTGGTTCGAAAATTTCAAACTAGTTTTATTTTTATTTTTCTTTGTTTCAGATTCATTGCCACAATCTCAGACAAAGGAAAACAAAAATTATACAAAAATTATACCACAACACAATAAATTCCACATACAAATACATTAATTTTATTAAGATGGAATCCATTAGGAAATCGAGTAATTTCAGTTTTTAGTGGACAAAAATCTTGTACCAGAATAATTTTAAGTATATGACATTCCTTTTTATATTTTTTAAAAGCTAAAGATGTAACTACTTGCCTGTAATAACACCAAGAACAATTTCCCATGGGATTTCGAGAAAATAAATTTCAAAGTTGACTGAAGTTGTTCAAACACAGGTAAAATTTCATCATCAATTTCTTTTCAACATCATATTATGTAATTCCTATGAACTTCAAAATGTTTTTCCACATTTGGTGTTGTTAGTAGAAACAACTTCTTTTGATAACATATTAAAAACAGTCAAACATAAGTTTGCAGTGCAATGTAATTGATCTTTGGTACAAAGTTTTTGTCCACTTGTTACTTGAACTGCTGGTGGATTCCTTCTTAAATATTATTGAACTTTTCCAAAGTAACCACCTTTGAGATCAGGAGATTGTTTACAAACATTTACAGACAGTGGCTGACTGAGAATCAATTCAAAGAGGATCTTATATGATAGCACAACTGCTTAATGACCATTTTTAGGCCTGAGGCGAATGCCATTTTTCAAATTAATAACTAAAAATTCTGACCCCATGAATGGTATACCAAAAATCAAATTTATTAATGAAGGGCTTGGGGCATATTACCAGCCTATGTTTGGAAATATTTCACCAACAAACTTTTCTTTTATATCCCGAGAAAGCACTTTCTTGCTACCAAAAAGACAGGTTTATGTAAGTTAAGTAAAAGAGGGCCAATCAGACCTAAAGATATTGTATTTTCACAAAAGGGAAAAAAATACATTTTGGCTACAAAGCATGCTACAGCTGTATATGAATCTTCAGATAAAAAAAGGTTATTATTTTTAATAAGTATAAAAGAGGGCCAATCAGACCTAAAATACTGTATTTTCACAAAAGGATGAAAATAATACATTTTGGCTACAAAGCATGCTACAGCTGTATAAGAATCTTCAGATAAAAAAAAGTTAAGTAAAAAGGGCCAATCAGACCTAAGATACTGTATTTTCACAAAAGGATAAAAATACATTTTGGCTACAAAGCATGCTACAGCTGTATTTGATTCTTCAGATTAAAAAAAAAAAACATTTCTTTTCCAAGAATGTAGGATGTTTTGGACTAATTGAATCTATTCTACTTCAGCTAATATTAACAAGCCATCAGAATAATGCTTTATTGGTTCAAAAAACACAATCTGAGAATGAAAAATTTCACAATTTGACATGCCGGTAGGCTGTTTATGCCTTCAGCACTTCTTTTAAAAGCTTTTGATCAGGGCAATTCATAAATCATATCTTCAACATTTATGAAGGAAGTTATGGCTTTTGTAGAAAGTTACATAACTTCCTAATCCATTTATATATTAGGTATGTCCAGGCTATACTGTATCAAATTAAGCAGTCCTCCATTTATAGATTAATTTGACATATGATATCTTTTAGATGGATATTATATATTCAGAAAAATAGAAATGTTACAAGTGTGGACAACTGTATCACAGATCTGGTTGGAAGGGAAGTCCAATTTTATACCTTCATTGAGCAGAACAATTTGTGTGGCAAAACATTTATACAAGTCTACCACACAACAGCTTAAGTTCAGGTGTAACACAAGGCAATTGGCACTACTCACAGCCTTAAAGTTACAGGTTAAAGAAACATTGTGTAGTTCCAGAAAAAATCCATACCCACCCCATGGAAGGTCATTGGAAATTCCTAGGGGGAGGGGGCCTTAAAAGCCAACATTTTAGAAGCAAAGTATGAAGTTTAACTGGAATTTCCTGGGGGGACGGGGGGTGCTAAACAAAAAACCTTCAGTGGGGGGAGTATGAATATTTTCTGGAACTGCACATTAATATTGGCATGCTATTGTTTCAGCTTTTTCGAATTGTGTAGCGAAATTACTGCATTTCTATCAGCCTTCTTTTTCACACCCATACACAACACATCTAGACCCTGGTATTTTTTACCTTAATGATTCGGAAAAACTAGAAAATAGTCAAAACAAACTGGTTTTTGCTCAGACAAATTTTCCTACAAACTACTCAATCATTTAAATTAGATCCTGTGAAAATTTCACGTCACATGGTACATGTATGTGACTTTGGCAGGGTCTTTATACTGTAATTACATGTAACATAATAAATTGATAATAATTATTGTAAACATTGCAAAATCTAGTGTACTTACATCCTTCTGGGTGTTTGCTAATTTCTTGTTTCATGAAACGATCTTTTTGAAGGTTTGCATTACCAAAGTAAAACTCAATCTGTTTAAAGGAGACAACGAAAAGCTAATTAAATTTCCTTCCAAATAATATCAGAATCACCCTCACAGCATATCCCTTTTGATCTTTCTTCAAAAATATTACTTGATTCTTATCGATGCTAAAGTCTTAAGGGTCACCTGGGTTTTTGTTAGAGCAGGGACACAGGGACTTTTACTTGGCTATTTCAATTTTTGTCCCAGCTATTTCTCAGGAAAATGTGCGAAGATATTTGAATAAAGAACTGCTAATAAAAGTTGATGGGCTATTTGATTTTTATTGTGAGTGAAATAAAAATGTGCTTTGTTACTAATGTCTCTTTCATAGCAGTTAGAACAGACCTACTGTAAATATTATTGGTCAGAAATAACCTAAAATGCACACTTTGAGCCTCAAATTCAGTTAAATTTTCAAAACGTTTCTGGGGTAGGCCCCCCATACCCCTCCCCCCAGTGGGAGGGGGCTTCCCCCTTTCCACACCTACCCTGAATTGGGACTGCATGCCAATAAATGGTCCCTGTTATTCACAATTTGGTCCCTGTTATTGCAAACCTTGACAAAAACCCCGAGGGTCACCATTGGAGTTTAAATGGAACCTCCACTATTACAACAAATTGACGTAAAATTGTTGGAAATAATTTTTAAATTTCAATTATATTAATAACAAGTGGAAATATAATTTTTAGTGGACACAAAAGTTGGATATGAAAATCGCCTATTCTTGCTTTTAAATTTCCCGTGTGCCACCATTTTGAATATTTATGATGTCATTTGGTTGCTGCTATTGTAAAGAATCCACGCTCTTTTGTTTGGAACAATTGGGCAACCAAATGATGTCATAAATATTCAAAATGGCAGCGCGGGAAATTTGAAAGCGAAAATAGGCGATATTCATATCCACTTTTTGTGTCCACTAAAATTATATTTCCACTTGTTATTAACATAATTGAAATTTAAACATGATTTCCAACAATTTTACATAAATTTGTTATAATAGACTAGTGGAGGTTCCTTTTAAAGGTATAATTCCAAAACAAGCTGATCCTGGTCGTACTGGTTGCTCACGGAAGGTTTGACTGAAGTTACTTATGAGAGCAGTCAGTCAGAGAACGCCATCCAAGGTACAAAAGTAAGTTTAGTTACTGGTATGTGGTGAGACAGATTATAGCTAATTGCATTACCTGCTGTTGAAGTTGTGCCTTTATTTTCTTGGTTCTTTTCTTATGCTGTTTATGTATTTCATTATCTGTTGATAGCTTCCCCAGGTCGTGAGTACTCATAGTGTCTTTCAGTACAATGACTGGTCACTCAAACTTACTAAGAAGGAAACATGAAACTGAAATGACTTGCCAGTAGTGGTTGTGTTTTATTATAGGCATAAATAATATTGAAGTGGAGGGATAATAAATAATAATAATCACTTTATTTAAGTGTCAAGGTATTTAGCGCGCGAGCACTAATTGGGGACACTAAATATAGAAACAAATATTGCAAATAGAACATAACACGTTAAAAATCCCAACTGGCAGGAGGCAAACCAGTTGGCTATTTTACAAGCGAGGCCGAGGAGTTGAACTCGGGACTACCGTCAAATAACTCCAGATAGTGGTCAGAGCGGGACTTGAACTCGGGACCCCCGGGTTTCAAGTCCAGCGCCCTAACCACTTGACCACGCTGTGGATGCACCAGGGGGGGGGAGGGGGGGGTACTCAACAAAGTTTTGTACAGGGATGTTCTGCCCCGAGGTTCAAACCCTTACCCTTTCATATACCGTTTTTTGACAGAAAAGGTACCCCTTTCATATACCTTTCATTGAAAATGGCACCCCTTTCCTATAGCCTTTACATGCATCTGTTTAATATATTTTGAAAGGCAAGGCTGCTGCCTAACAGGCGCCCGGTTGCCAGGGGCGCCCAAGTTAAGAACGTGGGCAACCAAATTTTGGTGCAAGGAGCCCGCGCAGGCGCCTAAGGTATAACACGGCATAAGCCCTAACTTCCTTGTAAACTACGTCTAGTTATCTATTATAGCGCAAAAGTGCGCGTGATATCGCCTAATACTTAGCCGACAAGGTTGTAGGCCGAGTCGGCTAAAATTAGGCGATATCACGCAAGCTTGAGCGCTATAATAGTTTTATAATTCAACACATTGATAACAAAGCACAGTTTGAAGAAATGAAGAATGATCCTCGCAGTTGTGAACGCAATTTAAGCAATTGCAAAAAGAAGCCTGAAAAAAATTCAGGACTTCAACGGGGTTCGAACCCGTGACCTCGCGATACCGGTGCGATGCTCTACCAACTGAGCTATGAAGCCACTGACGTTGAGAGCAGGTCAAACCTACTTAAATTGCGTTCACAATTGCGAGGATCATTCTTCATTTGATTTCATTTCCGCAGTTCATATATGATTTATTTCATATATATCACTTCAAATCCTTTTATTTTTAAAAAAAGCTTACATATGTTTTACCGCGCAAAACTTGCAACATCATACAGTTCATGAATGAAAGTGGTGCCTTTGTCAATATTGCGCAAGCTTGAACACTATATATTGTTTTATAATTCAACACATTGATAACATATACAACCTTTTATTAAGTAAAAGGCTTACAACAATATTTTACCTCGCACTATTTCTTACACAACAAGCAGTGAATGCCAAAACACTGTCAAAACGTTTGCGGAGCTAAAATTAAGCTAACTTAATTTGAGAGTTTCTACGAAGAGCTTCCGTCTACGTAAAGAACGAGACAGAGTAGTGATTACACGAATAAAAACGCATTAAAATGACATAGAATTTCTTAGTTACAAGTGTTTCGTGTCTTGAAAAGTTCAATTCAGAATCGAAACAAATTGAACAAACACACGGCTACCTAAGCTTAAACATAGCGGCGAAAAGTCTGAAAGAACTGCAGCGTGGACAGTATGTCTTACAAAAATTCACAGCTAAAGGATACAAGAAACGGTTAAAACATCGTTACCCGTAGTTGATGTGGCTTTTAGTCCCTTCCATCAGCGCACTAAATTTACAAACATCCAAGTACGAGCTGAGTCGATCGCTGTTGTTTACAAACTTCCTGCAGCCGTAGTAGCATCAATTCGCTTAAAACAAAGATCAGAAACTTTTCTGAGGAAGTATCAAGTCTAATCATATTCCAGAAGTGATTACTAAAGGCATTTCTCCTTCATTCACTTCTTGTCGAGCGGTTGACTTTGAACCAGCTTTTCATTCACTTTCGCCAAGAAACACTGCACTGCGACAACGCGAAAATTTCGCGCCCTTTTTGTCCAATCATGTGATCAATAATTTTTCTCTTTTCTTTTCTTTTCTTTTTTTCGTTCCTTTCCCTTTTTTATCTAATAGTTCACGCATTTTTCTCCCAAAAACACGAAAGTGCAGGCAACGGTCATCTTGATTTTCCTTCAAAATGCGAAATTTACCGCCATATACCATTAGCTGGACTTTAAACAGTGGAACTGTTGATATATTTGGCAAGAATGCTAAGGCAGTAAATTTCCCACACAAATAACTGTAATAACGTGTTCAACTGCAAAGTTTTGTCAAAACGAACGAAGCTATCGTTTCCGAGTCCTGTTAGCAGTTGGAGACTGGGTCTGCGATTTGATTTCTAAATGGAATAGCAAAATTATAGGCTATTTGTTGCCTGTCTCGTCGATTGGATAACTTTTTTTGTGGCTAGAATGGAAACGTAACTTAGGCCCAGTTCAAACGTCGAACTTCACATGTGCCGAACCTAATGCAAATGAGAAAAATCTATTGTTCTTGCTCATTTGCATTAGATTCGGGACATGTGAAGTTCGACGTTTGAACCGGGCCTTACGCGCTATCAACCGGACGTGCTTAATGCTCAATTTCATGTACAAGTTGCTCCGCATCATCATTTTTCAAGAGACTTAAAACATTTTTAAATGTGATATCTTTACCTTGAATAAAGAAAGCTAAAAAGTTGGTTGCATTTTTACTTTGCTGCACGTGCATAGCGCCCTTTTCCCGCTAAAATTGGCAAAGGTTCATTTGACTTTAGCCCGATGATGATGATGGAGTTCCCGCATTAATTTTTATTTCTTTCGTCTTCGTACGAAACGTTTTAGGCTTCCAGTCTCAGTGATAACGATTTGGAACTGTCTCTTTCAAAACAACAAATATATTTCCTACTTTTAACACATCCGAAGATGCAATACCTTCATTTTGACCTTTTTTTATATTTTGAAATGAATTAAATGAGATTCAATCCGTAGTGTCAGCAGTCGGATAAGTAAGAGAAAAAAATTGAGGGGTCCCTAGCGCCGCGCGCCGCTTTTTGCTGCTTCCCACAATCTGAATGTCTGGAACAGGTTAATAAAGGCAAGGAGCAGATTGTAACATTTTTTGTCACATGGAACACAACAAATGCGAAACTTTTAGTAAATAAATCGGATTTGAAATTAACTACCATAATAATTTATTAAAAATGTAAGTTTGATTTTCTCTGTAATTGTGTCAATTCTTGTTTATGTGCAATTAAGCCGCACAAATTCTCTTCAAATTCTCTTCTTAACCTACGTAATGATCTTGGAAACCAGTACACGAAGATTAAAATGGGCTCCTGACAATGTGGCTCGGGCTCCTAACTTTTAATTTTAGGAGCCTGAAGGGCTCCCTAAAAATTTTCCTAGGCAGCAGCCTTGAAAGGCCCTTTTTATAATACTTAAATGGCAGTTTTTCCTACCTTTTTTATGCCTCAACAACATGTTTTCGGTACCCTTTCCAGGGATTTCAATAAAATTAAGAGTAAGTGGCAATATTTATAAAATAGACGGCAGTGGCAACAAAGGGGTCATAAAGCCCCTTTCCTCTAGGAAATCTAGGAACTCGGAAATAGCATTTCCAGCATTCTGGGCATCCACTTCAGTGAAATGAATCGAACAGTAGGCGGCGATAATTAAGGAAGTAGCTGGCGGAATTCGCCGGTTGCCGGCTTCTAATGAAACCTGTGCCTTTCCTATTCTTTGTGAAATCCCTACCCTTTCACATACTTCAACTCGTGAAATCACAACCCTTTCATATAAATCCAGCCTAAAAAAGGTACCCCCTTTGGGCAGGGCATCCGAGTATAGCCCATTATAGGGAGTAACCCCCGGGGGGTATACAGGAAGGTCTTACTGCACCTTCCACTCCCAGTTCCCACCATGTTACAAAATTTTATTTCTTCAACTTACCACTCTCTTTTTTCTCACCAATCTTATTCTCCTATTTATTCCAGGTTCGTGTGACCCTCTACTGCCTCACCTTCCCTGATCAATTTTTTAGGGGAAACTTGTTGGGATTACACATGTTTAAGAATACATGCAGAAAAGTGACAGTTACATCTGCTTTAAAGTGCATATCACCTCTAGAAAGTTATTTTCAGAATCAACTCTATATACATTGAATAGCTGAATGGTAAAATATTAATATTTTCTTGTTTTGAACGTCGTGTTAATGAGTTATAGAGATTTGAATTTACAAAATGCTAATTAGATGACATCAACCCGGGAATCATTTATTATACAACTACTTGTTTTCACCTCCAAGTAATATTTTTTACGAATCGACTGACTATCCACAGTTTATTTTTAGTATTTATCATATTAATTATCCTCATGATGTTGACATCATCTAATTAACATTTTGTAAATTCAAATCTCTTTTACTCACAAACGCGACGTTCAAAACAAGAAATATTTTACCATTCAACCATTCAATGTACAAATAGTTGATTCTTAAAATAACTTTCTAGGGGTGATAGGCACTTGAATAAGATTCAATGTGGCAATCCCTGAAGTCAGTTCCAAGTACAATCATCCCCCTGTGGGGGGTGGGGGGGGGGGCATATCCTGGATATTTGCCTTGAGGATGTCTCAGTATCAAAGGGAATTTGAACACTGTGGCAGGATATAGGAGAGCCAGGCAATGATTTAATCTAAGAAACACTTTACAGTGGTTATATTATTGAAAGATTTCATTCACGTTCATTAACTATAGCCATCCTATTTGCCCCACTAACAAACTCACTGATAAATGACCCATAAATGCCTGTAGTTTTAAGTTTTCTTTTGTATTATAACCTTCAAAACTGCTCACCTGTTTGTCCTGAAAGTGGAGAAATATAAAATAACACCTTGTGCTGTTAGATTTGCCCACAAAGGAAAATTTGACCATTTTTTCTCTAGGGAGGGGAGGGAGGATTGGGATGATTGCTTTTGGATTAGGATGATTGCTTTTGGATTGGGATGATTGCTTTTACTGTCTCCACCTAAGAGTCTTTTCCATTGACATAGTCTGGTGTAAAATCAGCACAGATCATCCAGACAATGATAACCAGGGCTTTCATTATGGGTCATTGCCTGTAGCATCTGTTACGGGCGAGTATGTTGCAGGTAAAATCCGTTCTCAGGTTGAATCAGTATTCAATCTAGGTTAAATGTGTACCCAGTATTCTATCTAGGTAAGCTAACCCTAACTAACCCTAGTTAACTCTAACACAAAGCTAACCATCACACTATTGGCTATATGTATCTTTGTGCTAGTGGTGATGGTTAGCCTTGTGTTAGAGTTAACTAGGGTTAGTTAGGGTTAGCTTACCTAGATAGAATACTGGGTACACATTTAACCTAGACTGAATACTGAATACTGGTAAGATCATGCTGTCTGTGCTCAAACACCTTGTCTCGGTTCAGATATGATCACGTCATTGGGCGGTGACGTTAAGCCATTGGCCTTGTCTCCTACACCTTCTGACATTAAAATAGTAGGGGACGTAAAAGAACCCACATCACTGTTCGAAAAAGTGTAGGGGACGTAGTCCCCGGTGTTGTAGTCTGGTCTCCATGGCGGATTGATATCAATTGGGATGAATGTCCTGTTTCTTTCTCCCGTCACGGTGACAAAAATCGCCACTGTGACAAAAGTGAGTAGATTCATATTGTACATTCATATTGATTCAACCTGAGAAAGGATTTTACCTGTAAGGGATATTCCCTAGCTATAATGGTATGACACATTAATAAAGTTTTGTTGTTGTTGTTGTTACACTTGATGGAACCTTGAGGTTACAGGTGATCTTGCCTGCATGTCGTATGTTAAATTTACTGACAAAGCAACAAGCTTGTTACTGGTGTTAAGATCAGAGCAATGCCTGTTTCAAATCTTAATGACAGCCCTGATAATGTTACAAAGAGGAATATAGCGATGCGGAGCTCATTAGCAAGAACATGCAAACAACACACGGCACCGTCTTCAGCCAGATAAAAATAGCTAGCTGGTCCAAAAACTGGCGTACACAATTTAGCCTAAATTCCGAGAATAAGGGCTGAAAGTAGCACAAACTTACTTCAGGTAAATCCTAAAAAGATTAGCCAGACTCTGAGTCAGACCTAAAAATATAAACTTAACAGACCATATACCATCTATTATAGATGGTATGGTCTGTTAATTAAGTTTTATACGTTGGAGAATACGTTCAGTAGACCGTCATTGACGTTTCAGCTCTGCAAGTTTGCCTCTTTAACTAGATAAAAAGCCTCTGTTGACGCGCAAAATGATCTACATCTTAGATAACGTTAAGTTTACCTTTCCTATATTTCCTGATTCAAGAATTCTGCACTTGGTCGCCCCACAAATGACAGAGTTTTTACCCTTCAAGGCAAGACAGGACCGCCATTGCAGGCCAGGTGGCTATGTTGTCCTTCCCAGTTCCCGGTGCCCGTTACCAGTCCCTTTCTTCACTTGACACTTGTCTGCAAACTGGGGTGGGGTTAGGGATTACGGAGCGAGGGGGGGGGGGGGGGTATAAATGTTGTGCGTCATAAACGAAGATCGTGGAAAGGAGGCGCTTAGAAATTTTAATTTTTTTAGCACTGTCTCTAGAAAACAAATTCCCTGTTTTAGGTGGGCCAAATGTATGTTGCTATTTTCCACGTACGGAGTGTAACCCATTCGTTAATGTAGTCTAAGGAGTATCCTTTTTGTGAGAATTTTAGTTAGCTTCTAAAGAAATTGAAAATAAAAATTCTACAAAATTTCACGAACAAACTTGTATGGTCTTGTATTAAACGATCATTTGAAGCGCGCGTGTTCAACGCGCGCTCGATCGTGAAGGTATTCCAACTTATGATCACGTGACTTGTGACAAGCTGCATAGTTATAGACGTGGAACTTCTTGTTATAGCTTGCATCACATTGCGGAGCAAATTAGCAGATCTTGCAGGTTCAAAAAAAGCCATGGCTGCAGGAAGATATGACCACTATGACTATCTCTACAAGATCGTGTTAATCGGCGACTCTGGTGTTGGAAAATCTTCCCTCCTATCTCGCTTTACAAGAAATGAATTTGACCTCGAATCGAAGTCAACCATTGGGGTTGAATTTGCTACAAGGAGCATTACTGTCGATGGAAAGGTTATCAAAGCTCAGGTATGTTTTTTTTCTCGTGCGTTTTATCACACTTTTTATTGGAAGAGGTTTTAATATTTGGATGTTATTGTCGAGGGTTCTATTTAAGCGGGAAATATATCGGAAATGTGTTAAGCGAATAATTGACTAAGTGTTGCGATATTCATTCCATTTTACAAAGATTTGCATGCTCAGTAGTTTCTCGCTCGGCTGTTCGTTCTTCTTGCGAATAACATTTCGATAAAACAAAAGGTTGTGTTTCTGGTTTGTTCATTAACAATGTAAAGGCTTCACTTATTCAAGTACAACAATACGTAAATTAATTATTGATATCGATGTTCATGTCAAATACAATGTTTCACTGAATGAAATGTGATAATGTCTTTATTAGTCTGTAGTGAATGAATTTTATTGAAAGAGGAACAAAAAAGTAACCAAAAAACTTGTGGCTCTGTTTGAAGAAATTCATCCGAACAGTAGTAAATTGTACCCCAGTAAATAATCTTCTATTTAAAAAAATTGGCCATGTGTTGCATCAAAATTTATAGGGGGATTTATGGCTTGGAGTGTACTGATACATCATGTATTAAACCAGGGTGTTTACAGACAAAGCAATACAACCCGACTCCAGACAAGACACTGGAGCAAAAATGACTATCTCTACCTAGATGGGTACTTGTCAAAATGCTAGCGATAACCTTGCAATCCATTCACATCCCAGCTGGGACTTGCCTCCAAAACAGAAATCCACAGCGATCATCACACAATTAATTCCTCCCCCACAATTGTAAGCTTAACACAGCTGACAGATATGTTCTGACATGCTGTGCACCGTAGCCAAAGAGCCAATCATTGCTGTCTTGCAATTTTAACCGATTCCCGCCACAATCCTACATCACATGCAAGTTTTGAATTAAAAACAACTCTCTTGAGAGTTCATTTTAGAGTTTACACTTTATTGATTATTTTGCTTGATTTAACTTAATTAAGTTTTGAGTGAAGACAAAATGCGCTTGATGAGACATTCTAAAATTCAATTTTGGTAATAACAAGGTCAAACTTGGGGGGGGGGGGGGGGGGGGGGAGGTCTCTGTATATTTTTGGGACTCTGAAACCCTTATCCTATACCAGACCATGTTCAGCTGATTTTGCAACCCTATACTAGATTAGATACCAAAAATCCCTACCCTTTCCCAGACTGGCTATTTTTAGAACAGTATCACTATTACAGTCCAATATACCAAAAACATCTGTCAACAATGTTGCCACAATTATTTTATTTCTAATTAGGGAAGGCTGTTTCTCTTTCAATTTTCATTTCCTATTCTATAATTAATTCTTCATACCACTGATCAGTTTTCCAGCAAATGATACCCTATTCTGGACTAAAACTCTCTGATTTTTATACCCTATCCCAGACTAAACTGCTTGAAAACTATACCCTTCACAGCCGCACATATCCATATAGCTTATATACCCCCCCCCCCCCCCCCGGTAAATAGCCTGTGATTGGTGAATGTATTTGTCAGCTGTGTGGGGGAGAAATGGATCATGTGATGAGCCCTAAGAATGTCTGCTTTGGAGGTAAAGTTGGTACTAGCTGTTGTGCCACCAGAGGTTTGGAGACTAACCTAATTCAACTAGAGGTTTATGGATCTTTGCATATATTTATTACAAGGTATGGGATACAGCAGGCCAGGAACGTTACCGTGCAATCACAAGTGCATATTACAGAGGAGCGGTAGGCGCTATTCTTGTCTACGATTTATCCAAACAGAAGACGTTTGAGAATGTTGCAAGATGGCTGCTGGAAGTTCGTGAGCATGCTGAATCTTCCATTGTTATAATGCTTGTTGGCAATAAATGTGATTTAAAACATCTACGAGCCGTCCCCGTAGAAGATGCCACAAAATACGCAGGTGAAGCAGGGTTGTCATTCATTGAGGCTTCGGCTTTGGATTCCACGAATGTAGAAGAAGCATTTACACAGACTATTAAAAAGGTGCATCAGGTACAGCTAACAAAATTGCGCAACGAACTTGATATGCCAGGACAGAATAATGGCGGCACTGCGGGAAAAGGAAAAGTGGTGGAAGTCGATGAAGGTTCAAAGGAGGAGAGAGGTTGTGCTTGCAGTGTGCTGTAATGAGTTAGTTTTAAATCATTCAAAAATATTATCTTAGAGATTCTTTATCAAATTTCTATATAACTTGTAAACCTATATAATGCAATAATTATTAATCATTGAGCAAACTCATCTGAACCATCGAGAATTATTGATTTATTTTTCTAGTGCACAAAATTCATGGCTTTTGATATAAGTGTGGGGTTTTGGACCCAAAACCTGAGTGAGGTAGTAAAAGTTACTTTCCTTCAACTTATAGAGAATATAAACTGCTGTTCATGATCATCAAGTTTTGCAAGGGTTTAAAAAAGGGGTTATTGAGGGGGTATTTCTGTGATAATCTGCAAAACGGTTGGCTTTAAAAGGCTGAATACTATAACAGTTACTATGCTCCCAGCCGCTAATGACAGCCCTACAAAATGGCTAAAAAAAACAAACCCCAATTCCAAAAATTATATGCCCAATTTACATACTTATGAAGCATATATAGGAGAATACCCCTGTTGTGGGTTCATGTGTGTGTGGTGGGGGGGGGGGGGGGGGGGGGGAGGTGGGTGTTTGCAGGGATTAAGAGGTGGCACCATGGCTGGAAATCATTTTTCTTTCTTTACAGGACACAGGTCCTTCCATGCCTTTATTTTGATAGGAGATATTTTATAAAATTGGTTTGACATCTGCCTTATTTTTGGATTTCTTCTCTGAGACAAAATCTGGTGGCAATTTATGTGATGTACTATTAATAAGAGGTGCAAGGGGTGATTTCAAAAAAAGTTTAAAAATGGGTACAAAAAATTTGAACTCTTGTCATGTCTTTAACAATTGGCAAAAGCGAAGTCATTTTAATTTGTGCTCAGCCACCATGCCCAGTCGTGTTGCAGGGGTTTCAATAGAAACGGGCTACTGGCGATGTACCGCCTCCTACTTCGCCTCTCACCGCCGGTTACCAGACCCCCCTAGTGGGACAGGGCCTAACGGCCCCTTATCTGTCACAGCTGCCTATTATGCCTTGGCCAGCTGCCCACTTCAATTCTTATTGAAACCCCTGATGTTGTCAGGTTTGTCAGTGTTATTTCCAGTACTGTGTCACTGAACATCAAGTTAAACAAAGCCCAGGTAAAAGATCAAAGACCAATTCAGTCAGATTCTGCACAGTGTTCAAATAATTATGAAGGACTTACCTGGCCTGACCAGGACTGTTGCCAGTGTGATTTTCTGGGTTAATGTAGTTCTAAAAAGAACTGTCGTTGTTGACAATGACCAACATTTTGACACCTGAATGGAAGTCATGTTCAGAATCATTGTGTCTGAAGATGACTTTGCTTGTGGTGTTGAAATAATTATTTAATAATTAATAATAATAATAATAATAATAATTAATAATAATTAATTTTAATAATTATTGTCAACAACAGCAGGCACTCACACTCACAGACTCAGTCAGTTGAAATGAAAGCTATGAGAAATTATTTTTTCAAAACATGTCAAAATGTAGTAAAACATCTTTGTTACGAAGCTGTAGGAATGTTGGCAGAATTTTGTCAACTTACCATTTGAAGAGAAATAAATTTTCATGTCAATGTTGGGAATTAGGAATAACAGTTATGTAGGACTATTAACGTTTTAAGTCATAACTACTTAATTACAATACAATCTGTACAATACATTTGCACCAATCAATAATTGAAGGGCTTTTAGTGCAAAAGGGCATATGTGCATTTTTAAGGTAATTTTCAAGTTTTAAGTTTTAGTAACTTAAGGAATTTGAGACTAATAACAAGAATCTACTGCTTTTTATAATTACAGCATTAAATTTTGAATCAGTATAAATTCTTAAATTCCCTGTTAATTTCTATGTCGGAGAGGAGCTTGATTTTAACATAGACTTTAATCACTTCAAGAGCTGTTTCAGATGCTGCAAAAACAGCTGATTCATGTTCATGACGTCAAAAATAGATGTGTTGTTGAAGTTTTCTTACAAAAAATTGAAACTTGAAAATTGCTCTAACATGTACATAGAAAGAAAGGAAAAAAAAAAACATCTATTCCTTTTAAAAATTTGCACAAAGCGTATGGTTGAGTAAACTTGGTTGTTTTAAGTGTACACACAGACATCTCCTTTTTAAATAAGGTTATAGAAGATGTCCGGCAGGTTAATAGCCATTAAGGTTCTTTTTCAGAGTGAAATAGTAAGCTTAATACCAATTTGAACAATAAATCATATCATATTATTAGCTCAGAATAATTAATTAATTCACAGAGGATGTTGTAAGTAGTCTTTATACAAAGTAGAGAGAGTTTATCACCTGTTGTAATAGTATTTGTTGGAAGATGTGCTAGGTGCTTGAAAATTATTAATAATTATTAATTTGTTAAAATAAACTGAAGATATAATCACATGTGAAATAATATAATACCAAAGTGAACGTTTAAACATGACTGCAAAACAGTTGATTTTTCGCTATAAAACTTGCAGGGGATGTATAAAGCTGCAATACTTGTGAGGTTGGGTTGCAGCATGGACAACATTACCCCTAAAATTAATAAAATATACCAGAGTCATGTTTTGTAGACAAATTAGTTTTTCTTTTGTACATGAAATTCAGTTTTATTTTTTTGGGCTTGATTCCCTAGACGTTGCTAGAACTTATGGTCTTCATTTTAGAACTGCCCTCAAAACAGTTATAGAAAATAAAATAACACTATTAAAACCCCTATGAAAAATATTGTTTTTACCCCAAAAATTGCAATAGAAGAACAATAAAAACCCCGAGTCCATTATGTAATTTCATACCAAGTGGCGACTGTTCATAACACATGAAAGCCGTTGAACAGTACTTTTTTGTGGGACTTTTTATTATGCTATTCAAGGAATGCTGGCACAAAATTCCCTGGTCTTTCTTTGTTGGAGAACTTTTCACATAAATTAAGGCTAAGGAAAGTTAAAATCGCAAAAAAGGCTGAGTAGCAATATGTGGGAAGACAAAATTTTCCATCATTTTGCGAGTCCTTAATATTTCCTAGAATTGGTTCCTTCTGCATGTACCGGAGCACATATTAAGTCTTACGTAAAACAAAAGGAACAAAGAACGACAATAATACAAATGCAAAACAAGACCAAAAATACAATACCTCGCAAACAATACCGGCACATGTAGAAAGACCCTGCTTTTCTTTTGTGTATCTCTGGCCCAATTCACCCAGTCATGGGTTGCATCAGTGGCTGATTCACTGCCATCTTTTGTCGCCATGATGTATGACTTCACGGCAATGGTTAGAAGGAATATGGACTTCTTATGGACTTCTCACTAGCCTGTTCCAGGCGTTAAGTTTGTGGCGCGCGAAAGAAAAATCGGGCGCAAAAACCCATCGGGCGCAGGAGAAGAAAACGAGGGGAGGCTGGGGAGAGCGGTTCTCTCCCAGTCTTCCCTCGCGCCGACCCTATTTTCGCTGCTCCTCACAATCTAAACGCCTGGAACGGGCTAAGTTCTCACAGGAAGGAGTCCAGGGATATACTAATGTCTCCCAACAGCCAACAAGCCGTGCCAGTAGTTTTGAAAGTGACTGGCGCGCAAACAAGCGATTGCAAAATAATGTATTTGCACAGTGTCTAAACAGCTATTTCTTAAACCACTTACAGTTTATGTATCTTCACAGTTCGTAACTAAATCAAAGGCTCCTACGAGCCAACCCGTGAATATGACACAACCAACGGACCCTTCCCCCTCCTATGCGTTTTGCTCCACCGTAAAGGTCCGAAAGTAACGTCAAAACTTTGTGACTGCTAATAATAAGTTTTAAAGACACACCGTAATAAATGCCGAGAATAAATGCCGAGAATAGAGAGCACCCACCCCCGAAGGTAGCGACTCCGCGAAAGCAGCAGATGCCAAGCAGATACCACGCAGCTATTTATAACATCCTATAATTTCATTAGATCTGGGTATCACGCAGTTCTATTGTTTTCAGGGCTAGGGTCCATTGTTGTGTTGTTTGTTCTATTGTTTTCTCAGCAAATCAGAGAAGACCTTGTAAGAGCTGCGTACTGCCCGGAAAGTAGCGAGCCCACCGAAAGTTTGTTTTAAATTGTACACATTCAACACAATCTAGACATGCGGACCCCACCTATGTGGCAGTAACATGAAACTGGACTTACAAATTTCGTCTCATTTGTCGCGAAGAGAGAAAAAACAATAATGACAAATTTTAGCGAGTTTTCGAAGACACAAGGCGCTAAACCTTGAAACAAATAGCCTAATTTTCCAAATTACAAGTTATTTTAGACAAAACCTGACCATAATTTTTGGGTTTCCACCGATGTAAATATTATATCTTTTGGGTTTTTGAGTAACACTGAAAACAGTGACATAGTGTCTTTAAAACTTTTATTGTTGCGAATTTCTGTATTTCATTTCATTTGGAAAAAGAGCTCGCACCAGTAATTTTGTTCCCGGAAAGTCGCGATCCCCCAAAAGGGCTACTACTTCCGAAAGTAACGACCCTCGTTACTTTCGAAACTTCTAGCGACTTCTTTCCGTATTTTACGAGAGGAATAGGTGCGATATTTAGAGGTATTTCGTTTTTGGAATGGCCAGAATATGTCCCCAAAAACGCGCCGTTGGTCTAACAGTTTATGGATCGGACGAAAATGTTCCCTTTTCGTCTGCTGGGTCTCCAATTTGATTGTCCGTAACACATTCATAAATTCAAAACAAATTTATGGATTAGCTCACAAAGAAACAGGAGGTAGGGTGTGAGTGGAGCAAAGAACAAATCTGAGAAAGTTTTGTAAACCAAATAAAAGGAAAAAGAACGACCAACAAGGAATTCAAATTAAATTTATTAAATTATTGAATATTTATTACCTGTAGTCCAAATACAATAGAGTGATTTTCTTTAAGCCGTGAAATAGTTACTAAGTTAGTAGGCACTAGTAGCCACAAATTCCACTGTTTTCTCTTGTTTAGTTTTTACTAATTTTGGCTAATTTTGATTAATTGCTAGATAGTGTTTCACGGTTTAAGTAAAATCACTCTAATCTAAGATTATTTAGAATTTATACAAATTGAGAATTCATAAAATCGTGATTGGATGTAAAATACTAAATGAAGAACTTTGAGTTCCACCTTTAAATTAGTTTTGACAATGCTGGTTACCTTTTCGGACTTTAAAATACCATTAAAACATAACTTTAAAAAACACACATGGTTTTTACTCTACTTACAATAAAATAAAACAAGAGAAGAAATACTTAAATTGACGACTAAAACAAAAAGCTAAATGATAACGTTACATACGAGTTAAAAACTAATAATTTTATTGTTTAGCATAACCTGTGACCAACCTTTACTCGATCTGCTTTTACAGGGGTAGCCAGGGAGAAAGCTTTCTTGGGGGGGAGTGGGTAGGTAACCCCCACCCCCAAAGGGAGCTTGCTCGTAGGCGACTGCAGGGGTGAAAAGAGGGGTTAGTCCTGAAGAAACTGTCAGTGCAAGGAATTGTGGTTTTCTCAGCTCCGTTGATAAAATCAAATTTTTGTGTTCTGCAGGAGTGGTGTAATTTCGCAAAGAGTGCCCTGAGCGTATGTATAATAATGAAAATTGGCTGAAACCACCATTCAAAACAAGAAATCAACCATTTTCGACATTTTATGCTGAACAGATTAGTCACTAGGGTATGCTAAACCAATCAGACTGCTTGTTCTTGTTTTGTAACTTACTTGATACAGCAAATCCCGGATGTCTTGTTAAAACAGACATCCCTGCCATTACTAAGGAAAGGAGTCAAAGTCAGAGTAAACAAGAGTGCCTGAAAATAACCCCCACTGTTACAAACTTTCCCTATTGAAGGTTTGCAATCACGTGACCTTCAGTCCTGTGGGACTCAAATGACAAAGGCCATGGCGGCCATGTTGGCGCCAGAACAAAAGGAGTTCATCAAAATTCTTTTGTAGGTGTCCTCCAACATGGCCGCCGTGACGTCATGTGCAAACCAAGAATTATGGACACCAAATTGTGGTCCCAAAAATGTCCGCCATGGAAGGAATAGCATGGAAATACAGTCACCTCTCCTTGCCCCCTGCCACTTGGGACATTTCTAGGAGCGACAAGAGATGGCTGTGTTCGCATGCTATAGTGGGAGTTGTCTGCAGTTGACTCAGAGTTACACTCCTCGTCCCCAGGGAGAGGGGGGGGGGGGGTGTTTGGTACCATATAAAGATTTGCGTGAGCCACACCCACAAAAATGTATTTCCCTTGGGACACGCATAACGGTATGCGTGTCATATGCACAGGAGTGGTATTTAGACCACTCCTTGATTCACATTTGTTATTGAAGCCTACCAGTATTCTTACGACGAGGTTGTTCCTCGGGGTTACTTTTCATATCTGCATATTTTTCTGGCACAGGTTATTATCATTATATGCACCAGTTATGTACAAATTGTGTTTACGATATACTGCAATCGCAGCATGTATTTCATCTTAGTTAGAATACATCATATTTATATTGTATCTTTGATACTGTAGCAATAAAGATTACTGGCGGGCCCTCCTCCAACTCGTGTGAGTGTTACATTGGAAATGATTTCTGTGCGGCTAAGCGTAGCGCAAGAGAACAGAACAGGTTTCTGGTACCTTTGCGATGACCATGACCGTCAATTTTATGTGGAAGTTCCCCCCCCCATCCCCCCCCCTCCCCCCGGCCAACACTGTCAGCTTGCAGTCAAAATCTTGGAGAGACACTGAAACAACTTAAAGTGCACATGAAGTGAAATTTCAATACGTTTTGTTTTAGGGTTTTGTGTTGTTTATATTACCTTTATTTCGTTTTCAATTGTTTTTCTCTTTTGCGCAGAGCGATCACTATTTTTAGCAGTTTAAAAACTCCCGCTGAGGCCTGAAATTTGCGACATTTTCAGCGCGGCCAAAAAGGTATTTGTGACGTCATTCGTGTGTTCGATCACAACAAAACATAACGGAGAAGGGGACGAACCCGGGGCTAAAACACGCGTTGCATTCAGACATATTTAATCGAAATAATCCTTCCACAAGGTGCAAAAACTCCACTGTAAAACGAGTGACGCGCTCAGTTGTAAACACACCAACGACGTCACTAGAACCCAGGTCCTTGTCTAATACGCCCAACTTGCGTCGCTTGTTAAAATATGTTCCAGCCACTTCAAGTGACTTATTTTCCCATCAAAATAATTCTTAAAACACCTATTTTCAGATTACCGAAAAAAATGGTAGTAAAATTTCACTTCATGTGCACTTTATATCAAGCTTTTATGTAACTACTTGAGAGTAAACAACACAACGTAACATTCTAGAAGAAATGTAAAGACAACGTTAGGAAGAAACTGATCTTTCTTCAAGTTGTTTAAGTATTGGTCCTAGTGAGAACTAGGCAACCCAACGGCAAGGAATGCAGAAAGGTGTTAATTGTGATAGTGTTGAAACGGTCCACCTCATTGGCTAAAACATGAAAATCTACTATCACGTCATAAGGTAGCGCATTTATTTCTCTCTAGTTTACTTATTGATTCCCTTTTAGTGAAAACTATTCTGAGTTTTAATGCAGCAAAATTTCTGTGTGGGAAACATGGAAAATTAGAAGCCTTTCTTGGTCATTGTTTTGGAGTCTCATGATTGGATAAAATCTTGTAACACAAAAGAAATATCGCTTTAAAATAAAGTTTCAGTACGTACATTTATTTCAAAAACGTGTTGTCCATAGATTGATGCATTCTCAGTAAGAAAATCTAAACAATCGTATGTGGGGAAAGCGAAATGCCGCAGAACAATAGAGGATTGCCTAATTCTTACACGCATTGTTACTTAAAGTCCACGTTGTTATGATGCTAAAGTGAACAAGGCATAATTTAACGGGAGTTACAGTACCTAGATACAGAAATCATATTCATTATCACTGTCGCTGTCTTGTCGATTCTTCGGTTGCTGGCTTTGTGATGAATTGTCCGTATGTCCACTGCCATCTCTACCCACTGGGGGGAGACCGCTGTCCTGCAGCGATAGTTTGATGGCTTTCTTCAAATCATCATCAGAAGAAGATGAAATATGTAATACTAAAACAAAAATTGGAGACATTGATTAACAGATTTAAGATAACTTATCCCTTGAGTTCTTGGAGCAGTGTTCAAGTTCATTCAAGTGCCAGTTTGATCACATTGTTAAAATTCATTTTTGTGCATTTTTCGTAAGGATATAACGTATTTATAACCGATCAAGGGAAATGTTTTTTTCTTTGGCGGTACTTTTCATGTTTACACGGCCAGTCACAGACTCGAAAATTCTTGTCTCACAATTACTCATGACGACAACAGCAGCGAGAACCGCACAAAACAAGTTTAATGAGCGAAAACAATACCTCTGCACGTGCATTTGATACATATCTTTCCTATTCTTTGCAAAAGAACAAATCCAAAGAGAGTAATTTTTGAGTCAGTGATGTCACTTTCGCTGGCTATCTTTTGGAACTTTAGGAACATGCAAATTTAATAATGGCCGCGCAAATTCGAAAAGTATGACCGAAAAAGAAAAACGTTTTCCCTTTATTGGATTGAAAAACGGTCTGGACAAGTTACTAAATACATTATTTCCTTGTGCAAAAAAGAAATAAAAACGAAATTTAAAAATTTGATCGAACAAGCACTTTAATAAAGATTATGTTTTGTAAAAAAACTAACAGCCCCAATGATAAGAAAGAATAGGCCATTTCCGAGTTGCGTTTAGTCTCTCTATCAAAGCGAGGCTAGGTGCGAAACCTTTCATATGAAAATGAGTTTTAATTCACATGCAAATAAGTTTTATTTGCATGTGAATGAAAACTCATTTTCATATGACAGGCGCACCTAGCCTCGCTTTGATAGAGAGGCTGAAGGCAACTCGGAAATGGCCTATTGCTTAGTGGCTTTGGAAATCTAGGGTTCACCCCACATTTCTAGTATAGTGGGTAATAATGATTTGAAGTTGGTGACTGATGTTCCATGTGGCAATAAACACTTAATGACTGGTCCGAGGGAAACAGTAAATTTTGTTTCCCGAGAATCTCGATGTTTCCCCGAGACGAATTCCAAGACAGTTTGAAAAACGCGCCGAGCACTCGAGGTGAACATCAACCCATCATAATCACGCCACCTTTTGTCACGGTCTGATCACGTGCGCTAGCAGGCTACAGTGCAATGTTACCCTCTGACGTCAACATTGTTGCCCGCTTTCGCAAATGTTGTCCGCTTAGGACAACTGGCGGGAAACAGTTTGTTTGTTGGATGTCATGTGACCATGAATCAACCAATCAATGCGCGCGTTGTATTGAGAAAAACTCCAGTTGTATGACAATGAATGTTGTTATAGATGGTACATTTTATTGTTTACTACCCGATTAGGAGAGCCCTGAGTCCTATTTTGCAGGTTGCAGAAAAAATCTTTAAAACAACAACAATTTTACACCCTAAAATGTTTCAATGCTTTGTATGTCAGTGGAGATATTCTTTGATTTGCTTCTAAATTGTCAAAAGCAACATTAAAGGGGAGAATTAACATTTTAAGCTTGGAAGGAATTACTGAAAGGTTATAGAGCAGTTTTTTTCTTGAGTGTCGTCAAATGAAAAACAAAGTAATTACTTTAGCCAATCACAACAGAGCAGACAATCCAATGAACCAATCAGAACACAAAGCAAATACATGTCGCTGGCGCCAAGCGCGGGAAAACGCGTGCGACCAAGTCACAATTGGTTTTGGTTTTACTTCTGATTGGTTCAAAATGTGGCGCGAGATTTTTTAGCCAATCATAAAATGTAGCAATGAAAACCAAAGCAACTGCAAAATGGCAATTCATCACTACCTCCTACAGCAGAATCTTGAAGCGACAGCTCAATAGCTTTTTGAAGTGATGCACTATCACTAACAGAAAACACTGACAGGTCTCTCTGCTCCTGGGGTCCCTGTGCCTGATCTCTGCTTGAACTTGCTGAGCTACTGGATGAGCTTGATTGACGGCTTCTATGATTGACTGGTGTGCTGTGTTGTAGCAAGGATAGCTGGATGGCTCTCATGAAATCAATGTCAATTTCCTCCTCAACTTCAGACGACTGGCTTTGGCGGTTGCGTCCTTCGTTGAAGAAAACAAGGAAATGCAAAATATGAGAATTGCTACCAGTGTTCTATCAAGGATGTCTGAATTGCCAAAGTCTATGAACGAGGACACAGAGGTATTCTACTAGCACCGCAGAATTATGAATGGATGAGCAACCCAGTGATGGACTAGCATCCCATCCAGTGGGGAGTGTGGTAATGATCCTAGTTCAGACCAGAGCATTATCAATGAAACTTTACGTTTTAAGTGGAAACAGCAGAGCAAATTTCACCGTAAATTTCCTGTGTCCTAACAACTTCCTTTAAATAAACCCTGAGCCTCCAAGAGCCAAACCTTTGGTTGAGTCTGTAGAAGAAATCCTTAAGTGTGACCATTCAAATGAAAGTTACTGAGCAGTACTTTCCTGTGGTACTGTTTATTATACTGTACAAGGTGGTTCTAACGTTTGACTCTGTGGATAAAATCCTAAGGTGTGGCCATTCAAATGAAAGCTATTGAGCAGTACTTTCCAGTGATACTGTTTATTATACTGTACAAAGTGGTTCTAACTTTTGAGTCTGTGGATGAAATCCTAAAGTGTAACCATCCAAATGAAAGCTACTGAGCAGTACTTTCCTGTGGTGCTGTTTGTTATGCTGTACAAGGTGGCTCTAACTTTTGAGTCTGTGGAAGAAATCCTGAAGTGTGACCATTCAAATGAAATCTACTGAGCAGTACTTTCTTATGGCACTGCATACTGTGTGCTTAGTTAATACTTAGTTTTTTTTTAATGTTTTACAAAATGGAATTTAGAACTTTTGTAAAAGTTTTCAAAAAGGGGTATTGTTAAAACATATTAAGTGAATAACAATCCAGGTTACTTTTCTTTCTCTCTTCTCTCCTGTCAGTACCATTCCCCTGTTTACATAAATAGCAGGAAGTCAGGTTGAATTGTTTGTGAATAGTCTCGCAGTTGAGCCTCTCCTTGATGGAAGCTGCTTGCTCCCCTTCAGCTGCATCACCAATTTGTGGAAGTTGCTCAGCAAATCCCAACTTTGCCAAGCGTGAAAGGCGATCTTTAAGAATTGACTCTTCAATTCTGAAGCGCACTTCATCAAAGTTGTCTTCATCCTCATCAGACTAAAAAAATTATACAAAGGATCATCAAAAGGCTCTAAGAGCCATCTCGTGAATACGAAACAACGTAAGGTTAAGTCCACAGATCGGTTTTAATTTTCCATACTGAATTACTGAGTTTGAAGTTAAAGAATTGAAGAGTAAAACAGATTTAAAACGACCAAAACATCTTAGCACGACATAAATATGCATTGTGTGAAACAGGACTGTCTAGACAACTGAATGATGTAATTACACTTCTAGGGAATCACCTTTTAACACGTAAAACACTGGGGAATTAAGTAAGTTCACAGATGATGGATTAAGTGAAAATTTGCATATCTGTCCCCGTATACTATATCTCGTTCAACGCTTCACGTATTCACGAGATAATAATGGGTACTGTTGGCCTAGAGATGGGGAGGGAGCGATGCTACCTTGATGGGCCCTTTATTACCTCCTTCTACATAAACAGCATGCAATTTGTTCTGTTTGCTTCTGTCTGTTTGAACGAGTGAAAATTTCATATCTGTCCCTGTATACTATATGTCACGACCTAAAAACGATTAAAGGATTTGAATTCTGAGTGGTTTCCATTGTAGCTATGATAAACTCATTCACGGTAAAGTACATCATGGCTAATCAGGGTAACATAGTGGAAAATACAAAGGTTTGTTAGTAGAATAGTAACACTATTTTCATAGCAAAATGATTCTCAACACACACAACATAATTTCCTATAATAACTAGGTAGTTTAGTTTCTTACAATCAAAATAAATTTTGACTATAACCCTGTTACCTCACTATCTTGGCTGACACCTGATGGCGAAAATAGATTTGACCTGCAATGAAGTATAAGTTACAGTTGGTGATGAATACTGACCAGTAAAGAGGGAGCTTTAAGGCAGGGGGATAAAGGGTACTAAAATCATCCCCGATACCCTTTGCTTTTCATTTTCACAACTTCTTCTGGACTTCTGAGTTTTAGTCTTTAACTTCTCTAATAAAGCACTACTCAGTTCCTTCTTTGTCCTTTAGAAAGCACAAAATATATTATGCAATATTGTTCACATTTTTCCCCTTCTTCCCTTGCTCTCTTCTCACCAGATCATAAAATCTCATTTTCACAGCATCCAGCACCTTTTCCCTTACCTGTCTCCCCTTCCCTTCTCCCCCTCCCCCCTCCCCCGCCCCCATTGCATACCTTTGAGTGAAGCCTCTCAGCTCTGGCAACTGGTCATCATCAGGAATAACGCCGCGTGACAAAGCCAACAGGAAGTCTTGTCGTTTTCTCTGCAGCAGCTGTGTGGTTTGGATAATCTTTGCACGCGGCGTTCTCAGGTATGGCCGTGCTACCATCTGAGACAAAGTCTCTGTGGCTTCTTCGACTTCAGTCTAAAAGGGAAAATCTATTTGTAAATAACTGTATTTTTTAAGAAATCTTGTCATATTAATTATTTAGATACACAGATCAGAGTCATGACATGAAGACCTATTACTCTGATACCGTACAGAATAAGGAAGAAAGCAACAACTAACTTCTCATCTTGGGTAGCAGCTACTTCCAAGTGGCTGTAATAATTATGGCTTGCTAAAATACGCCAAACGTCTTCTCCAAGAAACTTAATATTGAACTTTGTAATTTTTAAAAGATTGTTACTCTCAGGGATTGTTAGAATTTCAACAAACAATGAACATAACCGGCGTTTTCAGGTAAGTTTGAGGGGGGGGGGGGGAAGGGACCCGTTATGGTACACGTTATAAACTATTAACGAGTGCTTACCTGCATGGATTCAAAGATAGCTTTCTTGTCCTTGTTACCAGCAAGGTAGAAACCATAAGGGTATGAAGCTCTTAGAACTCTTCTTGCATTAAGCAATTCCTGAACAGCATCCTTAATGAATGACGTGTCGGCATTTTCAGCTGATGTGGCTGCTGTAAATCAATCAATCAGTCAATCAATTAACCCATCAATCAATCAATTAATCAAACAAGCAATCAGTCAATCAATGAAACAAGCAATCAACCCATCAATCAATCAATCAATCAGTCAAACAAAGAGGCAATCAACCAATCAATCAATCAATCAATCAATCAAGAGTATGTTAAACTGGACTCACTAAACATGTAGGTGTTAATCAAACATATGTTAATCCTACCTCCAATCCAGGTGAAAGCACACAAACACAAACCCAAACACAAACACTACATAATAGCCCACGTATAAGAACCTGGGTTTTAAGAACCTGGTAGGCTAAAATGTTCATTTTAAGCCCCCTCCACATAAGAACCTATTAAGGCAAAAATTTTAAGTTCGGTTCTTATCAGTGGGGTTGCTGTAAAAGTGTATAGGTAGAAACTGCTGAATTAAGATAACAATCTATTTAAAAGTAACTCGACATACTGTACCCGCACTGAACTGCCTATAGGCATTGCTGTATGGTACAAATAGATGATTTATATTGTATTGTGACATGATATTTATAATGTACTATAATATATTTAAATGAAATTCATATGAAAGTATAAGAACCTATTTTAAGAACCTTGTTAGCCTAAATTTGCTTTAAGTACCATTTATATAAGAACCTATTTAGGCTAAATTGAAACATTCAGGTTCTTATGCATGGGCTATTACTGTATATCAACTCAAACTGCTCCTATGAATGAAAACTACAATTAAAAGCTAACCTGTTTCCATAGCAGCAAGAGCCAGAGCGGTCATTTTATCTTTAGCTGTATTTAATAAAGGTTCTTCAAACTAAAAGAGAAAGTTCAAGTACCATTACATTAACTTAGTGTGGGGCAATTTTCTAATGACTGTCAATATACTACGAGCCACACAAGAGTTATAAAGAAAACAATAATTACCCCCCGTCCCCCACCCCCACGTACAATTGTGTGAATATTGTTAATATTCTCATGAGTCATAACACAGGTCTGGAGTTGTCTGGAGTCCTCTGGAGTTTAAAGGTTGAAAAGTACAAGTATTCAATGCTGATAGCAGTACGCAAAATGCAAAAATTTACCCCGAGTAGTTCTGTAGTGGCTGGTTGGCGTCAAGTGAATTGCACAAATCATGGAGTGATATAAATAGGCAAAAGCTACAAATGCCAAGCATAGTTACTGTTAAGAGTAATGACACACGTGCCCATGGGAAATCCACATTTATTAAGGGAAAGTAGTATTGTAGGGAACAGTTTCACCCCTTCCCCTCCCCTTCACGTAAGAAGTGAACAAATGACTTACAATGTAACTATTCTTATGACAGAGAGTAGTATTGTAGGGAACAGTTTCACCCGTTCCACTCCCCTTCATGTAAGAAGTGAACACATGACTTACCATGTAACTATTCTCATGACAAAGAGTAGTATTGTAGGGAACAGTTTCACCCATTCCCCTCCCCTTCACGTAAGAAGTGAACACATGACTTACCATGTAACTATTCTCATGACAGAGAGTAGTATTGTAGGGAACAGTTTCACCCCTTCCCCTCCCCTTCATGTAAGAAGTGAACACGACTTACCATGTAACTATTCTCATGAGAGAGAGTAGTATTGTAGGGAACAGTTTCACCCATTCCCCTCCCCTTCATGTAAGAAGTGAACACATGACTTACCATGTAACTATTCTCATGAGAGAGAGTAGTATTGTAGGGAACAGTTTCACCCGTGCCCCTCCCCTTCATGTAAGAAGTGAACACATGACTTACCCTGTAACTAATTCTCATGAGAGAGAGTAGTATTGTAGGGAACAGTTTCACCCATTCCCCTCCCCTTCATGAAAAAGTTCATGTTAAAGTTGAACTCTGACACCCACAATAGAAGTACCCGCTTTAGTAACTTAAATTTTAATTGTCCACGTTATAAAAATGAAACAGAAGGTGGGCGAACATTTACTGTACGATCAATTAAAGAATGGAATAACCTGGATAAAGACCTCAAAGAATTAAAGAGTGCCAAAGCTTTGAAAAAGAAAGTTATAAACAATCTACTTAGTAAACAAAACAGTAATATGAATTTTCTATAATTTCGATAATGTAATTTTTATTTTTTGCATGTTTTTATTATCAAGAATTTTTAGTATGATATACATATGTGCTATTTTAATATGTTTTTAACTTATATATATATCAAATTATTATTACTTTTATTTATGTAAATTTTATGTGTTGACGAGATTACTTTATAGAGGGCCACAGGGTCATCAGTTGTACCTTAACTGTTACGTGCTACCCTCTTAAAATAAAGTCATTAAAGTTAAAGTTAAAGAAAGAAGTGAACACAAGACTTACCTTGTAACTATTCTCATGATTCTTGAAGCGAGAGTAGTAATGTAGGAAACAGTTTAACTCTACCACTTGAGCATTCTTTGTACTTGCCTGTTGACATTATTACATGATCAATGTTCAACAGTAAATTAGGAACAAATTAAATGTGTGAGTCATAAGCATAAAAAAAGTTTTTTGCTGCTTAGCACTCAAATAAAATGTTGCATAACAATATTATGAAATTTCTATGTTGCGATCAGTGCTGAAAACAGTCAGATTTCATTTCTAAGTTTGCATTCAATTCTGTTGTCAAAGAAAGTGTGCCTTGAACAAATCAGGTCCAAGAATGTTGATATTTTTTCTCAATCAGTATTTCTAAATATTTCAGTAAACATCTAAAAGGTAATTACCTCTGTCACTACTTTGGCTGATTCTGATTCCACTTTTTGTACTATCTCAAATCGATTACACCTGCAAGCAAGTTAAGAAGTAATATATCAAATATGAGGAAGCGTTTTTCATAAGGATACCCAAACACCGAGAAGTGGGTTGAAAAACGAAGTGCAGCCAACGTTTTTTACCCACTTCAAGGTGTTTGGATACCTGATGAAACACTCTTTTGAGTGTTTGATATAGTTTCTCAAACTGATCATTAAATGCGGACAAAACAAATGAATAAAATCGCCAAAATACAAAATAAGACAGGGTATCTTAACCTCCTTCACAGCAGGGATTTCCTTTGTGTTCTTGTCATGAATTATTTATGTGTTTTAGAATGTTTTGATAATAAATTATGTGCTCCTTTGAGATTAAAAATAATATTTCTCATACTATTTGTTATCATTTAAATTAACTTTAACATAACATTCAATTTTACATGATGTATAATTTGGATCCCAATAAGCTACAGCTAAACCATAAGCGAATACTCCAAACTAGTTGTCTCCAACATCAAAAATACAAATTCTCCTTTCTTATCCGTACACATTCCTTATAGAAGTAGTGGGGAGAAATTGTTAAAATATCAAGAGAATTGATCTTGGCTGATCATATCCTTAATTCTCATAGCCTCTCTGATTGATTAGTGAGAGGGATTTTCGTATGACCTTGAAAAATGGTTTGAGTGAGTTTTTGCGATTGTTTCATCCGCCCGTGGTTGCAAGGATCAAAACAAGCTTGTTTTTGCACTAAAACATCCCTAATATGGAGTGCTGAAAATCGAGTGACATAAAAGAGAAAAGCTACTTTCTTCTGTTTGCTTTGCTTTGTGTATCTGCTAAACCAACTAAAAGCCATGTGCCTTTGCCTCTGTTCCCTTAACCAATCATATTGTTTTTTCCAGTTCGTTGGTTGTTTTTGGTGTGTTCATGCATAATCTTTTCAAGGTCATAAATACAAAAATCACTCCAAGCATTGGTATTACAAGGAGAAATTTGCCAAAAATTAAAGCTGGGGCTACAAAGTTAACAAACTTTACAGTTTGAGTTGTATTTTTGCAAGCTTATTTAACCCTTTATCTCCCAAGAGTGCCAAACATCAAAATTCAAGAAAAATCCCAAATTCATTTTGTAAAATATTGAAAACCTAATGGTACCATGAAAAAGTACTGCGAAAGAGGTTTCATTTGAATGGTCACACCATAGGATTTCATCCACAGACTCATGCAAAAGTACTGCTGAAGAGGTTTGTTTTGAATGGCCACACCATAGGATTTCATCCACAGACTCAAAAGTTTGAACAAATGGTACCATGCAAAAGTACTGCTGAAGAGGTTTCATTTGAATGGTCACACCATAGGATTTCATCCACAGACTCAAAAGTTAGAACAAATGGTACCATGCAAAAGTACTGCTGAAGAGGTTTCATTTGAATGGTCACACCATGGGATTTCATCCACAGACTCAAAAGTTAGAACTACACTACATGTCTTCATAATTGACTCTGGGAGTGAAAGGATTAAGACTCATTCAGGTACCAACCTGAAATATCCCCCGGTAGCTGAACTGTGTTTCTTCCACTGTTCCAGACAAACCCAGCAGAACTCGTGTTTACACTAGAAATAAACAAACCAACAAGACTTATTTGACTTCATCAACTGTTCACACACCCATAACTTAGTTGCTTTTAGTCTGTTGCTTTTGTTCTTATTGCTGAATCTAGCCAATAATCCTCAACTTGAGAGGTAGGCTTGCTTGGTAAATAAATAAATTACTGTTAAAACAATTTGAAGATATCATACAAATTTTGAATATTCTGTTAAAACAGAATGATCTGATACCTTTGTACATTTCATATGGTTACATCCTTCATTCTTCTGAATGGGTGATCTGAGAGATAAAAATATTTTGAATTCATTTAGCACTGTGAAAATTCTTCCGTTGGAAGATTCCAATAATTAGGATAGCGTCCTTATTTAGTGGGAGACTGCTACATTTCTTGACACTGAAATAAAGTTGTTATTATGTTATTATTATTATTATTATAATTTTAAACCTGAATTTTATATGTATATTTTGATTTCAATAATGCAATCCGTTCCCGATTAATGAAAGTCATTCCCAAATAATAAGCGGAACACGCTGAGTATTTTGACTGTAATTTCATGCCTGATTTGGTCCTCATTTCCGACCCTTCGTAGGTCGCAAGCACGGAGACGCCGCTTTAAAGTACTTAAACTGATTTCCACATTATGGCATACACGTAAAAACTCGAGAATTACTTCGTTTTCGTACCCCTGATGGAAGTAATGTTCGATTATCTCTCTTTCCGAACTCCCATCCAGCATCTTCCTTTCTGCCCTCGTCTTCATGACAAGAGAAAGTCTGGGAACTATCTTCATTTTTATTTGCAGCAACGTTTTATGTTTGCAGCAACATTTTTATTTGCAGCAACTTTCTTATTTGCAGCATCTTTTTTTTATTTGCAGCAATTTTTTTATTTGCAGCAACTTTCTTATTTGCAGCAACTTTTTTGTTTGCAGCAACTTTCTTATTTGCAGCAACTATTTTAATTGCAGCAACTTTCTTATTTGCAGCAACTTTTTTGTTTGCAGCAACGTTTCTATTTGCAGCAACTTTTTTATATGCAGCAACTTTTATTTATTTGCAGCAACGTGTTTTACAATTATATGGTGAAGTGCTTTTTTATGTCTTGACCCTTGTGGGCCACCATACTATACCCTATCCCAGACTAAACTGGTTGAAAACCATACCCTTGACAGCAGCACAAACCCATATACATGAAGCACAATTATATATTAGAGTACGCCCCCCTCCACGTTACGGTATGCTTGTCTATTGCAGCCAGGGGGTTTAACCTTGCCCTACCCTTTTTGCAGACGAGTGTCAAACCAAGTCTACCAAAAACTGAACTTACCAGGCAGCAGTTTTTTAACAACATAGAAGAAAGCTGAGAACGCTGAAGTACCATGCACTCGACAGAAAACAGGTAAAACTAGTCAGAATACTTACTTGCAGTTGGGGCAGGATTTTGAATTTGTTACTAGCCACAGTGTGTTGGCAACAGTTTCTGTTTCAGGGCACTCGGAAATATCTGCAAGTTGTGAAAGAACAAAACAAAAGCACAATATTATTATTAGTAAACCCAAAACCTTTTACAATAGATAACTGCAAAAATAGCTGTGTTTATGCAAGTGTTGTGTTAACCTCTAGTGGTTGGTATTTTTGGCATCATCTCTGCAATTTTCTTTAGCCAGTTGCTCCACAGTTCACAGGTACAAGGTGCATGGGCTTCCTGTACACAATGCCTACGGTTTAAGAAAAGTACATAATGTCACATAATTATAAATTCCCCATTGCCCAGACAAATTTTCCAGGAATATTTCTAAACTTTTCTCTGACTCACCCAGATTTTCAAGAGTAACAAATTTGTCAAAATTAATTTCTCAGACTCAGAAATTACTAGCTAGTTGTGGAGCTAGTTGTGGAGCTAGGGGAGCTAGGGGAGCAGCCCCCCCCCCCCCCCCCCCCAAACAACTTTCCAAAACATGGAAGGGCCAAAAAACTCTTGGAGCAAAGATGAGTCAACCAACAACAAACTAAACACATAATTTTATGATTCAATATCAGGGGCCACAGTGGTGGAAGGAGGTGAGTGAGGGCTCTCATCGCTACACCCACAAATTTGAAAGATTTCCAAGACTGCAGTATATATCACTCAATTTTCCATTATTTTACAGCTTTGGAAAATAAAGATCTAAATTTCAGGACTTTCCTGGATTTTCAGGACCTGTTTACACCTTATTCCAAAATGATGACCATTTTATTATTCTTTTATATCCATGTAAATTAGCCCTCTTGGCCTCGTCAGCATGTGCAAAATACAAAAGAATTTTCAAGAGAAAATGAGGCCAGCAGGGCTAATTAACATGCATATAAAAGAATAATAAATTGGCCGCCATTTTGGAATAAGGTATATGAGCCCTGATTGGAGAGCAAAGCTCCACATGCTTACCATTGCCCTACCCCTCCCCTGGTGCTTCTACCTCTGAGTCCTTAGTAGTGTCCTTAGGTTAAATATGTACCCAGTTCTAGATAAGCTAACCTAGCCAAATGTATTTTCTCACGTTAAGGAATGCACGCTTGTTTTAGTGCTTGTACGAAGGTGTCGGTATTACAGCGTGCGTGACTATTTGGTATTAATAGGTATATAAGGTGTTTTCGCAGTTTTCAAGGTCACTCGACGGCATCTCTCGCTACGTTTCTGTAAATTATGGATAAAACGGGCAGTGATCGTTTACCATCAATCGTTAAGCTTGATGAACCTACTCAAGAGCGTGGCCTTTTCCGGCAAAGAAACGTTGGGTTTAGTTTCCCGTCTACTCGATTTGAAGCTCGACAAAAGTTTTCAGATTTCAAGCGGGTCTCGAACAGAAGGAACTTGCGACAAAAATTTGAAATCAAGAAACTAAAGACTGAAGCGAAGGCTTCCAGTGGGTTTCGGTTTAAAGGAAATAAGTTACAATTTCAGTTCAACTCGAGTATGATAGACTTTTTTGACTCGGCTTCCAGTCATCTGCTGGAGGGCAATTTGGCCGCAGTTAATAAGGTGCTGGAGAGCGCTAGAACTTTGCTGAATAAACGCAACAAAGTTATACGGTTTGTAGACAAGAGTCCGGCGACAGGCTGAACGGCGGTCGTAGAATACGAATCAGACGAGTTAGCTGACAATTCAGAGGATGAGAAGAAACTTCGGTCTGCTGAAAGAAGGGCGCTTACCAAGCTTCGTGTTCGTAAGCAAAATCGCAGTACTGTTCAGAGCCGTAAATTCCCTCAAGAGGCATCTTTGGCCGCTGGGAGTTCTTTACATCGCTCTGCTTCGCAGTCTTTTCGTCCCCAAACAATTTCCTCAGCAGCCATTTTGGACACAGTCGTTTCGGAACAGACAGCCAGTCAACCTTCCGACAACTTCATGTTTCACCGGTGGGCAGCTCGGGCATTTGGCAAACTTGCCATTTTGCCCAAACTACAGTTGCCTTTACAGCAACAGAGCCTTGCCAAGCACGTCCAACGCTACCGTCAATAAGTAGTGAAGCGCTGAACAGACTTGGAATGGATGAGTATTTCAATGTTTGTTGTTCATTTGCATTATCAGTCTGGGTTGGGGTTGAAGAAAGAGACTTATTGGAACGTAGTTATAGGACTATTTAGAAGGTTCTGAATCAGTCATTGTTAAGGGTTGGCGTAGGCAATTTGTCCTTAGTGTTACTAAGGAAGGTTATAAGATACCTTCGGTCGTGGGATGACCCTGGAGTGTACATTTCCGCCAGTGTTTATTAATCCCCTATCAGTTTACGTTCAATCGTAATGGGATTTGTCAAGAAGTTTAAGATTAAGTTGAAGATGCTATATCGTTTCTTCAGTGTTTGCTAGTCAGGCCTTGCGCTTGGGTTTGCTCGTTTGATATTAAATCGGGCAACAACAACAACAACATTTATTTAAACACGATAAAAATTACAGCGGAGCTGACGTGGTCGTGTATTAAAAAGTTAAACAGTTTACAAATGGATAAAAAGATTAAAAACTAATTAAAATTTAAAATCTGACCTATAGAAAAATTTATCTATAAATTAAGCAATTGATATGAAGTTCAGCGTTTAAAAGAGTTTTTTAAATAAACTCTTGCTTGAGATTGCACGCGTATGATTTTCAAGAGAATTCCATAGAGATGCAGCTTTGTAACAAGTGGGCTATCGTCATATTGAGATTTTTGAACCTGATCAACAATTTTTGGGTTTCGCACCCATGGGTTTTTCAAAGGGGTTATTAAATATTTCTAATTTACGGTTTTACCGTTTGGGCTTTCTGTGGACCCATATGTTTTCGAAAGTCATGAGACCGTTAGTTAAATCTTGGCGTTCTAACGCTAGCAGCATTGTTGATTATTTGGACGATGGCATTTTCGCGGTCCAAGGTTTTTCTAAATGCGAAGAGCACGCATTACTTGTCAGGTCGGATCTTTTCAAATCCGGGTTTGTTCCTAATAAAGATAGTGTCAGTGGGTCCCCATTTAGGGCATTTGTTGGTTGGATATTTTTTGGAAAAGATTTCAGGGTTTTTTGACGTAGTGGTTGAAATTATGTCTTGCAAGAGCGTCTCTGCTAAGTATTTTGCTCGTGTTACGGGAAGAATTATCTCAATTTTATGATTGTGGGTGATGTTTGTATGCTCATGACTAAAGCTATGCACCAGTTAATTGAATACAGAAGAGGCTGGGATACGCAGTCTTAGACTCTGATGTGCTTGTAGTACTCAAATTTTGGCGCGAGCAGTTGCATAACTGGACTGAATTCCAGACCTATATGGAGGAAACATGTTTTATCTTCTTGGGTTGTTTATTCCGACGCTAGTGCGGTTGGTTACGCTGCCTTTATCTCCATGAACGGTAAGCCAGTTTCACACTAAAACTGGGATGCAATTGAGATGAAACAAAGTTCTTCATGGAGAGAGCTTAATATGTGTGTTATACACGCTTTGTAGAGTTTTGCAAATTTGCTCAGGGGAAGTTATGTGAAGTGGTATAAAGATAATCAGGGTGTTGCAGCTATAGTTAAGACTGGTAGGAAAAAAGGTTCACCTGCACAAATTGCAATGAAAAGTTTTTCGCTTTCCTAGGAATGTGATGTTATCATTGATATGGAGTGGATCCCGCGTTCAGAGAATGAAATTGCAGACTATTTGAGCAAAATTGTCGATTTTGACGATTGGAGTGTTGACGTTCTTATTTTCGGGCGGTGGATTCCATCTGGGGCCTTGTACAGTCGATTGTTTTGCCAATTTGTTAACGCTAAAGTTCCTAGGTTTTATTTATTGTTTTTTCAACCTGGGAGTTCGGGTGTAGATTCTGTAGCTTTTGACTGGGGTCGGGGGGAAAAACAGTTGGCTTGTTTCCTAGTTATATTTATTCCTCACGTCCTTATGCATTTTCTTAATTGTCAGACTCGTGGTGTTTGATTGTCTCGTACTGGCCTTCGTCAGTGTTCTGGGCGTATCTTATGCAGGAAAGCGGCACGTTTAAGAGTTTTTTGTTGTGGATATTTTGTTCCTCTAAAATGGGAGCGATGTTTTTGTTCAAGGGGCAAACAAAGAAACTTGTTTTGGCTCGTCTTCTTTTTGTACTCCAGTGTTAGTTGTTTTTTTTTTTGAAATTTGATGGCACCAAAACTTCATTAGTCCACTGGGTCTTGGACAGTGTTGTATTGCCCCATTCATTGTTTCCACTGAGATGTGCATTTTGTATTAGTATCTCATTAGTCCACTGGGACTTTGATACGTATCGATACACATTGTCTGTTTTTCATTATTGATTTGTTTACATTTTGGAAATATATTGGTCCACTGGGACTTTGTTTGGTCCACTGGGACCTTTGTTTTATGACATAGGTATGTATATATACGCCATAATTATTGCAGAGGTGGGTTTTGTACTTATTTTTCTCTTTGTTTGTTTATTACAGGTGCTAGGGCTTTATCGCCATTCGTGGGTCGTTCTTTGTCGATTGGCAAGTTGTTTACCTTTACGCTGTTTTAGGAGCGGAAGCGGATTCCACTACTGAGCGTTATTCAAGAGCTTTTGAAAAGCTTAGTGTTTGGGGTGCTAGCTATAAGGAAATTAGCGTTCTTCCATCTAAGTATTTGTCTGTTGCTACTTATTTAGAGTCCTTTCTTCAAAGTAATTCATCGTACTCAGCTTTAGAAGCCGCTGTATGGTATTCGCTTGGCGCATAACCTTTGCCGATTATTTAGTTGCGAATCAGCTAAAAGAAGTCTTAACCGATAGTTAAAAAAGACCCTAGCCCTGTCATTCCCGATATGATATTTAATATATGTCAAAAGTTTGCATCAGTTAACGTTAGTTTGTCTGACTTACGCACGACCACTATTTGTGTGACAGTTACGCTGGCTTTTACGCAGTTTAATGAACTAGCTTATTTACGCTGTTGAGATGTTAAGTTTTCCGACGATAAATATGTTGAGCTGTTTATTGCTAAGGGCAAGAATTATATTATAGAAATGGAATGTTGTTCCACTGGCCAAGACTGGCCATATAACTTGTTCAATAGATATGTTCAGGCTGCTGGTATTGATTTATCATTTCACTTAAGTTTTTTTCGTACATTACATTTTGTAAGGTCTAAAGCTTCTTATACTTTAAGGAGCACGGGTATCTCATATACCCGCGCCCGGGAGGTAGTATTGGATGCATTTTGTCAATTAGGTTTTCCTACTCAAATAGTTTCACATTACGAGGCGCTACTGCCGCTGCTAACGCAGGTGTTTATGATAGGTTACTTAAACGCCACGGTCGTTGGCGCTAAGACAAATTAGCTAAGGATGGCTATATTAACAATAACTTCAGCGTTGCTTTTAGTCTCTAAAGTTTGGAACTTTAGGATTTTTGTTCCTTCATTCTCTTTCTTTATTTCGATTATGGAATTGATAGTCCAGCTATCAATAAACGAGATGCCTATTCCTGATTCTTGCCTTAGTGTGTGATATCTAGAGTGAAAATGATTTGTTCTCGTTTCACTGCAGAGTGATTAGAGAACAAATGTATTTTCTCACGTTAAGGAATGCACGCTTGTTTTAGTGCTTGTACGAAGGTGTCGGTATTACAGCGTGCGTGACTATTTGGTATTAATAGGTATATAAGGTGTTTTCGCAGTTTTCAAGGTCACTCGACGGCATCTCTCGCTACGTTTCTGTAAATTTTCTTTAATTTTGTTATTGTTTGTAATCAGATACATTATAATTGGACATGAAGGCTTATGTTGTACGTCTTTAAGCGAAAATAACCAGTTAATTTTGGTTAAGCTACTTTGGGTAAACTGAGACCGAAGTTTTTACGTTTGTTGTAAATTTTCTATTCGTGTGAAATGTAAATTATATTAGCTCATCGGATAGCTTTGGATAATTGACAATTGTCCTCATTATTTGTTGAACGATCACAGTATGCTTGTACATTGCCCGTGAACTTTTATATAGTCCAGCTATCAATAAACGAGATGCCTATTCCTGATTCTTGCCTTAGTGTGTGATATTTAGAGTCAAAATGTTTTGTTCTCGTTTCACTGCAGAGTGATTAGAGAACAAAGCAAAAAGCTAACTGTCACCCCTAGTACAAAGAACAGGTAAACTGAGTGGTGTGATAGTTAGCTTTGTGTTAGATTTAGCTCAGTTAGCTTTGTGTTAGAGTTAGCTAGGGTTAGCTTTGTGTTAGAGTTAGCTTGGGTTAGCTTTGTGTTAGAGTTAGCTAGGATTAGCTTTGTGTTAAAGTTAGCTAGGTTTAGCTTTGTGTTAGAGGTAGCTAGGGTTAGCTTTGTGTTAGAGTTAGCTAAGGTTAGCTTTGTGTTAGAGTTAGCTAGGGTTAGCTCTGTGTTAGAGTTAGTTAGTGTTAGAGTTAGTTAGGGTTAGCTTTGTGTTAGAGTTAGCAAGGCTTAGCTTTGTGTTAGAGGTAGCTAGGGTTAGCTTTGTGTTAGAGTTAGCTAGAGTTAGCTTTGTGTTAGAGTTAGCTAAGGTTAGCTTTGTGTTTGAGGTAGCTAGGGTTAGCTTTGTGTAAGAGTTAGCTAGGGTTAGCTTTGTGTAAGAGTTTGCTAGGTTTAGCTTTGTGTTAGAGTTAGCTAGGGTTAGCTCTGTGTTAGAGTTAGTTAGGGTTAGCTTTTGTGTTAGAGTTAGCTAGGGTTAGCTTTGTGTTAGAGTTAGCTAGGGTTAGCTTCGTGTAAGAGTTTGCTAGGGTTAGCTAATTACCTACATGGAATACTAAGTACACATTTAACCTCTGCAGATTGTATACTGATCTAACCTGAGACCACATGTTACCTGCAAGAGGTACCCTATGCTGACTTACCAGCAGAAGAAATGACCATGGCCACAGTCTACAATCATAGGCTCTGTTTTCTCTGATGAACCTGCTTCCACAGCAACAGGCTGTGAGGGTAGCATGGTTGGTGGTAGCCTCACAGCTCGACCACATCCAGGAAAGGGACACCATTTCAAACTGGGATTACTCTCTACAAATGCCTGAAGAAAATAATGTTTATCATTAAATATGATAAACATTGATAAACGTTATAAGAAATAATAACTCTTCTGACCTTTATGTCAAACTGAAGGTATCTCCTGGCCATTTCTCTTGAGACAAGACTTTCAATAGTTTCCTAGAAAAATGAAACAATTCACTTAATACAACCAGAAACACTTACACAAGGTCAAAAATATCATAGAGCTTTTGTTTTCTGTGGGATGTTTTAATTTAATTAGTTACCATGTGAAAATAAAGAATCACTGTTGTTGTATTTTGTCACACACACATGCCATACAGTGGCTTTCACTTGAGTGCAATAGAGCAGTTTTCAATTGAGTGTCGAAAGTAATTACACAATTGCTTTGGTTTTGCATTGCTACGCTTTGTGATTGGCTAAAAAATCTCGCGCTACTTTCTCGACCAATCAGAAGTAAAACCAAAACCAATCATGACTTGCTCGCATGCGTTTTCACGAGCTTGGCGCCACCGACATGTAACTGCTTCGAGCTCTGATTGGTACATTGGATTGTTTACGACTGCTGTGATTGGTCAGAGTAATTACTTTGGTTTTGGTTTTACGACACTCAGTTGAAAACTGCTCTAAAACCAATGAACCAATTAATCAAAGCAAAATACATGTAGCTGGTGCCAAGCACAGGAAAAAAGCATGGGAGCAAGTCATGATTGTTTTTGGTTTTACTTCTGATTGGTTGATAAACTGGTGTGAAAATCTTTGGCCAACCACAAAGCATAGCAATGCAAACCATAGCAATAACCAAATTACTGTTAACAATCAGTTGAAAACTGCACAGTATATTATTTTGTTTCCCCTTTGTTCTCAAACCTCTACACTATAATTGTACCATGGTTCAAGCCAATGAGTTAAGTAGTTTTCCTTGGTACTACACTTATGTCCAGAAATGCACGTAACTCGGACCTTGCATGGGCACTTCATATTACACACAATTATTTGTAATTTCCATATGACTTCATGTTTGACAGAATTGCTTGTGTTTAGGTGAGAATTAGGTCTAGAGGACACTTCATGATGTCTATCATAAAGAGCATGAATCTCATTAGCGTACATTTCTGGACATACCTCTGGTACTATTAATTATGTTGTACAAGGTGGTTTAAACTTTTAACTTTAGTTAGTACATGAAATTCTAAAGTTTGACAAGGTAGATCTAACTTTTGAGTCTGTGGATGAAACCCCAAAACATGACCATTGAAATGAAAGCCATTGAGCAGTACTTTCCTGTGATACTGTTTATTATACTGTACAAGGTGGTTCTAACTTCTGAGTCTGTGGATGAAATCCTAAAGTGTGACCATTCAAGTGAAAGCTATTCAGCAGTATTTTCATTTGGTGCTGTTTATTTCTTGGTATTTTGCTAAATCATATTTGGTACTTTTGTTATTGTTTTGAACTTGGCCAACAGTGTGGGAATGAAAGGGTTACTTACTACAGGGACCAGTGCACTGCAGTCATATGCAGGACACTGTATACTGTGTGCCTTGCCTTCTTTGATCTTCACATTCAAATAACTGCCAAGAAAACAACGCAAAGTGCAACAGGATGTTGAATTAGTCAGTAGTTAAATTGTTTGCGCAAGCATGGTATACATACACTATAACAGACTTCTCACAACATGCTTTCAGTGATCGATTAAAAGATTTTTACGTTGGAGCATTTGGGACCCCACTCTTGCTCTCCTACATAAATATATTTGGTAACTTTCACTGAGCTGTCAGTGTGACAGGTTTCTGGACTCCTCTATATGGGGCTCACCTGGGTGGCTTACCTGCATAGATTTTACCTTGTTATGCCCCTGCATACAAACATTCAAGGCTGATAAAAAAAGATATTGAGAACCCTGATTTTTTTTAACCTAATTTCAGTTTACATCATATGAATTAATTTTCACATGGTAGATCTTATGTCATAAGTGATAAAATTTCTTCAAAGAGGATTTTAATTTGTAAGTTATAACTCAACAATAACAGTGGTATCATGATTTTCAAAATTCTTCAGAGACACACCTCTCCCAGCAGGAGCGACAGAATTCGTGGCCACAGGAAAGAGACAACGGAACATCTTCATACACTATTTCTTCTTCGCATATGGAACAAACCTCCTGTTAATGGCAAACAAAGCTCATTTTTAATAATTAACCTTTAATTAAAGCCACAAAGGTCATAAGCATCAAATTTCTTCTTGTGCTATCAAATGCTTAAAACAGTCAGAGAAGTCCTGGGAATTAATGAATATGATTACCCAAGATGCATTCTCAAGATGTTTTTTAGCAATTTTCCCCCCACTACTTCTATAATAAATGTATGGGGACAAGAATAAAGAATTTGTATTTTGATTCATTTGGTGTTTGAATAGTGAGACCTGTGTTATCATAATCATGGTTGTTAGATATAGCACAACCAACTGATAATAAAATTGGATAGAACAACAAACAAATCTTGTAGAAGCAGCCACTTTCAATGACAGTGACTTGTCTGATTTAATCACTCAATGTACACACAGTTGTGGGACCTTAAGTATAGTATTGCTAATTAAAAGCATGCAATGAGGCCTAATCACTACTCTCAAACCAAAATATGAAATCTGAAAACATCAACTGACATTTGAGAACAAAGCTCAGACTGTCCAATACAATACAAGTCAGTTTTGTTCTATGGACTGAAGACCTGGTGACACACAAAAAATACATGTAACTTGATAGCAAGATGCAGGTTTTAATCAACAGTTGCCTAAGGCAGGTTCTGTACATAAGATGGCCAGTATGAATATCTACTAAGAAACTGTGGCTAAGAACACAGCAGAGCCCCATCTATGATACCACTAGAAGGCACAAATGGCAACTGCGGGAATGCCCTGTACAGGGAATGGCTGACAATATAACTTGGCTAATGAGTGGAATCCCCAGCCCCAGAGTATAACCACAAGAGATGCCACCTAGTTATAACATGGGAAGGAACAAGATACAGCTGAAAGTGATTCCCTTGAACTGGAAAGTGAAGATCGACCTGAATTGAGATTGATGGAAGGAGTTAGTGACAGCAGGTGGTGACACCCCTATGTTCCTAATGCAACAAACATTAAACTAATATTACTCACAGAGAACAATTTTATATCAGATGATAATAGATCTAGATCTGAATAAATGGACCATGTACTTACAGAAGAGCTAAAGTTACTTTTTATTGCAAGTTGTCTTTTCTCTTCAAGCTCAGCATTGCCTGTCAGATGATCTGGTTGAAATAAATTATGACTCAAAATTAGCAACTCTAAGCATTTTAATATGGATATATATAAGCAACAAGAACTTTAAAGGTACATGTACCATGTGACTATGTTCTATCATGAGCTAATGCTTCTTATACAGCAAATACTCAAATTAAAGCCACAGAATCTTGTTAGCAATGTTCTTTTTCGCTGGTAAGGGTGTAACGATACATTGAACTATCAATGTAACATGATAGTTGGTGTCGCAATAGTGAGCTATCGATAACAATCGCGATAGCTGGCTTGACTATCAATAGTTTCAATAGTGGGCAGAACACGAAGAAAGGCTATCATGAACTTGCTAACATAGTCGTTTTCATACCGTTCATGATCAGCCTTGCTTTTATATCAAATCGTTTAATTATTTTACAGCTGATTAGATCCTCTACCAGTGCTGGAAATAATTTTTCTTACTTAGAAGGACATGTGTCCTTTCAAACCTCCCTTTTGATCGGACATTACTTTTACTAAATTCATTGGACATCCGCCTTCAGTTTTGTATTTTTCCTGAGACACAATCCGTATTAAAGCATACATGGTGTACTATAAGAAAGTTTGCAATGCATTGTAAGGCGATTTCAAATGACACAGCCTTTTCTGAATTTTCTTGAATCGAGAGAGCCTTTTACAGCAAAATAAATGGTACAAACAGCGTAAATTCTTATTGTAACGTTTTTGGAATAAAATGCGATGAGTTAACAAGACTTCCAAGTCAAAAGCTAAGTAATTTTTATGCTCGGGCACCATGTCTGAGCAAAATTTAAAATTGGTCGGACATTTTCGGATTTTGGTCGGACAATGTCCGATGACAGACTGTTATTTCCAGCACTGTTTTCTGTAGGATCCGGTGCTTCTATTTCGTTACGGTGGTCTTTGCAAATACAGTTACTTGTTTAAAAAAACAGAGGAATTTTGGCTACATTATACTGTCTTATTGTATCCTTGATTGAAATATATAATGAAAATAAACTAACACTGTCTATTTGTGTCATACAAATGCTATAAGGCAAGGACAACACAATCCATCAGCACCATTTTTCGTTTTTACATCATACAACATAAATTCCCTATGGGGGGGGGGGGGGGGTACGTCACTGGAAAAAATACCAGATTCCCATTTTTGGATATTTTAGGGTATTTCAAAAATACCCATATAAATCCCAAATTTCGAAGAGTGAGACAAGTCCCAACCAGGGAACGTGGTTGGGAATTCAAAGGTTGGGACTTGTCTCACTTTGCCAAATTTGGGAATTTTGTTAGTGTTCTGTAAATACCCTAAAAAATCCCAAAATGGGAATCAGGTATTTTTTCCTGTGCATGCAACGAGATCATGTGGGGCGCCAAAACAATCATGGCGGATGAAAAAGTGAGTATTCAGAAGTCTGTTTTTCACTTTTTTGCTATCACAATACTGATCCAACTATTGCCATAATATTGCAATAGTGCCCCAACTATCGCAATACTATTGCCCAGCAATAGTATTGCAATAGTGCCCTGGCAACTATCACAATACTATTGCCCAGCATAGTAAAATATTACTCAATAGTCAGCCTTACCCTCAGGAAGAGTGACACCAGCTTTCTCACAAGCAGCAACAGGATCAGACATCCATGCCTCAATCAGCGCCTCCTTGGACCACTCTACAAAGATAACAAACTAGTTATATAGTGCTTGGTGAATGGATCATGATGCAAATCACAAGTAACTGGGCTACTAGCCTTTACAGACTAATTTTAAAACAAAACTATATTCAGCTTTGCCAGACTTTACAGGGCACCACAATTGTTTGCACTTGTAATATCCACACCTCTGCATGCAGTGCGAACCTACATTTAGCAGTTATCATGTGATATGTTGACAATAAATAATTAAGTTCTAAGGTCAAGGTTGTACCACTCACTAGGGACTATATATGTCCCTGGCCTCAACCGATCTTTTTAAAATAATACATTTTATATTTCATGCTGTCCTCATAATTCCTATGATGTATTCTATATTGTCAGGAAGCCTATAGTGCATAAGCCCCCGGCTTCTATATAGGCTTCCTTGTCCCTAACACATTAAACATTTTGTAGTCTATCGTCTTTTAAGTTATTATAAATTTCTAGTGTATTGTATTATTATTAAATTATTATTTTTGACCTTGTGAAAAGAATTGAGTACGTTTGAAATAAAAAAATAATAAAAAATTAAAATTATTATTATTATTATATATACATATATATATATTTTAATGTGGTTAATGGCAAAATAAATAAAATGAAAAATGAAATGAAAAAATGACCTACTCCTTTGCGAACAGTGAGTGGGTTCTTTGACACCCCCTACTATTTGTGTTGAAAAAGATGTAGCAATCATCTGAGCACATATTTTTTAAGATCACAGCCAGCATGAACTTATCTTTCTTATCATGTCCATAGTTATGAAACAATGAGGGGTGGGAAGACAAAACTGGGGGAAATGCCAAAAATACAACAGAAACTACGTGTCGAACTATCACTGAAGGTCGTTGCCTTAGTTACCCGGGTAGTTACAGTGATGATAACAAAAACAACAAATATTAACTTTTATTTCTACTGAACCTGGATTATATAATCACAGTGTAAAGAGTACTTGGGGGAATGACTTACCGTGATCTCGTAGCAGGCCTTCAGCAGTGAATAATGGCACCTACACAAGAAAAAGACAAACTTACATTTAGTGAGAATGGAAACCATACATAACACAGTGTACAAGATGACAAGATTGCTACTTAGTACATTATTTGACAAATTATACATGACCTTTGTTATATGGTATTTACATGTACTGGTGGGCGTTACTCCCCCTTAACTGAATACCTCTACTAAACAGACAAATTTGAACATGACTGTGGAAGATTCCACTTAAATTTTTACCAAGGGAATGAGTCCTTGCATTTCTACAACCGAACCTAGCTTTGTCAATAAAGTATGGCTCTAACTTTTAAGTCTGTGGATAATGTGAAGTATTGTAAATGTAATGTTGTGTTTTCGGTGAATAAAGTAAGAGAATTAAAAAAAAAAATCTGTGGATGAAACCCCAAAGTATGACCATTCAAATAAAAAGCTACTGAGCGGTACTTTCCTGAGGTACTGTTTACTATGTGAACAAGGTTTTTTTTTTCAGTCTGTGGATGAAACCTCAAACAGTGTGTCATACATCATGTTGACTTACATAAAGTAGCTAAGCATGCAAGGATGGATGGATGAGATTATTATTAACAGTGACCATACAAAGAGAGCTACTGAGCAGTACTTTTATCAATTAATTCTGGTGCTATTTGTTTGTCAACAACAATTATTTGCAAAATGAATGTTGTTGTCATTCTTGATTTGCTCTTGACCACAATAAATTGAGGTAAAAGGTTTACAGGATAATTATCATGTAGAATGCTTTGCATTTGGTATGCAAAAGTACTGCCAAAAAGGTTTCATTTGAATGGACACCATAGGATTTCGTTGACGGACTCAAAAGTTAGAACTACGTTACATGTCTCTGGGAGTGAAAGGGTAACTGAATACTAGGTACTTGCCCTGAGCATATCAGCCGTTTCTACAAGCATCAAGTCTTTTGCCTCTTGCAGATCTTGAGCACAAAGACCTCTATACTGCTTCTAAACATCGCAAAGTAGCATTCAGGAATACTTGATGATAACATGATGAACTCCAGTTAACATGAACTCCCCTAACTCTAAAGGCTCGTTTACACATGCGATTTGTTATAATTATGATTTTTGTTGTGCTCTCCAATGCATTGTTGCAAGTGTAAACTAGCGGTGATTTCCTGTGCGATTCGGGTGTGACATTTGCTTTGATTTGCTGTGATTTCCCAAAATCACAGCAAGTTGCACCAGGTTTCTGAAACCTCCGCGAAATCATGTAACAAATCATCTCTAAATCGCACTGAAATCGCCACCAGTTTACACATGCGATTTGAAGATGCAACTTGCGTGCAACAAAAATTGCATGGACAAGTGCATTAAAAATTGCACAAAAAAATTGCCTGTGTAAACAGGCCTTAAGTCAAAGCAAAGGAATTTCCCCTTCAATCTACACCGGTAGTAGTAATTTTTCCCTTGACAGTGTTGTGTTTCTCCTTGTGGTTCCAGTTATCGGGATTCAACTGTACATTTATATCTGAAAATGAAGTTTGCATTATCTGCTGAAGCCGAAGCTTTATTATGCATATTCCTGAGCTGCACTTGTCAAGACAAGAGCACGCACAAAAAAGTGATCAATGCACAGCAGACAAACTATTGTCTGTAGGTATGACGTCACTTCTACATATATAAAATTCATTGTCTGTAGGTATGACGTAACAGAAACAGCAAGCAATAATTAGCTGTGTGCTTATAGCCAATCAAAATCGAGCTAGTGACACCAATATATAATAATAATTATTCTCATGTCATTTCCATTTATTATTCGACTATGACGTCATTTTACCATATAAGGGAAAGAGAACACGCAAAATATCCGAGCGTATTACACAGTAGATTGCCGTATTACAACTTAGTAGATCCCGGTTTCAAGACACAAGATATTATAAATAAAATAATTTCAGTCGAATAATAAATCCATTATTCGATGGTTTAACAGATAATATGTGCAGACATTTTACTCATTGCTCGCATTTTTTCTCGCCCCTGCGGGGCTCGAAAAGATACTACGCAACTCGTAAAATATCCGCGCGTATTATCTGTTAAACCATCGAATAAGGTGTATGTATTGCATAGACTGTGAGGTGCCCCTTTAATCAGTCAAATCATAACACAAACTTGACGAGACTAGAGTGAGCAAACAAGCTGAGGAGGAACTGGGGAGTGACAGGAGGAAAAGGGAAAGTTGCGCTCTCATCTACAATGGACACATTCTAATTTCCCACTGCACCAAATTGCAGAGTAATTATTTCATCCCGCAGACATTAAAGTTCGACATGAAGTCTGTTTTTGTCAATAAATATGGATCATGTTGCCTTAAGTTCTGTAATATTATTGTTACATGTATTAGCAAATCAATTTAAAATCGATTTAATTTTATCCTTTATAGCTATTATTTAAAAATACCTGATCATCTGTGTCAACAAAAACAGGTTCATCAATAGCAACAGCACTTGGACTTTCCTGCGCACACACATAAGAAAACAAATAGCGACAAAATTTTATCAAATAGTAGGCCTTCGAGAAAAAATTATTTTTATTTAACAATGTGTATGGTGCTTGTGTCAATCTTGTGTTTTGCGAGGAACTGATATAAGCTGCAACAAGATTAACACAAGCACCATACAGTGTGTTAAAGAAATATTACTCTGTCTAAGCTAAACACCATGAGACCAGCTCTAGCTGTCTGCCTTATAGAGAGTTGACAATAAAGTGAATTTCAGTTGTCTGGAACAAGCCAGCCACTGATATCCGGCTTAGAGAGGTGTCTGCCTTAGAAAGATGTCCACCTTATAGGAGTGTCTGCCTTACAGGGTTGTCTGCCTTAGAGAGGTGTCCACCTTATAGGGGTGTCTGCCTTAGGGAGTAGTCCACCTTACAGGGGTGTGCACCTTATAGAAGTGTCTGCCTTAGAAAGGTGTCCATCTTATAGGGGTGTCTGCCTTACAGGGTTGTCTGCCTTAGAGACGTGTCCACCTTATAGAAGTGTCTGCCTTACAGGGGTGTCCACCTTAGAGAGGTGTCCACCTTATAGGGGTGTCTGCCTTACAGGGTTGTCTGCCTTAGAGAGGTGTCCACCTTATAGGGATGTCCACCTTATAGAAGTGTCTGCCTTACAGGGGTGTCCACCTTATAGGGGTGTCCATCTTAGAGAGGTGTCCACCTTATAGGGGTGTCCATCTTAGAGAGGTGTCCACCTTATAGGGGTGTCTGCCTAAGAGAGGTGTCCACCTTATAGGGGTGTCTGCCTAAGAGAGGTGTCCACCTTATGGGGGTGTCCGCCTTAGGGCGTATCTGCCTAAGAGAGGTTTCCACCTTATTGGGGTGTCTATCTTAGAGAGGTGTCCACCTTATAGGGGTGTCTGCCTTACAGGGTTGTCTGCCTTAGAGAGGTGTCCACCTTATAGGGGTGTCTGCCTAAGAGAGGTGTCCACCTTATGGGGGGGTGTCTGCCTTACAGGGGTGTCTATCTTCGAGAGATGTCCACCTTATATGGGTGTCTGCCTTATAGGGGTGTCTGCCTAAGAGAGACGTCCACCTTATATGGGTGTCTGCCTTTTTGGGGTGTCTGCCTAAGACAGGTGTCCACCTTATAGGGGTGTCTGCCTTACAGGGGTGTCTGCCTGAGAGAGGTGTCCACCTAATAGGGGTATCTGACTTATAGGGGTGTCTACCTGAAAGAAATGTCCAACTTATAGGGGTGTCTGCCTTACAGGGGTGTCTGCCTGAGAGAGGTGTCCACCTTATAGGGGTGTCTGCCTTGTAGGGGTGTCTACCTGAGAGAGGTGTCCACCTTGTAGGGGTGTCTACCTGAGAGAGGTGTCCACCTTATAAGAGTGTCTGCCTTGTAGGGGTGTCTACCTGAGAGAGGTGTCCACCTTATAGGGGTGTTTGCCTTGTAGGGGTGTCTACCTGAGAGAGGTGTCCACCTTGTAGGGGTGTCTTCCTCACAGGTGTCTTTCTTACAGAGGTGTCCACCTTAGAGAGGTGTCTGCCTCACAGGGGTGTCTTTCTTACAGAGGTGTCCACCTTATAGGGGTGTCTGCCTTACAGGGCTGTCTGCCTTAGAGGGGTGTCTTCCTCACATGTGCATCTGCCTGAGAGAGGTGTCCACCTTATAGGGGGTCTGTCTTGTAGGGGTGTCTGCCTGAGAGAGGTGTCCACCTTATAGGGGTGTCTGCCTTGTAGGGGTGTCTGCCTCACAGGTGTCTTCCTTACAGGGCTGTCCACCTTAGAGAGGTGTCTGCCTCACAAGGGTTTCTTCCTTACAGAGGTGTCCACCTTATAGGGGTGTCTGCCTTACTGGGCTGTCTGCCTTAGAAAGGTGTCTGCCTTAGAGAGGTGTCTGCCTCACAGGTGTATCTGCCTTAGAGAGGTGTCTGCCTCACAGGTGTGTCTGCCTTACAGGGTTGTCTGTCTTAGAGAGGTATCTGCCTCAAGAGAGTTGACTGTATGACATCTTTAAAACATGACCTGTACTTACAGAGAAAACCATTCTTGACTCCAGGAAAGAGGCAATGGCATCAAATCTTCCTTTAATTGCGCAGTCACAAGCAGTCTCGCCATTTTCGTTTTCTTCATACAGTGATGCACCATTGGCAACCAACAGCTGTAGATTCAAGTACAAATAATTATGCATATTGCAGCTTAATTGAAGCTGTAGTGTTTACATTAACACAGTTTATTACTTCTGAACAATGCAACTACATGTATACCTTCCCTTCACAATAATGCCATTTGAGATCATTATTACTGAAACATGTAAACAATGCTTAATAATTGATTGAAACATGCAGTTTTTCTTTCAAATATGGTTTAAGGACAATGTTTAACACTTTCTTTTTTCATCAATAAAAATGATTAAATTGCTCAATCTGTGTAAATACTTTGTAACCATGGATATTATTTGCAATGCGATTTGGACCATGCTGATCTGAAACCATGTCTGACCAAACTGCTTCCTAACAGAGGTTGTGGTTTCATTCCGAACCCAAACATTTGAATGAACTACATACCTGAACACAGTGATAAAGACCAGATCCAGCAGCATAATGCAGGGGTGTATTACCAGCCTGAAAGATAGCAAAACATTTTTTTTTTGCTTTTGCACTTCTGATACTTGTACATGAGTTATTCACATAGAAACCAGGGTGAAGACTTAACACAGGGAGTAGACCTAAAAGAAAGGGCTTACATGTATTAGAAAGAATAGGGGCTTAACACTTGGACGTGCACACCAATTTACCTGTATACCTCCACCATGGTATGGGGGGGGTGGTGGTTGGGGGTTGGGTTGGTTGCAAACCCTCCCTCACCAAACACACTAGGTAAGCGTCAATCGCATCATAATCATGCCATCTTTTTTCATGGTATGATCACTGTTGCCTGCTTTCGCAACTGTTGCCCGCTCTAAATGTTGTTGTTGTTGTTGTAAGGATGTTTGGTGGGAAACAGTTTGCTTGTTAGATGTCATGTGACCATGAATTAGCCAATGAACGTGCATGCTGCATTGAAAAAAAACTCCAGCTACACTAACAATATGGGTTATGGTGCTGCTGGGGGTGCATTACATCATCCACAAACACTGCCAAGATGGCCGCCATCTTGGATTTTACAAAAAATTCAGCTTTAACAGAAAATGTGAAAGTTGCAAATAATTTTTGCTAGAGTTGTAAAAAATGATATTACAGTTAAACATTTTCCTGTTTTTGGCACCATTTTATATGTTTTTTTTTACTGAAAAAGGTGAAAACATATTTTTTTTCAAATATGACTTGATGTCATGCTACTTATGATGTCATATCTATTACCATAGCAACCTATTGTCACCAAACTTCACCAAAATGTGTCTCAAGGATAATTGAACAGCTACGGAAAGTGGCATGTGCTAATAATAAATGCTCTTGAAAAAAATGGAGAAAGACCGTAAAAGAAGTGGGGGGAGGTGTTAGAGAAAATATGGTAATGTCTCCTTAACATTTGACTAATTGCAGTATTAAATCTTTCCAAATTCATTTCAATAACATCAGATATAAGTTTGCTTATATTTTACTTGAATTCAAATTTTCCATTTTAACCATTGGTATGAAATATTTTAAAAAAGGAAACTTTTATGTAACTCTTAGTTTTTTGTCATACTTGTTATCAAGCCAATCAAATACTTTTAACTTTAAGCAATTAGAATAGTGTTGAAGTTTCAATTTTTTTTTTTTTCAAGGTAAAAGGTTTTTTTGCACACCCTTCAATAATTTTTTGCTTCCATCATAACTAAGCACCCTTATTTAGAACCCTATTAATTTGTGGTATCCCATTTTTCACAAAATTAGTATTGTTGAGTAATAATTTCTTTTTAAAATAATATTCTGTGAATAATACTTATCTATTCCATGTAAAGTACATGTAAACAACAGTTAGTTTCCACAAAATAATTAATAGCACTCCTGAATTGTGTAATTTTAACTGTCAAGTCCTAAATTAATTGCAACCATTCAAATGAAAGCAATACTGAGTAACACTTTCATGTTATTGTAGTGAAGTTGGTATTACAAATTTTTGTGAACTTTTTTTTGTTTTGTAAGATCAATTTTCTTACAAAATTCCCAGTTCACAAAAATTTAATGATACATTAATTTTATCATTGGATGAAAGCAAGTTTGAATGAATGAAAGCATAAAGTTCACTTTAATATTCTCTCAATCCTTGCACCTGCTTCCTTAGGCTTCAATATAGAGTCAATATAATTCCAGTCCAGCCGTTCATCCATAAATTATACAAATTTGTCTGTCATTGTTTTACAAACTCTGAAAGTGAAAAAACTTTTCTTGACGGATAATTGATAAAAGACTACAGGATAACCGTTTCAACAGTAGGGTAACAAACTTTTCTAAAGAAAAGCTAATAACAATGAGCAGTTTTTCTATCTTTATTTTAATTTTAATTTTTTTTTGCGGGAAAGAGGAATATTTCCGTATCAGTTTCCTTTTTGCGCTACACCTTCTAATTCGATTCATGGCTTAAATAACAAAAGGAATAACTAAATACCAATACTCTTAGTTTCAAAAAGGAAAAGATTAACTTTATTGGAGGAAGCCAGTGATAATCTTCGCTGACGCACTCCAAGTTCCATTGCGGAAGTTCGTTCGTTACACCATTGAATAAACTTTAATACACAATTTGTACACTTTATTTTAGGCCATACCTCGTCTTTTGCATCTATTTCGGCGGCGGTTTCGTCCTGGTTACTTGAATTCCACGCTAAAAGATTCGACAAACACTCGGCCCTGGTTTTGTCAACCGATGACTCAGCTCCCCGGTACGTTCGACAAATACAGTGAAGAGAATTCCGTCCCAAACCATTTCGAATGTTTGGATTTGCTCGTTCTTCTAGAAATTCCCGCACAAATGCTTTCATGCCGTGTATGGTGGCGAAATGCAGCGCTGTATTGTGGTCATGATGCACTCCAAAGCTGGAGTTAGGATCTAGATTTCGTTTTATGTCAGGGTTTTTCAAATAAATGTGCATGGCTTCAACCCCTTCTCCGCGTTGGAGTGCTTTACGAAATTTCGATGTTGAACTTCCCATTGAAAATCGGCGACTACAAGATCACAGCGGTAAAAAACAAAATGAGAACAGAAATTAAAACGTTTCTGGTGTCCACAATCCTTGTTGGTTTCTCTGGATCATGTGTTGAACCAAAGGAAACCCTCAGATCAGATGATATTGCCGACCAAAGCGCACGTTGAAGTCACCCGGCCGTGGTTTAAATCGTCCTTCCATGTGTCTGCATTTTCCTCAACACCACGCTATTCCGCTCTTGTTCACAAAGAAGTATCCCCTGGTCTGTCTTGATGTGTTATTGTCGGCGAATGGCGCTAATAGACTCCACAACAAACCAGAAACGGAAAATAAAAGAAATTCTAACAAGGCTTTTGTTTTGGAAAAACTTCTGTTTTCTACTTTCAAGAAGACCACCGCTGACTCCATAACTGAATCTGCAGTACAACCTCAATTTTCAATTCCGCGATTGCGCTATAACGAGGCTAAAACAAAATGGCGGCGTTGTTGAGTGAACTTATGAGCAAGCGTTTCAATTTTGTTGGACATGTGCACAGTTTTCATGGATTATTTTCATCGGCAATTCTTAAAAGTAAGTCGTTATATCATTATGTGGCATCAATAAAAGGTTTTGTGCACTTCAAACCTACATATATACCTATATACTAGTACCTTATTATAGGAAATTAACAATGCACGTTGACAATGCGAAGAAAATGTACGTTACACTAAATTAACGCGAATTTTTCAAAAGTAAATAAGTTAGCTGTAAGGTGGTCAGACACGAGGGGTCATGTAGCAGGGACATGTCGAGGCGACATGTAGCAGCGACAAAAATTTGTGTAGTACACACTGAGGGACATGCGGCGGGGACATGTAGCAGAGACAAAAGCATAGCGCTTGTACACACATGAAAACATTGCGGGGACATGTCTCAGGGACATGTTGCAGCGACACGCCCCCTCCCCCCCCCCCATGTGAACTGATACTTTCATAATTTGCAACACCAATTTTGGGGCCATTTTGTCCCTGCGACATGTCACACGGAGTTCAACTTGTTGAACTTCATGGGACACGTCGCGGGGACAGAATGTCCCCAAAATTGGTGTTGCACAACTGTGAAAGTATCAGTTCACACGAGGGGACATGTCGCTGCAACATGTCCCTGAGACATGTCCCACAACATTTTTCATGTGTGTGCAAATGCTGTGATTATGTCCCTGCTACATGTCTCCCCTGTATGTCCCTGCTACATGTCCCTCAGTGTGTACTACACAATTTTTTCTCACTGCTACTTGTTGCAGCGACATGTCCCTGCTACATGACCCCTCGTGTCTGACCACCTTTACATGCATAATTTAAATTAACGCGACTCTTTCGATAAGCATCTTGTTTTATTTACTGCGATTTTCATAATTCTGCAAACTTGCACTTTACATTTCTGAACACCAAACTGCGTTTTGGCTTCCGTCAATAAAACCTTCCAAGACAAGTGCACGGATGTTTCTAAGTTTTTTTTACTGCGCCTTTCAATAACATGCGGAATTTGAAATTCAAATTTCCACCAACGGTTGTGTTTTACACTGCCGTCAATCATCTTAGCTTACCTCTCAGGAAACAGATCTTCACTTCAGTGAGTTCAAAAGGTCACGTCCGTGCATTATGATTGGTAGATTTCGATCCATTTTGTTTGTTTCTTTTTTACATGGTCCGTTGGCTTTCGTATTAATATGATTGATGGCAGGGAATAACGCAACCGTTGGTGGAGATTTGAATTTCAAATTCCGCATGTTATTGAAAGGCGCAGTAAAGCCGAAAATTTGGTTTTGAAGCCTTACTAGACCCTATCAATTCAAAAGATCTTTCAAAGCCTCCATGAAATGTGACTCTGAAGAGCCAATAGAGGAATTCATGAACTAATAAGGTTTTGTAAAGAAATAAAGGTGCTTTAAAATAACAATGTTGTAAAATAGCGTGCATTAAATTTACATCGACATTAAGTAATGATCCGCATAAGAAGGATAGTGCTGACAACAATGCACAATGGAATGTCAACTAAGGTTCAACGTGCATCTAAATATTTTAAGGTTTCAAGTAATTTGAGACCCAATCGCACAACATGCAATTTTTAAAAGATATTGTATTTGGGGGACTTCATCAAAGAAGCAAAATTATTAGCTATTGTCTTCTGCTATTCTGATTGGTTAAGCACGAACATTCCCTAAAATATATTTGACGCAAATGGATTTTCTTTATTTTTAGACTCTTTTTGTAATGAAATATAATTATGAACCATCAGCCCCTCCTCTATTCTTAAAATCAAAGATATTCTATGTGGGAAAGAGCCATTGCCGCAGAACAATGAAGCTTACTACAGTTCTTATGTGAAGCATTACTTAATTAAGATACATGTGCATTAAATTAACATGAATTTTGTAAAATCATGTTAATAAAGTGCATTGTTAATTTCCTATAATTAGGTAATCAAGTTTTGCATGCTTGCTACTATGTTATAAGCTTTAAGCTTAAGTTATTCATATTTTAATATACATTTCAAGCAATTTTTAATTGTTATAATCAAAAGAGATGCTTGCATTATAAGACCTTTTTCCCAGTGAGTATACATCAATATGCTCTTTCAGGCAAAATGTTGCATCATCAGGCATTGAGTACCCAGGATTTCACACATGTATAACCATATTTGATTTCAACTTTCCTGACAAACAAATGTACGCACATGCAGAAATGTATGCAACTCTAGAGATATCACAGGGGGGAACTTAGCAATAAAAGACAGTACTTGGGGTTAGAAATTTGCAATCTTAGGACTTTTTTAGGTTAGAAATTTTTGTGTGAAAGATTTTGGTGAGGACTTTTTTGGGGGTTGGCATAACTTTTTTGAGGGGACATTGGGGTTTGCGGTGTTGCTCAGGTTTTATTGCGGTATTTGGGTGAATAAAATCCCACATTGGGGTATTGTGGTGATCTCAAATCCTGCGGTGTGCGTTGTTTGTGTTTTTAAACCCAGTGTAAGGTGAAATGAAATTATTTGCGATGTTGTAGTTCCTTGTGTACAATAATTGTTGACTCTTGTCAGAACTAAATTTAGCTTCTACAGTATACAGTATCGTTTTAATCTGTGTTTATTTATAGAAAGCCATACATGTACCTTTGTTAAACCTGTGTTTACCGGTAATTTGTAATACAGTATAGTCAAATACTACTGTTGAGTTAATATTTTATGCTTCTGCAGCCAATTGCAGTTGGTGTTTGGTCAGCTTTTTGTGCGGTGATGCCGTGGTTTTTGAATTATTTAGTAGTGTTGTGTTATACAAAGCCCCCTCCATGCTGTTGGCCTTTTTGGGAAGTCTGATTTTAGTCTAAAAGGACTTCTTTTGGGGTCTAACAATTTGGCCTCCTTCACACCTTCCTGCCACTAATGTAGCAATTAAGCTTTCATTGTTTAAATTCCTTCTTAATATTAATTATTTTACTCTTTGTAAAGGTCAGTTGTCCAGATCATTACAGACCTCAACACCCATGGAAAAATATTATTTGTTACCAAACTACCTCAAGAGATGGGGCAGGAGAGACATGAAGCGAAGAGCCCTGTATGAACAACATGAAATGGAATGTTGCAACTTAAGAGTGTTAAAGAAAAATGACATTCTTCCCTCCGCTGTGCGCGAGAAAGCTGCGGCTGATATGGACAAACTACCATTGAACAGTTCAATAACGCGTGTACGCAACCGATGTGTTCTAACTGATAGAGGACGGGGTATCATTGGGAAATATCGCATTTCAAGAATAATGTTTCGCCATTATGCTGATAAAGGTCTTATATCTGGGATGCAGAAATCACAGTGGTAACTGAAGATTGTCAGTAAGGAATCTTGTGAAACATTTAAGTTTGAAGCTTGAGAGAAGTTGACGTGCGAGAGAGAAGTTGACGTGCAGTGTGTAGGACATGCAGTGTATGTTGGTAAAACTTTCTAAAGCTGTGTTCATTGAAGATCTATGTCAGATCAGTATTTTTGATAAAAAAGTCTTGTTTCTACTTTATACCAACAAAAGTACTGCACAATTCTCTAACAAGTTATACATGTAAGAAAAATGTTATAAAACCATGATTTTGCACTCACACAAAAACATGGTGTTTACATGTATATGTATGCAGAAATAAACAATTTTTCTGAATTGATTTTGTTTCAAGTTGAGTTTTTTTGTGTCCTGAGGTCAGTTTATGGCATGCCCTGCCCAAAACATGAAGATTCAATAAAATCAACTTTCATGTGATTACTGTATACAAGATAAATGATACACAAAACCAACTTTTTGTTGCCAAAATGGTTATAATAATAGTCACCAACGTTTCTTTTCCAACACAAGTACAGTTGCAAACTACAGCTGAATACCCTCTTAATACAGAAACCTTGTTATTATGGATAGTTTACCTGATCCTAAGGGAACAAAGGCCCATATACATGTATTTTCTCAAAAATTACCCCAGAGTTATGAACCCAACAACCAAACTTGGTTTCAAGTGCCCATGACAATTTTTTTTTATTTTCTTATCTAAATCTACACATCACGTAATAAACATCTGCGAAAAAATTTTTTGATTTCAGCAAAACGTGACTTTTTTTACGATTTTTTAAAGTCTTTAAAATCCTATTTTTTTGCGGTCGACCACCCGCTGATAAGAATGGCAACGGGCTCATAATAAGCCCACATGATCAGTCCGTGACGTAGGTTCAGGAACCTATTAGAAATATACTTCTCGGGATCAGATATGTTGTTACAGCGTGCTGTGACACATCTTTCAGGCATTTATGGCGAGAATAAAAAAAGTCCACTTATTTACAAGTGAGATGGGAATAAGTCTCAAACACCCGTTCCTGAACCTACCTCACAGGTTCCCATCCGACCGAGAGGTAGACTGCGTGTCAGGCGTTCTAAGAGGAAGGGGAAGGGAGAAAATTCGGGCGCGCGAGTTCTTGCGTGCCCGAATTCTCCCCCTTCCCCTTCCCCTTAGAACACCTGCCATGCAGGCTAACAGAGAGGAGACTAATGCAAATGGTGGACCAAAATGGTGGCAAATTTCGAAGAAATCAAAAAATGTTTTCACAGACATACATAATGTGAAGTGTAGATTTATGGGTACTTTAATGTCCATCAGTGCATGCAGCAGAAATTGTCATAATCACCATCATCTTCAGTACAGTTGACTTTGTCTTAGCAACCATCCTCTAGGCCGACTGAACAGTGGTCACAACCCTTTAACTCCCAAGAGTGCCAAAGAACAAAAATATTCAAGAAAAATCCCAAATTTCATTTTGTAAAATATTGAAAAACTAATGCTACCATGAAAAAGTACTACTGAAGAGGTTTCATTTGAATGGTCACACCATAGGATTTCATCCACAGACTCAAAAGTTAGAACTACACTGCATGTCTTCATAATTGACTCTGGGAGTGAAAGGGTTAAGGAGATAATCATTTACAAGAAAGTCTGACTGAAAAAATGTTTCAATCAGGATTTCATGAAGATCATCACTGATTGAGGATGTTCGCCTACTAGAGTGGCCTCTCAGAGACAGTCTATTGCATCAGACATCATTAACATTCTAGCTACCCTGTGAACAGTCTCTTAATCTTTTTACACAAATTAGGAAGAAATTTTTCTTGGAAGACCCAGTTGACCTTCCTGAGTGAGTATTCATAATTACTATGCTGCAGGCTTGTTTTGAACTTCTTTTGCACAAATGGAGTGTTTTACAACCCAAGAGAAAGTCTCAGTAGGAACAGGCTTGGGGGGGGGAGGTCCATGCCAGTCTCTAATAGATATTTTTCACTCTGCCCCTGCCCCCCAACCCCTCCCACCCATTTAAGATGGAGTCTGGTCTGCTCAGTAGGTAAACCATTCTAAGCTTTAATACAATAAAAGAAAAAATACTAGAAATATGTGCCTCGTAGAACCTTGCAAAGCTTAGGGGAGGGTGCATTGCAAAATTTTAACAATGGGGAAGGTGAGGTTGGGTTGCATGGCCACCATGGCCCCAAAATTTGAAGTCGTTCCCAGTCACTTGTCACACTGGATGGTGTCAATTGGAGCTTTGTCGTGGTTTTGTTGCTAGGCAACTGCAGGACACCAACCCGATACATATATAAAGGCAACCTGAGATTCCATCTCCCTAAACCGATCCATGTGCCACAAATTTATAAACCTCACTATGCTCGGGCCTTCAATTTTGTCCTTGCTTTGTGAGGAATAAATCCACAAAGTGGTTCTTACTTCAACTGCTTCCAGATGGAATCAAAATATTACATTTGAAAAGTCAACAATAAACACCACATAATTGTATGTGCAAATCTGGACCAAATTTGTTGAATGGATATCTTAAAAATTCTACATTTCTAATAGTGTGCCGCCCAGATTCTAAAAATAGAATTGGCGCACAGCATCATGGGATTGAAATGCATACAAACATTCAAGAACCATGCAGGTAGCTACGAAAAAAACAGGTGCTACGAAGCACTGTTCTTGGGTACAACTCGACAATTATCCACAACATGTACAATAATCGCAAAAACTGGTGTTTCAGAGGCAGCCATTTTGAAATATTTGTCCGCATTTCAATCCCACAATGCAATGCTGCCAAATATGACGTCATCTGGGCGGAACGCTGTTACTTTGACAATATTCTCCCCGACTCCCATTTAATATTAATGTTGTTTTGTTCCAAAACACCTACCGAATGAATGTTTAGACCCTAAATCACTAATTAAAGGAGATAGTAGTGGAAAGTATTTTAGTGATCTTGTTCGTGTCTATTTAGGAGAATTATATGCCCGTTATCCCGCTTTGTATCCCCAGGGTAATGGTCGGTAATGTACGTTTCTCAAACTCGATCAAACACTATGTTTATATCATTGGAATGTCGTAGTGATATTTTATTGTTGAAATTCGTCTTTTAAAAGCCTTTGCTTTTTATATATCTTTATCCTAAATGAATCTGGCAAATATGATATTTTATACCCAAAATAATGATCACGATATTGTGAAAGAACGTGAAACATCGCTAATTACTTTTTTAAACTCGTGCGTATCAAATATCAAACATGATGTGTCAAAATTCACTACACCACTGTACAAACCAAGAAACATTTTTCATACAAAATCAATAAATCTGTTTAAATATACTATGTACAAACGTACGTAAAACAATTTACGAAAGTAAGTTAAATAAATCATCCATCGCGTGAATTATATGTTCGTCTCGATCACATCCGCGCACGCGGCAGAGAAGCGTGTCATACTGTTATGTTAATTTTTAATATTTTGTTTTTTCTTTTGATATTTGAAACTTTGATTCCTCACAATCCCGTGTCCTCAGAACGTATTGAGTCCTCTGATTGTGAACAGTTTTTTTGTACTATAACTGTAGGCCATCTCATAACGAGAGCTTCCTCATAACTTGGTGGCGGTGTAACAGGGCCATCTATGTCATCAATTTCTTCTGTCCAAAATCCTTCGTTCACCGATGAATTACTACTCTGTCGCGTAATTTCATTAATATTTCTAAGTGTTGTCGTATAATCTGGCAAGTTCGTGGCCGCGTCCTCTACAAAAGCCTGTCTATGAGGAATATGATTATATGCCAGAACAGGAGCGGGCGATTTTTCCAAATCTGCCTCCGGAATTGAACACACTGCAACCTGGGGTGCCAAACTGTTCTCCGTGCCTTTACAACATAGTGACAAAGCGATAAGCAGAATTCCAAATAGGAATAATACAGTCGCTAAAATTCGCATGACTTTCACCATTTCTTGATCTTCCGTTTTTGGAGTACAGTCGTCGCAATCTCCGAACAGAATATACGTTAGGCTCGCCATTACAAAACATCCTCCAATGCTAAGAAATCCGAAAACTAAGGCAGCAATATGTAGCCATTTTTTGCATTTCGCTGACCGTGATGCCCGTAAAACAACAACGTCATCCGTCATAGTTGCAATTCAGAGACTACAGGACTATAACCACCCTTGTGTTCCTTCTTGGCCAAGTTTTATTGGCGATTTTATATTCGATTAGACATTACGTGATCGTAAACAACTACAACTGATTCCCCGGAAGCCGAATGATCAATTTTGTGTTGATTCCACTGACGTATGACATTCGCCCATGCGTGACCTCACGTACAAAGCATTGTTTTGAAACAACACGCAAGCATGGCGGCAGCATGCAATTGTTCGTTCCAATCAGCCTCTTTGTTCACCCCGACATGACGTTAATCAAAAATTATCATAATAAGATAAAAGCAAAATTTGCTTTTGAGAAGACATGTTTAATCTGGAGTCGTGGATTTGATCTTAAAGTTTTTTTTTTAACCTTGTTTTAGCAACTATTTGTTCAGAATGACACTTATGTAAGTATCTTAAGTATCGATTGACGGAAACAAATGTCACAAGTGAGTTACACATTGCACGTTTCGAGGAAAACTTGATCAAATTTTAAAGAGTTTTTTCCGCCCATACTAGCTTAAGGGTTTAAAATAAATAAACCGCAAATTTCAAACCCCCTGGTAAATATAATAGATTTATTGGCGTTATTCCATTTCAAGATCAAGGACATGTTACACGAACATTTATTTGATTAATTCTATTGCTTTAATTCTATTACAGCCATCAAAACATGTTTTCTTCAACCACGTTTTTTAACGACAGCGCATTTGCCCCAGGGAGATTAGGAGAACATCAAAGACATACAGTTAAAAAGGTTTCCTAACGCGGGGTAAAGATATATAAAGAGGGGGGCAAATAGTAGGAGAAAAAATACCCATTGGATAAAATAATCCTAAGTAAAAACCATCCCATTTTTGCCTCCAAAATTCTCTTTTTAAATACATGTGTAACAACCTCAGGGGAGCCAAAATTCCCCCGGAGGTGCGAGATGGGGCGGGGGTACCCCTTAAACAGCGTCAGGGTTTTAAAAAAAAAACACTGATGCTGTTTAGGACAAAAAAAACAAAACAAAAACACGACAAAACTACAGCGTCAGATTCTTAAGCTCTATCGAGTTTAGGATAAGTAATATTTTTCCATGGATTTACTTGTATGTTTAGTTTTTGTTTCTTTTACCAAACACCTGAAATATCTCCAGATGTTCAACTTCCGTTTCCAAGAAATTTCAATTCAAGTGGAATCAGTCCTTAAATTCCACCACGTTACGTAACCATCGTTAAATTCCACCACGTTTGGATCATCAAGTCAGTAAATATAACGAACGGAAACGTAATTTTCTTCATCTTTGTTCTGTACGTTGTGTAGACTTCCTGTCTGGATCAACGTACCGGTATTTTGAAACACTGTGGTTGACACAAAATGTCGGCATAATTTTGAGCTTAATGCAGTAGTTGGAGCATCCGGCGTAGTGCCGGCATAATAATGCAATTCTGTGATAAAAGGGTAGTTTCTTGGTGTTGCGGATGGTGTGATCACCAAATGACGTAAAACAAAAGACTCAAAAGACACTGAACAATACCCACACCACAACACAAAAGCTAACCAACAATGGCTTCCGCAACACCAAGAAACACCCGATAAAAGAGTTATTTTTATATTAACAGCTATATTTGCCCGTTTTTTGGGGGTCTTTGAGTAAAAACTGTAATATTTGAAGCTATTTATGCGAATACGCAGTTAATATTTAATATTGTGGGCGCCAGGACATTCTCGAGCGGATCTATTTACCGTTATTATGCAATGCTCTTAAAATAAAGCAATTAAACTGCAGATACCGTGAACGATCTATTGCGTAACATTGGATCAAATACAAACAGTGATAAGCCAGACCACTGAAAGGACCGATCAAACAATGTGAAAGGGCATTCTCTCGAAATGGCACTACAGTCGGCCAAACCTGACATGGTAAGCGCTCAAAACCAGAAAGCAGACGCAGACAGCTGTTTCGGGCTTTTTGGCCCTCTTCAGTGCGTCGTAGCTGAAACAAAATGAGACTCGAATGACACCTCACCTATCTCATATATGTCGCAAATCATTTCAGGTTTGGCTCTATTACGGCCCTAACCTGTTCCATGATTGTTTAGGCATCTCAATTCAAGAAGTACAAGTACAGTTGACTAAATGTTTCAGAAATTTGATTCAAGAAGTTCCGTGTTCAATTGACCATTCGTCGTAAGGCGGGTTACACTGTCACATGAATTTGAATGAAATTTGAAGAGGTTTAAAGAAGGGACAGGAAGGAAAATGATTTTTGGAACACCATGGTGTCCGTCTGTTAATTATTAACTACAAATTCTAATTTTAAAACGTCACTAAATCTTCCCAAGCATACCCAAACATCACCCCAAAATTTACAAAACACCCTATAACATAGATTCATGAAATGAGCATAGAGTTTTTGGATTGCTTGAAACGTGAACAAGATATTTCCATTAAAGCCATGTCAAGTGGCAGAAAAATGGCGTTCATGTGGACCCCGCCTTAAACTCGTTAAGAGATATAACGGTGGGCATTGAGTAATTTTATTTAGTATTGAGGGGGGCGTAAGGGGGGTCCGAAAACCGCAAAACCGCACGGAAATAAAACGCAAAACCGCGCAGAATAAACGTCAAAACCGCAATTCCGCATCGAAATTCATCAAACTACATGAAAACCGCAAACCGCGTAGTTTTGTAAAACCGCAATACCGCGGGTTAAAATTAAAATTACCGCAAAACCGCATAAAAAATAACGCAAAACCGCATCACCGCAAACCCTTACGCTCCCCTCAGTATTAATGAGCTCTTGTCGACGCCCAGTGATTAGCGACATATATGGGATAAGTGAAGTCGGTCACTGAGTATGTTTTAGCTATGGCGTATTTACGAGGGCCAAAAGGCCCAAAACAGCTGTCTGCGTCTACTTTCTACTGAGAGCTGATCATGTGAGGTTTAGCCAAACATAGTGCCATTTTGAGAGAATACCTTTTCACATGGGTTGATCGGTCTTTGCTTGTCACTATTTGTATCGTTCACGGTAATGCACTCTTTGTCGAACCGACAACTTTCTTTATAAAGATAATTTTCGCCTTCGATCGACAGGGTACAGCTTGAATAAAATTGAGAATGATCAAGAACCGTCAGTTTCCGAACAGGGAGTTAACAGACCATTAAATATTGAAGTGCTACGGGCATTAATTATGCAAATAAACCGCCATAAATTACAGCCTTTTGTTACTAATGGTGCGTGACGTTGTTCAAGTGGACGATGTACGTCTTTGGAATAACAACATATCCGGTAAATACAAACCGCAAAGTGTGACAAGTTTTCTCTGTTATTTATTTGTGTTCGTTTTATTTTTCCTCTCTCGACTTGTTAAGCTTTAACCTACGCGCAAACGTCTCCCAATTCCTTTACTTCATGCAACCTCGTTCCCAGGGTCTCTCTTCTTCCCGCCCCCTTCTCGCTCCAGGGGGCGGGAAGAAGAGAGACCCTGGGAACGAGGTTGTACTTCATGCGGAAAAGAAAGTAGGAGACGTTTGCAGACTACAGTAGTTCTTGCAGTTACCTGTTCAGACTGTTCAGACAACATATCGTAATGGGGGGTGGGGGGAGGGGGGTGGGAGAGGTGTGGAGCTAATAAGGAGGGGGGTGGGGGGGGGGGAGGGAAAACTAGAGTGAAAACGTAAGAGACAATAAAGTCACTGTACACGCTGAAAACAGCATTGCGGCTAACTAGACCGTCTAACATGTTTAGCGCTCAAAAATTAAAAGCACTCGCAGACAGCTGTTACGCTCTTTGAAAGATAAGGGGGGGGGGGCGGGCCCCCGGGCCTCTCCCCTAGATCCGCCACTGGATTGTTATCAATGCGACAGATGTTGCCCTAGCAACAACACAGGTGTGATCGCTCAATATCATCTATCATTACGTAACTTTGTGATAGCATTTGTGACGTCAGTATTGACTGCATTGTCACGCTTACTAGGTGCATTCCTTTGTAAACAAATTTGATATCATTTCAAAATGTTGTATAATTTGAAAGTTTAATTTACAATAGATGCATACCACGCTCAGAAGCTTATGTTTTGGGCGAAATTACGAGGACGCGCGCGCGAGGGGAACGCCTCTCCCTCTCTCGCGCGCGCGTCCTCGAAATGAACCCTACACAGGCTTAAAGTGGCTCCTTATAGTTTAAACTTTCCCATTATGATACATCTATAATATTCAATCACAGCTACACCAGTAAAGTTAAGAGAAAACGTTTAGAACAGGTTTGTAAACACTTAACCAATAAACAAATTTAGGTGGCTACGACATCAAAATTTGTTACCATGGCAAAGTCAAAAGAGGCCAAAAAGACCCCATTTTCAACCTTTAGAGGCTAATAACTTCAAAACTGCAGGGTGAAATTTTTTGATTTTTATATATTTTCGTCTTATAAATATAACAAACATTTGTACCAATTTTGAAAAAAATCTGTACATAGGATTCAGAGATATGTCATTTTTACATAAATTTCAGGTAGCTCTAAACTCTATGTACCAAATTTTTCAAAAAATTGTTAAAACGTTTCTCTTGCCGATTAAACAAAAATACATTCGAAAACAAAAACTTTCACCGTGTAGTTTATAAGTTATTAGCTTTAAATGGTCCAAAATAGCGTATTTTTTACCTCTTTTCGCGTTGCCATGGTAACGAATGATGACATCATTTGGATACCGCTTTGTTGACTGATAAAAGATTTCCTGGTTTCAAGTAAAAGATTTTTAACCACACCATCGGGCTAGCTGTAATGGAATGCAAAAAGCGAGAGGGCTGAACAATATGGAGCCACCTTAAAGGTCTGCATTGGAAGTAAAGTGGTGGGGTCAATGATCTTATGTGAGATCTGCTTGGCCTTGCCATGCTGATGAGTCCTAACTAGGACAAAACATCTATCCATGGCTGCCACTTAAAACATGATACATTTATAAAGCACACTTTCTATGTGATATTCAAATGCACTTTACACAACACTGTTCAGGGGATTTTGCTAGACTGCTAATGTAGTTTACAATTAATGTCGAATGTGACACAGGTGCCCCCATAACTTAAACAAAGCAGACCACAGACACCCTACTCTTTGCCAAGAGTGCTGATGGGATCTTTAAAGTCCCCTACAGGAAGGACAACTTATAAATGTACGAGACAAAGGCCAACAGCTTAAGGCGGGGGTCTACCTGAATGCCATGTTTCCGCCACTTAACATGGCTTTAATGGAAATATCTCGTTCACGTTTCATGCAATCCAAAAACCCTTCACTCATTACATGAATCTATGTTGTGGGATGTTTTGTAAATTTTTGGGTGATTTTTGGGTATTTGGGGGAGGAAATAGTTTTTCTCAAAGGATTGGTAAAATTTAGAGAAATAAGAAGTATTGAAGATTTAGTGAAGTTTTAAAATTAGAATTTGTAGTTAATAATTAACAGATAAACACCAAAATAATCCACCAGCAACCTGGAGTGTTCTTGCGTAGATATCAACCGTCGTTGGTGTTCCAAAAATCACTCTCTTTATTGCATCAAATTCATGCATAATTAATGCAAATTAATTAATGCATAAATTAATGCATTAATTTCGACGATCGGTACTATACTAGGCCTCATTGTGCCATGCGGCGTTTGGGTCAGGCTGGTTTTTATCTCGTGAATACGCGAAGCGTTGAACGAGATATAGCATAAGGGGACGATTATGCAAATTTTTACTCCTCCTTTCAGCTGTTTGAAACTTTTGGTATGTGCTTGGTAGTATCCCTTATTATTTTGTATTTAAACACTCAGTTCTTATTTCAGTAGAAAAAGAAGATAAAAACAGCAGAATAGGGAATCGAACCTGGGCCGTACGATCTGCTCCATGCACACTATCCACTACACCACCGAGGACTAGCTGCCGGAAACTGTAATTTTTAAGAGATATAAGATAATATGCTGCTAGCCCAGACCATATGCATGAACTAACCCTTTCGATACACTGGAAATACTGGAATCAGTGCTTAGCCCTAAATACTAAAATCAGTGCTTCAACCCTAGATACTGTAATCCGACCCTAAATTACACTGCAAATATATCTAAATACATTACAATAAGGGATACATGAAGTACCATACATTATGATCAGGGATACACCAAGTACCTAGGAAACTTTTCTTGGCAATTCCGCTGACTAGGACATAAGGCTTCCGCATATATTTTTCCCGTTCCAAATGCGATTAATAAGCTCCTGCCCATGAACGTACCGATGAAAGAACTCAACATATTTCCTTTCAAATATAGCAGGCACGGTTCATTTATGGGGCGAAATTTCGAGAACGCGCGCAAGGGGAACACGTGAAGGGGAGAGGTTTCTCCACTTCACGTGTTCCCCTTGCGCGCGCATTCTCGAAATTTCTCCCTATAAAAAATTTTGTACCATTAATAAATCGGCGGCTATGCAGGTTATTTCAAATCCTTATCAAATAAAATAAAATCCTAATCTCGCACCCAGATCTCACTCGCGCTTGTATTGTTCTGTACGAGATTAATCAAATACAGCCTTTTTAATTTCATTTTAAAACTCTGTCGTCGTACTGTGAAAAGGTTCTGCGATAAAGTTTGCATGATGATGACCGAAGTTATTAAAGAAGTTTCGAAATGCTCCACGAAGTGGCGGAGAGGAATTTATTTGGGATTTGGATTAATATTCATTGCGTCGAGTTTCATTTTGCTGTCGTTCATGAGTCTGTTCTTTCGATCGTGTACCAACGGCCATTCTTCGAGTTCAGACTTTGATAAAGGGATGCTTTGTGGAAGTGTTGCTGTAGTTTTGTTTCTTATCGGAGTTTTTTTCTTCAGTTTACTTTGTGGCAAAAGGAGTATACAGAACTCTTCTCCTCAAGTTCTTATCTCCGAGATTCACGCAGTTCCTTTACTTCCACACTGAAAATATTCCTCGCCGTCAGGTTTGTTGACGCCTCTTTGTTAGCTGTTCCGGATTATTTTACCACTGTTAACGAAAAAGATGAAGTATATTTATTTATTATCTATGTTGGAAGGAGTTTGGACAAGCTACGAACAAGTGCTTGGAATGACAACTTCCGCAACTTAGTGGGACGTGGAAATTTGCACAAGAACCCGACATTGTTATTAATTCTGCTGTCATGGTGTCAGCATGTCTACAGCCCCCACCCCCCTCACGCCTATTCAAAATTTCCGACGACCAGTTCAACTGCCAAGGAAACTTTAATGTAAACGCATGTACATGCGGATGAAAGAAGTTAACATATTTTCTTTCAAATCATGCTTAATTGATCTCTTTGATTTTAAAACCTCAGCGTTGTAGAATGGCCAGATATTGTGAAATGGGTACAGTTTTGCTGTTTTCTTTTTCTTGGGGGTTTTTATTGTTAGCATGCGGTTTAGCATGCCACAAAAGAAGACTACACAACTCAGCTAATCAAGTTTTCATTCCGGGGGAGAGGCCCATTTACAATTATCGCGTTACCTTTCAGGGTATAAAGCCGAAAAAATATGACAGAAGATGACATGTGTTGTTTTAGGGCTAAAAATTCATTTGAACCACACCCATCAAACAAGATTTTGGTACCTTTTAGGGTGTTTTCCAAACATTTACGACGAGCACCCCCGTCATTTTTATATGGAAGTCCCCCCTCGGGGTTGTCACCTCCCGAGATTCCCGCAGACTGACAAAAATCACCGGTTCCATTACTTCCTTTTAGTCATATTCCTCGCCACTCTTCGTTTGTAGAAGCCTCTTCAAGAGATTTGCCAGATAATTTTATTTTACAGTCTAGACTGTGGGCAGGTTACAAACAAGGAATCAGAGAATTAACTCTGTGTGTAAATTTTAGTGCTGAGGTAAACCCATAAATTTCCCTGTACTGAGCGTTAGCCCTAGTAAGGAAATGAGGGACCACACGAGGGAAAGAAAAAAATCTTTGACCTCGGTGGTGAGCAAGCGAGCGAGGTAGCTGCGAGTCGCGAGAAACGAGGGTGTCAATCAGAATTTTCTCGGGCTTCCTCTCGGCTTCAACTCTCGCGCTTGCTTGCTGGACTAAGGCGTGGTACTGCACCTGAATGCCATTTTTTTTCCGCCACAGACAGCTTAAAGGGATGCTCGTGCTGTATATTTCTTTTATTGCACACGCGGTCCTGAAATACGGATCAACCTCTCCATACGCATGACGAGGACTGTTTTGCAGTCCCCAGCCAACAGCTACTACATGGTTTAAGCTGTCACTTAAAGGGATGCTCAATGCATCTGCCTTGGAAGTAAAGTAGCGGGGTCGATGATCTTATGTGAGACCTGCTTGGCCTTGCCATGCTGATGAGTCCTAACTAGGACGAAACAGCTGTCCATGGCTATCACTAAAAAAATTATATTGAACAAATTTACACCGGTTTTGCGTGGTGTGGACTCTTATTAAATACGATTTACGTTATCACATGGTCAATACGTTGTGGACTCACGAGGCGCAGCCGAGTGAGTCAGCAACAAATTTTGACCATGTGATGACGTAAATCGTGGTAAATAAGAGTCCACACCACGCAAAACCGGTGTAAATTTGTTTTTTACAACAATATTTAGAAAAAAATACAAGGAAAAATCGAAGTCTTTTTACAAAACGTGACAGCAAAGAAAGAGCAAGCGTTGTCTATAACTTTCTCGCAATCTGATTGGGTTTTTTCAAGCGCGCGTGATGTTAGCGTCAGCACCGTTGTCTGGACTCTCATTTACCACTCACGTCGACCAATCAGATTGCGAGTTTAGCGGCAATTGTGGTAAAAATTTATATAGCACACGTTCTATGTGATATTCAAATGCACTTTACACAACACTGTTCAGCTAGGGATTTTGCCAGACTGCTAATGCAGTTTACAATTAATGTCGAATGTGACACAGGTGTCCCTATAACTTAAACAAAGCAGACCACAGACACAGGGGATTACGTCCCCTACTCTTTACGAAGAATGCTGATGGGATCTTTAACGTCCCTACAGGAAGGACAACTGACAAATGTAGGAAACAAGGCCAACGGCTTAAAGTCACCGCCCAATGACGCGATCATCTCGGAACTGGGCGGATGTTGATGGGCAGATGTCGAGCACACAGCTAGCATGATCTTACCAGTTATTTTAAGACCCTGGCGTGCGTTTCTCGAAAGTCCCGAAAACTTTCCGGGCCCGAAAAGCTGTGTTAGGTGCAAAATGTTTACCAATAAAGATTCGGTTTTTGTTGATTTTGAAAGCTAAGCAATAAAATCTTACGTTTACTACACAACTTTAGCTGATTTGTGGGCTAAAAACTTCAACGCCTTTCGTTAGAAACGTGATTTAAAAATAGCTTTCGGGCCCGAAAAGTCTTCGGGAGTTTCGAAATTGAAACGCACGCCAGGTTTTTGGTCCGGCCGGGGTTCGAGCCCGCGATCCCCAGCACGGTAGTCCGGCGCTCTACCAACGGAACTAACCGATCGGCGGTCTACCAGGATGATATGGTTGTGCGCATGCGTAAGGTATTGACCATACCGAGGGGACGAGTCTGTTCTTTCTTCGATCGTGTACCAACTGCCATACTTCGAGTTCAGGCTTTGATAAAGGATGCTTTTTGAAGGTGTTACTATTTTTTTGTTTCTTGCCGGAGTTTTTTTCTTCGGTTTTCTTTGTGGCAAAAGAGGTATGCAGGACTCTTCTCCTCACGTTGTTATCTACGAGAATCGCGCAGCTCCTTTTCTTCCACACTGACAATATTCCTCGCCGTCAGTTGTTTGTTGAAGCCTCTTTGTTAGCTGTTCCGGATTATTTTACCATTGTTAACGAAAGGATGAAGTTTATTCAGTTTATTATCTATGGAGGAAGGAGTTTGGACAAGCTACGAACAAGTGCTTGGAATGACAACTTCCACAACTTAGTGGGATGTGACAATTTGCACAAGAACCCGACATTGTTATTAATTGTGCTGTCATAGTGTCATAGTGTCAGCATGTCTACCGCCCCCACCCACCGCACGTCTATTCAAAATTTCCGACGAATCAGTTCAACTGCCAAGGAAACTTTAATGTAGACGCATGTACATACGAATGAAAGAACTTAACATATTTCCTTTCAAATCATGCTTAATTGATCTCTTTGATTTTAAAAACTCAGTCGTTGTACTGTGAAAAGGTTCTGCGAAAAAGTTTGCATGATGACGACAGAAGTTGTTGAGGAAGAAGTTTCAAAATGCTCCTTGAAGTGGCGGAGAGGAATTTATTTGGGATTTGGATTAATTTGCCTTGCGTCCAGTTTAGTTTTGCTGACGTTCATGGCTTTGTTCGATCGGTGGTGTACCAACTGCCATTCTTCGAGTACAAACTTTGATAAAGGGGAACTTTGTGGATTTATGGCTATTTTTCTGTTTTTAATCGGAGGTATTTTTCTCAGTTTAGTTCCTGGCCAAAAAAGTACACAGAACTCTTCTCCTCGAGTTGTTATCTCAGAGATTCCCGCAGAAGACTTGGAAAAATCACCAGCTCCAATACCTCCGTATAATAACATTCCTCGCCGTCATGTGTTTTTTGAAGCCTCTTTGTTAGATCTGCCGGATTATTTTACCACTGTTAACAATACTTATGAAGTTGATATATTGATGGAGGAGGGAGTATGGACAAATGTGCCTCTTTGTTAGATTACCGGATTATTTTATCTTTTTAACAAAACTGATGAAGTTTATTCATTTTTGGGACTGAGAAGGAGTTTGGACAAATGCTCCAGACACTCTACCGCCAAGTTACGGACAAGCGCTTGAAATGACAGCTTCCACAAGTACAATAATACAATACGAGCACCGTGAGATAAAAATAGGTACAAAATATATTTATGATACTCATGATAAAAATGAGTCACATCTATTCATGTATCTATAGAAATACTACTGAAGAAATTGAAAGAAGCATTTATTACTCTGACAACTCGGCCCTTGAAGATGTTTTTTTTTTTACTTTGTACGCGAAAGCAAGGGTGGTTGCCGATTTTGCAGCGGAAGGCAGCTAGTTCCAAATATGTGTTATTAAATAAGAAAACCAATTGTGCTTATATAGAGTACTGCATGTATGAAGGCTGTTCAACTTTAAAACCAGGCACCACTTGTCAAGTTTTAAGCCTTTTTAAGGGCTGAAAAATATTAGTAATATAACAAGGGCCGTGCAGTTTAAAGCTTTTTAAAAATAGAACTAAAGATGAGTGCTGAAGGCGTCTTTGTTCCAATGAGTCCGTAGAAGCCAAGGTGAGGCATGAGCCGTAAGAGTGTTCGCGTGAGAGCATAAAAATTGGCATTCTCGAGTTTGTTATTCACTTCCTTGGTGATATGTAATAGAAGAAGGCAGAAGCGTTGAGTCATAGCTTTAATTTGTATAACAAGAAGCTGTAGACAGCTTGAACTCGTGGCGTCTTTTATTGTTTCCCGATTGTTTTGAATACTTTTACGGAGAAACATAAGCTTAAAATTATGTCTAAAAAGTAAGACTACACTATATTCACTACATTCAGTAGCCAACACTTTAGTCTTTAAACCACGATCGCTAACTAAAATGGCAAGTTAAATAAAACACAAAACTTGCCGGAACAAAAATCCCACAGCAATAAGCGGCGAACACAATATCAAACGGCCCCATCCATCCATGAACGCCTTGCATTGTCTTGAAAACTTGTACACTGCAATTCTTCCTTCTGCCTCTCAAATCCAACCTCGTTCCCAGGGCCCTCCTCTTCCCGCTCCCTAGAGCGAGAGAGAAGATGGGAAGAAGAGAGACCCTGGGGACGAGGTTGTCGCAAGTCAACACATGGAGACATTTTGCCGCCATCTTGAAATCAAGAGCGAGATCACGAGGTTGCGTGTCAACCAATCAAGTGAAACTAAAATAAATATACGTGCATAAATTTGCATGCGCTAATTTGACACGAGAAAAACAGAGCCAAATTTATAACTCGTCGGCTATGCCACGAGTTGTTTAGTGTGAAGTGTCAGCCACAGGGGGGGGGGGGGTGGGGGGCGGGGGTGAAAAAGCGACCGACACTTCACACCTGTCACACTGCGAAGGTCATTATCCCGGGGGGAGGGGGGAGTACTCCCATATATGAGCTATATAGGTATGTGCCGCTGTGAAAGGTATGGTTTTCAGGCAGTTTAGTCTGGGATAGAGTGTAGTAATCAGAGATTTTTGGTCTAGAATAAGGTATCATTTTCCGCGAAACTGACAGTTGCGTGAAGAATTTAGTCTAGACAAGGCTAGGTTTACTGGCAAATGACATTTAAAAATCGGTACGGCGGGCAGTACGTTATTTTTACTGACCCCTGTCAACTAATAACTGTGATAGTGAACGAGTTTCTGGAAAATAGCGAGTCTGGAATAGGCCTAGGATAGGGTAGGGTTTTTCGGTGTTTAGTCTAGTATAGGGTTGCAAAATGCAGCTTAAATGGTCTAGTTTAGGTTAAGTGTCTCAGAGTCCTAGCGGCACACCCCCACCCAAACATTTGCAGAGTAGCCCCCCACCCCTGGGTGCACCAATGAGTGGAATTATACCCTCTGCACAAGAAACCGAAATTAAAATTAATTCGACGGGCAAAGTGATTAACAATTTGAAACTATCGAGTTGCGGCCACCTCGCTTTTACGAACAGCCCAACACAGGCAATTCCCGGCGTAAGAGCGGACACCCAGTTAGGATCCACAATTTGACGTCCGTGATAGTGAACAAGAGTCTGTTAATTCTCGCCTTGCGAACACCTCGCTATTACGAACAAGAGCTCAACTGTCAGCTAGAGAAACGTTTTAAATTAAAGTTTAACTTCAGAATACAGGGTCATTTTTTACCGCATACCAAACGAGCTGGCTCGTTTGGCTCGTTTGCTCTCCACTGCCGAGCCAAACGAGCCCGCTACCAAATACATAGACCCAATACCTTAGCAAGTATATCATTTCTCATTTTTTAATCCACTGCCGAGCCAAACGAGCCACTAAATACACAGACCCAATACTTTAATTAGCGAGTATATCATTTATTTCTCATTTTTTTTTTTGATCCACTGTCGAGCCAAACGAGCCAGTAAATACATAGACCCCACACTGTAGCGAGCACTGATCAATTATTTCTCTTACGTTACTCCACTGCCGAGCCAAACGAGCCAGCTCGTTTGATATACGATAAAAAGTGGCCCTGCATTCTGTAGTTGCACCCTTTTATGTACTCTTGTCATCAAGGACATCAAAGTGAAGTTACACTCCCAACTGCCAAGGAAACTTTAATGCAGACGAATTGCCGAAAAAAACCTTCCGCTATCATCCCGGATATGATGTAGTCTTGTTATCACAGACATCATAGCTAGTATGGCTCGACTGGGAACTGATGAAATCCCCAGCGCCGCTTAACATTTCCCACAGCATTTGTCCTCCCCCCATATTGCAGTCCTTCATTGTTTTGCAGATATATCAGTCGGCTGTTTAATCTGATTTGAAACTGAGTATGATTTTGATAACATTCAGTTTATGTACAAACGGCCTTACAATTAAATGATTCGATTTTAATTTTATTGTCGACGATCGGTGATTCCCAAGTGACAAATAATCCCAGAACGTGGCAAGTTTAATAATTTACGGAACACGAGGCGTTTTCAAAGCATTTAGTAAATGCATGGATCATAAAACGAGAGAACACAAATCATCTTCAATGCCTGGACACTCTCAGGTAAAAGACTAGTTTTACCGTGTAAACAAACTACATAGATTGATAACAGTCTGCTCAGACACGTAGGTTTGAAACGTGTGGTAGAGAGTTTACCGAATAAATTTGGCAAATAAGTCATAAATTTCATCGAACGGTTACCTGTCTCTCGCACGCATATCATTATTTTGTTTAGAAATATTTTACTAAAATTAATCTCGCTCTCTACCGGGTCTGTTCACTGTGCCCCTGACGAGAATGACAGACCTTCTGAGCAGATAAATTTATTTTCATATTATCAATCCATGTTGTTTATTAATAAGTTTTTAGTGAGCTCACTAAAGTGCACGTAAGCTTATATGAATTACAAATTTTTAATGATCAAGAATTTTAGTCTGTTTTTGTTTTGGTTTGGTTTGTTTTTTGTTTTGTTTGTTTTCAATCAAAATTATTATGGCGTAATTTTAACTCCTTCTTCAATTCATCTTCTTGCGTTTCTACATTTCTCCTTCACTTGGGGGCCTGTAGTTGCGCTTACATCCTTTTCTTTTCCCTTTATCTTCCATGCAATTTATATTTCCCGGTTTCTTCTGTCTTATTGTCCTCTCGGACTCTGGGTCTCATCTCCATTGTACGGTGGTTCTGTATTTCTGCAATCTTGCAATTTGCAGTCCTGTTGGGCTTTGGTTATGTGCTGTCCTGTTTCCGTGGGGCTTTGGCTGGAGTCTCGGGGTCCTATAATTTTGCATTCAGTCCCAAACACAAAAATACAAGATGACTACTCGTTTTATGATCCATGGTAAATGGAAGAGGTGAAGTAACAAACTTGACGACCCAAATTCACTGAGCTTCGTCAAGACTATACACATGAAACTAGGTATTAAAGGCGGTTTGTACATATACTGAACTTATAAATAAACACATTGATATACTGCCCAAATATGGTAAATGGAGGTAAATTTAGCATTTTGAAGGAAAGTCGGAAAATGAAGCCGGCGAAATACGAGCAACAAATTTACCCAATGTTGCGAGACAAATTTGGTAAATTTGTTGCTCGTATTTCGCCGGCTTGACTGCCGCCTGCAATTTCGTGTTTTTGGGCGAGAAAGTGCGTGAACTATTAGTTAAAAAAGGGAAAAGAAAGAAAAAAAAGAGAAGAAAAGAGAAACATTATTGATCACGTGATTGGACAAAAAAGGCGCGAAATTTTCGCATTGTCGCGGTCGCAGTGTTTCTTGGCGTAGCTGAATGAAAGCTGGTTCAAAGTTTAACTGCTCGACAAGTAGTGAATGAAGGAGCACAATTTTCGGAAAATTCCTTTAGTAATCACCTCTGGAATATGATATAGACTTGATGCTTCCTCAGAAAAGTTTCTCATCTCGTCATTACGGCTGTAGGAGCTAAAAATCGAGCAAGTTTGTAAACAACATTGATCGACTCAGCTCGTACTTCGATGTTTGAAAATTTGGTGCTGATGGAAGGGGCTAAAAAGCCAAATCAACTACAGGTATGATGTTTTAACCGTTTCTTGTATCCTTTAGCTGTGAATTTTTGTAAGACATACTGTCCACGCTGCAGTTCTTTCTGACTTTTCGCCGTTATGTTTGGTATACCTAGCCGCGTGTTTGTTCAATTTGTTTTGATTCTGAATTTAACTTTTTAAGATACGAACCACTTGTAACTAAGATATTCTATGCCATTTTACTGTGTTTTAACTGTTGTAGTCACTACTCTGTCCCGTTCTTTAAGTAGACGAATGCTCTTCGTAGAAACTCTCAACTGATTGTGTACGCTAAATTAATTTTAGCTTGGCGAAAGTTTCGGCGTTCGTTTTGAACAAAACCGAAATGTTACCTTTCTATCCACCTCTCTCCTCGTTGTTGACTCAAATATTCAGTACTGCCAAGAGATTATAATTCCAATTATTTTCTCTTGGTACTGCAGGTTTCATCGGAGTTATTTTCATACTTTATTTAATATTTACACTTGACGGGTGGAAATGGTTTCCAGTCTTTTCCTCCTGGTTTGATTTGCTCTATTGGGAGCGAAAAATTACTGCCTTTCGAAGTTTTTTGGAAGATCATTTGGTGCTAAACGGGGAGAAAGATGCGGGGATGTTTGCGTTAGCTCAGTATCCTCAACCAACTGTTGGCTAGGCTCATGGCTGGTGTACGACGACCTGACTGACGTCATAAAGCCTACTACAATACAACCCTATGCAATACAATTGACAATTATTGGATGAGGTTGAGCATGATAGCGATAATTATCAAGGCCAAAGTTTGTGTTATCTGCCGAAACCGAAGGCTGAGGCGGATAACACAAACTGAGGCCTTGATAATTATCGCTATCATGCGAAAACCGAATCCAATAATTGTTTTATTATGCATATTCCTGAGCTGCACTTGTAAAGACAAGAGCGTGCACAAAAAAGTGATCACTTCAATGTGATCAATGCATAAAACTATTGTCTGTAGGTATGACGTCACTTCTACATATATAAAATTCATTGTCTGTAGGTATGACGTAACAGAAACAGCAAGCAATAATTAGCTGCGTGCTTATAGCCAATCAAAATCGAGCTAGTGACACCAAATAAAATAGAATAAAATGGTAACTGTGTAGTGCTATGTACTAAAAGAGTAAAAACAGGAATGTCAAATATTACAAAAATAGCACCAAAAAACGAATAACAGTCGTCCGACGTTTCGATATTACTATCTCTTCATCAGGGACTACAGCAACTGAAAAAACGGACGCGCGTGATAGAATTTTAAATTTAAAATAAAGTAACGCGCGCGTGACATGAACGTTACTTTATTTTTAATTTAAAATTCTATCAAGCGCGTCCGTTTTTTCAGTTGCTGTAGTCCCTGATGAAGAGATAGTAATCTCGAAACGTCGGACGACTGATATTCGTTTTTTGGTGCTATTCTAGTGACACCAATAGAACCTAACACTACCTAACACAACACAATACAATACAATACAATACAGTCGTACACCAGCCATGAGCCCGACTGTTTTTTTCCGAGCATAAGTTCACTTCTGCTCACTTCTGCTCCGGTCCTATCAATTTTTAAGCCACAGGCTTCCGCCCGGTCACGCATGGTGACGCATGTACGCGCGGATAAAAGAACTTAACATATTCTCTTTCAAATCATGCTTCATTTAATCTCTTTGATTATAAAAACTCAGTCGTTGTACTGTGAAAAGGTTCTGCAGAAACGTTTGCGTGATGACGATCGAAGTTTTTGAAGAAGAAGTTTCAAAATGCTCCTTGAAGTGGCGGAGACGAATTTACTTGGGATTTGGATTAACTTGCCTTGCGATGAGTTTAGTTTTTTTCTTGTTCAATATTCTATTCTTATCGTGTACCAACTGCCATTCTTCGAGTTCCGACTTGGATAAAGGGGAGGCTTGTGGATTTCTGGCTGTTTGTTTTTTTCTTATGGGAGGTTTCTTCCTCGGTTTACTTTGCGCCAAAAGAAGTTCACAGAACTCTCCTCCTGAAGTTGTTATTTCCGAGATTCCCCCGGAAGACTTGGAAAAATCACCAGCTCCTATATTGCCGTATAATAATATTCCTCGCCGTCAGTTGTTTGTTGAAGCCTCTTCGTCAGATCCGCCGGATTATTTTACCACTGTTGCCAATACTGATGAAGTTGATTCATTTATGGAGGAGGAAGTATTGACAAATACTCCCGATACCCCACCGCCAAGTTACGAACGAGCGCTTGAAATGACAGCTTCCACAAATGTACCCTTTGCACAAGAACCCGACATCATTATTAACAATACGGATGAAGTTGATTCATTTATGGAGGAAGCAAATGCTCCCAACACCCCACCCCCAAGTTACGAACAAGCGCTTGAAATGACAGCTTCCACAAATGCACCCTTTGCACAAGAACCCGACGTTATTATTAATTCGGCGGGCATAGTGATTTACAGTTTGAAACTATTGCGTTGCGGTCACTTCGCTTTTACGAACAGCTCACCACAGTCAATTCCCGATTATAGATCTGACAACTTAGAGAACACATTTTGACGTCCGTAATGGTGAACAAGAGTCCGTTAATTCTCGCCTTGCGGATACTGGCCTCTCTATTACGGACACCTCGTTATTACGAACAGCAGCTCAACTGCCAACCTCGTTAAGAGAGACCCTGGGAACGAGGTTGCTCAACTGCCAGGGAAGCCTTAATAAAGACAAACTACTGGAATAAAACTCCTGCTATCATATTGGATATTATCTATGTACTCTTGTTATCACGGATATCAAATTATTTTTAGACTGCGAGCACTCACCCATTTTTCCCTTAGATCCAACAGCACGAACTGATTTATAACAAGAATTCTACGAATTGTGAAACCGAGGTTAGGCCCAGTTCAAACGTCGAACTTCACATGTACCGAACCTAATGCAAATTAGCAAGAACAATAGATATTGCTCATTTGCATTAGGTTCGGCACAAGTAAAGTTCGACGTTTGAACTGGGCCTAAGGGTCTGGATTTTCATCTGGTTTACTCAGTATCAAAATATCTAACAAGAGCCTTATACAAACAATGTGTTACTCAGTGTTAGCAAGCTAACTAAGGTAAGGAATTGAGCTAATTTCGGGATAATACAAAGTGATAATGTGTTTCCCCTCAATGTAGACTGCTAGTTCCTCTTAGATTCTAGTTAGATTCTAATTAGATTTTTTGCGATCGCGACCGAGAGCAGCGAGAGGCCGAAGAAGTTCTTCCTTGATCTAACACGAACCTTAGTTTTGTAAGACTTTGACGATAATTATTTTCAGAAAAAGGAATACTTTCTCATTAAATTCTGCAAGTTGTAAAAAATACAGACACTATAATAGAAGCCAAATATTTTAACTTATCAATGAGCATCAATGAATGCTAAAGCGTGAACAGTATTTTACAAGTTCGTTGAAAGAAACTTCGCAATTCAGTTGTAATTCTCAGTACAGGTGCGGATTTCTCGGGCTCTCCATATCTGCTGTCGTTAACATTTCAGGTTTAAAGTTTAAGTTTCGTTTTAATTTTCCTTTGTTTCACATTAATTATTATCAGAATTACTATAATCAAGTACAAAGGAAAGACAGAGAAAAATAAAAATATTGGCAAAAAAATCTGACAATCATATACTTATCCTTAAGCAATCGACATTATAATTAATGTTGTGTCAAGAAACACAAAAATAGTGAGGTTTTTTGGTCCATTTCGTCTTGCAAAAGATGTTCTGTTATTTTCCAAAATAAAATTCACAACTTCACTTTAGAACTATCATCTTCTTGTATTGCTGAGAAAACTGTTCCAGATGAAATCCCCAGCGCCGCTAAACTCGTAAGCACACTTTCCGCAGCATTTGTCCTCTCCCCATACTGCAGTCCTTCATTGTTCTGCACATAATCAGTTGGTTGTTTAATCTGATGTGAAAAGTGAGCTCTCAGCCATAGTTCGACTTTTTCTGAAGATCTTAGAGACTTGGTAAGGTCTTGCTCGATGTAAGGTGAAAGCCATCTATGTTTAAAAGTTTCCGGATCCTTTTTCAAGATCTTCACATGTGTCAGATGTGTTTTTTCAGTGCGGGCTGATTCTTCAGAAGTTACCAAGTTTTGAGGATCCATCATTGTCTGATCTCACCAGTTATTAGTCGTTCATTTTCCTCTCTTTTATATGGTAACAAAACGACGCATCATTAACGAAAGTCGTTGATTTTTCAAACGTTTCGAATTGCATGCGCGAGCGCGTAGTGATTACACGGGACGATCTTTAACGACGAATTTAATCTAACACAACGATGTCGCGTTAAAAAACGCGCCATGCAACACAATAAGTTTACAATACGCGGCACGATTTTTTACGTAACACTTTGTTACGGAAACTTGTTGCAAGTTTTTGAACCACCTTCAAAAACTTGCAACATGTTGGGGCAACAAATTGTTGCGCTAAAAATTGTCCGCGCGCTGTTACACGTTAAACATCGAGATTCTCGGGAAACAAAATTCACTGTTTCCCTCGGGACCAGTTATTAAGTATTTAATAGATCATTGATGAATTCCAAATTCCTGCTTCTTTGACCTCTTTCTCATTTTGTAACTGACACATCACAATCGTGAAAATTTTACCCGCAAACATTTCGCCCGTCAATTTTGAACGATTTTCGCAAATTTTAAATCCCGTGAAAATAAAACTGAACCTTTAGGGTAATTTTCATTTGAAAAACGTTAAGACCGTTAACAGTAGTGATGTGCGAATTTACCAAACTATCAGGCCGGCCACTTGATATCGTAAGAAATCAGAACAGCAATACAGCTTCTGATTTTGGGAAGGTAAAAAAGCAAATCAGTCTGTGAAATAGTCTGAAGCGTTAGTCGCTTTCTCTCCCTACCCCAGAGTCTTCCCTGTTCAGCTAAATCATGATGATGACGTAGCTGAAAACAAAGGAACATGGGAACGAGGTTGGCTTTAAAGACGTTTTCAGTATGGGGAGGATCCCAACGAAATACGTACGGAGTGATCCGATAGAGCAGTATATTTGCACTGCTATCGTCCAAACAAAAACGAATAGTTTCGTTAAGTGTACTGCTAAAAACATTAGAGCGAGAAGAATTCATAAATTAAAAAAATAATGATCAACAGTTAAACGCGTGACGATAATATATGAGAACCGCGTAACAGCAGCGAAATCATTCTCGTCCCCACAGCCGCTTGGCTCTTACTGACGGTTAAGAAGGCCAAGCAGCTCTGGGAAATGCTATCTAAACCACGTGACAGTGTTGGAAAATCCCTGACTCGTCCCCAGTCGTCTCACTTGTCTATTATTTTGAATCGAAAGACGCAAGAGATGATGGAAAGGAGGAAAATGAAATGAGGAAACCCCTTCTTCCGTTCCATCATCCCGCGCACCACCTTGTCACCGGAGTGAGCTGAGACGAGTCAAAGAAACGCGAGGAAATAAAACATAAGACGAGATTATATCTCAAAACAACTTAACATCCATTCCGCTTGTTTTCGCAATAGATTAAAGACTAGTGTATCCAATGGATAGTGAATGCTGCGGAAAAAAGGATATATTCAATTGATACTCTCGGCAGCGTGAGACACTCATGGTGTTGAATTGCCAAAACAAACAAAAATGTATTTTGGCTAAATGAGAAATGCACGCACACAAAAACAAATCTACTTGAATTCGTAAATGGATCATCTTGTAGTTAAAAACTTAAATTGTACCGGCTAGGCTGTTTTACCCACCTCTTACAAAAAGCTTTGACTTGAAATAAGTTACCTCCAAAAGCGATTATTATTCATCGATATTTTGTCAGCATACCTTTTTCTTAATTTGAGTTTACTTTAAAATAAGAAGACAATATAGTGCCTTTCAGATAAGCTGTAATTTGTAGGAGTCTTGTAAGCTCTCGTCGACTTTGTGTCAAGAGTCACGGGTAACCTGATCATAAGTTCCCGAGTTGTTTCCTGTGGATATTCACACAACACCGAGACGGCCGAGAACAAAGCGCTTTCAGATTCGCGTAACGAAAGTGTCCTTGATATTTCATGCCGACAGAGCTCATAAAAATAACACGGACCTGATTCGCATAATGAAAGTGTTTAATTCAAAGAAGAATATTCTTAATATTTCCACGGCCGTTACAAAAAGCACTTTGATTACAAAAACAATGCCCTCGTTCTTTCGTGTCGAAAGAACTCAGAACTTCTATATCTTTTGTTTACACGACACAGCTGTCACTGTGATTCTCGCTACACAAGCTATAATGCCGCGGAGAACTCTGGTAAAAAGTGTGGTTAAATGCAATGCATTCTGGTAAAAAGTGTGGTTAAATGCAATGCATTCTGGTAAAAGGTGATAAATTCGAGAATTCGTCCCACCTTATATATCTCTCTTAAATCCTGATTATGTTGCTGCTCGCTCGCTGCGCTCGCTCCGCAGCAAAAATAACAGGTAAATTCATTTCTACCATTTTAATACCATCTTTATTTTAATATACCATCTAATTTTAAATCTTATTTTAATAAACAAATAAAATGAAAGGCTGATCGTACAGAAAGGAATATATTTTTAACCGATTAATTTCGAACGGCACGGCCGTTCTTCTTCAGGGTATAACCGTACTTATTTTCTTATTTTAATATACCATTTAATATACCATTATTTTAATATACCATCTTTATTTTAATACCATCTTTATTCGCAGCTGGCTTACAAATAAGTGTTTGGGTTCCTTGTGATTAAATAGTTTGTCAAAAATAAACAAAAGAAAACAGTAGAATAAGTAGCCCTCGCGCACGTGCAGGCTATAGAATTAACGTTTAAAAGTAGCTACTAGTGGCCATTTGTCTAACTTCTATTTCGCCAGTTTTCGCGGGTTATGTGAAATCACTCTATTCTCTTGGTAGCACCTTCTTTAAAGATTGAGTGTTCTTGGTATAATAAAATAAAATTTTTAAGCTCATTATGGGCCGGTCATTCTGTTGCCACTTACGCTCGACTTCCTGTAAAAATAATATGCTCAATGCAAAGCAAAAATGGATTTTGCCACCGACAGCCATGATATCTATTTATGTTTAATACTTAGTTCTACTAAAAGCCGTTAAAGCAAAAAAACTTAAACTACGCAATTGATGGATTGCATATTTCCTCTCGAAACCACTAAGTCCAATATAGAGATGTTATCTGTTTCAGCTCGATATCCACATAGTTCCTTTGTTTGTATTCGCTTTAGTGGAACGTTCTTTGCCCTGACGCGGTTTTAAAACTGAGAGGAATATGTGGAATGATTGTGTATATCAAATAGTTTTTTTTTCTCTGTTTATATGGCACAAGCCTGATAAGCTTAAATCACCATCAGTTCCTATACAGTGATAAATTGTGATTGTAGCGGTGTCGTATCTTCAGTATTTATCTGTTTGCAAAGCGCATCACACCTCGCAGAAGCAGCCAATGCCATGATTTTTATCGCTTGTTCGTAAGACGGTGGTAGGGTTTCATGATCAGAGTCATCTTCAGTCCAAACTGCGGCGTTCAAAGATGGAGAAGCTTCATAAGTGTTTTGAACAGCAGTAAAATAATCTGGCAAATCAAAATCTATCGATCTTGTCTCAACTCCATTACTGTTTTGTACAGGAGCTTCTGTAAACAGTGAACGGTGAGGAATATGATTGTAAGGAAGTACAGGAGATGGCGATTTTTCCAGGTCTTCTACAGGAATCTCGCAAATGGCAACTTCAGCAGCGGAGCTGTGTCGCCTTCTTTTGTGGCATGCTAAAAAAATGAAAATGAAACAACCGATACAAAACAACATAGCAGTGACACCTCCGTAAATCTTAATGGTCACCGACGACCCGCCATTTGTCCAATGGTCTGTGCAGGAAATTAAGCTGCAAGTAACCATGTTTAACAACAAAATCGCGCTTGTTATAAGGCAAAGAGATCCGAATACAATAACTGATAAGTAGATTCTTCTCCTACACTTCGTCCATCTCAAGGCTGCTTGTTCTTCTGAATTTTCTACCATCACAGACATCGATATACCGTGATACCTTCTTCCAAACTTCTAATTGCTGCGTCTAACGCTCGCAGCAGTCCGATTTAACTCAGATACCGGTTTCCGACGTGTATTAGTGGAACATTTTGCCTCGCTTATGGCGGTTCAACAGCACAGCTGACCATTGCTCAAACATGTGCTTTCCCTTCTGCGAGCTCTTTCATTCGCCGTGACCCCCGCCGTGTACGGCGTGTATTTGGTGAGTATTTGCCATTAGGAACCGCTAGTATTTATGCTAATTATACAGGATGATGTCCCATTAAATTATGCTGTGGTAGCATAATTAGACCGTCTTCTAAACTGCTTGTTGCCTACAAATTTCAAAATATTCCAAAACAGATGGACAAGTGTTTCAGTGTTTTCCCCACAGAAGGAACAAGAGTCTACCTACCTGTTTTATGTCTATTTTATAAAGAAAATCATTCGTAGCAATTCGTCTGTGAAAAAACTTAAACTGGAACACTCTGAGTTTTGTTTCTCTTGTACATAAGAATGGTAAAAGATAAGAGTTTTTCCAACTGACAGTCGAACTTCCAATTATATCTCCTTCAGAGTGCCATTTTTCTTCGCTTTTTAATGGAGTGGTAGCCTTTTTCTCGACAAGACGTTATTTGTAGAATTTTTTGCAAACATTTGCCGTGCGACAGAAGGCTCTCAACTGTATCTTTTGGACGGGGATTGTTACGGCCTGGCGTGCATGATTTCTCGTACTGCTTTAAGGTGGCTCCATATTGTTCATCCCTCTCGTCTTTTGCATCCATTACAGCTAGCCCGATAGCGTGGCTAAAAATCTTTTACTCGAAACCAGTTAATCTTTTATCAGTCAACAAAGTGGCATCCAAATTACGTCATCATTCGTTGTCATGGCAACGCGAAACTTCGTGTTTATTAAAGCCGAACCAAGTGCATGTACAGTATTAGAGTAAGAGGTTATGTATTTTATCCATTTAGGAATTAAGAGGTTAAATAGTATGAATTAATATATCAATAAATAGGTTAAGTTTATAGAGCGGTTTTGATTTGAGTATCGAAAGCCTCGTTTGTACGAAATTCCTTGCAAACCTTTCACAAGTTCACGATGTTTTTGAATGGGTATTCTTTTCAACTTTGCTCCTTTGAGAATACATTGATGAGATTATCACAGGATTCCACTTCGAAAGCGAGGCTTGGGGGTGAAATTAGCTTGTCTGACGTAAACACGCATAAAGGCTAATGGATGACATTTGCATCTAATTTTTTCACTCGTCCCCAGACCCCAATTTGACCCTTAAAATCACCGCGAAAACGCCATTTTTTGAAGGGAAAATCAAAATTTCGCCCATTTATGAATTACTTTTCGGAAATCCACACTCCGATTCCAGTAATTTGGTTATAATTCTATCTGGAAACTTTAAAATATTTTAAAAACTTAAAATAAGTCCCGTCATTTTGACCTTGAAGTAACCAATGTCACGTAAAGGCTTGTACGGAGTTCAACCGTGCGGTCATCGCTTTTTTGCGGTATAACTCATTTTAATAGGAGTAATGTCAACAGCCACACTCGGTTTTGAAGAGACTGGGATCTAGTGAACATTTTGGTGGGAAATATTATTTAGTTGGAGTGAAAAAAATCCCCGTTATTTTGCCATTTTTTCAGTGCAATGTGCTTCGACTGAGCTCATTCTCTATTTTCGAATTGCCCATAATACACTTTGTTTGCCCCCCAAATTTTGCATAAACTATTGTTTTGAAATGCTCTTGGGAATATGCAGTCCACCCAAGAGCATTTACAAACAATAGTTTATGCAAAACTTGGGGGCAAACAAAGTGTATTATGGGCAATTCGAAAATAGAGAATTTGGGCTTCCATTGGTGACTTGCCCGGACTAGCGCCCAGGCCGTTCGAGCTCAACTGCGCATGGGCAATAGATCATTTCAGTAACGCGCACGCCCGGAGCAAATGTCTCCTTTTGCTATGAACAAAGGAAATGAATAGACATGTTTATTCATTTTCTTTGTTTGTGTCATCTAGGTTTCATTATCATGTTGAATTGAAATTGAATACCGTATTTATTCGATTAAACGCCGCGGTGTTTATTAAATTTTTCGTGATTCTGGTGCGGCGTTTATTGGAGGGCAGCGTTTATTTAAAATCCAATTTATTTATTACAAACAATAGCAACTGAACGTTTGAATTTTTAAAAACAGAAACACGTTTCAGTGTTTGTCTGAAATGTCATTTACTTTATCGTTCTCACTTTGCGTTTTAATAAGATTGCGATGCATGTCATAGAATAAAGTTCACTTAATTATATTCCTCAGAGCTTTGGATGCACTGATAAACATTGTTATAATCAAGGAAAATATTTTTTTAGGCTTGCTGAAACTAGATTATTACTGTAATCGTTTTTTAGTATATTATTCGAATAAACGCCGCATCATGGATGCGCCGTCTATTCGAGGGCGGCGTTTATTAATATTTTTGCTCTCAAGTGCGGCGTTTATTCGAGGGAGCGTTTAATCGGTATTGAAAGATATCTAATATGTACATTGTTTAAGTACTATCAGAAGTCCATGAGGACTTCTGGTATTATCTGCTACCGTACATTCTACCGTACAGGTAGAACGAACGTGTATTTCCGAGAGCTTGCAAAGTTTTGGGCTTACCTCGGTGTAAGAACCTGTGACTTTTTCCTTTGTTTTTCACCTTTGTAGTATTGCATTCCCAGTTGACTCTATTGTTTTATGCCTTTTGTTTTCTTTGTTTTACGTCACTCATGAGTTTCACAGGTTCTTACACCGAGGATGAGCCAAAGTTTTTTTCTTAGTTATGAAGGCACGAAGTTCATTTTCAAGTTACTGCTCTCTGTACACGCCGTCATAAAACACTAATGGTTAAACCGTGAGTTCGTAAACCTGATTTCATAAGCTACTTTTATAGTCGGTTATTACAGTCTTGCATGTTCAATATTTCCCCGTTTGCAATGCGTATAGAAGTTGTAGATGAAATGATTTTCAGCACTTGTTTGTAAGACGGTGGTAGCTAGGCTTTCATAATCAGAAAGATCTTCCGTCTAAAATCCGGCGTTCAAAGATAAAGAAGGCTTATACGTTCTTTGAACAGCAGCAAAATGATCTGGCAAATTAAGATGTATTGAATTTGCCTCCACTTCATTACTGTTTCTTGATGCAGTAAAATAATCCGGCAAATCTTTCGGAGAGAATTCAACAAGTGGCTCAACGACAACTCGATGAAATGACCTGCGCCGACTTCTTTTGTTATAAACTAACATGGTAATTCCTCCGAGAAGAAACAGAAAAACAGTGACCCCTCCATAAATCCTCAAATTTCTTTGCGACAAGCGGCAGCTAGTCTGTTCGATGCAAAATATGAACCTCAAAGCCGCAACAAAGAGACCCAGTAAAACTGTAAGCAAAGTCAGCAAGTAAAGTGTTACGAATATGGACACTGATAACTTCAACATCCTCCGGGGCTGTTGTTCTTCAGTATTTTCAGCTGCCATTGATCTTCAAATCGAACTGTTGCAAAACGAACTGAGTCTTCAGGAGAAACAGACAAATGTGGGTAGTTTCTTGGTGTTGCGGATGGTGTGATCACCAAATGACGTAAAACAAAAGATTCAAAAGACACTGAACAATACCCACACCACAACACAAAAGCTAACCAACAATGGCTTCCGCAACACCAAGAAATACCCCAAATGTGTGATTACGAGCATAATAGCTGCAGCCGAGCATAATTTGGAGAGGGTTGTCCAATACTCTGACAAATTTATACATAGCATTGTATTGTATTATATGACCATAACAATAGTTTAACAATACATTCTAGAACGCCACAATACAGCACAATGTATTACAGTACAATGCTATGCATAAATTTGTCAGAGTGTTGGACAAGTATGAATTTGGAGCATAATGGTACGTTTTGGAGGGTGACATCAAAGAGCATAAAACTTTATTTTAGGAGCATAATGTGTCAACCCCTTTACTCAGCACTGTATGTATTGGTATAATTTTGCGGAAGCATATTTAATCATGTGTTAACAGTAACAGAATTCTGCTCACAACAAAGAAGACTGAAGATGATGAAATGATGATTTTACTGTCCTAACAGCTTCTTCCTTTTGTCGAGAGGAAAAAAGGAATCAGGAATTCTTAAAACCTTCACAATAAAATAAAGACGGAATAATCAGTTTTAAGCAAAACACAAGGGTAAAACTTGAAAAAATGCCAATTTTTTAAAGTTGTAAATCCATTGCCATCCAGGCCATCCGCAGCCAAAGATACTTATACCCCATTCACACCAACGCTTAAACATGTTTAAATGTTGTTTATACCCCGTTCACACCAACGCTTAAACATTTTTAAATGTTGTTTATACCCCGTTCACACCAACGCTTAAACATTTTTAAATGTTGTTTATATCCCGTTCACACCAACGCTTAAACATGTTTAAACGTTGTTCATACCCCGTTCAAACCAACGCAATAATGGTATTTTTCTGAGTGGCCAATTCGTCGTTTGTATGCAAATAAAATGAATTGAAAATATATAATGTAATATTTTCTTAATATCAAAAAACCTTCTGCATGTAAATATCACCAACATCATCGAAAATCGGCGTTCCGCTGCTTTCTAGTTTTTTGATAAAGCTATCTATCAGCTTTCTATCTGTTTAGTTGTATCAAGAGAACTTAGTTGTTTCAAATATAAAAATAAGACACCAAATAATACACGACAAGTGTGGTCGCAAAGGAAGTAACACTGAACAGATTTGACTTTCAAATGAAGTAGGAAGTAGTAGAAAGTTTTCCGTGACTTCCTACACAGCTGCCTACACCGCCGGTTTGAAGGTCATGCTACTTCCTTTGCACATACACACTGAAACCGTAGTCAGTTTAAACAGTAATCGACTGACTGCAGTACTTAAATGATGTTTGACGATGGCAGAAGATAGCGAAGAACAAACAGACTCGAGAGGGTCGACTGCGTGCAAAGGAATAATTTGTACAATACTTTATGTTTTCGGCTTGTTGCTGTTAATGTTTTTGGTTTTGTCCATCCGATCCAAGTCTTGCACTCCGAATAAGAAAGAAAATTGCAGCCACTCAACGAATTCAATTGCAGGAGAGATTTGTGGAACCGTCTTTATTGTAATTTTTCTTGTCGGAGGACCTGTAATAATAGCTTGTCACAAAAGTCTCAGAAAGCAGAGCTCAGCTCGAGTTGTTGTCTCCGTGATTCCCGTAGAAGACTTGGAAAAATCGCCAGCTCCAATACTTCCGTTTAATCATATCCCTCGCCATCCTCCATTTGTTAACGCTTCTTCGATGGATTTGCCAGATTACTTTACTGCGGTTCACAATACCCGAGAGGTTTCTCTAAATTTGAATGAGGGATTTTGGACAGAAGATATCGATGACTCTGATCTTGAAAACCCGCCACCATGTTACGAACAAGCGCTTGAAATGTCAGGATTAGCTACATTTGCGTGGATAAACTACGTGGATAAACAACTTGAACACGGAATGAGTGAAGATACAAGACTTTAATATCAAAAGCTACATCATATGAACTCAGATTCGCAGCTAACAAAGTCAGGGACACACTCAAACAACAACCCCGCGGTCTGGCCAGTACCTTACGCATGCGCACAGCCATATCATCCTGGCAGTGGCAGCCATGACACCATTCTCGTCCCCAGAGCGTTCGTTTCGTTTGGTCTAAAAAAACCGTGGAGCTCTGGGGACGAGAATGCCATGGCACCTAAAATCCACTTTCTGGTCGCGAAGGGGTCCGACGGCTACGCCATGCTGATGAGTCCTAACAAGGACGAAACAGCTGTCCATGGCTGCCACTGCTAGGGTGATATGGCTGTGCGCATGCGTAAGGTACTGGCCAGGACCGCGGGGTTGGTGTTTGAGTGTGTCACGTGCTTTTTTCGTGTTTTATAACACAGCTAAACCGCTTACAGTGAACGCGCCTTACCGTGAGTTTTTTTTACAAGTTTTCACAATAATGAGTGAATAAAATCTTCGAATTCAATTGCAATAAGCCAGACGGATTTAACGTCTGACGACTTTAACGTCTTATTTTAAGTGCGTCGTTCAGACGCACTTAACAGACGACTTTAACGTCTCAGACGTTAAATACGTCTAGTATAAAAACGAGACGGCTTTAACTGGGACGAATTTAGCCATATTTTGTATATTCGCGTTCTTAAAATTTATTTGGCGACGAGTTTAGTCGTGTCCAGTCACTTCCGAGAATAGTTTTTTTTAGAAAATCTTGTGTTTTTTCTGTTGTTCCGTCCACTTTAATGCGTCCCGTTTTTATTCCAGACGCATTTAACGTCTAAGACTATGAATACGTCTAGACGACTTTAACGTCTCTAGCATAAAAACGGCCAATTATTTTTATGTAATATATTATTATCATGTAAAACGCTAGCCACTGGAAAAGAGCGTAAAGCGCGAGGCATCATAGATTCTGACAAACTAACAATACGCAGAGTCTTGGAATTTGTTTTCATGGGATAATAAAATGGCAGTTTTGACTGTTATTAGAACCATTTAAATCAGTAAAATGGTTCCAGTAGTGGGAATAGCGTGGTTGACGACTTTAAAAAGCCACATTCCGTGACGCGCCACTTAAATTTACGAGTTAAATTGAGGGTGGAAAAAACATGAACGAATTTCAATTGCGACAGTCAAAAACAACACCGATTCTGCGGTGATTTTATGAAGAAACTGAAGCTTTTATTCCAAAGACTTAGGTTTACTTAGCATCGGTTGCCAATCCTTGTCCTAACAAGTACGTTTGGAGGAAAGCGACCAAATGCAAATTATCTACTGCATAGGTATCATAACTGTGTTCGCTTGTTTCGAATCAGCCCTTTTGTTAAGTTCTTAACTGAAAAGAATCTTTCAGTTTAAAAATTCGCGAATATACACAATAAATTCGAAGAGGGGGTCGGAGGTTTTGATTTGATTTCGAATTCAGAGAAAAAAATTAATGGATTTGTGGATCGGATCTTGGACCTGAACCCTTTATGACCTTTATAGACCTGGGCCGAGTTGTTCAAAGCCTGGTTAACACTAATCATGGATTAACTGTCAAGAGAACATATGAGTTGTCATGGTAATTAACCCTGGATTAGCGCTAATCGTCCTTCGAACAACTCGGCCCTGTTGTTATTTTGTTTTCGTCACAGACGAGATCACGTGCAGTGAACCTGTGCTGTTTCTGCTCACGCGATGCGTGATAAGCACGCAATCGGCTCTTAACACGCAATACGTGAGAAAACTCAAGAGACGTTTTTTTCTCAAAAATAATCCCATACACAACATTTGCAAAGATTCAAGTCAGGAGATTGTTATTGCATCTCAAAAGTTCGAAAATAATTTGTGGATACAAATTTGAGTATAAATGTTTGCAGTTCGATGGATTCGGGTATCAAAATGCAACGAATCGGCAGATTTGCATACCCCTATTCACCTGGCAGAATAAATTCATGTGTGTGCCATCTAAAATATAGATAAACACACAGAAGTAGTGTTCAGGTGGTCGAGCTGTATGAGAAGATTTTATTTAGTATTTTTTGGATTTTGAATCTCTTTGCCATGAGTTTCCCTGAAGGGAGGAAAAAAGGTAAATGTTGCACAAGGCATTTGTTTCTTGCAAATTGCAACACAGCGCTGACGGTCCTGACAACAGTCTTTGCAAGATTGCACGTGTAACACCCTTCTTCACAACTTGTCTTGCAACGAAGACCTGCGTTGAGAGTTGCAGAAATAGTTGAACAGTGCGTTACGATATTGGTTGCGCGCGTGTAACATGTAATCTGCAACTTATAATGCCCTCGCCAGCTTTGCAAGAAAACATTCCCTAGTTTAGCAGCATCTTTGCTACTTCCATGCAATTTTCCTCAATTTCCACATCAGCTCAAAGATTCAAAGTCCCATTTCTAACAAGCCTCAAATAACAAAAACAAAGGCAGAGCAACTATGAAAATCGTAAACAAATGTGTGTAGCAAGCTAAGATAAGGTCTGACGATGTATACTCTGCAAAAATGTTTCTGTCAGCACAACCAACAGTTTAAAAGTAGCTTGAAGAGTGGTTATGCCAGTCATGATGGTCTTGTATTTTCACTATTTCCCTGTTTGCAATACGTATCCACCTTGCTGACAGACGCAGTCGATGCAGTCATTTTCAGGGCTTGTTCGTACGACGGTGGTAGGCTAACATGTCCAGCGACATCTTTCTCGTATTTTACAGCAGCAAAGTAATCTGGCAAATCTAAGTCTCTGACGTTCGCTTCAACTTCATTACTGTTTTGTCTCAGCGATGATTCAACAAACTGCTCAACTGGGAGCTGAGGAGGAACTGAGGTATGCCGTCTCTTTTTGTGGTAAACAAACCAAATCATGGTCATTCCTCCGAGAAGAAACAGCAAAACCGTGGCGCCACCATAAATCTTTAAATTCTTTCGAGACAAGTGGCAGCTAGACTGATCCGTGCAAGATGTGAACCTCAAAGCGACAATAAGACACAGCAAAACCGCACTCGTTGCGAAGCAAAGTGATATAAATACAGAAACCAATAAATGAAATCTTCTCCTCCATTTTAACCATCTCAAGGCGCGCGCTGTTTGTTCTTCAGCATTATCTGCCATCGGTAATGAAACACAGGAGAATATCTTCTCTTGTCAAATGAGTACTAACCGATAACCACTGTTTACAAGGATTGAGACTTCAGGATAGAATGGCAAATATGTTAATCTTATTCGACTTCCTATGGTGCGAAAACGTGACTACTCAGCCGTGTTTGGTCCGTCTGATAGTCTGATATTGCGCGCTGGCATGCTTATTATTTGATAAACCATAAGCCGTCATTGAAGTGAAGTTAACCGAAATATTTTTTTTCTCACAAACAATTAAAAATTTCTTCTTTGTACAAACAGATTCTTTCTTTTCTCTAGAGAGAAAGAGGAATCAGGAATTTATTTAAAATTGTGATTTTACTTTTCAAACGTGACAAACTGATGTCCGCACGATCGGTGGTTTGAGAACTGCAGTTTACCAACATTGTAGTGCATATGCTAGTGAACAAAAAAGACCTGGCGATCAAGGGCATGATTATGAAGGACATGTTTGAGATCACATATTTATTTTGTGTAGTGATAGTACCATTTATCAACTTGACGACAACCAACTGTATTTCAAGGTTCATTCGGGGAATAGTCTGCGGTGAAACTTAATTCCTGGGGAGGGGGGGGGGGGGGATTTTCAGGAAGTCGCGTTGAACATTTTCATTTTTTCAGTTTATTTGAGTACATGCAATCGAAATTCAGGTGAAACAACACTGCAGATAGAGCAGAATAGAGCATACTAATGAGTATTTCCCTGGGCTTCAAAGCCCCCCGCCTCTTTACATAATTTAAGACAGTTTATGGGATATAGAGCACACAAATACTGGGCACTGATTGGCTGAGCGGGTGTGACCATTTTCTAAAGGGTATTATGTCCGCGTAGTGTATTATTTAGTCTTTTGTTTTTGTCCTTGTGTACCGGTACACCAGGACAGAACCACAAGTTGGCAGGTTTTTTTTTTTTGAGGAAAGGTTTTTATTTTAATTACAAAGAACTACTTTAATTACAAAAAACTAATTACAAAGAACTACAAACAACTACTTACCGTAGAACTACTTAAAAAGAAAATAATTACAATATTCAAACACAAGTTGGCAGTTGATTATCTTGATAAAACAGTTGCAGGACTGAAGTACGATATGCATAAAACGCTAAGTCGATAGTAAAAATATTTTTTCTTATCAAGTCAAGTCTTATTTGAACTTAATTCAGCAAAAATCGTCTAAGAGCCTGGTGTGAAATCTGGGAAATCTAAAAAATATCGCCTAAAAAACATGTTTTTGTCAGTCTCATGAGTATTGAATGCGCGCATGGCTGTAGTGTTTTTGATTGGCAAAGCCTGAGAATTAGACCACAACCTTTTCTCAACGTATAATTTTTTACCTTAAGTCGACTTGAAATACGCCTTCAAATACAACAGCTAAAGTAAAACTTGAGAGTCTTTTTGAAGTCGCCCGTGACTCCAGAGTCGTAAATTAAAACGCAGAGAGCTTGTTACCTGTGGATTCTCTTGGTGGAATTTAAAATTTTGCGCCCACGTGCTTTTAGCTGCAAGGCTGTACTGTCATTAGTCAAGTGCGTTCCCAAGTAAGGGGTAGACCTTACTTTGAACTGCACTTGGATCTTTTCGTTTCACGCTTATCGCCAGGGCAACAAAGAAATAAAAAAGTGCGGTCATTAAAACGTTCACACTCCAAGTACGCGAGCTACACTTGGGTGATTTCGCACAAACCAACAGCACGTGCCATCCAAAAAGACGTTTTTGATAAAAAAAATAAAAGGGAGGGAAATATGGCGCTTGTAGAAAACGAACTACTGCAAATTATTAAACTTTATAATTATATTCGGCTGATATTAATTTTTACCTCTTTCTGATACATTTTACAAAGAGATTTTTTTATTTAAAAACGTGTAAATAAATCAGATGAGTGCTTCTATTGAAACGTAAGTCAGACTTAGAAAACGCCCTCAGAAAGTCCCTAGATACAACCCAGCTCTTAACAACCTCTAATTTCATTAGATCTGGGTATCACACAGCTCTATTGTTTTCAGGGTTAGGGTCCATTGTTCATTGTTGTGTTGTGTGTTCTATTGTTTTCTCAGCAAATCAGAGAAGACCTTGTAAGAGCTACGTACTGCCCACTCAGAAAGGAGTTCACACTACAAGTACGTACCAAGTGCATCCTAGTGAGAACCGGCCTATTGTTAATTGCTTCTGAACGAAAGAGACATGAGCACCAACACGAGTTTACATTATTCGTAAAAGGTGATGTTTGTATAATTTAGACAGTGCAGGGAGTGAATTTTGCGGATAAAATGTTTGTGCGCGATTATTTTTGTGGGTAGTTTATTGGTGTTGCGGATGGTGTGATCATCAAATGACGTAAAACAAAAGATTCAAAAGACACTGAACAATACCCACACCACAACACAAAAGCTAACCAACAATTCCGCAACACCAAGAAACACCCTTTTTGCGGGAACGTTTTTTTGCGGATCGTGAAAAATCCCCCCCGCAAAATCGCAAAAATTAGAACCCGCAAAAATTTAGTGCCACACGGTATTCAGTAATACCTATTCAAGTTTAGTTATTGTTCAAGTCTCCCGGGTCAAGTCTCTGCCTGGATTTTAAGCAAAGAGCGGAAAACGGTATTCCGAATTCCTACCAAAGAAAATTCAAAGCTTGTTCATCTTATTCGTACTCTCTGACGACCTTGGGCGAATGTTTATTTTCATGCGAATGCGAGGCTCATGATCATACGGGGATTCGAATTTTTAAACACTGATGACTCAGTGTTCAGTTCCTGAACGTTCAAAGTGCCAGAGCTGAAAACGTCTTTACACGCTCATTTCCAGTAGCTCACGTTTCGCACGATGGATGGAATATCAATCGGAGTGGCAATTCTAAAATGGCAGTATTAAAACATACATACTGATACATACACAACTTTATTTACACCAAATAGAAGAAAAGTTGTCGCGAAGAAAAAAGAATAAACTATACGACAGAATGGAATTCCGGGAAAATGCAGAACTATTAGAAAAAAGTCTCGAACGGTAGTTCCATTTGGCCGTGTGGCATCAATGACACACTCGCCTGCGGCTCGTGTGCCACTTTCTTGTTCTTACCACATTTTGACGTCATCTGTGATCTATAACTGAACAGACAAACGGCCAAATGGAATCTATTTGTTAAACAGTTCACAGAAGATGTCAAAATATGGTAAGAACATTAGTCACCAACTCGCCTGCGTCCTTTTTTTTTGTTCTTACCACATTTTGATGTCATCTGTGTTCTATAACTGAACAGACGCGTACGCACGGCAAAATGAAATCTGTTTGTTAAATAGAATGATATTGACAGCAGTTGTGAAGTATTCGATGGGAATGGCGGCTGTGTTAAATTTCGAGAGCAACAGGCTTTTTTGACGATAGATATTGCTATGTAAATTAACCACCTGATTGTCGAGGGCAAACAACTCGAGTGTATAGTCGTTAAATATACCCGGTGCGTGAATTGTTAGAGTTATTTTCGTCGCTTTTGTAACATGCTAAGAAAACAGTTGGCGTAGTTAACAAAACTAATGTAAGTCAGATATAGAGCAACCATTACAAACTCATGATAAAACTATTCATAACTGCTGAAGGACCTTAAAGGCCCACTGTCACCCAAAATGGATTGCGAATTTAACGCAGTCGAAAATTCCCGAAAGAGCCAATCACGAGCGAGCTCGTCATTTGAAAACAAAAACAAACGACCGCAAAGCCGACTGGGTGACAGTGGGCCTTGAAGCTTGGTTTTCACTAGCTAGCATAAACGGAAGCATATAACAGCGCTTATGTCCAGTGAAAACGGGCCCAACATAGGCATAAGCGCAAGCATGAGGATTAACGATCAACCACGCTTATGCCAATGTTCATTTTCATCATCATCATCATCATCATCATCATATCCTTTTCCCTCTCCCTCTTGACGCAAATTATTAAGGACGTTCGCACGAAAATCGTCTACAAGGCAGATTTTTTTTCAAACTTATGCTACGGTCTGAGAATGAGTTACTGATGTCAGAAATGCAAAAAAAATTGGGGGTCGCCGAATTGATTTAAGAGATAAAGTGTGTAGAAATATACCCTGTTTTGAAGAGTTAGTCCTCGTAGCATGACATGGTGTCCATGGCTTTTAGTTAAACAATATCAAAGATGAATCGCTGGGGAGAAACTATTATATTCAAATGTTATCAAAGTGGGCCTGATTCGTAAATAATTCGAACTGTTTTCAACCTTTAAATGAGTTAACCCTTTAAAGAGGGCATTCGGAAACAACATACAGCTGAGATATGAGTGCAATTCGACGTCGCGTGGATAAAAAAATGAAAAAAAAAATCAAACTTCTACAAGACAGATTTTTTTTCTTTTTTCACAAACTGTAGATAATCGGTAAACAAAGTGATATATGAAGAAAAAAATGGGGTCACCGACCATCCGAGCGAGTTAAATCAAAGCAAAGTTAACGCAACGGCTACCATCCCTTCATGTGAATAGATTTCTTCCTTTGCACGCGCGCTCGTGCATGACGTTGCATGGCGTTGCGACATGAATTGCGTGTGCAGTAAGGATGCGCATAAACAATTGGCGCGAACGTCCTTAAGCTTAGTTTTCACTAGCAAAATAAGAATAAGCATAAGCGGAAGCCTAACAGTGCTTATGTTCAGTAAAAACGGGTCTGACATAAGCGCCAGCATAAAGCATCAGGATCAATCTTATCAGCTTACATCAATGTTTGCTTTTACTCGACGTAAATTCTAATGCTTCCGTTTATGCTTATGGTTCAAGATTATGTTGCTTGTCAAAACCAGGCTTTATGCTTCCGCTTATGCCTATGCTTCCGCTCATGCCACTAGCAAAACCAAGGCTTGACTATCTAGCTCTCAAATACGATTTTTACACGGATGCTTCACTGTTAACTTTTCTGCACGAGACAATAACAATTGCAAGAGACTTATGTGTGCCTAGGGCTAATCTGGCAACTCATGTTACGTTACTGATGTTCACTCCGATATTATATAAGGCTACTTCAACACTTGAATAGTAAACGGTTTCACCAAAAAGAAATAATCAAATTTATGGTTATTTCGCCAGTTACGAATAAAGTAAATGATGATGTCATAGCCTTGTATCTTCAATATTCCCATGTTCAGGATGTTTATCCACGTCGTTTGCAAATGCAACTAACCGTGACATTTTAAGCGCTTGTTCGTAACACGGTGGTGGGTTTTCAAGATCATACTGGTCATCGATATCTTCTGTCCAAAATCCCTCATTCAAATTTGGAGAAACTTCTCGGTTATTGTGAACCGCAGTAAAGTAATCTGGCAAATCAATTGAAGAGGCTTCAACAAACGGCGGGTGGTGAGGAATATGATTATAAGGAAGTATAGGGGCCGGCGACTTTTCTAAGTCTCCTGAGGGAATCACGGAGACAACGACTTGACCTGAGCTGTGCTCTTGCTTTCTTTTGTGCCAAGTCATTAATATAAGCCCTCCAACAAGGAAAAATAAAATAGAGACAGCTCCGCAAATCTCTCCTGCAAATGAATTCGATGAGTGGCTGCAATCTGCTCTCTTGTTCGTAGTGCAAGATTTGGACAAGCTGGACCAAACAAAAAATAGCGACACTAATACAGTACCCACGACTATGCAACCTAATCCTAATGCAAGAACTATCATAAGTGTTCTTCTCCTCAACTTCGACCATCTCAAGACTGCTTGTTCTTCAGTATTCTCTGCCATGATCACCTCTGGATCCCTATACTTATTACTAACTGCCAGAGAGTGTATGATGAATCAATAAGGAAAGTCGTTACAACTTCCTTCCGCCTTTGTTCTGTCTGATGAAGTTATACGGTTCAACCCTTTGACTCCTAAGAGTGCCAAACATCAAAATTCACGAAATACACCCAATATCATTTGTAAAATATTGTAAACAAATGGTGCCATGCAAAAGTACTACAGAAGAGGTTTCATTTGAATCGGTCACACCATAGGATTTCGTCCACAGATTCAATACTTAGAACTGCACTACACGCTCCATAATTGACTTTGGGTGTGAAAGGGTTTTGTAAAATCTGTTACCACTTCCTTTGCAAATAAACAATGCCTCTCTGACGTAACACTAGCATGGTTTTTTTAGAAAATTACAAAGGTATTTTGGAGACGCAATTGAAAGTCTAATCACGTTTTCGCTTAAGGAACATTTTGGTCTCATTACGTCCATGAGTAACGTCAGCACCAACGCAGACGTACGTTAGGCTCTTGCTCCCATATTAAAATGACCGGGGGTCGTATTTTATCGATTGGTGCCGCTTAGGGTGCTAGAATTTATTATGATCATTGTTACATTTATCGCGGTACCTTTTAGGGTATTGAGCTAAAAAAGATATGATAGAATATGACTGTCATTTTGTTGTTTTAGAATTGGTACAATTTGAGCCACGCCCATCAAAAGAGATTCAAGTTGGACGAGAACCCCCCGTCATTTTTACATGGAAGTCTGCGTTGGCTTTCGCACTCCTCCGTTCGTGACGAGCTAAAAGAATATCGGTCTGCGTAGGAGGTTAGTAAGTCCATTGTGGGTATAGAGCTCAAGCAAACCAAAGAGTTTTCCTATCGGTGGTGAGGTATTCTAGCTGTTTAGCTCTGATATTCACGGTGGTATAAGATAGATAGGTGATACATAAGTTTATTTGAAAAAAAAATACACAACAGCAGGACTTGCACTGAATTGCGTGATGGTAGAACTCGCAAAAATGATAAAAATAGCTTTATTTAAACAACACTTAGAATCCTATTTATACTCAGTATACAAAAACACGTGTTAAAAATGTTTCAGCGATTTATTCAAAATCGAACAGTTTAATTTGTTTGAAATTTTCCCACTTAGTGTGCTAGACTTTGTAGATTATAGCGCATTTATTCGCTTGTCGCGGGTAGCCCCCAAATCAAAAGATAGTTAGGAAAAACTGTTTTTCGCCGTGTTTGTTTACCGTTGCTATGGAAACGCTGATTAGCATAAAAAGAGCACCGCTCAAAACTTTCATCCAAGCCTAGCATCTGGTATCAAATTCAGATTCATTGAGCTAAAGTAAGATTATTTATAAGCGCATTCAAAAAGGGAAGTGTGACTCCCAAAAAACTACTTGGAACCACCTTAAAGTGAGTAATTGAAGGAAACAACTTACAATAAACACTGATTAAGCTCAAGTAGTGTGCACTTTGACCTTGTGACATCTAATGTTTCCATGACAACTAAGTTTTGACAGGCAATTTTTCCCAAATTCAAGATTTTCTATTTGATCCAATGTTTAAATTTAATTTTTTTTGGCTGCGTAGCACTTAAATGATGCATAACAATGTCATTTACAAAATTTATATGTTTAGAGTTCCCAAAACTGTTTAAAACACAGTTCTACGTTTCGGGGATAACCCCTTCATCAGCGTTTGTGTTATATCAGAGACAAACGCTCTTGTTCACGCTAAATATGTTGCGTGGACGCCGTTCAAAGATAAAATATACGCGAATGCTAGCGCATAAATGTTACAGGGAATGGGAAGAAAACGAAAAAAGACAAAAAAGAATGTCGCCTTATGAAAGTTTTTGAAACTTATAATTTAAAGTCAGTGTTAAATCCATGAGGTGCCACTGAAGGTCTTGTTTCGCAACAGTTTAGAAAGTAGCTTAAAGAGTGGTTATGTCAGTTATGATAGTCTTGTATCTTCACTATTTCCCTGTTTGTAATACGTATCCACCTCGCTGACAAACATGAGCAGAGCAGCCGATGCAGTCACTTTCAGCGCTTGTTCGTAAGACGGTGGTAGGCTTTCATTATCTTCCGTTCGAAGACTGGCCTTCCACGAAGATGGAGAAATTTTATAGGTGTATTTTACAGCAGCAAAATAATCTGGTTAATCTAAGTCTGTCACGTTCTCTTCAACTTTATTAATGTTCTGTATCAGAGATGATTCAACAAACTGCTTAACTGGGAGCTGAGGAGGAACTGAGGTGCGCCCTTTTTTTGTGGTAAACAAACAAAATCATGGTCATTCCTCCGAGAAGAAACAGCAAAACCGTGGCGCCACCATAAATCTTTAAATTCTTTCGAGACAAGCGGCAGCTAGACTCTGATCCGTACAAGATGTGAATCTCAAAGTGACAATGAGACACAGCAAAACGCACTCGTTGCGAAGCAAAGTGATATACTAGTGTATCCAAAAGATAGTAATTGCTGCGGTAAATTTGTTGTAATAATGCTGTTTTATCGTCTCACTGGTATTACAGAATTTTGTCTTCCTTTTCTGAGGAGAAGCAAAGCAAATGTAAACGGGATGAATCGACGAAAACTCCAGCTGATATTAAGACTAATTTTGTTAATTCACGCATCAAATTCTTGCAGTGTCTGTAGAATATTGTTGAGCTAAGGACGCGTTCACCACGAGGTAGGTGTGAAAATTTAGGTTAACTATTGAGTTAAGTATGTTGCGTTACTAGCTAGCCGTATCGTGTTCGCGTCTTCACGCGCTCAGCTCAGGTTTAGCGTCCCCACGCGCTCAGCTCAGTTAGTCTCATCGACCGCTGTCGGAGTGATTTCAAAATAAATGTCTTTTATCCCGTACAATCTTCGAAAATCTTTGCTATCCAACGGTCCTATCGCCATGCCTCACAGTCCTCGCTCAACTCGCGGTAGCCTTCGACAATTGAGTTCCATGTTGGACCAAAATATTACAAATCTCGCAGTGCATTCTGGCCCAAAATGTGTTCATGGCGCAGTGAATTCTGGTAAAAAGCGATCAATTCGAGATTTTTCGTAGCTTATATATTTTTCTCATATTTTTCTCTTAAATTCTGATTATGTTGCTGCTCACTCGCTGCGCTCGTTCCGCAGCAATAAAATACAGAAACCAATAAATGAAATCTTCTCCACATTAAGGCGCGCGCTGTTTGTTCTTCAGTATTATCCTGATCTGCCATAGGTAATCAAACACAGTAGAATATCTCCTCTTGTCAAATGAGTACTAACTAATACCCAATGTTTACAAAGATTGTGTCTTCAGGATAGAATGGTAAATATATTACTATGGTGCGAAAACGTGACTACTCAGCCGTGTCCATGGTCCGTCTGATCATGTTTCTTGCGTCGCTTTTTGGCTTCAACACGGTCATCATTAAAGTAAGGTATTTTATGAAGCCCAACACCTGCCTTTGGGTTCGAAATATTTTTGCAGCCGTAGGCAACACAAGTTGATGGCATTTCGCAGAGCTATTTTCGCAGCAACAACTCACTGGAAATTCTTGAGATGATAAAAATCCATCTCCTTCCGTGACATCACTTGACCCAGAACTCGTAACGGTAATGGAACAAATTATGTCAATTTTTCATAACTTTGGCGGGCCATAAAAATTCGGGGGTTTAAGCAAAATCAAAATTTTTTACGGCATTTTATTCAGAAAAATGGTAAGATTTTTATAAGCAAAAAAAGATTTGGAGGGTTATAGGCACTTTAACAAGGCAAAGTTGTGAAAAGGTGCTTTTAAGGGGGTATTTAGACTGCGAGCAGTCTCTTATTTTTCTTTTAGTTATTCGAGCGTGCGAGAGAATGAGCGGCAAAGCCGCAAGGAACTAGGGTGTTATCCCAAGGAAAAAGCAACTTGTGTGCACGTCACTCAACTAACTAAAAATTAAGAGACTGCTCGCAGTCTAGGCGACATTGGGTTGAAAGAAATTGGCAAGCGAAGCAAACCGAGTGTGGTCGTGGTCTGGGGAGGACAAGGCTTGGTTCATTCCGCTTGCCGATTTCCTTTCGACCGAATACCTCCCGAAAGTGAGCAGTAGACAATAATAAATTATTTAATATGGGTGTTTTATTCACAATTTTTATAAGCAATGTTTGCTTTTCTATAGCGGTTCTACAAAAATGATTAATAACTTTAATACTGCATTTACTTGATTAAATGCCTCTTCTCATTTAAAGCTCTCCGTAGTATAAACATCCTTCTTATTGAACGGTACAGAAAATCAGTTAACGAAGACCTCAATGGCACCCTACGTCAACGAGGAATGTATTATATAAGAAGATTCTTGGAATGGCGGTCTCCTGTTTTTCTACATCATTGTTATGTAATTAAATATCATTAAGTAATTAAATTTAATGCATTGTACATTGTTTATTTTATCAACAAACATTTTGAAATTTTAAATCACTTATAAATCTATGACATCAATATATGATGTTTTGTTAATACCTTTGGTCACTATCATGATAAATCTTTTAAAAAGACAGAAGAGGTTCTTGTCTTGTCATCAAGTGAGTAGCAAAACATTCATCAAGCCCAATCTAATGCTAAAATAAACTATTAATTTTGTAAACTCCGTTTTATTAACAGTTAACTGCATGTATGTACTTATTAAAGTTCTTTTCAACATCTCAAAACATCTTTAAATTATGATAATATCTGCAAAGTGCAGAGGAGATCCTTGTCTTGTTTTAAGGATCCTACATCAAGTAAGCGGCTAAGATTAATGCTTCGGTGTTTTTCATCACTAGATACAGCTCCTTTGTTTAGCGCCTACAAGGCAAAAATAACAAAGACAAAATTTAACTAATGACTGAGGACTTCTTGTAACAAAGCACATTAGCAGAGTCTGTGGAGACACACAAAAAGGCACGCAGTTTACAAATACGCTATAAAATGAAAGTACTTGCAAAAAGTATAGGAATTGTTAATATAAGTTCACAGATGGCAGCTAATGTCGATATGACGCAAGTTTTCTTTTAAAGTCTTTGTAACATACAGGGCGGTCTTACAGAGTCAAGTAGACTATTTCATATAAAGATTTATGTATTGTATTTTCGTTTCTATTTTCATCACTGTATAATGGTGTTGCAACGAAAACATAATAGAGTTTTTTTTCTTTCCACATCTTCCTTTCCCCGTCCTTTCATCAGAATTTAATTTCGTATAACAACTAGAAAAGTTAAGTATGTTCCTTCACATTATTAAACCAATCAGTTCAATTTCAAATTTATCACATTTCATACCACAAGATAATCAGAGTTGTCAAAATTTACTGAGGAAAAACGCCTGCCTATAGCAAGTCTTCAAGAATAATGGACTATCCCTGAGCGACATTTTACATTTAAAAAAAGGCGATATACAGGGACACGAAAACTCTTTTTATGATAAAAGAAAAGAGTTTAAGAAACTCAAAACATTGCGAAGGGATTATACTGGTCAATAGACAATGCAAGGAGTAAATCTCGGTACTATACGTTTGGCAGCGATTGCGGTATCATTGTACCATAGTGTATCATAACACCTTTCGCAATCAAATCAACAAACAGCGACAAAAAACATCGAGAGTGTAACACTGCCTTAATGACTGATAGCACTGGTATCTAAAACCAGGAAAATGATCTGACAGCCTTATAGGAACATTAAATTCGGTTTAATGACAGCTGGTATAAAAATAATGTTTGTTTAGGACGGAGCACATTTTCTCAAAACAGGGACACCGTACTTACATTGCGAGTCATCTATTCGCTTCCACCAAATTCCAGTGTGACGTCATCACCAATGAGTTCGAAGGGTGCCCAGTATTTTACTGCACTAAACTCGTCAGATTCTCTCATGCTGTTAATGGCTTGGTTCAGAGCTACACTGGCACTATTTCCCTTAACAAGTTGCTGATAGAACATTTTCATGAACTCTAGAGTAGCCTCGTCATCAATCGCCCACAATGACACCAGAACAGAACGAGCACCGGCACCCAAAAATGCCCGTGCTATGCCAACCACGCCCTCTGCCTTGATCTCACCACTAGCACTATGACAACAACTCAACACAACCAGTCTTGCTCGCATCCGAACACGCAGTACATCTGTCATTGTTAAAATATAATCCACCTCACCGTTCTTTGGCGCCAAGGCAATCTCGCCTGTTTTCATTTCACCGTGTGCGGCGATGTGCACCAAAGCAACCGAACCGAGTCGTCTTAACACTTCATCCTTTGTTGCCTGTCTTCCAATGAGAGGCGTACTGCCGAGAATTCTCCCAATCATCTCTACTTCCTCTCTGGCGCATGGCAGCGGCAGTAGCTTCGTCACTTCTTGCACCCACGGATCGCCCACGAGGAGCACACCAGACTTACTGTGGTAATCTGCTGGACAGTCCGCGATCAGTTTTAAACTGGTGAGGGATGGAACCACGCGAATTCTGAATGATTCACAAAGATACTTCGAATTTGTGCCCTTCAATGCAACAAAAGGCGCCAAGCACAATGGACCCTCGGGGACGAATATGAGTTCACTGCCAAGAAGCAGGTCTTGGATAGGATCAATAATTGTGTCGTACAATGTACTTAAGGCACTTTTTTGAAGGTTTAAGGATTGTGTTTGTTCTCTATTGGGCAGGGATCCTTCATCTGCTGGCTTTTTTCCCCTCGTCATATCAAATGAGCGATCCTCGCATTTCACATCATCTCTTGCACCAATTTCCTGAACCGCTATCTGCATAAGAGACTGAAGGAAAGTGATGACGTCATCCCGCAAACTTATTTGTTTTCTTCTTAATTCAATGTTCTTTCCTCTCTGACACACCCAGAAAATTATTTCTTCCTGTTCCATCGCTATAAATATTGTATTCAGAGGAAGGCAACTTAACAGATCATGAATAGTTCTGTTTTCTGTTCCTGATCCAGCATCGGCTGTTTCAAATGCATAATGTAATTCCATAAGATCTTTTAGAGCCTGTGCACGTCCTTGCTCGGCAGAAAACAGAGCCTCCATAACCTTGCCTTGCTTTAACAACAAACGCCACAAACAAGCGTATCCTGCCTCGTAATTATTACGTAGGTCTATTTTCCACTTGTCGTTTAACTGAAGACGATCCCTAATATTATTCAACATTGTTACACTGCACTGGTAATACTCAAGAGCCTCACGAACACGGCCAATATATTGACAGCAAACACCTAGAAAATGAAGCGATGTGGAAATTCCAATACTGTCTCCCAATTCTTTCGCAATTTTCAGATGACGTTCATGGTAGTCTATGGCTGTTTCAAAATCTCGGAGACTTTGATAGGTGTTGCCAAGATGCCCATACGCGATTCCTTCTCCCCACTTGTCTTCCAATTCTTTCGCAATTTTCAGGTGACGTTCATGGTAGTCTATGGCTCTTTTAAAATCTCCGAGACTTTTATGGGCGATGCCAAGATTCCCATACGCGCTTCCTTCTCCCGATTTGTCTCCCATTTCTCTTGCAATTTTCAGGTCACGTTCATGGTAGTCTATGGCTGTTTTAAATTCTCCGAGACGTTTATGGGCGTTGCCAAGATTCCCATACGCGCCTCCTTCTTCCGACTTTTCTCCCAATTCTTTCGCAATTTTCAGGCGACGTTCATGGTAGTCTATGGCTGTTTTAAAATCTCCGAGACTGTCATGGGCGATGCCAAGATTCCCATACGCGCTTCCTTCTCCCGATTTGTCTCCCATTTCTCTTGCAATTTTCAGGCGACGTTCATGGTAGTCTATGGCTGTTTTAAAATCCCCGAGATTATGATGGGCGTTGCCAAGATTCCCATACGCGCCTCCTTCTTCAGACTTTTTTCCCAATTCTTTCGCAATTTTTAGGCAACGTTCATGGTAGTCTATGGCTCTTTTAAAATCTCCGAGACTATAATAGATGTTTCCAAAATTCCCATACGCGCTTCCTTCTCCCGACTTGTCTCCCAATTCTTTCGTAATTTTCAGGTGACGTTCATAGTAGTCTTTCGCTGTTTTATAATCTCCAAGACTTTGATGAGCGTTGCCAAGATTCCCATACGCGTTTCCTTCTCCCGACTTGTCTCCCAATTCTTTCGCAATTTTCAGGTAACGTTCATAGTAGTCAAGGGCTGTTTTAAAATCTCCGAGACTATAATGGACGTTTCCAAGATTCGCATACGAGCCACCTTCTCCCCACTTGTCTTTCAATTCTTTCGCAATTTTCAGGCCACGTTCATGGTTGTCTATGGCTGTTTTAAATTCTCGGAGACTGCAATGGACGACGCCAAGATTTCCATACGCGTCACCTTCAGCAACTTTATGTCCTACTTGTTTTGCTAATTTTAGAGAATGTTCAAAGTAATCTATGGCTGTTTTGAAATCTCCGAGGCGGAAATACGTTCCACCAAGGTTAGCATAAGCGGTTAGCTCTGCCGCCCAGTCTCCTCTTTGTTTGGCAAATTTTAAACAATGCTCAGAGACGTTTATGTCTCGTTTAATATCTTGTGGGATATGTCCGAAGATGTATCTATTTTGACCAGAAGCGCTAATGTTCTCAGCTCTGTGTAAGACATCTGCGTAAGTTTTCTGTAAAAAAGAAAACATATATCTTAAAAGTAGTTTGCTGACCATATTGAAACGAATAATGCATTTTTAACTGGTTGTTCGATGTTGTGACCGGCAAAATAAATTCCAGCATTATCGTTTGCGGTCCTTTGCAGATTTTGGTTCTATTTTCATATTTTTTGGGACCGTAGGTCATTTATTGATCCGATATGCTGGTTTTCTTTCAGCATGGTTTTGTCCATGCGTTTGAATGTTCACATTGGTTTGCCATGTACATTCAGTTTTTGCGAGACACCATTGTGACATCTTGGGACGGCTTGTTCCCCGCAACACGTGATGTGGCACGCGTGATGCGGGTGACAAGTTGGTTCCAAGGTACGGAACTTGATATTGTGTATGGGTCATTGTGCAATCTATTTACGACTGCTTTCTTGTAGTCGTTCTTAGTTTGTTACAAGCTACACCGCGCTGACGAGCCCCAAGGAGGGCGAAACAGCTGTCCGCGGTTGCTACCCTGCTTTATCGGTTTCTGTCGCATTGGTGTCTCGCAAAATCTACCTTTTTACGTAGTCAGATCAGCCTTGCAGTTTGTCGTTTATGTTTGTTCATTTTTTGGCTGATAAGGTCTTTCGTAGATCCTACGTATCGTTTACAGCATTATCGTTTGCGGTCCTTTGCAGATTTTGGTTGGAAAATAAATTCCCCCTATCTCAGCTAACCAAACCGTCAAATTAAGTAATCACTAAATCCTGTAAATTTCTGTAACTTCAGCTGTCTTCAGTTAGCCACTGTCGTGTTTACGCCATTTATAGGTTAGGATGGTGGCGTAAAGTACATTTGGACATTTACATGGAATAGTTCTTTTACAATGTAAAATTGGAGAGTTGTATTCGGACACCTTTTCTGTGAGCCTGTCAATCAAGTAACTTAAATTAGCTTAGTGTTTGGTAGCTGTTTTACCACCGTAAATTAATTGTATATACAGGAGTTACACCTATACTCTCCAATAGGCCCTTTGCATGAGTTGATCACGTGTCCCACTTCTTGTTTAACGTATGGGCTGCAACTCAAAGGTCGTGTTCTATTGAGAACAACCGTTTCAACCTAAACTGGTTTTGGTTTATTTGGTTGAGGTGTCCCAATAGAACACTTTTCAACCATTTTCGGTTTCAACCATTTCAACCAGGTTCAGAGCTGGTTGAAATGGTTGATCAACCAAACCAACCGAAAACGGTTTTTTCCCAATAGAACACGAAATAAAATCCAACCAACCGAAAATGGTTGATCCCAATAGAACACGACCAAAGACCGAGCAACATTAAAATGTTAGTAAAATTAGAGCATTTGTATGGAAAAAGGTTGCTCATGGCAAGCCTTGTCATTTAGCAGCTTTCTTCCTTACAAATGCTTTAAATTTTTAAAACTCACATTTGCAGAATTGTGCAGTGACAGACTCCTGGACTCCTGTTTTTTTTTTTTTAAGTGTATGTAAGAGTATTTTTTTACGCTTTTTTTACAGTTTATTATGTCCTTATACCGAAATGGTAATAGAAATTTGCTTGAAGAATTTACAAATCATTTTTTGGCGGTCTGAAGAGGCTAAAATCGATCAAAATAGTGTCCCGGAGACTGGGGACGAATTTACCTGAAAATGACATCACAAATTGTTTGCAATCTTTGTTTACATCGGTAAAAGGAAGATTTTAGAGAACGCAGTGGCTATTCGTACGGCACCCGTATCAGCAATTAGATAGAAAATCAATGAGATAATCTGACTCCTGTACGAATAGCAAATCGAAGTTGACCGTACGGAAGTATTCTTTGACGCGAAAAATTTCTAAGTGTGACGAAATGAGTCGCTCGCGTAGCTTTCAGAGACTCAGCAAATTAGTCTGAGCCAAATCAATATCGCTTACCAGAAGCGCTTCGTAAAACTAAACGAACATTTAATATCGTGGATCAACAAAAGTGAAGAATAACATCGAAAATTGATGAAAGTTTTGGACTCCCGTACGAATAGCAAATCGAAGTCCGCGTACGGGTGCCGTACGAATAGCCACTGCGTTTAGAGAAAGATAGCCGCGTTTATTTTCGCGCTCGCTTTGGCCCCAACTGTATCTAAGATCCCGGAGAACATATCCATTGATTTAGGTCAGAGTCGATAAGGTTAAGATGTCGACAGGGACGTGTATAAAGCTATAGAGGGATGTGGATAAAGCCAAAAGCTCGCTCGAAGCAAGATGGCGATCAAAGACTCGAGAGTTACTTTCTCCTGTGTTGTGGCGTCCCAGGTTTGCTGCCGAAGCTTTCGAAATTGAATGGTTAGTAATCATCTATTGTCGTGTTTTTTTTTTTGACAATAAACTTTTGCCTTCGAAAACCACAGACTTCTCTTTTTTAGCTTCTCCGAGCCCTGTAACTTTGTCCATTCGTTTTTGTCTTTCCCATAGGGGATTGTTCTCGGAAGATTTCGGTAAAGAGTGCGCCCATTGCTCGGCGGTTTTCGAATGCGATTCAAAGCAGAGTTCTCAATGTCTCCATAGAAACGTTTATTTTGCGAAAACTTCGATAGTACCAGCATGAAATATTTTGTAATTTGCATAGTGTTGACTCGAACATGCTATTTTCCTACGAGCTTTTAAACCTGAGAGTATGTATTTTATTTCTTTGAGTCACTGCAAATACTAACCAAGAGATAGCATCTCAAAATAGTAATAATGATAAGTAACGAAGAAATGTTAGATAAGACCAGATAGGGTCAAGACTTTTATTGCTCGGAAACGCCACATTCAAGAGTGAAACATGTGTATGTGAATTTTTTCCACATCAAAAGTGCTTGTCTTCATTAAAATGCAAATTTTGAGGTGCTCCTTTTTGCTAACACTTCTATTGAGCTGCTGCATTTTTGGTTCCAACATAAGTGGATTTCGAAGAGGGATTTTCTCTGTAAAAGGTCTCCCTAAAAATAACAGCTGCTAGTCCTAGACATACAATTCTGCCACAACAATCTTTCCCATGATAATGTGTGATTTGTGGGTCAGCTGCATGGATCCCTTTTGTTCCCAGAGTCGTCTGCACAACTGGCTTGCGTTACGAATTCTCTATTTTCAAATTGCCCATAATGCACTTTGTTTGCCCCCCAAATTTTGCATAAACTATTTTTTGTAAATGCTCTTGGGAGAACTGCATATTCCCAAGAGCATTTCAAAACAATAGTTTATGCAAAATTTGGGGGGCAAACAAAGTGTATTATGCGCAATTCGAAAATAGAGAATAGGACATTTGCACGATGGTGTCATTTGACTACAACTACCAGAATTCATTTCGTTTTTCCTTTCTTATTTAAATTTTGTAATCCCTGTGCGGTTTAAATAACAATAGCCCTAATTTGCACTACAAAACAAAAAACTGAAGGATTCTGGTAGTTGTAGTCATATGACGTCATCGTGCAAATGGCCTATAGCAATGACAACAGTACTGATGAAAACAACGTCAGAAAGCAGTGTTTCTGCATTTCGTTTATAAATTTCCACATTGGGATATGTTCTTGTCCTGCAATTTTAAAGAGACCCTCAGTATGGCTGCATTACAGCGTGATAGCGCGACATCGAGTGCGTAATGTTATACTGAACAATTCTCAAGCCAGGCATTAGCATGTTACGGAAAATTCTTCGGAAAGCAATCGAGCGTTCTGTTCGATGCAAATAAATTCTTGCTAAAGTTTTGCACGTGCATATGAAACTTGAAAACAATACTCGTGAATAATGAGGACGCTCACTTGTAAACACAAAATCTGCGGGAAAAAATTGGTACATTGGAGGCCCTATTTTATTGCCTTGCATGTCTCCAATGTCCTTGAAACTTGCAGGCCATATAAGTTGATGATTAATCTCGAGATTGTCAAATTTTTAAAAAAAATTATCTCGCGGTTTCCAAATTATCATCACATTTGTAGGCGTAAACCGAATTACATACAAAAATGGCAACAAGAGCAGCTGAACGCACGCTAATCAAATCCTTCTTTCCCGCAATCGGCCAAAGCAAGCCCCTCACGTTTTCACACACCATTTCAAATGGAATCAAACTACTATGAGATGAAACTGCATTCCCATCGCGCATCGTTTACTTTAGATATTAGTCAATTATTTCGATAGTATGTTTTTTACTGTATTTATAATCCCCAAAACTTCATCCCCAAAAATTTCGAAAACGCTCTCATACATTTCTTTCAAACTTTGTCCAGCTGAAGCCCATGGTCTAATCAATTAGTACACTAGCGGGTTTTACAAAAATTTCTCTTGATCTAGAGAAACTCCGCAACTTGTTAATTTCGGAGGATCACCATTCCGTTGCCATGGAAGCACCGATGTAAACAAATCCTACACTCCCATAATGTTCAATGTATTGTATGCTTTCATGCAAAGTGGCTTGGCTTTTTATGCGCTACAACAAAAGATATGGTCCATTAAAATTGAAAGGGTGTGGACTTGAGAAATGGGTACGAGCCTCCTTAAGCGGTTCATTTCTCAAATGTAGATGTAGATGAAATATGCCAAGGGAGCAGTGAAAATTATATCGTTATATTATATCGTTATATCGAGGTATTGTTATATTGAGACTCCCGATATAACGATATGGCCGTAAAATAGCCGAAAATATCGTTTTATCGGGGTATTGAAATCCCGGCGACGCATACGTTTTGTCACAAGAAGGAGTCAAAGATACTAAAACTGAGAGAACTATTAAATTACAAGGAGGATAAAGAGGCATCGTAAACTAAAAGCTGTTGACAGAAATGTTACAGATTACTGTACTCGATTGCTGTAATGTTACTGTATTAAATTCAATGTTTTGCTTAAATTGTAACTGTGTACTGATACTGTAATATCGTTATATCGGGGAAGATTTTACGCTCGGTGCGGTAAATTCTCATCGTTATATCGGAAATATCGTTATATCGAAGATCGTTATATCGGGGTTCTGTCCCATACATTTTACTGTAACTTTTGCCGGGACATAATATGTTCATCGTTATACCGGGGATATCGTTATATCGAGGATCGTTATATCGGGGTTCCGCCTATGTAATGTAATAGAACCTATGTAATGAATGAACAAACACAAAAATGGACAACATAATCTTTCGAAAAATTTTATTCAAATATCCATAAGTTTATGTTTAAAAGCAAAACGCGTACCATTCATGACGCATCGAGTTCGAGCTGTCTTCGATGAAATTCAAGAAATCAATACAACTGAATTTAAGCATGTTTTATAAACAATTCTCCAAAACTAACAAGAACACAAAGAAAAAGTCAATCACAGATTGATATCAACATAAATTCCCTTCGGAAAATGTAATCTGTTTTACCTTTAAGTCCCTCTACTGCTGGGAAATTCTTTAAATCTCCGCTTCTTCAGTTCTGAAATCCGTAATGAAAACAAACATCTCCCCGCATTGCTCCTGCATTGATAAAAACGTATGAAGTTCCTCGAAGCAAGATTTTATCCCTGAAAGCTCTTCTTTTTCCACTAAAGCGGCTTCTGGGTATCCCTTAATTAGTATCCCTGTCTTGAGTAGCAAACCGCGAAAAAATGCAGGGAAATAACGACTTTACTTCTCCACTAAACACAGCGAAAGATTTAACTATAGAAGTGTTTACCGAGCTGACGGAAATTATCTCAAAAACACTTCAAAAAAATTTTCTAAACTTTCAAGAACAAGTTCATCTAAACTCTTATCTCCTAAACCACTTTAAGCGGTCCATTTCTCTCCATGAAGCACTCCTCATTTTATAAGTCAAGCACGCTTAAGCACGCTTAAGGACGTTCGCGCCAATTGTTTATCCGCATCCTTACTGCGCACGCAATTCATGTCGCAACACAGGGAGCCCATACAATATGTTTGTGTAACATAATGACCGTTTGTAATTTTATAGGAAATGTATGGGATTTACCTAAATTTCATATTATAGCGACGTATCGCCAAATGTATGTACTGATCAACGCTAAATAAACGTTAAATTACCTTATTTGTTGTGTGTTGTCGTCCTTTTGCCATAAAAGTGATATTTTGAGCGATTTTGAAGGGTTCTGAGTTCGCCGTTGACTATACGTCTAGACCACCCTGGATCCAGAGGTCCGTTCTCTGAATATCATGAGTAAAATTAACCGCATAAACGGTTAGAAGAAGTCGCGAGACGGACCTCTGGTCACTCGAATATGCAACCTCATTTCCATGCGAGGATCTAGTTCAGAATCTGAACTAGGTCGCTGATTGGTTACTCCTACTTGTTTCCAGACTCTACCGTGAGTTAATGATGCAACAGCAACTTCGATTGGTTGGACCAAAACAATTCGCCACGGGCGCGTGAAAAACCGGTTTCCCAAAGTGAAGCCACACAAACAACAATGACGGACGTAGATAGAGATTGCGGCTTTTTGCGATCTTTAAGAAACGCTGTGGATTACTCTGTAGTATCCAAATTTTCAAATATCAGAGAACTCAAGCCAGTTCAGAAAGAAGCGCTGTTGAAATCTATTCAGCGCAAGGATGTCTTGAAAAGAGGTGTTGACAGGCCAGACACGACTTATTAATTCGTGTTATCGTGGAGTGTGACCTTTAGAGTTTTGTTTGAACGAGGAAAATTGTTATCTCTATTTTATTTTTATCTCTAGCACGGTGGCGTGCTTTGGAGCTGCAGGTATTCTCGCTGAACGATTTCGCTGACCATCGATAGGTGACAGGAAGAGAAATAAGTGTACTGGATTAATTGCGTGCGGATATCAAGGATTCTTTGTTTGTTAAATCTCTCGCCTTTGAAGACGGTTGTATCCAGAAAGTTTACTTCTTTGTCTGAGATTAATGTTTGTTTGCAAGGACAATAAAATCTTCTGTCTCCACTTTTTCTCAACACTCTACAGTGAAAAAATGTCATCGATGTATCTTTTCCACTGAGTGACCTGAGTGGATTTGATTTAATATTTCTGTCTCGACCGCGGAATATTGTCACTAGATTTAATGTAAACAAACAGGCACGCGTTGGTCCCCAAGGATTAAAACCGGTTTGGTGAGATATCCGATCCACAAATCGCATGGAAATGAGGTTGTGTACTCGAGTGCCCAGAGGTTTTTATTTTTTCTCGGCGCGTTGCGCCTCGTTGTCGCGGCTTCGCCGCTCAAACTCGCCGTTTTCACTAAAAAATAAAAACCTCTGGCACCCAGGGTACGTCTAGACGTACAGTCAACGGCGAACTCAGAATCCTTCAAAATCGCTCAAAATATCACTTTTATGGCAAAAGGACGACAACACACAACAAATAAGGTAATTTAACGTTTATTTAGCGTTGATCAGTACATACATTTGGCGATACGTCGCTATAATATGAAATTTAGGTAAATCCCATATATTTCCTGTAAAATTACAAACGGTCATTATGTTACACAAACAGATTGTATGGGCTCCCTGTGGTCGCAACGCCATGCAACGTCATGCACGAGCGCGCGCGCAAAGGAAGAAATCTGTTCACATGAAGGGATGGTAGCCGTTGCGTTAACTTTGCTTTGATTTAACTCGCTTGGATGGTCGGTGACCCCTATTTTTTTCTTCATATATCACTTTCTTTACCGATTACCTACAGTTTGTGAAAAAAAGAAAACAATCTGTCTGTAGAAGTTTGATTTTTTTTTTTCATTTTTTTTATCCACGCGACGTCGAATTGCACTCATATCTCAGCTGTATGTTGTTTCCGAATGCCCTCTTTAAAGGGTTAACTCATTTAAACGTTGAAAACAGTTCGAATTATTTACGAATCAGGCCCACTTAGATAACATTTGAATGTAATAGTTTCTCCCCAGCGATTCATCTTTGATATTGTTTAACTAAAAGCCATGGACACCATGTCATGTTACGAGGACTAACTTTTCAAAAAACAGGGTATATTTCTGCACACTATATCTCTTAAATCGATTCGGTGACCCCCAATTTTTTTTTTTTTTTTTTTTGCATTTCTGACATCAGTAAATCATTATCAGACCGTAGCATAAGTTTGAAAAAATCTGTCTTGTAGAAGATTTTCGCGCGAACGTCCTTAAGCAGCCCCACTAATTACATAAAACTAGGTAATCTTAAAAGATAGTGATTGCTGCGCACGAAGGTGATTAGGCCTGGATAAATTCTGCTCATAAAATGGCTTATCCTGTCTGCCGGCAATGCTCGTAAAAATCGCTCATTCCGCTCGTACATCTAAATTCTGCTCGAATTCTGCTCGGTACTCGAAACATTTTCGCTCATGGCCTTATGTATTTTCGCAAACATGGAAGGGAGCTGGGCCTAAGCCCTAATACTAATTAGATATTCATTATGCGTAGCTAAATTGTATTAAATTCATCATGACTTCAAAGTATATGATAGAATCATCTGGGCGCGTTTTAGCTAATAATCACATTAATCACAAGGTATTTTCCATTTGTTTTGTATTTAGTTTTCAACTGTTCTTACAACTATTATGCATATCATTTTGCTTGAAAAATTACATATAAAATCAATTCCTTTCCACCTTAATTACAGTTTTCTTTGTCATTGTAGACAGCAGTTGCTTGTGTTTCGAGAATAACTTCATTGATGTCGTCGTCCGAAAATTCATCAAAGTCTTTGTTGATGTTACCACGCTCGTCTTCTTCGAAAACATTGAATAATTCTTGAATAGTGTGATTAAAAGTTGTAAAGATACTGATTCGTTGTTCTTGTCTGTGATGAGAACACTGGCCAAAAGTTGCTGTTTGCATTTTGACTGCAACTGAGACAGTTCGTTTTCTTTGAATCATATTTAGTGCCCAATAAGAAAAACGAGGATGGTTAGCAAAACGATAAATCCAATTTCCATTCAAATGTTCAGCAAATTTTATGAGATGCTTTATCCTGTTGCAAAAGGGAATGTCTCTATGTAAACTGAGATTGGTTGGGTCACCTTTACCATCGGGAAACAATGTTGGAAAAGCCAACAACACGCCTTTTATGACTTCGAAATGAAAAAAAAAGTCCATAGGAAGATTTGTATGCATTTAAAGTGGTAGTAAGAGAGCAGAAAGCGTAAAGTGGAAAGCGTAAAGTGCGAAATGCGAATCTGATTTTTTGTTTACACACCGCACAATTGCTCGACCTAATGTGGCCGAATTTTCGGCTTTGGTTTCTTTTAGGGGTGTCGGGCTAAAAGCGAAAAACAACTGTATTAGAGCGCGCTAAAATAGAGAATTAATGTCGTCAAATTGCGTCAGTAAAGTACAAATTAAAGTTCAAAGATGAAAAAATTCAAAATTGCGCAAACACAAAATGTCACATTACGGACATATGTAGTTGCTCTTTATCAGGTTTTTTCTTTCAACCATGCAATTGCTGACTCGAGAGAAATTACTACGTTTAGCAACTTGAAAATATTCATCGTTTTCTTGCAAAATGACAATCTTACTCGCCATGTGATCGCGACATTAATTCGCTATTTTAGCGCGTGCTACTGAATACAGTTGTTTTTCGCTTTATTGCATCCTTTTTGAAATCACTGGTGATCCTTTCAATCTGATTGGCTCTCAGCAGTGCGATTTATTCCCGAATCGCACTATTTTTTGCTTCAAATCGCATCTTATTCTCAGCAGTGCGATTTATTCCTGAATCGCACTGTTTTTTGCTCTAAATCGCATCTTCTCAGCAGTGCGATTTATTCCCGAATCGCACCATTTTTGGCTGTAAATCGCATCTATAAGACGCATCAATATTGGTACTGACTAAAATCCTGTATTTGGGCAATTAAATTGTGCGATTTCAAAATGGATGTAATAAAGTGGTAATTGAACTTCGTGTCGTGCAATTTTGGTCTGAAATCATACTTGTGATTTCAAATCGAACTCGTGCTGCGCGCTCGTTCGATTTTGAAATCACGCATATGATTTCAGACCAAATTGCACTCTATTCAGTTCAATTACCATCATATATAGCGCGGCACCTCTAAAAGTAACCAAAACCAAGTTTTTTAAATATTTCTCAAAAACTACTGATAACACAAAGAAACAGTCAATAAAATATCTTACAAAGTAAATGCACATTCAAAAATTTCATTTCCTTTACCATAGCTTTTCAATAATTCCTGAAAATTCATAGAAAAGTCTGCAGATTGTGAATTCTGAAGCAAGACATGCTCTCACTTTGTGATAAATCTGGATAAATGTGTCCTGACAGGGGCGTAGCTAACTGTACGCACAGCGACTCCTTTCAGAACCGATAGTCTTTGCTGGAAGTACAGTTTTTTGACAATCAGTTAATATTTGTACACGCAGTTTCAGTAGTGATTCGTGATCAGTTGAAGTCTGTTGGCCAAGGGAAGTTCACTGGATAAACTTGAGAGGAAATAAATTAAAGCTGACCCAAAGGTAGATAAAAAAATAATTTTACAATGGAAGAGAGAAATTTTTAATGACGAAAATTTTTAAAGTCAGTTTCAGGGAAAAAGTGTTACTATATCCGCTCATGACACTGACGTCAAATTTGATAAAATGGCTAGGTGATACAGTTTGGTGAAGCGTTTGGTACAGAAACGAAAATGCATAGTTATAGTGGATTTAAGTTGTTGTTTTGGAAACAACGCGGCGTTTTTTATTTATCGGCGGATTTCTTTTAAAAACATCAATGAAACAGTAAAAAAAAAGTACAACAGTCAAAAGACAATATATCTAACTATTAGCAAAATATATTCTTCACGTACAAAATCAGACCAAATTTAGCCTTCAGCTACATTCGACGCAGGTCCATCAATGTTTTTTAATATCTATCTCTTTACAAAAAAGAGTAAGACCCTTGGTCCCTCAAAGTGGAACCAAAATGAAAAATTTTGAGGTCTGGCTCATGGACTAATAGATAATCTACATTTCTTTCCGTCGTCTCTGAATCAAAGTAACACCTGTAAGTATATTCGAGTGCAAGATACCAACAGGCAATGTCTATACACTCAATGTCATTGTTTACTGCAAGCTTGCGGGGTGAGCGTAGAAACCGGTGGACAAGTCTGCTAAGGGAAAGTTCATTTAATATGACAAGGGGGGGACTGAAGATATTGAAACTCGAAGCATGAAATTTTAGCAGCCCCCTCGCTAGCGGTTCAATTTTTTAGGACCCCCCCCCCCGCCCTCTTGGTAGTCGAAAAAATTTCAGAGCCTGCCCCCCTCCTCCTTCAATTCCTTTGCTCCCCTGAAAAAAGATCGCTAGACTGTATTAAATATGTTTACCGTTATTGTCTTCAATGGTTTAAACTATGACAGGCTTGAGATCCAGTTGTGATGAGATCCCTGTTGAGTTCTCGAGTATTTATTGTCGCAGAGTGCCTACCTCTACTCCGATGCTTTACACATAGTTTTCATGGTAGCGGCTCATCCATGACCCAACCCTCCGGCCAGATCTGGAAAATTGGCATGTGTCTGTTTCCGTGGTCTCAAGTGGCTCAACTGTAGAGTCTTCATCGGTGTCACTATCACCAATGACAGCTAAGACATCGTCGTTATCCGAGTCAGATTCCAAATCAGAATCACTTTCAGGGTCAGCTGGCTTGTCTTCTGAGGTGGCCTCCTTGTCATTTCTGAGATAGAAATCTGCGGTGATCCGCTTCAATTTGTCTGGTTTCTTGCCAGCAGTTGGAAGTTGGTGTTCCTGGAGGTACTTGTCCAGCTCTTTTACTTTCAGTTTGCTCAATTCCAGATTCAATTAAATTAGACCAGTTATAGTCCTGGTACTGCTTGCCTTCCTCAATGGTTCGATTCAATCTTCCCTCTCTTTCTCTCAGTGATACTAGCCACTGTTGCTAGCTGTTCCAAATGCTTAACATAGCTAACAACATGCTTCTCTTCAACACAAAATTCTTCAGAAAATGTTCTCAGTTTCTCACAGTTGCTTGATGAGATGGATCCATCCTTGAACAACTTTCTTACTTTTAAGCTGTGAAGTAGTAAGTTTGTACGTTCGATCTGACATCCAGTGAGAAATAAACAGTAACATTTCTTGTTACAGAGTAATCGTTTTTATAGTTCCCGTTAGCAGATTTTGAAATCTTGTTGAATCAATGTGGTTTTATTATAAAAAGTTTGAGCATTTCTAATTTTTGAAATTTTCTAAAGCATTTTTGGGATGAATAAGAGTGTAATAATTACTGAGACTACATTTGTTATATCTGTAAACCACGTCATATAGCTGAGTTGCACGGGTCATTAAATTGTTGAAATGAAAACCATCCGATCTGTATGATGATGTCATGTGTTGGTTTTGAAGTATATAAATTTTCGGAGCCCCCCCTCCTAGCCCAACAATTTTTTTAGAGCCCCCCCCACGGGTGTCTAAAAATTTTCGGAGCCCCCCCTCAATATCTTCATCCCCCCCCCCCTTGTCATATTAAATGAACTTTCCCTAACTGGGGACACCGTAAATAGGAGATAGTAACATTTTGAACTGACCTTTTCTCCGTTTGTTTCTTGCAGTTTCTTTTGTTCTTTGACAGACCTGTTCCTTAATTCCAACAACTTCTGGTTATTCTTGTCAATCTGATATTGGTTAAACAGTCATAAATAATTCAAATAATGAAAGAAATAGTATAATTATCAATTAATAATGATAAATGACCATTCCGAAGTCATGTGACATTTCCTCGGCGATTAATAAGAAACAATGAACAAGAAATTACAGCAACAACAACAAAAATCTGCGGTTATTAATATGAGATAAGAGAATACATTCTTTTGTTTGAGAGGCCTAAAGGAGGAAAAGGGATAAAAAGAGGTAATTCTTTTGTGGGATGTGAGAAAATAAATTTCTTGTCATTATTTCAAAAGCATGTTGGGTTGATGTGGGCCTATAACTGGAAACCTATGGTGAAAGAGAATGCCTGATGAATATCATTTACACATGTGTGGTCATAATTTATTAAAAACTTGCTAAGCATCCCAGAAAGTGCAATGTATAATCATAACTTAAATGTGAAATGTCTTTACAATGTATGTTGCTTGTATTGACAAAAACATAACAAAAGAAAATGGTTAAAAAGGAAAATAAATTATAAAAGAATATCAAATCCATTGGAGGATACTGCTAATCCTTTATCACACCATGTGATGGCTTCCTTGAACTGATTCAGCTGAAAACAGGCACTTGCCCCTGTTAAAGAATATAAACGTGATGTAAATAAGAGTGAATGCGTTTGCTTATGTTTAACAATCAAGATGATACTACTCTTTCCCACTAAACCGCGACGCATCACCAACCCCTCCCCCTCCCCCCCCCCCCCCCCGGCCGCCTTCAGAGTAAACGATCGTATCGTGATGCCTCGAGTATATTTCAAATGCAGTACGTGGTACATTTGTGTGTACCACGTCATGATCTTATTTTGTATCGCGTGATCGCACTTCCTTTGTACAGTGTTTTAACTCAAACATATGACACGCAAAAATGTCATGGCGTGGTACAGACAAATGTACCACGTGACAAACCTGAATAAACTCGCGGAATCACGATCTTTACCCCGAAGGCGGCAAAAATATTTGTGGCTGTCGCGGTTTACTGGGGAAGTAGTTATTCCGCAATAACACAACGGGCTAACTAAACAGAGAAACTAATATTCAGATTAACTTTCATCACATTATAATGAACGCGATGTTTATATATCACTTTTTGACAAATATTCTTTAACTTATATGACTCATTGTATTAATTTACAGAAACGTAACGTACAAATTGTGTACGTATGAAACAGATGATTAGGAAAAGTAAGAAAAAACACCGTCGATTTATTATGCATAAAATAGATTTTCTATCAGATCATTTACGGCTTGTAAAATATTTTGACCGATTTTTGTAAAATCATAGAAAACTCGCTATGGCATTTACGAACTCTGGATACCATTGCAGCAAGTTTCGTACATTTTATGACATTTATGACATTTCAAATAATTTATTGATGTCATTCGACCTACTTTAAATCCTACCTCTTATAATTGCTTTAACATAAGATGGTTGTAAGTCAATGGCAACTTTTGCATCACTCAGTGAATCATCGTAGTTGCCTGTGAAAGAATTAGAATGCAAATCAAAAAATAAGATACTGTGCCGTACAGTTTATTATAGATGAGGGAGCCTAGCGCTTATCTGACTGGCTATTTTCCACGTGGCTCGTTTTCCTTTGCCCTTCCAGGTGATTATATATATTAAATAAATCCATCCGATTACTAAGTGTCTCAAAAGTTTGGGGTTCTTCTGGTTGTAAGTAGTATCACTATGCCTCCCAAAATGGCGAGATGCTCTCAACCGAACAGCTGCCCCCAAGGAGACAGACAATACACGGCAAAGTGTTTCACCTGGGACTCACACCACCGAAATTTAGGTTAAAAGTAAACGCGCTTGAACCACCGCGCGACCACCGCGCTTTAAACTTCTATTAAATAACCACAGGAGTGTGCTGACGCCAAGTCCATGCATAAACTAGTGGCAATTTCATACCACAAGTTAAAAATAATAGTGAATAATCTGTTGAAAGGATGCTTTCTTCTCCGTAAGGTGTTATTATGAGGGTTCTTTTAAAAACAATACCTAAAATAACAGAATATAAAAGGTTTAAAACTAACAGTGTATGAAATATTGAAAACTTCTCACCCAAATAAAAGTGTGCTATAGCCCTGTTGTTGTACAGTGTAGCCTTCAGTTGTTCATCCTTGCAGTTCACTTTAATTCCTTCCGTGTAGAAGTAAATGGCGTTGCTGAAATCTTTCTTTTTGTATTCTTTATTACCTTCATTCTTGTAAACCTCTGCTATTGCTACATTAAGTGTATCATATGAAAATAATGTCAGTGTATGCTGGATTAACATATTCAAATAAACCCTGCGCAAAACTGTCTTTTGTATGGTTTTCTTTCAGGGTTTTTACATGTTGAAGAGACACTGTTCCGCCGAAATAACGACATTCTGTTGACTTAATTTACATCTTATATCGCCAAACGCCACCAAATATATAACTAAATTGGATTAAAAGATTGTAACGAGCAAAACGGAAGCAGTAGTTTAGAGAAAAAGTGCAAGATTACAAGGATTGAAGTGGATTACACGCATGCACAGTTCATCAGTTTTGATTTCGTGACAGGCGGTCAAGAAATCATAATTTCCATTCTAGTGGAATTTTTAGTTTTTTGTTCGTCATGTTGTCTTTTTATTTCATATTTCTTTATGTTTATCACATTTGGCCATTTTTTCTTTCTATTTTAAGATAATAAAGCAAGCTTAAAGCAAACTCCTGGTCATAATCAAGAAAACACGATCTTTCAACTGGGACACTGTCCCTTCAACGTGTAAAACAACAACAACAATAACATCATTTTTAAAAACGCAGAGGAAGCCTTTACCACTGAAATGGTATCATGTAATTTAACTAGACTAGAAAATGTCGATACGATTTAAGTTAAGGAGGCTCGCCCCATTTTATATGTGGGAATGACTGTTGTTGCTAAGGTAACCACCGTTGCTTAGAAACGTTCAGTGAAAGTATAGTAAGGTCCGTTTAGACGCCGTACTTCACTGATATGAGCCGACGCTAATTCGACTTTTTAAGTCGATCCAAATTCATTAAGACAATATTCGTATTCTCGGTATTGAACTGGAGCTACAATAGCTGTAAAAGTAGTTGAGACACTTTCATTCACAAAGGGCTTTTTTGGAAGAAGTGCACCATTGCTACCTTTCCTTAACCCTCCCCCCACCCCCCTCCCTATCAATGTTGCTTTGTGACCGGAGCCATGTCCAAAACTTTGGCTAACAACATTGAACGGGGGAGGGGAGTTGTGAGGGAAATATATTGTTCTTTTGTTTTTCAAGGCATCATTTTTTATAAAAGTGAGTGTTTCTTGTGAGTCTCTCAACAATTTTGCTGCTAATTGTCTGAGGCGTTCACCGCTTAATAACTTACAACGGACAAGGCTATTCATATTGAAACTTGTGTTAGTTTTGCATGACTACGGGCTGTTTGAAAAAATCCAGCTCTAATGATTCACTATGCTACGAATTCTAAAATGGCAAGAGAATAACTGGTTTTTTTTCCTTGTGTTTGCATTTGACACAAATTGCACTAATTGATGCATTCGAAATGGTATATCCTTCAATATACGCTTGACGTTTTGTGTTGCATTCAAATTCACGGGTTTTAGATGTTTTTGTAGCCTTATAGGAACATAAGTGAAATATTTTGAGAGTAAATTCGCGTTTAAGGTGTTGCAAGTGAGCGAAATGGACTCGAAAAGTAGAGCCGAAAAAGTTCTCAATTGCTCACACCGTGAGTGGCTCACTGTGCTCTCTCACTGTGGGTGGCTCCTCTTAAAATGTTCTGCAATTGGTATAGGATTTAATGGAGCCGAAACCAATTGTGGAATTGCACACATTTTGGGCATCCTACTGATGAACAGTTACGAAATTCAGATATATTTATAGTAGCCACATTTATTTGAGGTCTGTGCCCTTTGAATACGATACGTGACATAGTGATTGGGTACTGAAAATTTGCTAATTTGCATATCACCATGTCAAACACAGGAATGCACACCTCTATAAATTTACTACTGCCGATTAGTAGTGATATTTAACACTTAAAAGAAAAATGACAAAAATAAAACCCTTTCGAGAATTGTTCTTGGGGTGGCAAAATTTGTATATGGTGCACTGCAGCCTATAAGGAGAACTTGCATTAATTTGAATGCAAAGTGCGGGGTATAATACTTTTTGTTGTACATTTCCGTATTGTACTCTGGCTTTGGCTTTACACTAAGCTATATGACAATATATGATGATATAAGACGATCTACCACGGACTACCACGGTCTACCAATATATACTTATATACCAATTTATACTTTCGATGGTAGACCGTCTTACCCGGGTATACCGTCAGCAAATTACAACAATACAATATATCACAATTTAATTGAGATCGTTTATTAGTTACACTTGTTGTTTAAGGATGGTTGCGTGTGAGTTGGTCATAAGAAGAAAATTGAACCAACAGAAACATAGATTAGTATTTCGCGCGGGTACGAAGAACTGTCACGCCAGTGTGATTTTTCGAGGTCTCCCTGGCCTTTTTGTTTTTAGCGATTTTTTCTCGGCATTCAAGCATCTGTAAACCATCGCGCGAGACACGGAGCATGTTTTGTATGATTTCTTTCACTGTAAGAGAACTGTTTTCTTTTTAAAATTTTATATATGCCCTTGTAGTGGCATCTATTTGGCTGGTAAAAACAAAAATTTGGAATCACCGTTGATATCAACTTCTGTTCAGGGGCGGATCCACAATTTTGAAATGGGGGGTGAAATTTTAATCAAAAAAGATATCAGAGAAATAAAATATTATTAATTTGAGAAATACTTTAGAAAAAAGAAAGAAGGGTCTCAGAAAAGGGGGGGGGGGGGGGGTGAAAATTCACCCATTTCACCCCCCTGGATCCGCCCCTGCTATTGTTGCGTCACTGACGAACTTCGATTTTCGAACATTTTTGCATTCTCATTTTTAATGATATTCGAACAAATTTTCACCCCCTCACGCGACAAAAATAATAAAACGGTCTTTTCTCAATCTATTGGTGCTACTCGCATACCTGTAGGCCTGGAGAGTTTGCGGCAATCGTTTACAGAAGTTAGTATATATTCAGACTGTAGCTTGCAGCCGTGGCTCATGCGGGGCAATGATTTTACATGCAATTATTCCCCCACATGAGCCTCCATTGCAAGCTACTTCCAGTTCAATACCGAGAATACAAACTGACTGTCGAAATTAATTCAATATAGACGAAATTGAGGATTCGGGTCAGAGGATTGCTCCAAAATATATTTTAATAATTCATGCACTGCGGGCTCATGTAAGGTTCGATGTCTGATCAAAGACGATACACAGTCGTTATTCCCGGCTGAGCCAGGTGGGAAAAAAGGCTGAGCCGATCCTAATCAGACCAGTCGTTTCTAATCGATTCAGATGCCGTACTTCACATGAAATTAATTTAGTACTCGAGCTTCCGTAGGAGCAAGAGTCTTAAAATGCAGGCCGTTCTTTTTTTTCGTCGGTCGCCAAATTGGGATTCATGGTCCCAGGCGTTCCTAGCGTACACCATGGAAACTGGGGACGAGAATCGCAGACGTGCTTGTTTTCTCGAAAATTTTCTTTCCACGATGTCGAAAGGGGAAGGTATGTCAAATGTGTCAGCAAATGGTGTCATCTTTTCTACGCTCAAACATACAGACCCACACACCGTTCGCGGTAGATCCACTTTAAAAGATGGCATAGTTAATGAGCGTACATTTCGAAACGGGTCGTTCCGCGAACTCAGAGTAGCAAAGGAATCAAATGATTCAGCAAACATCTTACCAGAATCAAACCAGAAATCACATGAGTTATCAATGATCAGAAAATGTGAACAGACTGTTACTACAGACGACAAAACAACATTTACGAACTTTTCAGGTGCTGATAAAGACACGATGCAGCGTGATCAAACAGTAGGAAACGACAATATGGACGCCATGTTGGATTGCACAAGTGACTCTCGTCAAAGTGAAGATACACGTAATTGTCGTATTTTTGTGACTTTTGTCATGATTATTACATTTATTATATTTTTGCTCAAATTGAGTACATTATGTATCAGTCAATTCTAAGCGAGATCATTCCCCCCCCGGGGCAAACCCCCGGGCATTTGACTTTTTTCAAAATGTCTGATCAAATTCCCCACTATTTGAGCCAGTTGCACGGTCAAATGCCCCACTGGTCGGGGCTGAAAAGTCATCGTGAGTTGGGGTTTTCTTGTTTACACTAGATCTATATAAAAATAACTGAACACTCATACCTTTCAAATTAAACCAATTTTAATAGAAAAAGATAATAATAATAATAATAATAATAATAATAATAATAATAATAATAATAATAATAAATATATTTATATAGCGCTTATACATCGCTGTTCTAAAAGATACGGTGAACCTACTTTATATTAATGCAACATTTACACACACACCCAAAGTAGCAGCAGGCCGTGTTCTGTCTTTTGTTGGCTTTCAATGGCATCAATATGTCAGAAACTGTCGTGACAATAGCTTATTTTTGTAGCTTATTTATCCGCTTTTATTATTTTATATACCGGTACGTATACCTGTCATCTGTGGTAATTGAGATAATAGAAGAATTTCTGTTTGCGTGATCGGTTAGGAAACGCGTATCGCATTAACTCATTGTCGTCCGTGACTTTTTACGTTTTTGAGTGATTTTCTGCATATAAACGATCCATAGGATTTCGTGACTCCATATTTGGGGTTACCATGGAAAGTGTTGCTGTTCTAAAACACTGAAGGCTCGTTCAGCTATAATAACGGCTCTAATATGGTTAAGTTTACAGCCATTTTTTATCTTTAGTAGCTGCCTGATGAGCATCATTAAGCGTGAAGGTAGTTCAGAGTCCACTTTCTCAATGAAGCGAGTAAGGTGATGTACTTCGTTTGCGAATTTGGCTTGTTATTCGTAGAACTGGAAAAATGGCCGCTCCGAAACGAAGTAGCTTTGGGACTCCACTACTGATAAAGTTCTTGACCTAACACGGCATATTTGGAAGTTGCGACCACTGACGAACACAACAAGCGCGAAATTTCGGTGGTAGGTCGGAGTGGCTGTGGACTTAGTATGAATATGAAATATGTGGGGGAAGGAACTAACCCTGTCAAAAATTCTCGCTATTTCCCAGCAAGGCCAGGATGCACTAGAACGAGAGGCTGTAGCTCGACCCGGGCAACGAATAAGAGCAAACAAAAAAAAATCACTTCTAAGGTAAAATATAGTTATTTTAATTTTTATAAATGATTGTAATTAAAATACTATTGGTGTAACTGAAGATTTTTAACCGAGTTTAAATAAAGATCTACTACTACTACTACTACTACTACTACTACTACTACTACTACGCCGACGCCGACGCCGACGCCGACGCCGATATTCTGCGAAAATCGCTGACTTTTTTGTGTTTATTGTGTGTCTCAATTTGAAGGACGTTCTGGTCAATGCTCGCAACTGCAATATTCGCGCGATTGAGAAAGTTGCAATTGTTTAAAGCAGTGGAGACTTAACGGTCCTTTTGGACCGATTTTGGCCGGGACTGACAAGAATGAGTTAACAAAGCCACATTGTAGTAAGTGTCCAGTTCAGTTTTTGGAGAGATCTGTGAATCTATCAAGCGATCGTGAATGTGAATAAATCCTTCTTTAAATCATAAGAAGTGTTGGGTTCATAGGGAGGCAATTCCCAACAAATATTTTCGTTGAAGAATAAAGAAATGGAACGTCGGGAATGGAACATTATCATCTATACCATTTGAAAATAAAAACAATAAGTAACCAAATACTAACATCACGTGCTCGCTAGCGTTTTATAGTTTCAATGGATTTGACTAGACTCTTGGCTTTTACATTATTGACCATTATTACGCTATTGTTGAACAATGAATCGGTAGAGAACTTAAAATGTTTTATAAGCTATAAACATTTAATAAGAAATGATCCGCGAGAGCAAGTACAATTTATAGACCTGAGCTGATCGCAGACCATTTGGAGCTATGACGTGTTATATGAAACACAAGATCCCTTTTAACCTTGACCGCTGACCAACATTTCAAGCCCGGACAAGCACGTCCGGGCTTCTGTTCGCGTCAAATTCCCCACTATTTGGGCCAGAATAAGGTCAAATGCCCGGGGGTTGCCCGGAGGGGATGATCTCACTTGGAATTAACTGATATATTATCAGCTGCTATTTTTCTATTTGTGCGATTACACCTTTTGCTGTTCATTACGGCAAAATACGCATTCATTTGCGCCAATCGTCAGTCAATAAAACGAATATACATTCATTTGCACGAAGCGGCAATCATTTACGCGAAACGTACACTCATTCGGGAATTTGGCATAATTTTTGGCATTCAATTGCATTTTTAGTCATTCAATTGCGCCTTTGGGTATTCAATAGAAAAAATAAACTTTCATCTGCGTAAAATATTTATTTTTATAATTCAACACATTGATACACTGCCCAAATATGGTCAAAAAGTTATCGATATACGTTATGTCTACAGTATGTCTACATGACGTATAACCAGCGATGGCGGTAAATTTCGCATTTTGAAGGAAAATGAAAATGACTGCAACAACAACAAGTTTTATCTGCAGCCTGCAATTTCGTGTTTTAGCGCGAAAAAGTGCGTGAACTATTAGTTAAAAAAGGGAAAAGAAAGAAAAAAAGAGAAGAAAAGGAAAGAGAAAAAAATATTGATCACGTGATTGGACAAAAAAGGCGCCAAATTTTCGCGTTGTCGCGGTCGCAGTGTTGTTTCTTGGCGTAGCTGAATGAAAACTGGTTCAAAGTTTAACCGCTCGACAAGGAGTGAATGAAGGAGCACAATTTTCGTAAAATTCCTTAATGGTAATCACCTCTGGAATATGATATAGACTTGATGCTTCCTCAGAAAAGTTTCTGATCTCGTCATTACGGCTGTAGGAGCTAAACACGAGCAAGTTTGTAAACAACATTGATCGACTCAGCTCGTACTTCGATGTTTGAAAATTTGGTGCTGATGGAAGGGAATAAAAAGCCACTCAAATCAACTACAGGTACGATGTTTTAACCGTTTCTTGTATCCTTTAGCTGTGAATTTTTGTAAGACATACTGTCCACGCTGCAGTTCTTTCCGACTTTTCGCCGCTATGTTTAGGTTCGTAGCCGTGTGTTTGTTCAATTTGTTTTGATTCTGAATTGAACTTTTTAAGATACGAAACACCTGTATCTAAGACATTCAATTCCATTTTACTGTGTTTTAATTCTTTTAGTCACTACTCTGTCCCGTTCTTTGAGTAGACGAAAGCTCTTCGTAGAAACTCTCAACTGATTGTGTACGCTAAATTAAGTTCATAATTTTAGCTTGGCAAAAGTTTCGGCATTCGATGCTTGTTGTTTAAGAAATGGTGCGAGGTAAAATATTGTTATTAGCCTTTTTACTCAATGAAAGGTTGTATATCTCAATGAATTTTTTCTCGAAACTGTGATTTGTTATCAATGTCTTGATATATAAAACAGTTTTTGTGTTCAAGCTTGCGCATTATTGACAAAGGCGCCACTTTCATTCATGAACTGTGTGATGTTGCAAGTTTCGCGCGGTAAAACATATGTAAGCTTTTTTTAAAATAAAAGGCTTGTCGGCGATACTTTTTCTTCAAACTGTGCTTTGTTATCAATGTGTTGAATTATAAAACTATTATAGCGCTCAAGCTTGCGTGATATCGCCTAATTTTAGCCGACTCGGCCTACGGCCTCGTCGGCTAAATACTCGTGACGAATATTTTTTGTACGGTACGGTAAAGCAAACACTGATTACAGGAAAGGCTCAAAGAAGAAGGACGATTAAGAAATCTAGCTCAAATCACTGCATTTTAATCCGCTCTTTAATGCTCTTCAATTAAAACAACCTAAGCTTACATTTAAAGGCAAGTAAGCTTAAGCTTAAGCTTATAATTTATACCACCCTCCATAAATTATTGGGCTATTGCATTTAATATCCGCACCCCCCCGGTTGAGGAACACAGTTAGTGCATCGCCCCTCAAGAAGTCCCCAGAAAGACCATCCCCCTGTAGAATTCCTTTCCAAAACAGTGTCCCCCTAAAGAATTCCCTATCCTCAACTGTTTTTTTCCTGCCACCCCTGAAGAATTCCTTTGTTTTTTGCTTAGTTCCCCTGAATAATTCCCATATTTACACCATGATCCCCTAAAGAATTCCGTCAAAATGTGCTGCGACCCCTGAAGAAATCCACTGTTCCTCAACCCGGGGGGTACAAAAATTTAATGGAATAGCCCATTCTTTAATCTTCCTTTTGCAAAAAAAAAAAAGATTTTAAGTAGCTAAACAACTGACAGGCAGATCATAAGAGGATATTTTTTCAATATAAAAAATTAGTATTCAAACACTGGATCATTGATCATTATTGATATTCTCGCTAAGGTCACTAAGGAACTTTGATATAAGATTAAATGACATGGAAAGGTGCAAGAAAACTGGTCTGATCTGATGGAAGCCAAAACTCTTTCCAGCATAAAAATATAGTTCTGCAAAACGAATCCATGGTGTCAACATATAATTTCTCTTTCAAGAATGATCAAAACTACAGATCGATCACACAGGCGGAAATTATTTCACAAATATACAACATTTGCATAATGTAGCATTATTTGTGAATGAGAAGTGAGCAAAATATACTTTGTATACGCTATCTTGAGTTTACGGCATTCCTTGCAAAATGGTTCAATAAGAAATAATATTCAAATGGTTTAGTAAGGAGAACTTTTGTCTACAATTTTGATTTTGTAAGGAAAAAACAATTTTCTGTTAGCAATCGTGACCAGCTAATGTGTAGCAACTGTATAGATAAACACATGACACATCAACATTACTGCTTCACATTTATTATTGGAATAGTGATCAGTATCTCAAATCTCCTTACAATATCAGTGTATGAACAAATGCATAGATTATGCAAATTGAGAACCTGTTCACCTTTAACATGAGTTGTCTCTGGAAATTGAATACAAATTCACTGTAGTTATGTGACTATGTGAACTGTATTGGCACCAGTAAGGAGAATGTACATCTACAAATTAATTTTCATTTTGAGATTTTTAAAGGGGTTAACTTGTCATGAAGGCCTAAGTCCTGGTCTTAACCTAGGAATACTCCATCCTGGTCTCTATACATTCCTTATGATATTTGCAGAGAATCTGTTCCTTCATCTTGAATATTCACGTTTAACTTTTGTAATCAATTTTGTAATTCTCATCACTTGTATCCAAAATATAGTATTAACTCCTGCAATTTAGCAATTATTTGATACACAGTATATAGAACAACACCTACAGCAGTATGGAAAGGGAACAGGTTAATTTTGGGAGATAGCACTCACAAGCTTCAAAAAGGAAATTTAATCAAGCCAGCAGCAGTTACCTGTATTCCTGATAAACAAACTCTCACCCAATCAAAATAAACAGAACACCACTGCATATCGTCCTGGACCCATGTCCACAACAATACTATATATCCACTTTCACACCAATTTTCTTTCTCAAAAAAATTAATGAACATAGGTTGGGGGGAGAGGGGGTGGGAAGAAGGGCCCTAGGATATTTTGATACCCAGTCCCATTGCAGTTACAGTGACCCACAGCTCAAAACCCAAAACTGACCAATACCACTTCCCATTTATTATAATTTAGGAAGACTGAGGGCACTAACTACAAGTTAAATCGAAGCGACTGGGAACTAGAATGTCTCAACTTAAATTTTCGGGGCCATTGCCGGCATGCAACCCAATCTCTCCAGTCAAATAAAAAATTCCATCTCTCACACATCGCTAAAATTTTGCAGTGCATCCTCTCCCTAGCTTCGCGAGGTTCTGCGAGACACGTATTTCTAGTATAGTAAATGGTGGGGCTACGCTATTGGTGGAAGTTTGGTGTTATGAAAAAAAAAAAAAATGACAAAGACGCATCCAAACCAGTCGCGCGACATTTCAATCTATCCAACCATTCCAAACAACACATGACAATCTGCGGCCTTTCCTTACACCAGGGCAACACAGAATTAAAGGCCGTAAAAACTTAGAACAAAAATTCATCTTTTTAATCAGCACTCTCAATCCACACGGAATCAACGAACACTTTTCATTCAACTAATTTACATTTGTTTTTTCACGTCACCAAACTTCCACCAATAGCGTAGCTCCACCATTTACTATATAAAACCACACTCACAAATCCTTGATTCGTTCTGACAACGGGCTAGCGCTCGAAACGTCAGTTATTTGAATCTTTTTGCGGTGGTCAATTTACCTTATCGACTCATTCTCGTGTTTCATCCCCCCCCCCCCCTCCCCCACCAACGCAGCACCACAGTTTCTCTAGAAACTAACCCCATGCATTCGTTATGTAATCCCCAAGGAAGCTTGAGTTAACGCTTTAAACAGCGTCTTGTTGAATTAGGTTTGGCTCATGTGAAGTAGTGCGTCAGAACAGTGCCTAAGTGACATGTTTCTCTTTACCTCTTAAATTGTCGTCATCAAAATCCAGTGTTTCCTCAGCAGCTGGTGTGACGTTACTTTCACTTGCAGCTTTGATTGGACTTCTCGCCATGAATGCTGGGAGATCGATTTAAAGATCTTAAATTGTATTCGACTGTTTCTACCTTCAGATTACGTAATACATTTGTATATAATTTGTAAATCAAATCTGCCACAGAGATCCCTCTCATTTAATATAGCTTATTAAAGGTGCGTTCAGAGTTTACCTGTTAGGGGGCGGGGGAGGGCAGAGGCTATGTGGATTTAGGGGGGAATTGATCAATTTTTCCACGAATCACTTATGGGGGTTGGGAAAAGTATTTCGAATTAATCGGTGAGGGGTACTCTTGCAAGTAAATAGTTAACAGACGCTGGTTATTTTTTTATTTGATTTTTGAGTTAGGAACTGTAAAGATAAACAAACTGTTGGTCGCAAAAATATAAAAAAAAACGTTTTACCAAATCATTTTTTGTGTTGCTTTGATAACAGCAGAAATGAAAGCTGCATGTTGTCAGAGCGTAAACAAACGAATGCAAATGTTTTCGCGCGTTGTCTGCATTAATATGGCTATTATATTTCTAAAAACGCTTTCAGTTTGTTTATATTGTATTTATTTGCGTTTTTATATTATGTTCCCAGTTCCCAACTACAAATCAAATAAATAACAAACAAACTCGTAGCGTTAAATTCTCCGATGTCACGAAACTCTGGTTGTTTGTCTAATTAATTACGAACTTTTGAGGCGACTAAACCGATGGCGACTAATAGCCTTTCGAACATCTTCCGAATTTGATTACAGCGAGTGATGACTATTGCGACACAGACACGCGGATGAAAGACGACACCTACCGTGGCGTAATGACAAGCAAATAATTAACCTACATCTCCTGAACATCTTCCGAACATCTTCTGCTTTTCCACCGAAACGATTTGTTGGGTGCTCCTGAGAAAGGGAGCATTAGTTACATTTCTTTCTTTCACAATAGTTTAAAGATCACTTTCTTCTTTACACATTCATGACAACCAAGGATTGATGTATTTATATTTACGACGTCGACATTCTGTTCCTGATTAAATATTCAATGCCGATCGAGTCAGAGTGTTTCACTTCGACTGCGAAGAGTGACACAAGCTGATATCGTATTAGCTAAGTGAAGACTTTAAATTCTCGTCGAGGCTGATCCCATCACTCCACGACATCTAAACGTTATGTGTTATTTCTCCGAACGAAACAAATCTAATCTAATACTATAATTCACAAAGGTTTCCCATCACTGTGAATATTACACAATACACAATAAACAAACGAGGCCAAACAGATCTTACCTTAGCACGCAGCTACGATCTTCCTGAGTATGTTGATTTCCAATGTAACCTACGTACGGAACAAAATGATTTACAGAAGTCACGGCACTTACCGTTTATCGACGTTTAGGTTTAGCTATTAAACCTTGGCCAACATTTATGTTTACGAAATGACTCTTCGACACCTGATATGAATAAAGTAGCTAGACACTAATGCTGGAGACAGGAAATTTTTAAAAGTGCATAAACAATTAGGGGTTTTCCCCTTTTTCCGAGAACACTGCCACGTTTACGTCACGCACACGAAAATATCGCTAGAAACACACTGCACCCTGTTAGCCCCGACCGCACTAATGCGCTTTCGTTTGAAAATGCATACGTTTTGATGCGTTTTCGCCTATCATCCACACTAAAACGCCCGAAAACGCTGATGAAAACGGAGACTTCCGAAACTGTTTCAAAAGTGGAGACTTTTGAAAACGCATCGTTTTGGAAACGCTTCGTTTCTAGTGTGGACAGGTGAAAACGGAGACTTTTGAAAACGGTAAACGTAAAAAGCGTCACATGCCATCGGTTCCAGTCCAAATCCGGGAGCATCTATCACCTTTAACATATACGCAATCCCAGGTCCCAGTCGTTTTCATCGTTTTCGAGCGTTTTAGTGTGGACAGGTTAAAACGATACGAAAACGCTAGTGTGGACGAAAATATTTTGCTTCGTTTTCGGCGAGATGAAAACGGAGACTTTTGAAAACGCATTAGTGTGGCCGGGCCTTAGTATGAACAAGGATAGGTAACACTGAAAACGTTGTCCGTCATAACAGCACGGCCCTAATTTAACCGCGGTCAAACGAGAGAAATTTGCAGAAGTTAAGCAAAGTACTTTTAAGGTTGTCATCTGTTTAAAATTTAATATATTGCCAATACACTGTCAATTTACCAAACGTTGCAGAATTGTCGGCGCCATTTTCCAACATAATTTTGATCAGGCGCAAAGAGTTTTGGTCAGTTTTCAACGGAAAGAAAGCTCATCATTTTGAGAAAAATTAAAAGATCGTAACGTCAACTAATTTTCTTTTTTATACATCCTTGCGCAGGTCTGTCACTAAGATTTCAAGTTGCCGGGTATATGCAATTAGCTGTTATATCCTTATTTTGATCTACAATGAAAAATCTCTCAGGTACTTACTTGGGGTAGACCTATTCTTAAACTGAGCTAAAATGCTTTTAGCGACGAGCAGGATTTGTGCTAAACCCGTCACCTTTTATAATTATATAACAAAAGGCAAATTGAACAGAAAATCACGCGATTTCGCGTTATTACCCATGATTCGTCAAAAGCAGTAATGGCAACGACCGTTATGAAAGGCATCGACCGTTAGCAAAAATGGCATCGACCATTAAAAATGGCACCGACCGTTTACGAAAGGGAAATTTGCATCGGCGGTGTGCATCGTCGCCCTGAAATGTTCATGGTCGATTGTGTCGGCAAACCTCTGCCAGCCAACATTTCACTTGCCATATGATAAAAAGCGATCAATTCTCAACTTTTTCCGGCGGTAGAAAAGCGTAAAGTTGCTTTTATAAAGCACGTTACAGACGAGGAAGGTTTCTATGACAAGTGTCCGTGACAAGTTTTACTTGCTCGAGTGTATGAATAACAAGTTTTCTTTGGCAAGTTTTGCCTTGACAAGTTATATTTGCCCGTGTGACAAGTTTTCTTTGTAGCCAGTAATACAATTGTACAGCGGACGAAGAAAAATCAACGCCATTTCATTCGTTGACCTTAACAAGGGAGAATGGCATGGCGAAATCAATACAAGAAACTTCAGCTCTCATGAGCTCAAGAACCTCTTTGTAGTCAGTCTTTCTCTTGTTTCTATTCTATAGGATTCTGCCTTTGTATTTCACAAACTTTCTCTTGTTCCAAGTGATTCTAACTAGCACACTGCGTCACTTTGGATCACTTTGGGAACAATCTGCAGTTGATGGACCATGAACACGCTCACAATCTCCCCATGACTTTGTACTGGTACAATGATGGCACTTTAATGAACTGGCTATAAACGAAACAAGACAAATTAACATACGAGTTATAAATGGGAGAGAAAATGGCTGCGATCACAGAGTGTAGATCAGTATCACACTGTGACATGCACCAATAAATATTGCAAGTTTTAGATGATTTAGGTGATGAACTATCAACCCACGTTATTTTTATATGGTGGGCCCGCAGACACTCATAGCTTATTTCTACAGTGTTTAATATGATTGAACAACACAACACATACATCGCTCGTCTGCATTTCCTCCATTTGTCATTTCCAATTTGTACTTCAACTTAAGCCCCTGAAATGACATAATCAGTTACATCAAGACATCTTCCCTGGATACCCGAGGCTTTTCCCGCGTCTCAACTCGTAAATTTATAACACGCCTCATGCGGCCTACCCGCGAAGGGGGGGGGGGGGGGGGAGGAACGCTCGGCCATGTAAAAATGACGCGGGAGCTTGTCGTACCATTTGGGGGTCAAAATTTGTAGATTGTTACCGCTTATGGTGCTAAAATCTAAAATGGCCACCATAACAATTATCGCGGTATCTTTTACGGTATTGAGCTGCAGAAATATGACAGAATATTTCATGTGTTGCTTTAGAATTGGTATCTCTTGGTGATATTCGACAGTTTCCGACGAGCATTCTCGTTATTTTTAGACGGGAGTTTTTACTAGACTGAATTTATAAGACTTTAGGAGTTAAATACAGTAACTCTACTTACTTACCGTATAACAAATCAGAATGATTACACTGTCCCGCCAAAATAACAAAATTTCGCTCAGCTTTTTTCCATGTTATATCGCCAAATGCCACCAAATATACAACTAAATCAGATGAAAAGAGTCTATAGAGCGAAACAGAAGCAGTAGTTTGGGGATAAAGTGAAGGAATGCAAGGATGAAAGTGGATTACAGTTCATCACATTTGATTTAGGGACGGCAGCCAAGAAATCAAAATTTCCATTCTTGTGGAATTTTCACTCGTTTATTCGTTATTTTGTTTCTTTAGTTAATATTTCTTTCCTTTCATTACTTTTGGCGATTTGTTCCTCCTGTTTTAAGATAATAAAGCAAGCTTAAACCAAGTGCCTGGCCATAATCATGAAAACACGATATATCAGCCGGGACAGTGTCCCTTTAATAAAGCATGCTTACCTTGAGTAATTGACAGTACAGTTACTCAGTGTTATAAACCACCATCTGTCACCATCTGACTTGAGTGATTTTCAGTTACTCAGTGTTATAAACCACCATCTGTCACTATCTGACTTGAGTGATTTACAGTTACTCAGTGTTATAGACCACCATCTGTCACCATCTGACTTGAGTGATTTACAGTTACTCAGTGTTATAAACCACCATCTGTCACCATCTGACTTGAGTGATTTACAGTTACTCAGTGTTATAAACCACCATCTGTCACCATCTGACTTGAGTGATTTACAGTTATTCATGTTATAAACCACCATCTGTCACTATCTGACTTGAGTGATTCACAGTTACTCAGTGTTATAAACCACCATCTGTCACCATCTGACTTGAGTGATTTACAGTTACTCAGTGTTATAAACCACCATCTGTCACTATCTGACTTGAGTGATTTACAGTTACTCAGTGTTATAAACCACCATCTGTCACCATCTGACTTGAGTGATTTACAGTTACTCAGTGTTATAAACCACCATCTGTCACTATCTGACTTGAGTGATTTACAGTTATTCATGTTATAAACCACCATCTGTCACCATCTGACTTGAGTGATTTACAGTTATTCATGTAATATATCAAACACGAGGAACAGTGTTTCATCAGATTTCCAAACACCGAGAAGTGGGTTGGAAAAACGAGGCGCAGCCGAGTTTTTTTAAACCACTTCAAGGTGTTTGGAAATCTGATGAAACACTGTTTCGAGTGTTTGATATAGCTTCTCAAACTGATCGTTAAATGCGGAGAAAACGAAGGAATAAAATCGCCAAAATCTATGCAAATTAAGAAACGATTTCAAAACCTCCTTCACGCGGTAGTGATTTCCTTTGTGTTCTCGTCATGAATTATTAATGAGTTTGAGAAGTTATAAACCACCATCTGTCACTATCTGACTTGAGTGATTTACAGTTATTCATGTTATAAACCACCATCTGTCACCATCTGACTTGAGTGATTTACAGTTATTCATGTTATAAACCACCATCTGTCACTATCTGACTTGAGTGATTTACAGTTACTCAGTGTTATAAACCACCATCTGTCACCATCTGACTTGAGTGATTTACAGTTACTCAGTGTTATAAACCACCATCTGTCACTATCTGACTTGAGTGATTTACAGTTACTCAGTGTTATAAACCACCATCTGTCACCATCTGACTTGAGTGATTTACAGTTACTCAGTGTTATAAACCACTATCTGTCACTATCTGACTTGAGTGATTTACAGTTACTCAGTGTTATAAACCACCATCTGTCACCATCTGACTTGAGTGATTTACAGTTACTCAGTGTTATAAACCACCATCTGTCACTATCTGACTTGAGTGATTCACAGTTACTCAGTGTTATAAACCACCATCTGTCACCATCTGACTTGAGTGATTTACAGTTACTCAGTGTTATAAACCACCATCTGTCACCATCTGACTTGAGTGATTTACAGTTATTCATGTTATAAACCACCATCTGTCACTATCTGACTTGAGTGATTCACAGTTACTCAGTGTTATAAACCACCATCTGTCACCATCTGACTTGAGTGATTTACAGTTACTCAGTGTTATAAACCACCATCTGTCACTATCTGACTTGAGTGATTTACAGTTACTCAGTGTTATAAACCACCATCTGTCACCATCTGACTTGAGTGATTTACAGTTACTCAGTGTTATAAACCACCATCTGTCACTATCTGACTTGAGTGATTTACAGTTATTCATGTTATAAACCACCATCTGTCACCATCTGACTTGAGTGATTTACAGTTATTCATGTAATATATCAAACACGAGGAACAGTGTTTCATCAGATTTCCAAACACCGAGAAGTGGGTTGGAAAAACGAGGCGCAGCCGAGTTTTTTTAAACCACTTCAAGGTGTTTGGAAATCTGATGAAACACTGTTTCGAGTGTTTGATATAGCTTCTCAAACTGATCGTTAAATGCGGAGAAAACGAAGGAATAAAATCGCCAAAATCTATGCAAATTAAGAAACGATTTCAAAACCTCCTTCACGCGGTAGTGATTTCCTTTGTGTTCTCGTCATGAATTATTAATGAGTTTGAGAAGTTATAAACCACCATCTGTCACTATCTGACTTGAGTGATTTACAGTTATTCATGTTATAAACCACCATCTGTCACCATCTGACTTGAGTGATTTACAGTTATTCATGTTATAAACCACCATCTGTCACTATCTGACTTGAGTGATTTACAGTTACTCAGTGTTATAAACCACCATCTGTCACCATCTGACTTGAGTGATTTACAGTTACTCAGTGTTATAAACCACCATCTGTCACTATCTGACTTGAGTGATTTACAGTTACTCAGTGTTATAAACCACCATCTGTCACCATCTGACTTGAGTGATTTACAGTTACTCAGTGTTATAAACCACTATCTGTCACTATCTGACTTGAGTGATTTACAGTTACTCAGTGTTATAAACCACCATCTGTCACCATCTGACTTGAGTGATTTACAGTTACTCAGTGTTATAAACCACCATCTGTCACTATCTGACTTGAGTGATTTACAGTTACTCAGTGTTATAAACCACCATCTGTCACCATCTGACTTGAGTGATTTACAGTTACTCAGTGTTATAAACCACCATCTGTCACTATCTGACTTGAGTGATTTACAGTTACTCAGTGTTATAAACCACCATCTGTCACTATCTGACTTGAGTGATTTACAGTTACTCAGTGTTATAAACCACCATCTGTCACCATCTGACTTGAGTGATTTACAGTTACTCAGTGTTATAAACCACCATCTGTCACTATCTGACTTGAGTGATTTACAGTTACTCAGTGTTATAAACCACCATCTGTCACCATCTGACTTGAGTGATTTACAGTTACTCAGTGTTATAAACCAACCATCTGTCACTATCTGACTTGAGTGATTCATAGTTATTCATGTTATATACCACCATCTGTCACCATCTGACTTAAGTGATTTACAGTTATTCAATGTTATAAACCACCATCTGTCACCATCTGACTTGAGTGATTTACAGTTACTCAGTGTTATAAACCACCATCTGTCACTATCTGACTTGAGTGATTTACAGTTACTCAGTGTTATAAACCACCATCTGTCACTATCTGACTTGAGTGATTTACAGTTACTCAGTGTTATAAACCACCATCTGTCACCATCTGACTTGAGTGATTTACAGTTACTCAGTGTTATAAACCACCATCTGTCACCATCTGACTTGAGTGATTTACAGTTATTCATGTTATAAACCACGATCTGTCACTATCTGACTTGAGTGATTTACAGTTATTCATGTTATAAACCACCATCTGTCACCATCTGACTTGAGTGATTCACAGTTACTCAGTGTTATATACCACCATCTGTCACTATCTGACTTGAGTGATTCACAGTTACTCAGTGTTATAAACCACGCGTTTTCCACACTCCTCATTTTCCAGCTCTGCACTCTTCGTTTTCCACCTAACCAGTGAAAACGGACCCGCTATAGGCATAAGCGGAAGCATAAAAGCACTTATATCCAGTTAAAACGGGCCCGACATTAGCATAAGCGGAAGCACAACAGCGCTTTTGTCCAGTTAAAACGGGCCCGACATTAACAAAAGAACAAGTATAAGGATTAACGATCAATCACGCTTATGCCAATGTTCATTTTCATTTGACGCAAATTATTAAGCCTATTTTTCACAAGCAAAATAAGAATAAGCATAAGCGGAAGCGTAACAGTGCTTATGTTCAGTAAAAACGGGTCTGGCATAAGCGCCAGCATAAAGCATCAGGATCAATCTTATCAGCTTACATCAATGTTTGCTTTCACTTGACGTAAATTCTTATGCTTCCGTTTATGCTTAAGGCTTTATGCTTCCGCTTATGCCGCTAGCAAAACCAAGGCTTGACTATCTAGCTCTCAAATACGATTTTTACACGGATGCTTCACTGTTAACTTATTTGCACGAGACAATAGCAGGAGGTTTGTGTGCCTAGGGCTAATCTGGCAACTCATGTTACGTTACTGATGTTCACTCCGATATTATATAAACTACTTCAACACTTGAATAGTAAACGGTTTCACGAAAAAGAAAAAAATCAAATTTATCGTTATTTCGCTAGTTACGAATAAAGTAAATGATGATGTTATAGCCTTGTATCTTCGATATTCCCATGTTCAGGATGTTTATCCACGTCGTTTGCAAATGCAACTAACCGTGACATTTTAAGCGCTTGTTCGTAACACGGTGGCGGGTTTTCAAGATCAGAGTCATCGATATCTTCTGTCCAAAATCCCTCATTCAAATTTGGAGAAACTTCTCGGGTATTGTGAACCGCAGTAAAGTAATCTGGCAAATCAATTGAAGAGGCTTCAACAAACGGCGGGTGGTGAGGAATATGATTATAAGGAAGTATAGGGGCCGGCGACTTTTCTAAGTCTTCTGAGGGAATCACGGAGACAACGACTTGACCTGAGCTGTACTCTCGCTTCTTTTTGTGCCAAGTCATTATTATAAGCCCTCCGAGGAGGAAAAATAAAATAGAAACAGCTCCGCAAATCTCTCCTGCAAATGAATTCGATGAGTGGCTGCAATCTGCTCTCTTGTTCGTAGTGCAAGATTTGGACAAGCTGGACCAAACAAAAAAGAGCGACACCAATACAGTACCCACGACAATGCAACCTAATCCAGATGCGAGAACCATCATAAGTGTTCTTCTCCTCCACTTCAACCACCTCAAGATTGTTTGTTCTTCAGTATTTTCTGCCATGATCACCTCTGGATCCCTTTACTTATTACTAAGACTGCCAGAGACAGTGTATGATGAATCAGTAAGGAAAGTCGTTACAACTTCCTTCCGTCTTCGTTCTGTCTGATGAGGTACGTAGTTTAACCCTTTGACTCCTAAGAGTGCCAAACATCAAAATTCACGAAATATCTCCAATTTCATTTGTAAAATATTGAAAAACAAATGGTATCATTTAAAAGTACTACAGAAGAGGTTTCATTTGAATGGTCACACCATAGGATTTCGTCCACATACTCAAAAGTTGCAACTGCACTACATGTCTCCATAATTGACTCTTGGTGTGAAAGCGTTTCGTCAGATCTGTTTAATACCACTTCCTTTGTAAATAAACAATGCCTCTCTGACGTAACACTAGCATGGTTTTTAGAAAATTACAAAGGTATTTTGGAGACGCAATTGAAAGTCTTATCACGTTTTCGCTTAAGGCACATTTTGGTCTCATTACCTCCATGATTAACGTCAGCACCAACGCAGCCGTACGTAGGGCTCGTGCCCCCCTTCCCGCGGGGTAGGGGGGTGCTCCCATATAAAAATGACGGGGGTTGGTACCGCTTAGGGTGCTACAATTTATTATGACCATCGTTAGATTTATCGCAGTTCCTTTTAGGGTATAGAGGTTTTGCACGGCAGCCATGTTGCATGGCAGGAACAATGAAAATGTTTTGCATTAGAAAGAACATTCTTTCCCATAGGGAAAATAATCTATTGTTCCTGCCATGCAACATGGCTGCCGTGCAAAACCTGTATTGTGCTAAAAAAGAAATGACAGAATATGACATTGTGTTGCTTTAGAATTGGTGCCATTTGAGTCACGCCCATCAAAATTAGAGATTCAGGTTGGACGAGCAACCCTGTCATTTTTGCATGGAAGTCTGCGTTGGGGCTCGTGACGCACTTCGCCGACTACGTTGGAGGCTAGTCCATAATTAGAACAAAAACAATGAACTGCAAGGCTGATCTGACCACGTAAAAAAGTAAAATTTGCGAGACACCATCACGACAGAAACCGATAACGTAGGATCGTAACCGTGGACAATTGTTTCTTTGTTATTGCAACTCATACATGTAACTCATAACACATAACTCAGCTCCTGATATTGTGAACGGGTCATTGTGCAGTCTATTTGCGCTGGCTTGCTGGCGACATTTAGATCGTTACACCGTGCTCCACGGTTACGATCCTACTTTATCGGTTTCTGTCGTGATGGTGTCTCGCAAATTTTACCTTTTTTACGTGGTCAGATCAGCCTTGCAGTTCATTGTTTTTGTTCGTTGATTTTTTGGCTGGTTAGGTCTCTCGTAGATCCTACGTATCATTAGCAGCATTATTGTTTGCGGTCTTCTGCAGTTTACTTTTATTTCCATAATTAGCCCTTCCTCACGCACTCCTCCGTGCGTGACGAGCCAAACTAAGGTCGGTCTGCGTAGGAGGTTAGTGACGTTAGTCCATAGTGGGTATAGAACTCAACCAAGCAAAGAGTTTTCCTATCGGTGGTGAGGTATTCTAGCTGTTTAGCTCTGATATTCATGGTGGTGTAAGATAGATAGGTGATGGATAAGTTTATTTGAAAAAAAAATACATAACAGCGTCAACCGCCGGACTTGCGATGAATTGCGTGATGATAGAACTCGTAAAAATGATAAAAATAGCTTTATTTAAACAACACTTAGAATCCTATTTATAGCAGTATACAAAAGTCTGGACTGCAGCTGCGATCCCGTCAACAGATTGCATAAGCGATTTGCATACAAATTTATATTTTACTTCAGTTAATTGCCGGGAACAGGTTAATTAATATTTGCATCAGAAACTTAGATTTCCTGACTTTTTAATCGTTGGTTCGATACTGTGAATTAGCCAACCGCAGCTAATCCAGAATGCTACTTCACTGATGCATTATTGCACAGATACCGACCTTCAAATGTGAGTATTGTTGATTCAATAACAGTAAATAAGCGAATCCTTGTATACAATTATTACCTCATTAGCATCTGCGCCTTTTCTTTAAAGGAAACCTCCATTGTCAGAACAAATTGACGTTAAATTGTTGGAAATAAAGTCGAAATTTAAAATTTTTAAAAGAACAGGTGCAAAACTAATTATATTTTCGCTTTTAAATTTCCCGCGCGCCGCCATTTTGAATATTTATGACGTTTCACGGTTGCCGCTATTGTTAAGAATCGAAGTTCTTTTGTATGCAACAATTAGACAATCGTAACACGTCATAAATATTCAAAATGGCGGCGCGCGGGAAATTTAAAAGTGAAAATAGGCGATATTCGTATCCATTTTTTTGTACACTAAAATTATATTTGCACCTATTTTTTTGAAAATTTTTAATTTAGACTTTCTTTCCAACAATTTAACGTCAATTTGTTGTAACAATGGAGGTTCCCTTTAATAGAGATACAAAAAAAATCAACTCTTAAAATTAAAGGGGCATAGCACAGTTACTTTTCTCTGGAAATGTGTGCCCGATATACTTCGTGCAATGCTATTTCAAAACTCAAAATTTTTACAAGGATTGTATGGCTCATGAGCGCTTTTGCCACCCCACAATTTTGCAGTCTTTGATAGCTGATGTTTCCTAACAACTGCAAAGTAGTTTTCAAAGAGCGCGAATCCTTTTTTCAAGTGACGTTTTTCCTGGCGTTGCCGTCGTTTCTTAAACTCACTAATAACAACTACACAACAACGCTATCAGCACTCTCGTAAGCAAGTTATATTTCCTTTATTAGGTAGTACTCTTTGCTACAACTTAAATACAAATCTAAGGAACCGAAGGTCAATTGAAGCCCAATTGATGATAACATGAAACGAATGCAAAACAAAAATTCCTCGATATTTCTTGGCACTATTCGATGAAATAAGCCTAATCAACGACCACATTGTGCACATCAACAAACTTAGCTGTCCCATGAACTAATTTGATGCGTTCAGTGGCGAAACGATAAATACACAGACGAAAGAAATCGGTTGACTTATCGAGGCTTTTCTAAAACCAGTAGGCAAAGTACAAAGAGAATCTTTCTTCTAAATAACAGCAGCACGCAAAGCTTTTCTTCTTTCTTTTTCAGCGCGATGTTCCTGTAATTGTTAAGTTGTACACTCCTTTCGAACGCCATTCCACACACGACATTCCCGTCTCCATGAGCTCAACCAAACGAACATAACATAACATAACAAAAACTTTATTTTGACACGATAAGAGTTAAAGCTAAAAAGCTTGTGGGGTCGAAACGAGGGCACTGGACCGAGAATGCACACAGGAAAGGTTTTTTATTTCTGGTTACTGGTATTGAGCAAGCGCAATAGTAAATTAATGCATTAGGCATGCGCTAACGGATATCGTGGACAACTAAGTTTTGACAGGCAATTTTCCCCCCCAAATTCAAGATTTTCTATTTGATCCAACTTTTAAATTTAAATATTTTTTGCTGCGTGACACTCAAATTACGCATAAAAATAATGACATTTACAAAATTTATATGTTTGGAGTTCCCAAAACTGTATAAAATACAGTCCTACGTTTCGGGGATAACCCCTTATCAACGTTTGTGTTATAAGAGACAAACGCTAGCTCTTGCTCACGCTAAATATGTTGCGTGGTCGCCGTTCAAAAATAAAATATACAGGCGCGAATACGAGCGCATAAATGTGACAAGGAATGGGAAGAAAACGAAAAACGAATGTCGCCTTATGGAATTTTTTGAAACTCATAATTTAAAGTCAGTGTTAGACCTAAAAACAATAGAAGCTGTGTTTTACAAGGCCAATGAAAATAGAGGTTTCGGAGAGCTGCTACACTACTGGTTAAATCCATGAGGTGCCACTGAAGGTCTTGTTTCGCAACAGTTTGGAAAGTAGCTCGAAGAGTGGTTATGTCAGTTATGATAGTCTTGTATCTTCACTATTTCCCTGTTTAAAATACGTATCCACCTCGCTGACAGACATGAACAGCCGATGCAGTCATTTTCAGCGCTTGTTCGTAAGACGGTGGTAGGTTTTCATTACCAGCGACATCTTCCGTCCCAAGTCCGGCTTTCCGCAAAGAAGGAGTAACTTTATAGGTGTATTTTACAGCAGCAAAGTAATCTGGCAAATCTAGGTCTCTCACGTTCGCTTCAATTTTTTTACTGTTCTGTACCAGACATGCTTCAACAAACTGCTCAACTGGGAGCTGAGGAGGAACTGAGGTGCGCCGTTTTTTTTTGTGGTAAACAAACAAAATCATGGTCATTCCTCCGAGAAGCCGAGAACAGCAAAACCGTTGCGCCTCCTTGAATCTTTAAATTCTTTCGAGACAAGTGGCAGCTAGACTGATCCGTGCAAGATGTGAACCTCAAAGCAACAATAAGACACAGCAAAACCGCACTTGTTGCGAAGCAAAGTGATATAAATACAGAAACCAATAAATGAAATCTTCTTCTCCATTTTAACCATCTCAAGCAGGAGCGCGCTGTTTGTTCTTCAGAATTATCTGCCATCGGTAAACAAACACAGGAGAATATCTTCTCTTGTCAAATGAGTACTAACTAATACCCAATGTTTACAAAGATTGTGTCTTCAGGATAGAATGGTCAATATGTTTTTACTATGGTGCGGAAACGTGACTACTCCGCAGCCGGCGTACGTGTTTGGTCCGTTTTATCATGTCTGATTTGTGCGGCCGGGCATACTGATTAATTTCATAAACCATAAGCTCATTGAAGGGAAGTTAACCGAAGTAAATGTTTTCCCCACAAACAACTGAAAAATTATTCTCTGAACAAACAGATTCGTTCTTTTCTCTAGAGAGGAAGAGTTATCAGGAATCTATTAAAAATAGTGATTTTACTTTTGAAACGTGACAAAAATGCGAAAATGGGCCGCACGATCGGTTGTTTGAGATCAGTTAATTACTGTATATGCTAATGAACAAATCAGACCTATCGCCAAGGGCATGGTTATAAGGAACATGTGTGTGATCACATATTTATTACTCATGCGCAGAGCGGTATCAGTCTGAGGTTTGCCCGTGTCAACCGCCCGTGTCACGATTGGGAACTTCCGGTTCATAGCTTTGTCATATACACTTCCAAACGGCGTTACTGAAGTGTCACGACACCGTCTCCTACAACCCTCGTTACATTGTTAATGTTCACGTTAGGTATATACAACACACAGAAGAATCACTGGCTTCCTTGTGGTACAGCCTTCATTTATAAAACATTCAACAGTAACGTAAAGACTTTTGTTCTTGGGCCATCGTAGCTTAATGAGAAATAGAACACAAACCGCGGAGATAAACATATTGAACTTATTCATTTTTCACTACTATATAAGTATAGTTTTTAACACTGTAACGGTCACTTTAGTTTTGAAAACTTTTGAAACGTCAAGTTTTATCAAAAATGAATAAGTTCAATATGTTTATCACCGCGGTTTGTGTTCTATTTCTCATTCAACAGTAACAACGTGGTTTTGACTGAATGAAAGGAGTAACTCTTCTCCTCGCGGACATCTTCTTATCTTACGCATGCGCATGCACATGCACATAAGTATAGGCTACTTGCAGTCTTTTGTGTTGTGTTGTGATAGTACCATTTACCAATTTGAAGACAACCATCTGTACTTTAACACAGAACTGTATTTCAAGACTGTTTCGGAGACTAGTCTGTATGAAATTTAATTCCAACTAACCGTGTGTGGCTGTTGTGGCACAATCTAGGTTAGGCTCCTGTCTAGGTAAAATAATCCAAACCCCAGCACAAACTATAACAGAATATTTTAAAAACTCTTTACATAATTTACATAATTTTAAAAACTCTTTACATAACGTTTTATCGATTTGGGGACTCTTTCCAAGAATTCTTAAATTGTGTTGTTTGGGCGATCAGTGCTCATAATGATAATAAATAAAAGTTTTGAAACTGACCTGTTAAAAATTTTATAAAAAAGTTTAAAAGTTTTTCTAAATTTTCGGTCGCTCACTGCGGCCTTCATCAGAGAATGAATGTTCTTTTTGTGGGAAACAAGTTATTTAAAATCCTTGACAATTGGTAGGTATACTCTTGGGATAGGTATACCCATCGACCCTAATTGTGTCAACGAACGGAAGCCATTCCCAAGAGTATACCTACCAATTGTCAAGGATTTTAAGTAACTTGTTTCCCACAAAAAGAACATTCATTCTCTGATGAAGGCCGCAGTGAGCGACCGAAAATTTAGAAAAACTTTTAAACTTTTTTATAAAATTTTTAACAGGTCAGTTTCAAAACTTTTATTTATTATCAATTCTTAAATTCTTGAATTAGATAAAACTTTTACAGCAAATTGCAGTAGAAAGAAGTTGAAAAAAGATCGCAAAAATAGGATATAAGCTTAAACTTAAATTGATTTCAAAGAGAATATGAAATGAAAGACAATTTTCGAGTTTTCGGCGTGAACTCAATACACAATCTCCAAGCTATTTCTTTAAAATCACTGCATTATTATTCAGATTTAATCAAAAGGTTACATGGCTGACAATTTTAGCTAATTTTGACAAAAGAAAGAATTGAATGAACTCACCGATCGATTTCGGCTGACAGCTTTGTCAGCTTTTTCGTTTATAAGCTTACACTAGTGGAAACTGATCTTCATACTGACCAACGCAGATTTTACTTCATTGTCACGGGGAATTGGTGTCAAAAACCAAAAAATATTTTTGTATTACGAACAGAAACCATGTAAAATAATGATCCATAAAATAATGATCCAGTTTTGTTTCAAATCACCACACAGTCGTAGACGAACTGGGTTTGAATCTAGTTTGAATGAATTGCAACTTGAACTGAAAAAGTCAGCCTAACAGTTTTCAAGTTGAATTCTTACATTTTCGTCTCCGTCCAAAATGGTCGAGAACAGTACGCACTTTTAGACTATAATTCCTTTGTTTTCTTTTGTTTAATTTGGACTCTGATCACACACTAATTGTTAGATAGTGTTTCACAGATGAAGTAAAATCACTCTAGCCCGTGAAACACTATCTAACAATTAGTGTGTGATAGTCCAAATTAAACAAAAGAAAACAATGGAATTATAGTCTAATAGTGCGTACTATTCTACTAACTATTTCACAGATGAAGTAAAATCACTCGAAGTAAAACCACTCTATTAAACAATGGAGTATTTATGGCGACTAAAAAAGTTGCTAACGGAAATTCGAAGTAATTTTAAAAAAAATAAATAACGGTAATATTAGGCCGAGGGTAAGGTTGAAGGGGATAGACGTTAGTCGGTGTAGTCTTTGCTTGATTGGGTCTATATGTAAATGCTTTAATATCCTACTAACTATTTCACGGGTTAGGTAAAATCACTCTATGCAACGATGCGACAGCCAATTATAACAAGTCTATTCTCAGTGTATTCTTGGCTTCGCAGGAGACAAATATATAACAAATACCAAATAATCCGGTACCCTGGGTGCCAGAGGTTTTTATTTTTTAGTGAAAACGGCGAGTTTGAGCGGCGAAGCCGCGACAACGAGGCGCAACGCGCCGAGAAAAACAACTGACGTTATAATATAATAACAATTCAACATATGTCATTCAACAGTAAAATCCCAGCCATGAATACTAAATATATTGCAAGTTGTAGTTTATATTTCGTTAGTGTCATGTTAAGAAGATTATGGTACTATAGTCTCGTATCTTCACAATCTCCCTGTCCAAGATGTGTCTCCGCGTGATTTGCATAAGCAGGCAATCCCGACATTTTAAGGGCTTGTTCGTAACACGGTGGCGGGTTTTCATCATCAGGGACATGTGTATCTGCTGTCCAAAATCCCGCATTAACATATGGATAAACGTCTTTACTGTTTTGTACAGTAGTAAAATAATCTGGCAAATCTATGGAAGAAGCTATAACAAACGGCTCAAGGCGAGGAATATGATCACGAGGAAGTGTTGAAGCCGGCGATTTTTCCAAGTCTTGTGGGGGAATCTCGGAAACGACAACTTGAATTAAGCTGCGTTTTTTCATGCTTCTGTGGGAAGCAATTACTGAAGACCCTCCGACGAGAAACAGTAAAACTGAGACACCTCCACAAATCTCTCCTACGCTTTCCTTTGAATTCGATGAGCGGCTGCAGTCAGCATCAGTCTCGGCTTTCTGGGTGCAAGGTTTGGGCGAAGCAAAAACGAATACCAACAACACAACTCCTGCGAAAAGGCAAAATAGTCCAAACACTAAAACTATCGTGGCAATTCTTCTCCGAAACTTCGACCATCCGGAGAGTGTTTCAACCGTTCGTTCTTCAGTATTTTCTGTCATCATTAAGCACTTCGTTACAACAGTGCCAACGGGATAGACTGATAAACTAAATACGTTACTACTTCCTTAAACGTAAACATCTGCTAATCTGACGCAGCACTTGCATGACTCAGTGGCGTTCAGTTTCTAATAGGCCATTTGCACGATGACGTCATTTGACTACTACTACCAGAATCCTTCAGTTTTTTGTTTTGTAATGCAAATTAGGGCTATTGTTATTTAAACCGCTCTGGGATTTCAAAATTTAAATAAGAAAGGAAAAACGAAATGAATTCTGGTAGTAGTAGTCAACTGACGTCATCTTGCTAATGGCCTATTTTAGATATAAACAATATATTCAATGAAGGGTAGCAAGAAATAGTGCACCTTGTAACTGTTAAACGTTTGTTGATATAATTGCATATAGTTTATTTCACATAGGTGACAAAAGTTAACTCGTTTTTACATCCGAAAATCAAATAAAAGATCGATACTTTCATGTTTTATAAAATGACAAAAAGGGCACGATCGTTGGCTCAATATAAATTACGAATTGATCAACGAAGAAGAACGTGGAATGATTATTCAATGAATCTAATTAGACCGAAAATAATATCAACGTCAACGAATGTTTTTTTCCGAAACGGAATAGTCTTAAATTGCAACATCAGTGAAATGAATTGAAAAAACGATAGAATTGCTGAGTAATAAATTCAGTATTACCTTTGGAGATACCGATCGAATTCTCCATCACGCGGCAACGCAAGTTAAATAAGAAAGAGAGAGAAAAAGGGAGAGAGAGAGATCTTACATTTCACATTAATTAAAAAACAAATAAATAAAAAGAAAACATTATCCGTTACAAGTTGTTTTAACAACCGCTCTTTCGGCTGTTCGTCACCTCGATGAAACACGCTCTCTCGTGTCAAATAGACTGACCGATAAAAGACTCAGAAAGTGGATGTCAAATTGCATGGTTCTCTTTGTTCCTCAAGTGATGGCGTGTTGACGTCAAAACACTTAAAAATGGGAAGGTCGGGAAGGTCAAGTGAACGAAAGCCCACGCCATTTCCGCTTTGGAAACCAGAAACTTTCGAACATCTTATACATATATGCATATATTCCCGGCATAGTAAATCGAACGTTCGGAAATCGAAATCAATCAAACTCAATCGAACTCAATCCGTGGATTGAGTTCGATTGAGTTCGGCAATCGAACGAAATCGAACACCGGACTTTCAGTGAGTTCGATTTCCGAACAAATCGAATTCAATCGGGCAAATCGAACTCAATCGAACTCAATCCATCTGATTGTGTTCGACTGAGTTCGGAAAACCGAACCGGAATTTCTTCGTTTACGAAAAACACGTGCGCGACACTCCGGGCTGAAGTAACTCGAGCTTCCAAGATCAGGTTATGGATTTTCAACGCCTATTTTACACAAATCACGAGTTCGAAAATCGAACGTTCGATTGGGTTCGATTGATTTTTTTTCTTTTCGGTGAGTTCAATTTCGTTCGATTGAGTTCGATTAAAATTTAGTTCGATTGGGTTCGATTTACTATGCCGGGATATATTGAGCCTGTCGTCAAAGGGCCTGGTCGCACTACAGTCAAAAACAAAAAATGACATAAAAACAAAAATATTCCACAAAAAGCGTGTCCCACCGGAGCGGTTTCTTTTGTTTTCCTCGATTTTTGCACCGGCGGATTTTTGTTTTTGATTGCAGTGCGACAGGCCCAAAATCACATTTTCATTTACCACCTAATTAGTGTTCTGAGCATGTTGTTAGTTTATCAGAATAAGCGAGTTCAGAGTTTGAAGAATAGTTTCAGTGGACATGCGTTTTTATCCCGAGATTATTCTCTTCTTTTGTTATTGAAAATAGTTGAATTTGAATTCTATTGTATTTTTTGATTAATGCTTGTTTTTATCCCGACGCGCGCACATGTTTTTAGAAATCCGAATTAGCTTATAGATCGAATAAAGTCTCGTTTCCAGCGCTCCGCGTCTTTCTAAATATTCAACCGCTGACCATAAAAATGAGATACGTCACTCATCCTCCAACGTTACGCTATTTAACTTCCGGTTGACGAAATTTATACGAATGGTGAATCAACATGCGCACGTAAACAGGTTACCTGTTTTTATGTTCAAACAACGGTTTTGTTTTAATTAAAGCTAAATACGTACTGAAGGAGGTTAACATCACCTACAACACAGCGAAATCTTAAATGATGAAAGAATATTCGAAAATACAAGAAAGACAACAAGTGTTCGCGTTTTCAAAGAGTGAGCCAAGGTTATATTTGGGGAGTTTAGCAGCGCTGATATTTGCATTTCTCTGTATTACAGGGAGTGTGGTTATTCTTGCGTTCTGTTTTGTTCTATTACAAGATTGTGCTGGCTGTCAGTCGCCGAATGAGGACGTAGATTCTACGAACTTAGAAGCAGTTCTTGGACTTATTGCTGTTCCTCTGTGTATCATTGGCGGGTTAACAGATTTTGGAAAGATGTCCACGAGAAACCGTCGCCGTGTCACAAACAAGCACGTGCAGTGACGACATTGCCTCTACTGATACATTCATAACAGTGAAAAAACATAACAAGGATATAAGTTTTCTCATGTGCCAACCGCGACACACGCGTTATACCCCCACATCGTTGCGTGTCTTTGTTTTTGGATGGCAAGGTAAAACAGCACAGAAGAAACCCACTCACCAGTCGCTATTCCACAATCCAGCAGTCAGAAGTCCTCATTCCAGTTGTTCAGATTTTCCATATACAACTGGCCAAGCGCAGCCTTATGGACAAAACAATTTATGTGACACTGCACGACCTGTGTTTGATCGAAAATCGTGTACCATGACTGTAGGCTGAGTCACAGGAAGCCCACTCGGCTGGTAAACCTTTAAATCTTGGCTTCGGTTTGTTTACCGATATCAGATCGTGTGATGTTACTCTAGAGAACCGGTTGTTACAAATTTAATCATATTCACGTGTATATGAACGCATAATTTTCAGAATGACAAAGGAACAAAATGCTTAAAGGAACAATCCCCCCCTTTCCCCAGTCTCCCTTCTCCGCTCGTTCGCGCGCCAGTTTTTAGCTGCTCCACGGCCCAACAATCTTAACGCGTTATTTATTTATGTATTTATTTATTTATTTATTTATTTATTTATTTATGTATTTATTTATTTATCATTTAAGTCTTCGCTCAATGAAGGGCATTTAGACTACATTAATTAATAAATTAACTTATTAACTTACTCACTGGTAACTAAGTTCTAGCATAGCAACTAATAAAAAGTGCAGATTGCTTCCTTAATTAAATAGTGTGAGAGATGTTCTTAATGCAATATCCCTAGGGAGCTGATTCCAAGCAAGAAGTGTTCTGGGGTAAAAAGCACATTTAAAGTAGTCACAACTGCCAGTTGGGAGCCGCCCGCCGCCTGCCCCGCAGGGGAGCTAAAATGTAACTGTTTTTTGAAAATAAAGGCTTTTTGTTGTTGTTGTTGTTGTTGTTGTTGTTGTTGTTGTTGTTGTTGTATGCACGATCAGAGGAACGAGTAGATTTATATGTAACTGGCTGAAGCATGTTACTGTCGGCATGAGTTTAGTTCCTCATTTTGTTGAGCATTGACAGGCGAGCTACTGATCTTCGAGATTGAGCTTAATTTACCGTTTCGCAATGCAGTCGGACCATCATGATACCGTAATCTTCAGTGGGGTGGGTATGGTATGTTGGTGGTGATATCGAAAGGAAGAGGGGGGGGGGGGGTACGTTGAAGGAATTGCTTCTTTTGTGGTTCGCGCACGATTTATAACAGTCCACAATGAAACCTAAGACAGCAGACGGTCCTTTTTTATGGCTCTTGTTTCACTTGGCAAATAATGCAAGTTATTAAAAGTCATAAAGTAAATTGGCCATTGTAAAGGGATTCAATAACGGATTGGTCATCAATTCCCTCAATCTCGTCCCCAGAGCCGCTTGGCCCTCTTAACCGCCGAAGCCTGAGAACGAGGACTAGCCAATCAAATCCTTCGTCCCCAGAGCCCCTTGGTCCTCGTACTCAGGCTCCGGCGGTTAAGAGGGCCAAGCGGCTCTGGGGACAAGAATGCAATTCTCTCTGAAGGACTAATCTCGTACCCAGATCCCACTCGTTCTTTTATTGTACTGAAATGTGACCGTGGGAGATCTGTGTACGAGACGTCAGCTTTTCAATACCTTTAGCTTTTTACAGAGGTCAATTTACTTTACACTGATCAAACGGTTGTGACTTAAATGGATACTCCAAAATCAGGTTTCTGAGCCCGCGAGAATGAGAACCCCCCAACAAACCAATGTTTTCACTGAAACCGCTGGTCCAAACCTGATTTTGGAGTATCCATTCTAGTCACAACCCTGATCAAACCAATACTCACAGCCCCACCAACGCATGCGCAGCACCACCACCACCAACAACAAACAACAACAATTTATTCTTTGTACAACAAGAGTTGGGTGATTTGGTTTGCCCTGCAAATAGCTGGAAAGCTAATCGTGGCAGGCCAAAACAAGTACATGAATAACACAAATTATCTAATAAGATCAAGAACCTTCAGTACTGTTACAAAGCCTTGGAGATTCCACTAAAAATAAACGGAAACCCCTTTTATTCATTTGTCGGCAAAAGCCAAAAAAAAAACCCCTTGCTCTCGAACGCTATCCACAGAGCTTGGCTTGGTAACCATGGTAACATCTTGTTCCGTATAACCGAGTGCTGTGAAGTTATCAGAAGAAGGAAGCGTGTTGTTCTTTTCTAACGTAACATCCGCTTGGCATCAGACAAGTTCAGTTGATATTAAAGGAGATAAATTAGAAAATGTCCGTTTTGCTCGCGCGCCTCGTCTATTATTGAATCATTGATCATTTCGGGTTGTTTTGTGAAAAATATGTTGAAATTGAAGTTGAAAAATCAAAGAACATTTTGTTGTATATAGCATATTTCGTAAAACAGAACGTGCTTCATTTTATCCGACTTTACGTGAGGTCAAACATCCTACATATTAGGCTACTTGACATCTGGCTTCACTGTGCAGTTAAAAATAAACTGGACGAACTTCTGCTTAATTTACTGCGCCATATGAAATCAGGTTTCTCTATGCTTTTTTTAAGTATAAACTGGGCGCAACTTCTGCTTGCTACGCCATTTAAGAACTTCATGTTTCAACAACAAAAAAATGTTGCACGCTTTCGGTAACACAGCCACATCCCTCGGTGAGTAAAATCTTCTTGATGTCGTGAATTCTCAGTTCACAAATATTAGAAAATTTAAATTCTACTGAACTGATTATTTAACACTTGATTCCCATACAAACACTGTATTTGGCGATTAGCCATCATAATATCAAACCGGAAATGACAATAACTAGACGAACATACGGTGGTTTTGGCTTTATATGAGTATATCGAATTAAAGGAAGCAATAACAACCGTGTTCCCGTCGATGCTTGAACACATATGCTTGAAAACATATAATTCAAAGCCGCACTTTTGTCGTCTTTGATCAAGACAGAAACGGCAACGACTGATGTTGCCGGCCAAGTGTGCTAGAAGACTTTTATATGCATTTGTATTTCTTTGTTTTGTGGGAAGTGCGGCAGCTCTCACGGCGATATTCACTTTGTTTTGTCCGGACTGTGCCGTTCAAAACTCTCTCTTAAAATTGATAAGTGGAGTAGTTGCAGTAATACTGTACGCCATTGGAATCGTTACACTATTGATAGTAATATTCCACAAAGGATTACAAAGCACTTCATGTGTTATCTCAGAGATTCCCGCAGAAGACTTGGAAAAATCACCGGCTCCTGTACTTCCTTATAACCACATTCCTCATCACCCGGCGTTTGGAGAAGCATCTTCAAGAGATTTGCCAGATTATTTTACTGCTGTACAAAACAGTAATGAAGTTGAAACTTCTTTGAGAGATTTACCGGATTATTTTAGTATTGTTCAAAATGTCGATGGAGTTTATTCATCTGTGAACATGGGATTTGCGACAGAAAATGTCCCTGAAACTCCACCACCGTGTTACGAAAAAGCGCTTGAACTGATTGTTTTGGGAGCTACTAGTTCGAATGAGGAGGATACGCATTCTAGAGAGGAAAATACTATGTAACACCTACAAGAGGCTATGCGCCTTTAATCAGAAAGGTATCTATCAGAAATAAGAAGCTGTGCACTTGAACACGTGGCGTCTTACAAATACAGCAAACACAAGTCCACCTGTCGGAATTAAAATCCCAAGGCAATAGACGGCGAACACAGTCCTATCCATCCACAAATGCCTTATATTCATAACCTGCAAAACTCGTACGCACTTTATAGTCTTTATAGTTCTTCATTTTTCTTCTCAAGTCGACACACGAAGATGTTTTGCTGCCATCTGGAATTTAAGAGCCTTGTCAACCAATCAGACGTTTTTTGCCAGTGAAGTTACATGTGCGTGTATGAATTTATATGCACTAATGTGACACCCACCCTGGGTGTCAGACTGAGGCTTTCTCCCGCTCTCATCTCTCTCATTACATGCCTCTACCTCCCCCTCCCCCCACAAATAGAAAACACGGAAGACAATGCTTGACTCGTCACAACCTCGTTCCCAGGGTCTTCTCTTTCCCGTTCCCTGGAGCGAGAGAGACCCTGGGAACGAGGTTGGACTCGTCATTGAATCGTCGTTGAATCGTGGCGGATTGGGATCTGAGATTGTTTCCAAAGACATCATCAGTTATGAAAGCTTGTTGGACTGAATCAGATGTAGAGTGACCTTTGTAGTTACTTCACAATATATTTGAACACTAAGATAATGGTTGTGACTAGAATGGATACTCCAAAATCAGGTTTGGACCAGCGGTTTCAGTGAAAACATTGGTTGTTGGGGGGTTCTCATTCTCGCGGGCTCAGAAACCTGATTTTGGAGTATCCATTTAAGTCACCCTAACATAATACAGGATTGATATCGTAATCTTCAGTGGGTAGGTATCGGGTAGGTATGTTGGTGGTAAAAAGAAAGGGGTGGGGGGGGGGAGGGGTACGTTAAAGGAATTGCTTCATTTAGGGTTCGCGTATAATTGATACTGTCTTGAAATTTTACGGCAACAATCCACAATAACGCTTGCGAAAGCAAACGATTTTATCAACTGTGTTCATAAAGTAAATTGGTCATCCGTAAAGAGATTCAAAAGCAGATATTTCCAGCGCTACTGATTCGGGCGTAACATCCGCTTGGCGTTGCATGTACATGACCGGTCAATGCATTAGCCAGTTTTGCTGATATTTAAGGTAATCTAGAAAATGTTCGTTTTGGATTGCCCGCGCGCTTCGTCCATTACTGACTCATGCATTAGGACTTTCAAAGAGTAATATTCATGGATTGTTTTGTTTACATGTAAAAGTGTGTTAAAATTGAAGTTGAAATAAAAACAAATTGTGGCGTATAACATGCTGCATAAAACAGAACGTGCTTTGTTATCCCCGCACTGAAGAGACTTACCGTGACGTCAGACACGATCCTGCCTACAACGCTATTTGACATCCGGTTTCACTATTATATTTTTATTAGAAAGAAACTGGAGTAAACTTCTGCTTGCTATGCCTTTTGACATCCGGTTTCACTATGCTTAGAAAACTGAAGCTTCACTTTTTATCAAAACTAGACGCTTGCCTTCGAGCGCCCGTTGACAAGAAGACAACAAAGATAGAATATGAAAATAAGGTGTTTGCTTGCCCTAATTATCTTTGAAAGCCGGAAGTGTATCGATGAAAAATACAGTGCTACAAAAGGGCACTCGACTTCCCCTCAGAATTGAACCGGAACCGACAATGACTAGACGAATGTACTGTGACCTTGGCTTATTCGATTGCGACAACACGCTAAGGGGAGCACTACACTAACAACCGTGTTCCCGTCGACAAAATTTATCTGAAGCTTGAAGACATATAATTCAAATTCGTACCACTGTGGTCTTTGATTATGACAGAAAGCAACGAAACGCGAGTCGCCTGGATATTGCCCAAATATGCTAGAAGGCTTTTGTTTTCATTTGCATTTCTTTGTTTTGCGGCATGTGCGACATCTCTGTCTTTGATACTAATTTTGTTTTGCCCGGACTGTGCACTGCCAAACAGTTTCTTAGTGTTTATAAATGGAGTTGCTGCTATATTGCTATTCACTATTGGAATGAGTACGCTCGGGATGTTAATATTCCACAAAGGATTACAAAACACTTCATCTGCTCAAGTTGTCGTCTCCTTGATTCCCGAAGAAGACTTGGAAAAATCACCGGCTCCTCTGCTTCCTTATAATCATATTCCTCACCAACCTGCGTTTGGCGAAGCCTCTTCGAGAGCTTTGCCAGATTATTTTACTACTGAACGAAGCATTAATGAAGTCGAAACCTCTTTTGGAGATTTGCCAGATTATTTCACTACCGTACAAAACAGTAATGAAGTTGAAACGTCTTTGAGAGATTTGCCGGATTATTTTAGTATTGTTCAAAATGTCGATGGAGTTTCTTCATCTATGGACGTGGCATTTTCGACGGACAATGTTCCTAAAACTCCACCACCGTGTTACGAAAAAGCGCTTGAACTGATTGTTCTGGCAGCTACTAGTTCGACTGAATGAGGAAGATATACATCATCATCATCATCATCATCATCATCATCATCATCATCATCATCATCATCATCATCATCAATTCTAGAGAGATAAATACTGTGAAGACATTTGGAGAGCAGAGCAGCACCCGCTGATCAAAGAGCCCGCGGACTCTGGATACGAGATTTAGCTGAAATCAAAATGTGAACAATGTTGGTTTTGCCTTATACCCCATTTCTGACTCATTAGGACTTTTAAAGAGTAAGATTCATTGGTTGTCTTATTTTGTAGGAAAAATGTAACGCACCTTATTAGTAGTTTCCTTTATGCAGTCTACAGTTTTCGAAATATCCTGTAGCTTATTCTGGACTCTACATCGCCTGCTTTATAATTTATCGTATACAACACAAAATTGCTGTTTTCTACTGAATAAGAACAGAAACTTTTTAATGCGAAAAAGTGTTTTAAAAAATAAATTGCATGTGAAATGATCTGTTTTCAGCAGAGATTTTTCCTTAAAGTTGCACGTTTAATTATTTTAAGAACGCTAGCGCCTTTTTTTACAGAAAGTAGAGCTACGTTTGGGGGCGTTACTTCCGGGTCTCGTATGAAGTGTTCACGAAGATGTAGCGTGACGTTCTTTCCTTACATGACAAGTGACACAACCGCCAGGATGTAGCGTGACGTTCTTTCCTTACATGACAAGTGACACAACCGCCAAGATGTAGCGTGACGTTCTTTCCTTACATGACAAGTGACACAACCGCCAAGTCATTGACAGTGAATGTCAGAGAAGAAAATTAAGAAAAAGTTCGTTTTACATTATTTACATTTGAGAGGTAATATAATGGGTTGTATGGCTTGAAAGTATGGACTTTTGATCATGTTATTGACTTTGACAACTCTACGATCATTGACAAAGGAAACAACCGTACCAGAAAGTCACTGGAATCATGGCACACGGCCAATATTGTTGAGGCTGACAACAACCAGGAGCCTGTGACCTCAGCTTGTCTTAGGCTTACATAGCCTACCGTACCACTGTACCACCTATCTTCTCGGGTTGTTTAGGCCTAAATTTAACTATATAAACTGCTACCCCTAACCTCAACTGAAAGCTAACCAGTTACTCCGTCCTTCTGGACGGTATGATTTGGGCTTGACCACGCCCATCTCACCCCCAGTTTTCGCGCGGCCATTTTCCGCTCGCCAATGTTTTTCGTTTCGTTTCTATGGCTCGACGGACCAACCTGGGAAAGAGGGACTGCTCGTAGCTACTTTAACTCTCGTTTATAGGACTCAGTTTTCACTTGACGTCACGCTAGTGTTCGAGACAAAAGATTTCTCATTAGTTTCTCAGTAGTTGATACTTTCTTTTGTTCCGTACACAAGCTTGGCCGCTGCGCTTTTGTCTTTTAAATCCTCGGGAAATGGTTGCAAGCCACCGGTGGTGACCATTGGTAGGTGGCGACTGAAAAAAGAAATACGTGAGACAATCTATGGCTTCCTGTTAAATTCAGTGTACCATTAGGATCAGCATTCACAGAAAGATAAAAATAACTGACCATTTCTAAGAAATGTGTACTGGAGATACTGAATTGCAGTGGAATCTCGATTTTTCGCAACCTCGTTCCCAGGGTCTCTCTTCTTCCAGGGGGCGGGAAGAAGAGAGACCCTGGGAACGAGGTTGGATTTTTCGAACCTCTTATGGTAATGGCAATTGTTTCCAAAAATCGGGATTTCGAAAAATCGAAGGTGGCGTCTCGAAGTTAGGCTACGAGCAGTCCCTCTTTCCCAGCTTAGTCCGTCGAGTGAGAAACGAAAAAACATTGGCGAGCGAAAAATGGCCCCGCGAAAACTGGATGCAAGATGGGCGCGCGCCCAGTTTTCGCGGGACCATTTTTCGCTCGCCAATGTGTTTTCGTTTCTCGCTCGACGGACTAAGCTGGGAAAGAGGGATTGCTCGTAGTCTATCTCGAAGTCTTCTCGACTGAAATCAAAAAATACGTGAGACAATCTATCATCTATGGCTTCCTGTTAAAATCAGTGTTCCTTTAGCGCTTTAGCTGCTATGTAATCATCTTAGTTGCTTTTTTTTGTTATTGGAAATTCCGCATCACGTTCCAATTTGGCAATGAGCTTAGCATTCACGGAAATAAGATAAAATTAAATGACCATTTCTAAGAAATCGGCTTACTGGAGATACGAAAAGATATTTCACACCACCGAGTAAGCTGAAAAGGAAAGATATTTGATTTCCGGTAGTCAATGTCGTAACAAAAAAAAAACCGTTAACACTTCCTGTCAGTATCACATCGAACGTTCGGTTTACGAACTCAATCGAACTCAATCGAACTCAATCGTACTCAATCGTACTCAATCGTACTCAATCGTACTCAATCGTACTCAATCGTACTCAATCGTACTCAATCGTACTCAATCGTACTCAATCGTACTCAATCGAACTCAATCGAACTCTTTCGTTTGATGGAGTTTGATTTTCGAACTCAATCGAATGAAAGAGTTCGATTAAGGACGTTCGCGCGAAAATCTTCTAACATTGATTTTTTTATAAAACTTTTGCTACAACTAGGTTATGAGATGTTCGTGTCAGAAATGCAAAAAAATGAGGGGGTCACCGACTTCGTTTCCGAGAAAAGATTTCTAAAAAGCGATCCCAATTTTGAAAAGTTGGTCTAAGGGTTATCTCTAAAATGCAACTTTCTTTCTCACATTTTATGCGAGTAGGTCTGTTCAGCAAGTTCATTCAACTGGTGACGTTTTTTAAAGTAAGTTTAATCTTTAAACAACAGCATTTGCAAACTCTGAGCCGCAAATTGGCAGGATTCAATGTCGCGCGGGTAGAAAAATGGAAAAAATTAAACTTCCTACATTGATTTTTCATTCATTTTTTCACAATCTGTTGAGAAGTGGCAAAGAAAATTATCTATCAAAAAAATTTGGGGTCACCGACCATCCAAGCGAGTTAAGTCTAAGCAAAGTTAACGCAACGGCTACCAGTCTTGCAGGTGAGCCGTCTCTTATTTTTCATGCTTTTTTCTGCCGCTTTTAAAGTTTGATCTGGTTTGTTGTGCACCAGTGGAAAGTATCCGCTCCAATTCACTGGCTCGTTCTAAACAATTTTCCAGATATATGACATATATGATTGCATGACGAAATAAACGAACGTGCCCGTTTTGTCATCGACTTTCAGACCCTTCATTGAGTTTATTATTTAACATCTAATCAGTTATCACATTATCATCATCGTGTTTTCCATAATTAGCATATATATCAGAGACAGAAATTTGTAGGCAATAAGCAGTTTGGAAGACGGTCTAATGATGACCACAGCAAATTGGACATTATCCTGTCTGATAATTAGCATGAATATTCGACACAGCAATTAGAAGTTTGGAAGATGAAGAAGATGGTAGAAAATTTCACAGAAGAACAAGCAGCCTTGAGATGGATGAAGTGCAGGAGAAGAGTCTGTTTATCAGTTATTGTATTCGTATCTCTTTGCAATTTGAGCTTTTTGAACCCGGGTTTTTGAAAAACTCCCTCGTGCAAATTAATCCCAAATTGAACTCGAAACCGTATGATTACCCATACAAATTGCCGTATTGCACTCGATTACACCTTAAAGGCCCGTTTACACAGGCGATTTTTTGTGCAATTTTTGTCGCACTTGTCTATGCAATTTTTGTCGCGCGCAAGTTGCATCTTCAAATCGCCTGTGTAAACGGGCGGCGATTTCAGTGCGATTTGGGCGCGATTTGTCGCGCGATGTCGCAGAGGTTTTGAACATGTTCGAAACCTGATGCAACTTGGCGGCGATTTTTGGGAAATTGCAGCAAATATCGCACCAGAATCGCACTGAAATCGCCATCCGCAAGAGAACATAAGGGGACTCTTGCCATCCGTTTACACATGCGACAAAAGTTGCATTGGAGAGCGCGACCAGTGCAACTTTTGTCGCAAGTGTAAACTCGCGGCGATTTCCTGTGCGATTCGGGTGCGATATTTGCTTTGATTTGCTGTGATTTCCCAAAAATCGCCACTAAGTTGCATCGACATCGCGCGACAAATCGCACTGAAATCGCCGCCCGTTCATTTTACACAAGCGATTTGAAGATGCAACTTGCACGCGACAAAAATTGCATCGACAAGTGCGACAAAAATTTCACAAAAAATCGCCTGTGTAAACGGGCCTTTAGCACGCTGGTTTCAAGACACAAGCAGTATATAAATTCAAGAATTTCAGTCGAATAATAAATTCCTTATTCGATGGTTTAACAGATAATACATGCGGACATTTTACTAGCTTATTGCTCGCATTTTTTCTCGCCCCTGCGCGGCACTTAAAAATATTACGCAACTCGTAAAATATCCGCGCGCATTATCTGTTAAAGTCGCGGGGGACACTTGGCATGAATAAATTCATAAGGCAAAATTTTGGCAGTGATGTAACTTTTTTAAACAAAGCTTTATATCTTGGGCCTTTAGAAGGCGATTTCGCTAAAACTTGACAGATATATTGGGGAATAATAGGAGTTCACCAGTACTGTTTTTATGCAATGAATCGCGCTTTACGGTAATGCTGAACGGTAATTTTGTGTCCAAGTTTGCTCCTCAAGAAGAACACAAAGCAAGTCGATTTCACCACTCACTGATCCGTCAAAACCTCTAATGTGTCATATCTGAAGCCGATTTTTTTATTTCAACTTTAATTCAAAGTTATAAGCGAAGGCTTCCCGAGCAAACACGAATGCCAAAATATGTTCATAGTAATTTTGCTAATTTTAATCCACGGGCTATTCGTTTGTGATTGGACGATAGCAGTGCGGTGAAATAATCCATATAACTGTACCACTCTATCGCTCTATCGGATTACTCTGTAGGTATCTCGTTAGGACCCTCCCCATACTGAAAACGTCTTTTAAGCCAACCTCATTCCCATGTTCCTTTGTTTTCAGCTACGTCATCATCATGATTTAGCTGAACAGGGAAGACCCTGGGGTAGCGCGAGAAAGCGACTAACGCTTCAGACTATTTCACAGATTGATTTACTTTTTTACCTTCCCAAAATCAGAAGCTGTATTACTCACGGTTCTGATTTCTTGCAATATCAAGTCGCCGGCCTGATAGTTTGGTAAATTCGCACATCACTACTATTAACGTTTTTCAAATGAAAATTACCCTAAAGGTTCAGTTTTATTTTCGCGGGATTTAGAATTTTCGAAAGTCGCTCACAGTTGATGGGCGAAATGTTTGCGGGGTAAAAATTTCACGATTGTGATATGTCAGTTACAAGAGAGAGCTCAAAGAAGCAGGAATTTGGAATTCATCAATGATCCATTAAGCACTTCATGACTGGTCCCGAGAAAAACAGCGAATTTTGTTTCCCGAGAATCTCGATGTTTAACGCGTTAAACGTTGACACCGTGTAACAGCGCGCGGACAATTTTTAGCGCAACATGTTGCAAGTTTTTGAAGGTGGTTCAAAAACTTTGTTGCGGCAACCTGTTGCAAGTTTTTGAACCATCTTCAAAAACTTGCAACAGGTTGCCGCAACAAAGTGTTACGTTAAAAATCGTGCCGCGTATTGTTGCAAGGCGTGATTTTTAACGAAACGTCGTTGGGTTAAAAATCGTCGTTAAAGATCGTCTCGTGTAATCGCTACACGCTCGCGCACGCAATTCGAAAAGTTTGAAAAATAACGACTTTGGTTAATGATGCGTCGTTTTGTTACCTTGTAAAAGAGAGGAAAATGAACAACTAATAACTGGTGAGATCAGAGAATGATGGATCCTCAAAACTTGGTAACTTCTGAAGAATCAGCCCGCACTGAAAAAACACATCTGACACATGTGAAGATCTTGAAAAAGGATCCGGAAACTTTTAAACATGGATGGCTTTCACCTTACATCGAGGAAGACCTTACCAAGTCTCTGAGATCTTCCGAAAAGGTCGAACTATGGCTGAAAGCTCACTTTTCACATCAGATTAAACAACCAACTGATTATGTGCAGAACAATGAAGGACTGCAGTATGGGGAGAGGACAAATGCTGCGGAAAGCGTGCTTACGAGTTTAGCGGCGCTGGGGATTTCATCTGGAACAGTTTTCTCAGCAATACAAGAAGATGATAGTTCTAATGTGAAGTTGTGAATTTTATTTTGGAGAATAGAACAGAAATGGACCAAAAAACCTCACTATTTTTGTGTTACTGGGCAATATTAATTATAACGTCGATTTCTTAAGGATAAGTATTGTCAGATTTTTTTGCCGATTATTTTTATTTTTCTCTGTCTTTCCTTTGTACTTGATTATAGTAATTATGATAATAATTAATGTGAAAGAAAGGAAAATTAAACGAAACTTAAACTTAAAATCTGAAATGTTAACGACAGCAGATATGGAGAGTTAGAAATCCGCACCTACACTAAGAATTACAACTGAAGTTCCTTTCAACGAACTTGTAAAATACTGATCACGCTTTAGCATTCATTGATGAGTTAAAACATATTTGTCTTCTATTTATAGTGTCTGTATTTTTTACTACATGCAGAATTTTGAGAAAGTATTCCCGTTTCTGAAAATAATTATTGTCAAAATCTTACAAAACTAAGGTTCGTGTTAGATCAGGGAAGAACTTCTTCGGCCTCTCGCTGCTCTCGGTCGCGATCGCAAAAAATCTAACTATGATCTAAATCATCCCGAAATTAACGCAATTTCTTACCTTAGTTAGCTTGCTAACACTGAGTAACACATTGTTTGTATGCGGCTCCTGTTAAATATTTTGACACTGAGTAAACCAGATGAAATCCAGACTCTTAAAGCCCGGTTTCACTACTCGTAGAATTCTTGTTATTAATCCGATTCGTGCTCTCGGATCTGAGGAAAAATGGGTGAATGCTCGCAGTCTAAAAATAATTTGATGTGCGTGATAACAAGAGTACATAATATTCGAGATGATAGCGGGAGTTTTATGCCAATAGTTTGTCTTTATTAAGACTTCCCTGGCAGTTGAACTGCTGTCCGTGATAATTAACAAGAGTACATAATATCCGAGATGATAGCGGGAGTTTTATTCCAGTAGTTTGGCTTGGCTTCCCTGGCGGTATGTACTTGGTGTATCCCTTATTATTTTGTATTTAAACACTTAGTTTTTATTTCAGTAGAAAAAGAAGATAAAAACAGCACAATGAGGAATCGAACCCGGGCCGTATGATCTACTCCATGCACACTATCCACTACACCACCGAGGACTAGCTGCCGGAAATTCCAATTTTTAAGGGATATAAGATAATATGCTGCTAGCCCAGACCATATATAAGAACTAACCCTTTGGATACACTAGAAATACTGGAATCAGTGCTTAACCCTAAATACTAAAATCAGTGCTTCGATCCGAGATACTGTAATCCGACCCTAAATTACACTGCAATATATTTAAATACATTACAATAAGGGATACATGAAGTACCATACATTATGACCAGGGATACACCAAGTACCTAGGTCCCTGGCAGTTGAACTGCTGTTCGTTATAACGCGGTATCCGCAAGGCGAGAATTAACGGACTCTTGTTCACCATTACGGACGTCAAATTATGGACTCTAAATTGTCTGATCTATAATCGGGAATTCACTGTGGTGTTATATTTTTCTTAAAAGCGAGGTGACCGCAACGGGATAGTTTCAAACTGTAAATCACTACGCCCGCCGAACTAGTATAATAATGTCGGGTTCTTGTGCAAAGGATACATTTGAAGAAGCTGTCATTTCAAGCGCTTGTTCTTAACTTGGGGGTGGGGTGTCGGGAGTATTTGTCAATACTTCCTCCTCCATAAATGAATCAAATTCATCAGTATTGGCAACAGTGGTAAAATAATCCGGCGGATCTGACGAAGAGGCTTCAACAAACAACTGACGGCGAGGAATATTATTATACGGCAATATAGGAGCTGGTGATTTTTCCAAGTCTTCCGTGCGGGAATCTCGCAAATAACAACTTCAGGAGAAGAGTTCTGTCTACTTCTAAATCTTTTGGCGCAAAGTAAACTGAGGAAGAAACTTCCCATAAGAAAAAAACAAATAGCCATAAATCCACAAGACTCTCCTTTATCCAAGAATGGCAGTTGGTACACGATAAAATAGAACATTGAACGACAATAAAACTAAACTAGTCACAAGGCAAATTAATCCAAATCCCAAATAAATTCCTCTCCTGGCCACTTCAAGGAGCATTTTGGGCAAGATTTCCGTATAACCCCATACATTAATTATGCATACGCGCTATTATAAAAGAGAACAATAGAGAAAACAATAGACTGCCTTTGGGAATAGCATTCGCCCATCAGTTTGCATTTCATGAAAAGCTATGCACGAAGTGCGACGGCTGATACCGAAAATGGGCGAAATATTCACGAACAGGCTCCGTCATGTTTCTGCAACAATAATTGAACGTGCAAAGCCCTGTCTGATAAAATACACTATTTTGCAACGCATTGTTCTTTCTGCACGAAGTGTTGACAATAACCCGCGGATTAAGTTCAAGTTCAAGTTTATTATTCACACTTAAGGCTGGTTCTCATATAATCGTCCCGGTCGTCCAGGTCGTCCGAGTCGTTTCAAAAGTTTTTTGCAAACGACTCAGACGATCGGGACGATTCAAGCGATTTGGGTTCTCATATGATCGTCCCGGTCGTCTCGAACGTCAATAGCGCAGTCGTAAACTGTGTCCGACAACATGTTTTGGGCAATAATACTGCATTCTGGGGTAGATTTGGGTCGCTTCGATCGCCTCAGTCGTCCCGGTCGCCTGAGAGTAGCTCTCATATGATCGTCCCCTATTATTTACGATCGTTCCAGTCGTCCGGATAGAACACAGTTCTATCCAAGCGACCGCGATCGTCCCAGTCGTCCGGGTCGTTTGCGATCGTCCCGGGTCGTCTCAGAAGTGTTCTCATATAATCGTCCCGGTCGTCCGTGCACTTTTTGAAACGACTCGGACGACCGGGACGACCGGGACGATTATATGAGAACCAGCCTTTATTCAATTACAATACAACAATAAGGAAATTATAGCAAAATTACCATAAATGTATTTTTGCATTCGTGTTTGCTCGGGAAGCCTTCGGAAGCGTAAAAACAAGCAATTTTGTATCCAAGAATTCAGCGTGGATATAGAATTTTATGAGATGACACGGCAGGGAGGTAAACTAGGTTTATTGTAAATTGCCAAAGTATCTGACGCAAAATTTCTAAATAGGCTTTCAAAGGGAAGATATGAGGCTTCAAATTCTAACATGGACAATTTTACTCCTTTAAAAGCTAATAACTTTGAATTAAGACAATTAAAGTTGAAATGAAAAAATCTGCTTCAGATATGATACAATAGAGGTTTTGACGGATTAGTGAGTGGTGAAATCAACTTGCTTTGCGTTCTTCTCGAGGAGCAAACTTGGACACAAAGGCCGTGTTTTCACGAGGCGGTTTTTCTCGCTTAACATTCCTGTAGGTAATTTGTTTACTGACCGCGTTAAGCAGCTTAAAAAATTTATGCGTTTTCACGGACAGAACTTTATTCATTTTCCTTATACCATGCGCGATATATTTTCTTTTGTTAAAACAATAGAAAATTAGAACACAAAAGAACGACAATACAATGCCCTTCTTTGTTGTTTAATTGCCAACAAGCTTAAGCGACCTGGTTTGGTGGCTTAAATTTAATGAGAATTCTATTGTAGTTCGCTGACTCGCTTAACTTTAAGCGAGTTGGACAAGCAACTGTTTTCACGAGATTTCCGACTGTCACTCGCTCAGCGACTTGAAAAATCGCTAGTGAAAACACGGCCAAAATCACTTTTTACAAATTTTAACTTAAGTACATTACAGCATTACCGTAAAGCGCGATACATTGCATAAAAAAACAGTACTGGTGAACTCCCATTATTCCCCAATATATCTGTCAAGTTTTAGCGAAATCGCTTTCTAAACGCCCAAGATATAAAGCTTTTAAAAGTGACATCCCTGCCAATGTTTTGCCTTATGAATTTATTCGTGGCCAGGTATCCCCCTGCGGTTCTTTCATCCGCACGTACCTGTGTTTCCATGTGTGACCGGGTGGAAGCTTGGAACTTGAAAGTAGATAGGATAAGAGACCATAAGAGCAAAAGTGAGCAGAAGTGAACTAATGCCCGGAAAAAAACTCGCTGAGGATACTGACGTAACGAAACATTTGTAATGCCCCTTTCGAAATAAATTTGATTTCACTGATTTCATAGCTGCGAATAGCTCATAAGATGTAGGTTTTGATATTAAAGCCTTGTATCTTCACTCATTCCGTGTTCAAGTTGTGCAAATGTAGCTAATCCTGACATTTCAAGCGCTTGTTCGTAACACGGTGGCGGGTTTTCAAGATCAGAGTCATCGGCGATCATATCTTCTGTCCAAAATCCCTCATTCAAATTTAGAGAAACGTCTCGGGTATTGTGAACCGCAGTAAAGTAATCTGGCAAATCCATCGAAGAAGCGTTAACAAATGGAGGATGGCGAGGGATATGATTAAACGGAAGTATTGGAGCTGGCGATTTTTCCAAGTCTTCTAAGGGAATCACGGAGACAACAACTCGAGCTGAGCTCTGCTTTCTGAGACTTTTGCAACAAGCTATTATTACAGATCCTCCGACAAGAAAAATTAAAACAAAGACAGTTCCACAAATCTCTCCTGCAATTGAATTCGATGAGTGGCTGCAATCTTCTGTCTTGTTCAGAGTGCAAGATTTGGATCGGATGGACAAAACAAAAAACAGCAATAGCATCAATCCCAAAACAAAAAGTATTGTAAAAATTATTCCTTTGCACGCCGCAGTCGACCCTCTCGAGTCTGTTTGTTCTTCACTATCTTCTGGCATCATTAAAAATCACTTAGTACTCTAGTCAGTCGATTACCGTTTAAATTGACTGCGGTTTTAGTGTGTACGTGCAAAGGAAGTTAGAAGTAGCATAACTTTCAAACGGTGTATGAGTCATGGCAAACTTTCTACTACTTCCGGGAGATATTCAAATCACGGTCTCTACGGTCTGTTTGATAAATTTCAATTAGGCCAAATGGATTCTTCGAACCCAAAACAAGATCGATACCTTGCGACATTTAAAATGTCCCAACGAACAAGTGGAGTTGAGAGGGTCATTATGAACCCGGCCGGGGAGGTTACTGGTTCGCTGGTTATGTCATGAAAAATATTCGTAAAGATCCGAAGGTCCGAAGTCTGGCGTCTTCCCGGGGGGGGGGGGGGGGGAGGGGGGTATTCCGCTACCAGAGGCTGGCTTGTGGAGACGCCATGTTCTGTACGGTCCTACGGTGGGACCTGAAGAATCGTTTTACCAGGCGTTTTACCCAAAACTGCCAAGAAAGCTGCCAGGTGAAGCTGACTTGGACGTGACTTGGGGTCAGTTCATAAGCTGTATACTGAAGTTGATCTCGTTAACATCGCTAGGAGAAAAAAAATTGGATATGAAGAATTGTGGAAAACGCAGTACACTGCAGACATTAAGTAGCTGTTTTGACGAATCATCCCAAAAAGGAGACGACTTCTTGACCCATCAGCGAGAGTTTCTAGATACGGCTGATGAAAAGCTTTACAAAGTCATAGAATTTTTGAATGATGAATCCACCACCAATGAAAATGGAAAAAAAGTGATAAAACCTGAATGTGCATATATTTAACAGATATACGTTGCCCGGGGGGGGGGGGTGGGGTACTCCCTATAACGGGCTATACGGGGATGAAACTTAAAACTGAATGCAAGGCTGATCGGACAGCTATAAAGGGTATTTTATTGCCCAATATTTCGGTTAGGCAAAACTAACCTTCATCAGGGGCTACAAAGAGCTAAGTAAAAATGGAATAAAACGGTTACAAGATATAAAATGATTCAAATGAAAGATTAAATATGATTGGTTAACAAAAATAAACAGTAGAAACGTTTACAAAAGCTACTATAAAAATAGAAATATTAAGTTTCATCGATCAGCCTTGCATTCAGTTTTAAGTTTTATTCAATACTACTGCTGATCCTGATCTACTCCAAGATCCGGCTTCACTTCGCCGTGCTGTTTGTCCAAGTGGTCCTTGCTTTATTTGAGAGTATACGGGGATGGTCCGCCCGAAAGGGGTACGTTTTTGAGGCTGCAGGTATATGAAAAGGGTCGGGCCGATTTCATGAGTTGAAGTATATGAAAGGGTAGGGATTTCACGAAGAATAGGAAAGGGTAGCGAAAACACGAGTTGAAGCATAAAAAAAAGGGTAGGGAAAACTGCCATTTAAGTATTATAAAAGGGCCTTTCAAAATATATCAAAAAGACGCACATAAAGGCTATATGAAAGGGGTACCATTTTCAATGAAAGGTATATGAAAGGGGTACCTTTTCTGTCAAAAACGGTATATGAAAGGGTAAGGGTTTGGACCTCGGGGTGGAGCATCCCCGTACAAAACTTTGTTAAGTACCTCCCCCCCCCCCCCGAAACGTTGCTTGTAATCAGCAGATATCTCCGTGTTAATAGACCCGCTTTAAATATAAAAAATAGTATCGTATGCATGCATTGTAATTTATCTTTATGGTTTTGTCAATTAATAAATAAAAAGACCCACGAAAACCGAGTCGTTTCTGAAGGAATGGATTGCAGCCGTTAGAGAGCTATGTTATTAAAGGGCGGTGCCTCCTTTTGTTAGTGCCCATACGTTCTGTGACTTCTGTGCGCGATAGTCGTTATATACAGCTGTTTGATTAAACGTTGTCACTGATCGGTCTTACCCCTACGCGACCAGACCGAAAGGGAGTATGGGTGAATTAAAATGCATGATTAATTATTCTATATCGCGTTTACAACGGAGAACAAAACTCATGTTTGTCTTCGCGTGTTACGCAAAGACAACCAGAGTCGCTTCGATAAGGACGTTCCGTATTTTGATAATGTGCAGTTATTGAATGTGAATTGATTTCTCCCCATAATCCTTTTCGGTCTGGTCGCGTAGGGATGAGACCGATCAATGACAACGTTTAATCAAACAGCTGTATACGTTACGTTGAAGCCACCATGTCACGCCACTCGTCATGCAACTCCGTCACGCAGGGAAGTGCATGTTGTTATGATTGCAGGCTCAAGTATTCGCGATTGTTCGAACGAGCGACCGAACCTTGCTGACTATGCTATGTATAGTCGCCCATATATAAAAGAACATTTTCTGTATTCTGCTCCCATTCAAGCCTTGATATGTAAGCTCTACGCCGAAGAATAGAATAGAGCGAACTATGGAGAGATTGTGTGAATTATTCGAGAAGTTAAAGCCCGACACCGAACAGACGAAAGAGGTAGACTTTGGAACGGTAGATTCAATCATCGCTTCTCTTCAATCGAAACAAGGTGAGGAAATTTGCTGTTGGCAAAACTGTTCATTTGTTTTTCGGGCTACTAAAAAGTGTGGAGTTTAATCCTTTTAGCTTCGATTAGTTTGAAAGTGGAAAGTTCCTACTTTTCGAAAATTGGCTAAATCTTATCGTAGTTGTTTATAGTGGTGTCGTTCAAATCAATGAAAGCTGCTTTGCAGATCTTTTCCAGGGCGCTTTCTTTTTAGTATTTTGCATAAGTTTGTATTTTTAAGCTTAAAGTCAGGTAAATTTAACAATGAGCAGTTGTTTTGAGCAATCCACTTTGTTGTTGTCAGCTATGTACGGTATCTGTAGGGTGGGGTAGGGGTGTGGTAGTCATATAATGAACACATGTTCATGTGCATTTATTATCTCTCTTAAGGGACCGATCGTTTATAACGCCCTGGGGGGTGGGGGAGGGGTTCTAAAAAATCTGGTGTATGAAAATTGTACCCCCACAATAAACTTTCAAACAAAACTTATACCCCCCACTGCAATTACAATTTGAAAAATTTACTCCCCCACCCCCACAATTCATCAAATGAACTGCTTTCCTTATGCTCCTATTTAAATTCATGGAAATTCCAGACCTTTGAACAAAAAAAAAAAAGTTGCTTGGCATGAATTTGTAGAGTCACCACTGACTGTTTAATATTGTCCTGTTCACCAGCAAACTCGTTCCCAGGGTCTCTTTTCTTCACGCCGTTGCACCAGGTTCATTGGTTCACCAGTGGCTATTTTCTCATTGAAATGAGTATTCATTTCAATTACATTTTATGTAATATATTATATATTTTAAACATTTCTTTTTTTAGATTGCCATTATTTCAATAACTATTATATACATATGTAGTTGCTACCTTTTGTATGTCTTAAAATTTAACCCCCCTCACTTCTTGTGCAAGGCAAAAAATAACCCCCCCCCCAATGGAGGTTGTTTAAAAAAATTAACCCCCCCCCCCTCAACCCCCCTCCTCCCAAGGACGTAATCATCATCATCATAGCTTTATTTAAAAACACGGTATCCCATCATTAATTACAAAATGCTCTTACAGAGAGCCGTGTATACTAAATTGGTCCCAATTTTATAATAAGATGTAACGTCGGCAGCCTGTTTAACAGTTGTGTTCATTTAGAGAGCACAAAAAGTGTGCGGAAGCTTGCATTTGAACTTTTATGCTGTCAGGAAGGAAATAACATTGCTCGCACACCGCAAATACACCTGTTGTGCAGGTTAAGAGAAGCAAAGACAAAGTTACAAGAGAGGAAGACTGCAGTACTCAGTAAAAATATTAATATTCAAAATTAAACTGGTTTGAAATTTCCAAACCAAAAAATTTATAAAGCACAGTTTTAGCAATTATCTCTCATACTGTTGATCCCGCACGTGACTTCAAATGCCCTGAAAATCAGCCCGCTTCACGCACCGTTGGTTTCACTCCGTGGTTTGAAAAAAGTTCATCACGCGATAAAATTTTTGTTGACCGCAAGTCGACCACAAGATCGGTAACGTTGAACTTGCGAAGAGTGAATTTAAACTATTATGCCTGCAAATACGGTAATATATTTCTTGAACTTAACTTTCTGTAACTTGTAATCAAAAAGGAAGAACTTTTTTCTAGGAAAGGTATTATCTGAGCACATTTGATGACTGCGAGTTAAAATTCATTCATCGGAAGTTTACGTTACCTGGCATAACTGATCATGTTATCGATTTGCGGTCAACAGAATTTTGATCATGCGATGAACTTTTTTCAAACCACAGAGTGAAACCAATGATGCGTAAAGCAGGCTGATTTTCAAGGCATTTGAAAGGATGTGCGGGATCTAAAGTAAATGACCACCTTTACTGGTCCAGCCTATATTTATTTATTATCTCTTTCAGAACAATTTGATGAAGCAACAATTCAGACCATTCTTGGGGCCATCCTCCCTTTGATGCAAATTGATGTACCTGACAGCAAAGCCAAAGTTTTGATGCTTATTGCAGAGCTTGCAAAATCAGGTGAGGGAGGGAGGGGTGGGTAGGGTGCTCACATATACAACATGTACAGGTACACATGTGATTGTTTTGACTCTTTTAATAGTGATACACACTGTAATACAAATTCTCCTTTCTTATCACCATACATTATTATAGCAGAAGTGGGGAGAAGTTGTTAAAATCTCAAGAGAATTTATCTCGGATGATCATATCCTTATTTCTTATAACGTCTCTGATGCACCAAGCATTTCTGTTAGCACTCTGCACGCACATGTTCTATTTTTTATGGACAACAAGCCAAAAATTTACCGAACATTTTTGACAGAAACTGTTGTCTCAGAACGCTAGAAATGGAGTTTTAAAGCGTCAAGATTTCAAGATTTCAAAATTTTCTGGAGGAAAGGGGGGGTATGCCTCCAATCCCCCCTAAAGGCGCATGCCTTTGGCACTGCTAGCAAAATAATTCTCAATGCCATTTCATCCTATTAGCCCTACCACTTTAAAGTGTGCTCCGCAGTCCCTGGCTTATAGACCAATATCATGCTAGCACGGTACAAAAATATATTTGGTTTATTGGGGAAAAGAGCCCAGCATCAAATTCAGCATATCGATATTAGTAAAATTACAAAGTTTTGTAAAGATTGCTAGAAAACTGATGAAGATATGAAATTTTGAAACTGAGCATTTTTACAAAGAAATTGTATGGTGGACGGGCATAGACTGCCCGTCCAGCCTCGTTTTCATGTTTTTCTCATACATTTCTTTGTAAAAATTAGGTGAGATTACTAAGTTTCAAAAGCTCGTATCTCTGTCAGTATACGAGCAATCTTATTGATATGCTGATTTTGATGCTGGACTCTTTTCCCCATTAAATTAAATATATTTTCATGCCATGCTAGTGTGATATTGGTGTATGGGGCTTAAAGGGTTAAATGGCAGTTGTATAAGAAATTGCCACTATTTAAACTGAAAATATTTTCCCAAACTTGAGAATTACCTGCCGAATGAATGGGCCACAAAGTTATTGTAAAAAGACTTAAAGACTGGCCAGTATTGTCCATTATGCTTTACAGGCCTCTGAACAATATACATTTTGTAAGCCTCGCTCCTGTGCAAATCAAAACAATAACAAAACCGTGTGAAGCGTAATGGACAATACTGGGGCTTTACAATACATCTTTTCATTAAATTAATATTTTATAAAAATGAAATGGGTGCTGTAAAATGAAAGTGTATTGTTGATACAAAATACTTAAGTAAGTATTGTTAGTATTCTGTTTCAAAAGTTAAGAATGCTCCTAAGCAGCTTCATTGCTATTGTTCATTGATAATTAAGTACATGTATCATAAAATATTTGAATCAGATCTGTTATTCTTTTAGTATTTTAATTTATACCTGGTCACAAATCTACCACTCATATTTTACTTTTTTATTGAACCTTCCCTATCCCACTCCACTTTATAGTAAGCAACATTTTGCAGAAAGGAGTTTTAATTAATGTTTTTACATGTATTTCAGAGGAGACCAGAGTCCCATGTGTTAAGGCAGGGCTTATTTCTACCATCTTAGCACATCTTGAAAGTGAGGATCCAAATGTTGTTCTGCAGTCTTTGAGGGCAATTGGAAATATCTGTTATGAAAATGGTAAGTCGGCTTGAAAGTAACAAATAATTTATAATAATGATACCCTACATGATAATACTGTGAGGTACATGTAGTCTTTGCATTAATTAACATAACAGAGCCCAGAGGTTTCATTAGAAGCCGGCAACCGGCGAATTTCGCCGGCTACTTCCTAAATTATCGCCGCCTACTTTTCGATTAATTTCACTGAAGTTGATGCCCAGAATGCTGGAAATGCTACTGCCACTGCCGTCTATTTTATAAATATTGCCACTTACTCTTAATTTTATTGAAACCCCTGAGGGCCGGGCATCTCTACTTATTACATGATTGTACTTCTTGGAAATTGGAAGCATTTTAGTCTCATATCAGTGGAAAAATAAAATAAAATTAATATCAAATGCAAGAACTTTACAGAGTAAAGAGAGTAGACATCATAGCTGTTCAACTTCTTTAAAGAAAATGCAGGATATTTTGTTGTGAAGCTGTACATTGTTTTTTTTTTAAACAGTTTGGAACTCAAGGAAATCCATCAGTTTTTATTTTGTTTGTTATTACAGTCAAACCCTGTTAAATGGACAGTGAAGCAACCATGGAAACTGTCCATATTAACGGGGTGCCCGTATTAAGCGGGTTCTTAGGAACGACAAAATCATTTAAGCATGCTGCATTCTATTGTTCAGTAAGTGCAGTAAATTATCACATCTATGACCCACCAAGACACTAAATAATTATGACTAGACCAAAGCATAATTTATGTTTATAATGTATTTAGCTACATGTATGTTTTAAGTATATGCTTAAGCATTTGAGAAAATTTTAACCCTAAGAATTAGCCAAATTGTCTGTATTAATGATGTTAACTTTGTATGAGATTGTTTTATTCTGGACAGGAAAACTGTCAGTTGTTTGTATTAAAGGGGGTCTGTATTAAGCAAGCAATTTTTTGAGAAAGTTATGGGCTCAACCAGGATCAAGAAAACTGTCTGTAATATGGGACGTCTGTAATATGTTCCTGTAAAGCACGGCTCGATTGTAATATGTGTTATGTTTTGCTCCTAATATGTTAATTAGAATGATCTTTTGTTTGTTTAAAAATATTTTTGTCATTTTTTCCTATTTGCATGGGAGTCCCCTCCCCCCCCCCCCCAGTCTAGATCCACCATTTAACCTTTTCACTCCCAGAGTCAATTATGGAGACATGTAGTGTAGGTCTAACTTTTGAGTCTGTAAATGAAATCCTATGGTGTGACCATTCAAATGAAACCTCTTCAGCAGTACTTTTGCTTAGTCCCATTTGTTTTTCAGTATTTTACAAGATGAAATTTGGGATTTTTCTTGAATTTTGGTATTTGGCACTCTTGGGAGTTAAAGGGTTTTAATCATTTGATTAATATTTATTTGACTCCCGAGGGTGAGAATGGTTAGACCAAGGCCAGGCTGCTTTTTTGTGCTGTTAGGCAAAGTGTTTTGACAAAATTTCTTCAACTTTTCTTTCCAACAGAGCAGGCAAAGTCAGTGTTGTTGGAAAACAAAGGAGCTGAGAAGATTGTGAACAAGTTAGGGGTTCTGGAGAAAAGCTTTGATGAAAACAGCGACAACAGAGTGGAGCTGGCTGCCTGTGGATCCATGCTTAATGTTGCAAGTGATGATGGTATGTAAATGTTGTCACTTTACCAGGGGGTTTGATTGAGGCTGTAGGCCGGACGTAACGTCCAGTCGTTTGACATGTAAGGTCCGGTACTTTCACACAAAATAATTATTTTCTGAAGTGTAAATAAATCATTTTGTATTTCTTTAGCAAAGATAGAGTTGAGCCTTATTTTGCTCGCTTATGTAACTCATACAATCGGAAACATAAACTGATAATATTAATAATAATAATAATATTATATTATATTATATTATAATAATAATAATAATAATAATAATAAGTGTAATTTTCAAGTGTAGCCATTGTTTCGGAGGTTGAAAACAATAGCTACACTTGTAAATTACAAATGTAAAAGTTTTATTAAATTGACCCCTGGATTCAAGGACATTTCAGGATTAATCTCAGCCTCCCACTCCATGACCCCCTCTGTAAGAACTGGTAACAATGATGATGTTCGATCTTGTGTTTGTCTTTTGTTCCCTTAATTAGAGGCTCTGGCTGATAAGGCTATTTCTTTCATCTTTGCCACAGCCACTTTTGTTCTGCTTAAACAAAGTCTTGGTCATTTTCTTATTTGAAAACCCTTTAATCTAACCTCTCATTAATGTGAACACTTTTTAGATTCTCTCCCCCCCCCCCCCCCCCCCCCCTTGTTCTGGTTCCCACCCCATTTCTCCCAACTCCCATCCCCGTCTCTCCTGGTTCCCACCCCATTCTCTCCCAGTTCCTACCTCATTCTCTCCACCTCCCAGTTCCCACCCCATTCTCTCCCAGGTCCTACCTCATTCTCTCCACCTCCCAGTTCCCACCCCATTCTCTCCCAGTTCCCACCTCATTCTCTCCAGCTCCCAGTTCCCACCCCATTCTCTCCCAGTTCCCGCCCCATTCTCTTTCAGTTCCCACCCCATTCTCTCCCAGTTCCCACCCCATTCTCTTCCAGTTCTCTACCTCCTTTACTCCCAGTTCCCACCCCCTTAACTCCTGGCCCACCAAGTGCCACCTCCTGTTCAAGTCAAGGATCTATCCCCTTCTCCCTCACCACCCCTACCCCCCCCCCCCCCCAACTTCCCTCCCAGCTCCTACCTCCATCTCTCCCAGTTCCCACCCCTCATTTCCCAGTTTCTGCCCCTTTAATCCCAGCCTCCCACCCCATGACCCCCTCTGTAAGAACTGTTGATGATGTTCGATCCTGTGTTTCATTTGCTCCCTTAGAGGCTCTGGCTGATGAAGCAATTTGTTTTGGAGCAGTTCCATTTCTGTTTAGCTTTGTAAAGCAAAGTGTTCACAGTAATCCATGCCTGTGCAGTATGGCTTTATCAGCATTATCTGTGCTAGTCTCTTCAGGTACTTAAGAAGCTTTTTACAGTGTTAAAAATATAAAATCCAGTTAAAAATAATACATTACATTAAACTATTTATTATTTAACTATGATGTCATTTTACCTTATAAGGAAAAGAGAACACGCAAAATATCCGAGCGCATTACACAGGAGATTTAGTGACCCAGTTTAAAGATGCAAGCTATTATAAATAAAATATTTTAGTCATTGCTAGAGCATTTTTTCTTGCCCCTGTGGGACTCAAAAAAATACTACACAACTCGTAAAATATCGGGGCGTATTATCCGTTAAACCATCGAATAAGGTGTATTTATTTACTTGTTATTTACAGACAAAGGAAAAGCAAGCTTTTTGGAGAGTGAAGGGGCAGCCATTTTAAAGATGGTTGTACAGGAAACAGATGATGACGAACTGACTGACTCAGTGTTTGAGATTCTCTCCTCTATTATTATGGATGGTTAGTGACTTTTTTAATGAACAACACCAGCAAAATAATCACAGATTTAGATATAAATGTTTAGTATTGACTACTACTAGTGACATTAGTACTGGTGCATTATTTACCCACTGTTCAGTCACTATTTTCTGTCTTCACATTCAATAATGTTGCTATGTATGCAGTGTACATTGTATTATTAAACTGACCAATCAGTTTGACCCTTTCACTCCCAGAGTCAATTATGGAGACATGTAGTGTAGTTCTAACTTTTGAGTCTGTGAACGAAATCCTATAGTGTGACCATTCAAATGAAACCTCTTCAGCAGTACTTTTTCATTGTACCATTAGTTTTTCAATATTTTTAAAACTGAAATTTCAGATTTTTCTTGAATTTTGTTCTTTGGCACTCTTGGGGTTAAAATTTTCATCCTAGCTTAAAAGCTATTAACTGAAAGTAAACTTTTCAGCTCACTCAGTTTAGGACTTCAGGGTGTTCAATAAGAGCCATCCCTTGAATAATTGCCTTTTGCAATTAGTAGCCCCCATTTTGAGGGATCTTTCTTGAAAAATACCTCATCTCACTGTGAGTTCTCGTTGGCTCAGTTTGAGCATCTGACCAGTTATTGGAATGCATGGGTTTGATTTCTGTCAGGGATTCAGGTTTGGACTCATTTTGTTTTTGTATCCATGCTCATGATACATGTATATAATTTTTTTTGTTCTATAATTGGAATTTTTCTCAATGCAACACATGCATTCATCGGTTGATTCATGGTCACACAACGTCTATCAAACAAACTGTTTCCCGCCAAAAACAACCAAACGCACATGATTATACCATGACAAAAGGTGGCATGATTATGATGCGATTGATGTTTGCCTCGAGTGTTCAGCACGTTGTGTTTTTGTGTTGCTATTTAACAAATCACTTAATGACTGCTCCCTTGGGAAACAGCAAATTTTGTTTCCCTCGAATCTTGATGTTTCCCTCGACTTTGTCTCGGGAAACATCGAGAAACATCGAGATTCTCAGGAAACAAAATTGACTGTTTCCCTCGGAACCAGTCATTAAGTGTTTAATAATGTATGATCACATACTTTCATCTTGTTGTTTCTTTCTGAGCTCAAAATTCACCATAGTCTTGCGTTATTTACACCTTCAACCGACCTCAAGAATAGTCACCCCCTCCCCCATTTTCAAGCAAATAAAATAATGATCGACCCTTGTTATTATTCAAGAAAATGCTGTATTGATGATTTGACTGTCAAATCTTGTACTTCAACTTTTTGCACATAAGACTGGTTGACAGAAGTGTATCACATATTCACAGTCTGGCTTCTGACTTTAAGTAGCATAGCATTGGGGGCCACTCAGAGATATATGGGACATTCTGTTTTAGAGCAATCCTCTCCCCTCCCCCCACAATGTATGTACATTGTATGATGTTGCATCTTACATGTCTGAAATCCAGGGGGATGCTTTGCTACTGGTCAAAAAATGAGAGAACAAAATATTGAAACAATGGAAATGTTTTTATTTTCAGATAATGTGAAGAAGTTGCTTGTCCAACAGGGGTATGCTGAGCATCTAGCAGATGTAGTAAATTCATTGAAGCATGAAAAGGATGAATATATAAAGCACAGAGTACAATCTTCAGCTGACTTCATTGTTATGTTACTTACTGAAGGTAAGTAACTTGTTGTACCTGCCAAGTGTTTGCAACAGTTTGCCGTTTGATTCCTAATAGAATTGAGGAGAGTTCCAAATTCCAGTTTGTAAATATTTAAAAGCTGATAACACCATGTGAAAGTGCTGCTCTGTAGCTTTCGTTTGAATGGTCACACTTCAATCAATCAATGGATCAATCATTCAGTCAGTCAGACAGTCAATCAATCAATCAATCAGTCAATCAATCGATCAATCAGTCAATCAGACAGTCAGTCAATTAATCAATCATCAGTAAGTCAGTCAGACAGTCAATCAATCAGTCAATCGATCAATCAATCAATCAGACAGTCAGACCATCAATCAGTCAGTCAATTAATCAATCAATCAATCAATCATCAGTAAGTCAGACAGTCAATCAATCAGTCAATCAATCAATCATCAATAAATCAGACAGTCAATCAATCAAACAATCAATCAATCATCGGTAAGTCAGACAGTCAATCAATCAATGAACCAAGCATCAGTAAGTCAGACAGTCAGTCAGTCAAACAGTCAATCAATCATCAGTAAGTCAGACAGTCAATCAATCAATGAGTCAATCATCAGTAAGTCAGACAGTCAGTCAGTCAAACAGTCAATCAATCATCAGTAAGTTAGACAGTCAATCAATGAGTCAATCATCAGTAAGTCAGACAGTCAAGCAGTCAATCAATCAATCATCAGTAAGTCAGAGGTCAATCAGTCAGTCAATCATCAGTAAGTCAGACAGTCAATCAATTAATCATCAGTCAGTCAGACAGTCAATCAATCAATCATCAGTAAGTCAGACAGTCAGACAGTCAATCAGTCAGTTAATCATCAGTAAGTTAGACAGTCAATCAGTCAATCAGTCAATCAATCAATCCATCAATCCATCAATCAATCACTCATCGGTAAGTCAGACAGTCAATCAATCAATCATCAGTAAGTCAGACAGCCAATAAGTCATTCAGTCAATCAATCAATCAATCAATCAATCAGTCGTCTGTAAGTCAGTCAGTCAATCAATCAATTAACCAATCAATCAGTCAGTCAGTCAGTCAGTCAGTCAGTCAATCAATCAGTTGTCAGTAAGTCAGTCAGTCAATCAGTCAGTCAATCAATCAATCAATCAGTCAATCCCTGATAAAAGTGGCAAACTTGAACAGCAGTTAAAACTGCCAAATGGGGATTCTTAAAACAAATTAAATAAATTATAAAAATAACAAAAATCTATATAATAATTATAACTAATTCCACAGATTTTTAGAACTTCCTCACATGACTCAAGTTTTTGACACAACGAGTGAAAAGACTAAAATGGTTGAAACACAACTATTTGTTTATATTTGTAGATGAAAGTATGAAGGTGTTGTTCAATGATGGTGATGGTTCTGTCTTCAAGGCGTGTCTGTCATGGCTGTCTTCGGGTGATCAACATCTTGAAATTTCTGGTTGTTTGGCTCTGGGAAACTTTGGCAGATCAGGTACAGTGTAGATGTTGCAGGTAAAATCCGTTCTCAGGTTGGATCAGTATTCAATCTTGGTTAAATGTGTACCCAGTATTCAATCTAGGTAAGCTACCCCTAACCCCAGCACCAAGCTAACTCTAACACAAAGCTAACTGGGCTAGCAGCCTACACTGCAACTCTGACACAAAGCTACATGTAAACGGGCTAGCCAACTCTAACACAAACCTACATGTAACCGGGCTAGCTAACTCTAATACAAAGCTACATGTGAACGGGCTAGCTAACTCTAACACAAAGCTACCTGTGAATGGGCTAGCTAACTCTAACACAAAGCTACATGTAACCGGGCTAGCTAACCCTAACCTCAGCTCAAAGCTAACTCCAACACAAAGCTTAAACCGGGCAAGCTAACTCTAACACAAAGCTAACCCTAACTAACTCTTACACAAAACTAACCCTAGGTAACTCTTACACAAAGATAACCCTAGCTAACTCTAACACAAAGTTAACCCTAGCTAACTCTAACACAAAGCTAACCCTACTCAAATACAAAGCTAACCCTAGCTAACTCTAACACAAAGCTAACCCTAGCTAACTCTAGCACAAAGCTAACCCCAGCTAACTCTAACACGAAGGTAACTAGCTAACTCAAATACAAAGGTAACTAGCTAACTCAAATACAAAGCTAACCCTTAAGCTAAATCTACACATTTAACCTATATTACATACTGATTAAACCTGAAAACGGATTTTATGTGCAACATATAGGCCTACACCTTTCTTTATTTATAACCACACATGACACTTTCAACATGGCTGATGCATAGCAATAAGCAGGATGCATGTCGTATATGAACCTGTATATGGCCTAGCTCACCCAAGTCTCTTGTGGTCTTAGTGGTTAGGGCATCCGGCCAGTGCATGGAGGGTCATGGGTTTGATTCCAATCACGGACTCAGACTGTTTTCTTTGTCCCTGCTCAATAGGCAATTCTCTCTAAAGTCAAACGCTGTTCATGTGGAAGATAAAGTACAGTAGTAAAATACAATTGGTACTGACTCAAGTCAATTCCCACTAACAAGTCTGTATGTTTCCATCACACCCTTCTTATGGTGACTTTTTACCTCAGAGGTATCTTCCCCTGTGGGGTAAGTGGGGGCAGTAATGTATATTGGTGGTGGTGGGGTGGGGGGTGGGCTGTTATAACAGAATTAAAATTCTTGATGGCTGGATGGAGGTTTTATTAACAAGCAGCTTTATAGAGAGCAGAGGGTTTTAGAGAGGAACACTTCATAAAAAGTGTAATTTTCATTAGAAGTTGGGGCTTATTGGAGATGAGGCTTAAAAGAGGGAGGGGGGATATTGATAGAGTATTTTCAGTAGAAATAAACAGAGAATTTATAGGAATCTCTTGTATGTCAACTGATTTTGTCCATAGATGAAAACTGCATCAAACTTGTTGAACAAGGGGCCCATAAACAACTGCTGCAATTACTGGCCAGGACTTCAAAGAGTGAGGTAATAACGACTGTAATCAGGAAGCTCTAAAAATGGCAGTCTGCAAAAATTCTTGTATCCAAGGATTCATCCTTGACCTAACCGAACTTTCCAACAATGCCTCTTTACAGATTAGCCTCGCTATTGGCAATTATTCTCAATTAAAGATTAAAGATACACACTGAATCAATGTAGGACAAAGTTTTTCGTCTTACATTTCTTAAGGTACTGCCCCCCCCCCCCCCCCAAGCTGCTTTCCTTGTGCATGAAGTATTAAATGACAGCTAATTCTCCTCTGCTCATTGTGTTAAGTTAGAGTGTTTTTCAATTGAGTCTCGCAAAACCAAAGTAATTATCTGGCCAATCACAACAGACGCAGCCAATCCAATGAATCAATCAGAACTCAGAACAAATACATGTAGCCGGCGCAAAGCGCGGGAAAACGCGTGCGAATAAGTCACGATTGGTTTTGGTTTTACTTCTGATTGGTTGAGAAAATGGAGCAATGCAAAACCAAAGCAATAAATTACTCATCTGAATGTGAATATATGAAAATCATATATTTGAACTTCGGATAAACATGAGTGAAATTTGTGATCCTCGCAACTTAACTTAAGCAGTTCAACTTAAGCAGTTGAAAAAACAACCTGAAAAAAAAATTCAGGTTTGAACGTGATTCGAACCCATGACCTTGCGATACCGGTGCAATGCTCTATCCAGTGAGCTATCAAGCCACATAGATAGATGGTCAATTGTGAGTTCGTAACATACCCGATGATAGTGAATATATATGAATCTGAATAAATGAAAATCATATATTTGAACTGCGGATAAACATGAGTGAAATATGTGATACTCACAGTGTGCTCTCAACTTTTGAAAAAGCAACCTGAAAAAAATTCAGGCTTGAACGGGATTCAAACCCATGAGTGACCAGGGCTCGAGACTAACAGTAGCGAACTAGCCAAAGTCTAGTAAAAATTCAGTTTTGGCTAGTGGAATTTTGCTTTTACTAGCAATTTGGGCTAGTAGAAATCGTGAAGGACCAGACATAACGAAACCAAACTGAAAATTATGTTTCTCTGTACTTTCGTTAAGGTATTAGTCTTACATTTTCAATGTTTTCCTGTACATTCGTATGACCTAAGGTGTTAGTTAATCTTATCTTCTCAATGTTTTTCCGTAAGTTCGTACGTTCGAACATTGTTATTTTCGTAAGTTTTTAGCCTTATATCTTCTCAATGTTGTTCTTACATTCGTAAGTTGTTAGTCTTATCTTCTCGTTGTTTTCCTGCAAATTCGTACGTTCATAAGTTGGTTAGTGTTATCTTCTCGTTGTTTTCATGCACATTCGTACGTTCTTGTTCCACAGAACAGATCCCCTGTAGTGTAGGCTCCCTTTTGCAGACTCAGTTCTTGATCTGGAGAAAAAATATTTGACTCAGCATTTCTAAGATTGTGTGTGTGTGTGTACACTTAAAAAATCCGCCTCAGGTACGATGGGGAAAGATTATTATTAATTTTATTACTTTCGACACTCAATTGAAAACCGCTTTAAAATGAAAATTGTTCTTGTTTTGTCTCAGAATCCTGGAAGACATCAACAGGCTATTTTTAGTGCATTGAAGAATCTTTCCATGCCAGGTGAGCTGGGCAAGTTGTATTTGGCTGCCTCTTGAGTCATGCAACAAACAGAACAAATAGCATGCTGTTTATGAAGAAGGGGCTAATGCAGGGCCCATCAAGGTAGCATCGCTCCCTCCCCATCTCTAGGCCAACAGTACCCATTATTATCTCGTGAATACGTGAAGCGTTGAACGAGATATAGTATACGGGGACAGATATGTAAATTTTCACTCGTTCCGTCATCTGTGAACTGTTTTTAATTCCCCCAGTGTATTACGTGTTAAAAGATGATTGTAATTTAATATGTAAACATTTTTAATTTCCCAGTGTAATTACGTCATTTAGTTTTCTAGACAGTCTCATTTCACACAATGCATATTTATGTCACGCTAACATGTTTTGGTCGTTTTAAATCTGTTTTACTCTTCAATTCTTTGACTTTAAACTCAGTATGGAAAATTAAAACCGATCTGTGGACTTAACCTTACGTTGTTTCATATTCACGAAATGGCTCTTAGAACTCTTTGATGTACACCTAGATGTAGAGGGACAGTGCACATTATTGAGGAGACTTAGCAAAGCAACCATAATAGGAACGATGGTCAAGCGTCCTATCAAGGGGGGCTGAGGGGAGGGGAGAGGGGGAGGGGGATGGGAGGGGGGGGAGGGGAGGGGAGGGGGGGGAGTAGCAATACTTAACTACTTCACGCTGTGGCAAAAGAACGTTGGCAGAGTTTAAATATGGGCTACTAGGCTCTAGTAAATGTTTCAAGCAAAGTTTGTTCTTTTAATAACCAGCTTGTATTTTTTAATGTTCCAGCGGTTAACAAGGCAAAGCTTGTAGACAGTGGTTGTTTGGATGTCATTCTTCCTATGCTCTCGACCCAGTCCCCCTTCGTCCAGTTTAAAGTCCTTGGTACTCTGCGCATGCTCCTGATGGGTCAAGGTAAGTAAGCACTTCCACCATCTACTTGGAGACAATGCTTGGTGTGTAAAGTATAAAAGTGATAAACATGTTGCATTAAAGCCCTACTTCACACCCGCCTGGACACCCTATTTTTATCTCGTGGATACGCGAAGTGTTGAACGAGATATAGTATACGGGGACAGATATGCAAATTTTCACTCGTTCCATCATTTGTAAACTTTCTAAATTCCCCAGTGTTTTACGTGTTAAAAGATGATTGCTGTATTTTAATTCGCCGGTGTATGACGTCATTCAGTTTTGGTCGTTTTACATTCGTTTTACTCTTCAATTCTTTGACTTCAAACTCAGTATGGAAAGTAAAAACCAATCTGTGGCTCAACCTTACGTTGTTTCGTATTAACGAGATAGCTCTTAGAGCCCTTTTATTACGGACGGTTTTCTCGGTTTCGGTGGAAACCTTTTTTTTTTGGAAGCTTGCACTTATGTCACCATGTGATGTTGCAAGGCAACAAATGTAAATGTAAATACATTTTCTCTAAAATTAACCTGCTTTGCGTGGTCCCCACCGTACGGTGTAACAATGGGGCTTGACTGTACTGAAAGTGACCTGGTTTGTTACGAAATGAAGAAAGCAAGCAAAGGAAGTTTTTCAATATGGGGATTTAGGTGGAAAATGCTAATGCTTCAACAACGTTTGACACCCTGACCTTCATGATGTCCTAAATAAATTAGCTATGACTGAGCCTCTTCATAATGTTAGGTCGTTTAGCACCATGTAGACAGGCTGAGCGCATGATCTCTTTCTTTACAGTGATCGTTTTATTGTGTTGTGTTACAGCTGAGGTGGCCAACAAGATTGCGGGAAGTAAAGAAAATATGAAAACCTTAGTTCGGTGTTGTGAGTCGAGCGGCCACGAAGGCGTTAAATCCGAGGCCAGCAGAATGTTAGCATTGATTGCTAAGCAGGCCAGAGCGGCAGGTCAGTAGCTATTTGCCAGTTTCTTTTTTGTCTCGTTTTTGACGTTCCAGATGCGTTTCACGCGACGCAGTGGATATAGCAGATGTGGTTGGACAACGCAATCGTGTGTTTTTTTGTTTCTCTTTTGCCTAGCCTGGGTAGCGCCGAAATTGTTAAAAACAAAAACATATAACGTGCTGTAACGAGTCTATGCTGAGCTATGAAGTGGAGAGAATTTAAACAAAAGTATTCGCCTCAGAGTGCAATTTGAAATTATCCTGTAATGTTTTTTATTTGTTTAATGATGTGTTACTTTCTGTTAATTTGAACATCAACAGAAGTTGGAGAACAAATTATAAAATGCGGAGGACTAGCACCCATTGTTGCCATGGTATCTTCGGAACATGACATCATGCAAAACGAAGCGTTGATAGCCTTGACGGTAATTTCATCGACAGTGAAAGGTGTGTGATGTACTATCCAAATAATTTCTTGGTAATTGGAAGCTTTTAAACAACTAATTTCACTGCTTTTCTTCTGTGGCAAATTAGTGGAGGTGTACACGGGGATGGGATACGGGGATGGGACTCCGGGCGAAAAGAAAGAGGGAACCGGAAGTAGGAGGGCCCGGAAGTAAAACTGCATTTGTGATACGACATGATAATAATAACAATATCAACAGCAAGGAAGAAAGTAGCGGGGGCTGCCAAGGAAGGGATCCCCCAGGGAGTAAAGGATACAGACTCTCCTGTCCCCCTCCTGCCCGCCTCCTGCCCCTCCCCCCCCTCCAAATTAGTTTCAGTTCGCGGTATTCCTTTACATTCCATTTGTTTGAAAACGGAGCTTTTCTTTTCAGTTAAAGGCCCACTATCACCCATTCGGCTTTGCGGTCGTTTGTTTTTGTTTTCAAATGACGCGCTCGCTCGTGATTGGCTCTTTCGGGAATTTTCGACTGCGTTAAATTCGCAATGCATCTTGGGTGACAGTGGGCCTTTAAGACTATCGGCCACGTACAAACGATCCATAAGTTACCAAAAACACGAAGACAAAGTTGAATCCAGTTCACCGCATGCTGTAAAATAAAAACGGCTACGCATGTGCAATCTGTCGACCGTTTTGGGCGGTTGAAAATGAATCAAAAGGTCCACATATTGTGACAAGCTACTGGATCACGTGACCGCAATTCAAGCTAGTACCCAGGTGTTCCCTTCCCGTTCCCTCGATTTTTGTCGGGAAATGTTCCAGGTCCTTACGCGCACTTCTCGCCCATCCGTGAGAGAGGGAGGAGGCCTGAGAACTAGCCTGGGCAATGTTATGATTTGTTATTCAATAGGCCATTTCCGAGTAGCTTTTTGTCTCGTTATCAAAGCGAGGCTTGGTACACAACCTTTCATAGGAAAATTAGTTTTTATTCACATGTAAATAAAACTAATTTTCACATGAAAGGCTGTGCACCAAGCCTCACTCTGATAACGAGACAAAAAGCAACTCGGAAATGGCCTATTGTCTTTTTTGTTTTGCACGCAGAGGACTTCTATCCAAAGTTCAGAGAAAGCGGCATCATTCAAACGCTTATTAAGATGATTAAAACACAAGGCATCAATCCACAGACCTGTTATAACGCCATGGCTGTCTTGGAATCATTTTCGCTTAAAGGTTTGTCACCTAATTTTTCGTTTTCAAACCTCTTTTTCCCGTCCTATGGTTTTCTTTTTTGGGATCAGAAACAGAAAAACTTTTGTATCTCTGCATGGTGCAGATAGGGGTACTCCTTGTCCCTTTTTCCCTTCCCGAATGTTCCCGATTATTTTTCCGATTATTTTCCGATCATTTCCGAAAATTACGGAAAGCTTCCGAAGATTTTCCGTAGAGTTTACAGGATGTTCCGAACAGTCGGAATAGTCTACAGTCTTAAACGTCGCGGGATCTTTTTAGGGTATCAATCTTGTAGATACTTTGAACAAGTAGAAAAGGATACCTTTCAAATTTGTTTGTGCGAAGGTAAAGTTTTGTGGCAAAGCCACGAGAATTTTTCCTCGTGAGAACAATTCTGTCATCAACGCAAGTTATTTCAAAATTCCCAACACCAACCCCATCTCTTTTAAATGGGTCTCCACTCAGTCTCCCAGGCTTTTCCCATTGTCCGGTGTTAAAAAACTCATAGAGAGATATTTACTTATCACAAGCTATTTTCTCATTGCAGAATATTTCCGTCGGGATTTACAAATAGCCGGGATGAATCAAGCACTTGACAATCTTACGACTCATGAAAATGTGAACGTAAAGAAAAGAGCTTTGATTATCCTCACAAGGATCAAGGCCCAGAAGATTGCAGAACAGGAATGAAAGATATTTCGGTGCAACTTATATCACGTCGCATCACGATTCTCACAGAAGGGAATGAGAGACACCTCGATGTAGCTTACTTCACGTCATGTAGCGTCACGTTATAGCCAACCTCGTTCCCAGGGTCTCTCTTCTTCCTGGGAATGAGGTTGCGCGATAGCGGGAATGAGATACATTGATCCATCTTACTTCACGTCACACAGCGTCATGTTAAAGCAAGGATGAGAGACAGTTCAATGCATCTTACTCCACGTGTCTAGTTGAAGTGGGAAGGGAGACTACGTCATCATCATCATGTTATCTGTAATGCGCACTCGTGGAACATAACACGCGTCTTAACGCGAGGGAATATTTTTAATTAAGGCCGAATACTAAGTAACAGGCCTTGCTGGAAACAAACTTAGAAATTTCTAATTAAATTTGTGTTTCTAAGAATAAATAGAAAGAATCATCGCAGAAGTTTTGGAGAGATCTAAAGGGTTGTGATACACAAATCAACGGTTCATTTCTCCCCGCTCTTTCTCAACCGACAAGAGTTCCTACCTGATAAAAACGATACAAATCCCAAATTTAATTTGCATAATATGTCAACAACAAAAAACACAATAGCTCAATAGCTTTCATTTGAATGGTCAGACTTTAGTTCACAGACTCAAAAATTATAATCACCTTGGACAGTATTATAAACAGTACTGCTGAAGACCTTTCAATTGAATGGTCACACTTTAAGTCTGTTTTTCACTTGCGATATCAGCATAACAGCGCTTATATCCAGTGAAAACGGGCCCGACATAAACAAAACAGCGATCATAAGCATCATTATAACGGACCCGTTTTCACTGGACATAAGCGCTGTTATGCTCCCGCTTACCGGTATGTCACTCGTGAAAACAGGTTTTTAAACAGGTTTTTATGCAAAGTCCTGATCCTACTCTCCCCTCCCACTGTACAAAGTTGAGACCACTGCGAAGGTTGGGCTAAAAGGAATCCAAATCTGATATCAGCCTGATAAGTAGTAATGGTGTGTAGCGAGGAATATTACGGGAGAATACGACAGGGAAATGTTCTGGAGGAATATAATGGGGATATCAGCCCCGCTCTCCCTAGATACAATCAAAACTCCCAGCTTTAATGGGGTTTATTCAATATGATCATCTTGAAGAACAATAAAACACGAGCCATGTGGAAAATTAGACATTTTATGTAGCAGAGTAGAATAGGTAGAATAGGGTATTTCCTCGCGAAGAGAGGTTTGTAAATTTGTCGCGTATGGATCGCCTTAGGGCGGAGCGGGCCGGGCCGGGCCGGGCCTGCTCCTCCGATATATATTTGTGTCCTGCAGTTGCCTAGCAACAAAAGCACAACAAAGCTCCAATTGACGTCATCCAGTGTGAAGAGCGACTGGGAACGAGAATGTCTCAACTTCAAATTTCGGGGCCATTTGCGGCTATGCAACCCAACCTCTTCACGTAAACCAGAAATTCCCCTCTCCCTCCCCCCGTCGCTAAAATTTTGCGGTACACCCTGCCCCGAGCTTTGCGAAGGTTTTGCGCGACATGTATCGGGGTTGCAAAGAACGAAATATATTTTGTTCTGACAGTGAACTCTTCGAGGAAGAACGGGAGACGAAAAGCGCGCATGCAAACTGGGGTGATTTTGATGATTGCCATTGAAATTCTAGTAAAGTCAAGCTCAAAACACCCCGTCATTTCAGAATATTTAATAATTGGAATATGTATATTGGTATTTGTTGTTTGACTGACTTGACATAGATATTTTTCTGTTTTTATTTATAGTTGGAGTCGAGTATTAGAAGATAAATAGTTTTCGTGCACGAACAAAACCACGTTATTTACACAGTTGAAAATATGTATTTTGGCTTTTTACAATGGATATTAAAAATGCGTAATATACCCGCTAAGTTATTTTAGTGTGTTTATAAATTTTTTATTCGTCAGGGGAATGGAGTCAAACAGGAAAATGAATAATAAAGCACGCTTTTTAGGCTGAAGATTTCAGGGTTCCTGTCAATTGTTTTCAATAGTCGTGTTGTCATTCTTATCAAATTGCACGTAAATGTAAGATTAGAATCTAAGAATTGAAAGTTTTTGAGTAACGTGCAATATATTAATTAGACTAATCCATGTGGCGGTAGCTTTAGATATTTAACAGTTTGTCAGTGTTTCAATGTTGGTTTCTTGTTATGTAAGACGAGAAAGACAAGTAATCTTTGTTGTCCTTAACAAGGGTGTTAAAAAGTGTTTGTTTCGGAAATAAACCGAAGGAAAATAAACTGTTTTCTTACTAAATCGTAACTTGGTTTATAAATTTTTAGTTTTATTATGACTATTGCACTTTGTTGGTGGTTTTATGTTGTACATTCAGTCATGAAATATCCATAACATATCCGCCATAAGACCATGATTATCCACACCGTTAATTGGTTCTTGATATTGTCAGTCCCCATTAGCGTTTATCCTTGAATTTCCACACTCATTTGAACTTTAAGGCTGCTAAATTATTGCAATATATATCGACTATATCGTTGCATGCGAAACATAAGCGGACAGTATGGATTAATTAAATGAAAAATAATAGAAAAATTTCTCTGTCAATGGAGTATCAGTTTTCACGTCTGGATTTGAATTTTATATTCAGGTTCAGAAGTGTGTTAGTTTTTAGTTCAATTACAGCATGCTGGCGAAACGAAAGATTTCAGTTTTACTTTTCACGTACTGAAATGAATAGAACGCGAAGGATTTTGAAACTTGAGCCAAATTGAAATAAAGCGATGATAATAAATTATCCACCTGCCGTTGCTAACTGATTAAAATTGTTCCTGTCCCTCTGGTTGAATTAAGTACCTTGCAATTGGAGGCTTTCTGGCTTACGAAAGCTCAGTGGTTTATCCCGTCTGGCTTTCAAGCCGGACAGGATTTTCAATTGTAACCACTGTTCTTCAAAGTGGCGTCTAACGGTTTTCGAGCTGTTGGGCTTCAACTTTTGAGTGAAAATCTGTGGGCGGTTGGTTAAACAAATTGTTTTCAATGTCAAAATGCGCACTTCAAACACTGCAATTGAAAGCGGAAGACTCGCGGGGAAGCTCGGAATACTGAGAAACAATCCGTCTGTTTCTTTTTAATTTGAAGGAGTCGTATCTGCGGTGGAACGGAGTTGTATATCGAATGGCAAGTTCTTCAAATAAAACCAAGAAATGGAACATCTACTCAACGCATTATAGCCCGGCAAACTCTTCGTCGACGTCTAGCCAAACAGGTTGTTCTGCGGATCAAGACGAGCTTCCTCCGTCTAGAAGATTGAGCTCAGAGTATTTACCTTACGGGCGACAACGATCCGTATTTCCCTACGGAATTGTAAGCGAGTTTGACTTAAAAGATTCTCGTATTGGCGCCGAAACTAGCGATAGAATCTTCCCTGAAAAACTAGATTCCATCACCGCAAAATGGAGGAGTTCTCCCTGTCCCGGAATCTTCAAGTACTGCGCCGAGATGGGGAACGAAGATTTTGCAGACATCGTGTCGAAGTCCTTCAAGCGAAGATGGTGACTCAATCAGGGGAATTAAACCCAGAAGTCGGTCAGGTTTTCGTAAACGAATGCATAGCTGCCCAAGTGCTCCGGTGAACGATTTTCTTCGTGTTGAAGTTCCAAGGTTGTCATCTATTATGGTTCAAGCGCAATCGCTTCCACTTGTCAGCAGGCCGTTACAACCCGTAATGCCCACGAAGCTAAAGCCAACTTCTGCGTCCACGGAGACACGCCGGCAGCGCGCGGCGAGCCTGAACTCATTTGAACGATCAAAGAAAAGCACTGACAGTGAAACACGAAGCATGGAAAAAGAGGTTTCAAAGAGTTTATCGGAAATCAAAATCGAGGACGGCATTTTTATAATCGATAATGGGAAAGCCATAGATCTTAGAAAGGACAAACGGATTAAAAAACAACGCAAGTTAAAGCATACCGAAGCTGCAAAGAGTAGGAGCTATCGCGAATTTCAAGCCGCGATGCAGAAATTTGAAGATGCTCAACTGAACTTGGAAGGTGAAGTTAAAGCGAAAGCGAAGACTTTTGAAACGAAGAATAAAGAACAGGATTTTTTTAACGAACATGTTGAAACTCAGTTTTTGGACTTGTTTTCGTCTGGGAAAGAGAAACGAAAGAAAACCAAAGGAAAGAAGTACCGATGCTAAAAAAATGTAGCAGTGTTAGCCTTTAATTTTCGTGCATCCTTACAAAATACGCCAAAATTAAGGCACTGTATTACTTGGATTTGCTTGGATTTATAGCTTTGTGTTTTCTCAGTTTTTGTTGGTAACTCACAGAATATCGCGAAAATGTTACCGCCCAATTTTGCACCCGAAATAGAAGGCATTAGAGTAATTTTAGCCTTTGAATGAACTCCGAAAGTGTTTTAGTGGCTTAGGGTTAAAGTCTATCGTTATTCTTCAACAAAAAAATAATAATTTTTTGGCACCCTACGGCGTAAAGTTTTGACGCAATTTTTGCTCCAGACTTCAATGAAAAAATTGATTTTTTGGCTCCATTTTCAATGAAAAAATCCTCCATAAGTGTCTTTCGTACGATTGTGCAAACTAAATTCTGTGGTTTTTCGAGATAAATATTTCATGGCAACCGATCCTGCAGATCTACAGAACATGCTAGCATTTGTAATTACAATTCTTCCTTTTATCTACAGATTTTTTTCTACTACACCGGATCTGTCTTTAAAAACAATTAAATGGTTTATTTTTGACTGACCTTGTGAAAAGTTTGTTATCTATGTTAGACTATATTTAACTCGCTTCACAGCGTGAAGTTCAAAACACCAACAAAAGTGCTTATTGTGAAATGCAGCAAGTTCTCAAGTTTGTGAGTATGTAAGCTGAGCCTAGCTATGAATTATTAAGGCTGAAGTTATTAGAGAATTCAGCTTCCAACTTTAATTAAACATTCAGATTGCGTCGACTCTGTGAGTAAACGGTGTAATAAATTCCTTACTTTTATCACCGAGTGTTGTTCGGTAGTTCAGCCGATTTTGTACAAGAAAGTCTTGTGATTACATAAAAGTTGAAATGCGGCAGATAAAATTGTTTCCATGTTTGTGCCAACAATTTATTTTAAAAGAGTAAATTGCGACCGTAAAAAAGATTTAAATAGCTTACGTTTTGAGCGCCAGCTTCTCGTCTGAGAGAAGGGCTGACGCTCCAAATGTTAACTTTTTGAGTCCGGCTTTTTACGGTGGTCAATTTCCCTTATCAACTCAGTTGGAAAAAAAAAAATTTTCATGTTCCTCTGCGCCGCCTACCCATCCACCATCACACTTTCTATAGAAACTAAGCCCTTTATCTTAAAAGAGTTGGAACAATGTGATGTACAAACATCATCTTATTGCATTATGCACGATGTTCTGTAGAATTCGGCCCCCGGCAGTTTCGGCAAACTTGTCAAGTTTGGTTCAACACAAAGCATAAAAAATGTATCCACTTTTTCAAGGAGATTGACTATCCAATCAGAAATGGAGGATAACTTCGAGAAAACCAGCTCAAGGCTATAAGTGGACTTGTGAGGGTTTGGTCAAACCTTGGACCTCGTGCTGTGACTAAACATTTCTGTTTCTGTTGCAAATATTCTAAAAATAGGAACCTTTGCGCTCTAATTTACATAACGATAGATACATAGAAAAACAATTATTCCGGTTGAAAGCCCTCCGGAAAAAAAGACTCTCTCTCCTTTCATTTCTTTACATAAACACGGCTACACTCAGAATTGACGGTAAAAAATTGTCTTACTACAACAAAGTGAAGTGTTTTCTAGACTGCTGAAGAAGGGACTAGGCGAGGAAAAGGTTTTCCAATGTGCCCGAGGCGCGGAGAGTGCGCGCGTAGGCTAAATACAAAATTGAATAAAGGCAATTGCGCCTAGATTTAGAGGTGGACACTCATTGTAGTTTTATTGCATGCAAACTTATTTATACGCCAAAGTTGTACCGCTTGCTCCACCACCAAAGGGGAAGTAGTTCTGAGAAGAAGAATTCTATATTTTGAATAGGAACCACGCCGTACTCGACAAAATTTTAGTGAAACAAAGGACAACAGACTACGGACTGTTTATAAAATAAGGAGTTTGTATAAAATACGGACAGAAAATTGGATATAATACGTTTACTGAGTTTACGAATTAAAACTACCCAATGCGCAGCAGTCCACAGTCCAGTCCGGTCCATCCGCCAAAGTCCGCAGGCCGCAGTCCACAGTCCGCAGTCCACGGTCCTCGACTTTCAATTTAATTTTTTTTTTTTTTTTTTTTTTTCAATTTAATTTTGTACCCAGTCTACAGGGTTTGTAGTCCGCACTCGCGTTTTAGTGCTATCATTATACATGTATTTAATTTTTCTTTGCTCCAATTTTGGTTTAAATGACTAAAGGACGAGTTGTCATTATTCCCGGAAATGGTGAGGGAGATATTGAACGTAGTAACTGGTATGGCTGGCTTAGAAACAAGCTTATCAAGGTATTAATTAACAATTATTGGATGAGGTTGAGCATGATAGCGATAATTATCAAGGCCAAAGTTTGTGTTATCTGCCGAAGCCGAAGACTGAGGCGGATAACACAAACTGAGGCCTTGATAATTATCGCTATCATGCGAAAACCGAATCCAATAATTGTTTTATTATGCATATTCCTGAGCTGCACTTGTAAAAACAAGAGCGTGCACTTCTGCATGCATAAAACTATTGTCTGTAGGTATGACGTCACTTCTACATATATAAAATTCATTGTCTGTAGGTATGACGTAACAGAAACAGCAAGCAATAATTAGCTGCATGCTTATAGCCAATCAAAATCGAGCTAGTGACACCAATGTATAATAATGAACTTTGTTGAGTGTGGTACGATTTAACAGTGCTAAATCGGAGAACAGAATAGTATATACTGATTTAGCGGTAATATTTATTTATATTCTTAAACCCTAACCCTAACCTTTCTGTCGTTAGGGTTTAGGAATAGGAACAGGAATATTACCCCTAAATCAGTATATTCTATTCTCCTATTTGCCACTTATTGCACTCTCCTGAGTTTAATTGTTAGCCTTTTTTATTGGAAAACATAAGCTTATTGTTGTTATTTTGTTTTAAGAGAAACGTTGACTGTGTTCTAAAGAATATGCCTGATCCAGGTATGAATTAATTTTATAATGAACTTAACAAAGAAAGTGCTTCAGTCACTCATTTTACTGTAAACTGAACTCTCTATGAGACAGACACCTCTCTAACAGACTAAGATGGATATTAGACACCTTAGAGAGAGTGTAATGTATATTTCTCTGTTCCTTTCATGTCACCTAAAAATATATATTACAAACTGTTTTCATGGTTTTAATTCTGAAAAATTATTGAATGTGTTCTCCCAGATAATAAAATCCCTGGCCCCTCTGGAAATACCAGGGGCTTTCAAGACCCCCTCCCCCCAACCTAACCTAACCCTCCTAACCGTAACCGTAACCCTACCCCTACCCCCCCCCCACCCCGTCCCCCAGAATTTCCAATGATCTTCCTTCCTTAGAGTGTGGGTGGGGGTATGGATATCTCTTGGAACCACTCAATTGCTTTGTGCATAACTAGCTTTTGTAGCTTTTAAAATCAGTGTGTCTTTTTGCTCTGATTGACTATTTTTTTGGCATGTGGACTCAATTCATGCCATTGATTTTCATTATGTTTCTAGGGGAAAAATACCAGTGACCAAGGGAATTTTCTCAAAAACAGAGACCAACTCAAATAAAAAAAGAGAAAAAAACCAGTAATGTTTACTGCCAAATATATACAATGAGGTATACATGAGATTTTAATTCTTTAATTTCTCAAACAATGGGATTAAGTATTCATTTAAACTTCTAGTGGTGGCACGTGAAGAAATATGGATTCCATTCATGGAAAAGGAGCTTAACTGTGATAACAATACAGTGATTGTTGGACATAGCTCTGGAGCACAAGCTGCAATGAGGTAAAAAAGAAATCAGTACCAATCACAAGAGCTCAAACCCATACCATGTGAATGTGGGGAAGGGGGGGGGGGGGGCAGGGATTTCGTTTCACACACAAAATAACTATTTTCTCAAGTGTAAATAAATCGCCCAAGTCCATTTGTTCCACCAATGAATCCGGTACTTTAAAATGATACCGAAAACCGTGGGGGGGGGGGGGGGGGGGGTACTCAACATGAAATTGTATGGGCATGCCCTGCCCCAAGGTCAAAACCCTTACATTTTATATACAGTTTTTCACAGAAAAGGTAACCCTTTCATATACCTTCCAAAGAAAATGGTTCCCCTTTAGTATACCTACAGAAGAAACACTGCATCTCTTTACTATACCCTTGAAATAAACTTATGGAATGATATCCACAGAAAACATCATATGTTACCACTGATGGATGTTAACCAAACAATAACGTGCATCTGTTTGAGATATTTTGAAAGGCTCTTTTTATATAGCCTAAATGGCAGTTTTCCTTACCCTTTTGTGAAGGTCTATTTTACTCTGGCGGGCTGGCAGTTTAAGCCATTTTTAATGTCACTTTGCGGGTACATTCGTATTTATCTGGCGGTTTTCGGTCCAGAAGTTACCGGCGGTTTCGGTCTTGAGGAAAAAAACAAAGCGGTTTGCGGTCTAGGAAGAACAAACTATGGCGGTTTGCGGACTGTGCGACCCCCTATAATAGACCCTCTTTTGCATGTCATCTCATGAAATCCCTACCCTTTTTGTATACCTCAAGCCCCAAAAAGGTACCCCTTTCTGGTGGAGCATCCCCGTATAGCCCATTATAGTGAATATTTCTTGTTTTTAACATTGCGTTAGACTGTGAGTGATGGAGATTTGAATTTACAAAATGCAAAGTCCCAGAATTCCATTCCCATATTTACTGTGAAGAATAACTCCATTAAGCAGATGCAGGAGCATTCCCCTTGTGTCTGTATAATGTTTGACTCCAAGTCTGAATTCTCCAATCAATGCCACATATAGTAAATAAGGAATTTTTATCAATACAGGTATGCCGAGAAGCATTCTGTCCTTGGTTTGGTTCTGGTGTCAGCCTGCATCACAGATTTGGGAGATCCAAATGAGAAAGCCAGTGGTGAGTTTTTTTATTATATTTTATTATCTTCAGCCTCAGATCCTCCTAATAATGTGACAGGAATTACAACCTGAAAACTTCCAACAGTAATATGAAAGAAAGGATACAATGCAGCATACAGTACAACACAGTGTAATGGCAGGTTTTGATATGTAAAAAACATACCTTGTGGTACCAACCCATTATTAACATACTTGGGTATAACAAATTATTATAGCTATCAATGCTTAGTCCAAGCTGAGGGGGACTGGTTAGGTAGATACAGGGCATTGAATTTTCCAAAGAATTTGTGTCCAAATCCTCTCCACCCTGAGCAATTTACATTGCATTCTCTCTTATTCAGTACATTTGCAATAATAATAGCATTTTCCTCTTGATCAATCATCTTCAGTAGACGGAGAATCTAAGAAAGTAGATGGCACTGGGGCCTTTTTCCTCTATTTTTTCGCTTTTGGCCACAAATTGTAGCTGGTGAAACTACGAAAGTAGCCGGCGCTGTTTGACAACTCTGGCCCACCCTCCCCTCTCCCCTCAGGCATAACAAACACATTTTCTTGTCCCTTGTGTCAAATTTCGTCTATAACTTCACATACTACATTAGATAAGATGAAAGCTTTTGAGCAGTTCTTTTCTGTGGTTGTTCATTTTTAGGTTATTATAATCGGCCATGGGAATGGGAAAAGATGAAACAAAATACACAGTGGATTGTCCAGTTTGGGTCAACAGATGACCCCTTTCTTCCATTCAGTGAGCAGAAACAAGTCGCTGAAGGAACGGCTTCTGAGTTTCACCAATTTTCTGATAAAGGACACTTTATGTCCATGGCATTTCCTGATCTCATGAACATCTTAATGAGCAAGATAGAGCAAAGCTGAGATGAATAAATTATAAACAAGTTAAAATAAGAGACAATCTGATTATAAAAGATAGGGATCTTGAGGTTCTATCCAGTCAATACAGTCAAAGTTGATATAAAACAAGCAGCCTTATTGTTTTAACATAAGCCGGCTTCTGATCAAGATATTATCACACAAATTCTCCTAAACATTTCTTATAACACTATTTGGGAGAAGGTTTTTAGAAATTTTAAATCCAAAACATTGATCTAAGATTGAACATACATGTACAATGTAAGGCAGTTATGTACCCAGCCTTTCATCTCCTTGATTCTCAAGGGTTAAACATAGAAATAGGTAAAAATGATAAATGCACTAAGAATTTTTTGTTCAACTTCTGACACAAACAGCATCAATCTGATCCGTCCTCTAAACGATGAAATACCAAACAAACATTCTTGCGCTAAAACAGACTCTAGAACTTGTTCTTGCATGCACTTGACATGTTCTGCAAACTGCGATGCTGTTATCTGTAGCAACTGCTCAGCTGTCTGATCTGTCAGATTTGCCATTATACTGCTGTTAGAGTCATGCAATTCAAGGCTCAAGTTATACTGCCATCTCCAGTACACTGATGGGGATTTCTGTAGGAAAAGGTACATTTAGAGTGCCAGACATCAAAATTCAAGAAAATCCCCAAATTTCATTTTTTAATTATAAAAATAATATTGAAAACCAAATGGTACCATGCAAAAGTACTGCCAAAGAGGTTTCATTTGAATGGTCACACTATAGGATTTCGTCCACAGACTCAAAAGTTAGAACTACACTACTTGTTCCATAAGTTAGACTCTACATGTCTCCATAATGGGAGTGAAAGGGTTAACAGACTCAAAAGTTAGTACTACACTACATGTCTCCATAATTGACTCTGGGAGTGAAAGGGTTAACAGACTCAAAAGTTAGTACTACACTACATGTCTCCATAATTGACTCTGGGAGTGAAAGGGTTAACAGACTCAAAAGTTAGTACTACACTACATGTCTCCATAATTGACTCTGGGAGTGAAAGGGTTAAAGTCAAGAATTATGTTTTGATGTGCAGTGTGTAACCACTTGTAGATTGAGGAGCTGTTTAAATTTGTAGGGCTTGCACACTTTTTGGACTAAAATTTCAAGAACTTTTCAATGACTTTCAAGGACATTCAATGTAAATCTGATTTTTGAACACTGCAAAAGACATTAGTGTTTTCTCTTGACACCAAATTTTGCAAATTTTGCAAATTTTAATAAAGAATTTCTTTTGACATTCTCCTACGCTAAACATTAGCACCAAATGAACTTTTTATTGAATTTCTAGTCCTTGAATTAATATTCAAATTCAAGAACTTTCAAAGATTTTCCAAGGTCATGGATAGCAACTCTGGTGTATAAACTCAAGCCTTAAGGATGTTCTAGATTGGCATTGCGACATGAATTGCATGTACAGAATGGATATGCATAATTTAAACCATGATTTCATTGTATAAGAAACATGATGTGCTCTTACCAGTTGACTTGGTTTGTTGAGCATTTCATTTAAATGAGTAACACCACATTTCTGGCAACAATACTGTCCTTCAGAGCAATCTACTTCACTGCGGCATGACAAGTGAACCCTAACAACATGACTGTTGCCAACACTATTGACTTGTGTGATGACAGCTTGACATATACAGTTATTGTATTTGACAACATCTTCAATGGAGACTGCAGATAACAGACACTTAGTAGCCAGCCAGCCAGTCATTGCACTTATATTCCAGATCCTACCACCATTATTTGTTTCTAGGGCAAGGACACTTGATGAACTAGAACCTGCCACAACAATTTGGCAATTGTTAAAGTGTATAATTATGACAGGTTTTTTATTTGCTTGATGGAACCTACATGGTGTTTTAATAAGAAAATGGAAAAAAGGTTTTTCTGTGTTTTAATTGCTAAAAACATGAAATTTCACTTCTGGTGTGGTACAATACCAGGGATGTGAATAATAGGCGGAAGGCGGAAAAAATAACCGCCTGAAGACTGAGTTTTCTTGATTTTTTCCGCCTGGAAAACTGTCTGCTTAACTCTTTCTCTCTTTTTTTTAACATAATTTTCCGCCTGTGATGAACAAAATTCCACCTGTTTGATATCTTAGCTACATCCCTGAATACTGTGCAAGAAGAAAGAGGATAGTCGGCTGTGATGTCAATACCAAGATGCCAGTTTCATAGTTTCTCGGTTCCTTAGTATTTTTGGTGCACCCTGAGGAAGAAACAATGGTTCAATTAACGTGTCTTGTCTATGGTTGTAGCAACATGCACCAAAAAAAACAGAACCAACAAAATGCAAAATTAGCATTCCTGTATTGATGTCACAGCCGACTATTCCCAGTCTTTCTTCTTACATGATTCGTAAAACATATCCCAGTCAAGGTCAAGGTCTTATATCTATGAATCAATAATATGACACCAAATGTAATATTAGTTTCTTCTCGTCAAACTTCCCCCCCCCCCCCAAGGGTCCAGATTTCAAGTCAAATTCCCAAGGGTGGTGATGATGGTAGAGGTCAAATACCCCACATATGCAAGCCCACCTCCCCTCCCCCCTCCCCCTCCCCCTCGGGATTAACATTGATAAGAGTATTGAGAAAGCTGTTACTCACCTGAAGAGTGAACATTCTCCAACATTATGCTTTGGCCAGCATAGAGTGACTGGTAATAATCTCTAGTGTGATCAAATACAGTAATAGACTGGCTTCCTGTGTCATCTCTGGCAGTTAAAACAAACTTGTGTCCTGAGGCTTGTTTTTGTGTAAATGCCTCCATTGAACCCACTCTGGTTATGGTGCAGAAAATTGTCACCCGGTTCATGTTTGTCCTACATGAACAACAACAGTGCTTTCATTAGAAGGTGGAACATGTTAGATTTTGGTGTTTATTTAAACCCAAATAAAGATGATCCTTACTGTCTTAAACTCTCAATGGAAACAATGCAGTGGCGTAGCTACCTGTATGCATGTACACATGTACATACCTGAAAAAGTCGGAAAAAAAAAAAAAAAGATTTGGGACTTGAGGGCGGGGGGCGGGGGGAGGTAGGAGGGTGTTTGAAAATTGATTGTCGTACCTCTGAAAACATCCTGGCTACGCCCCTGCAATGGTACATTGTAGGATAGCTGTAATACCAGTGGGCCTTGCCTGCTTCATGATCCAAGTGATCTTGGATCACTGATCCAAGATCACTTGGATCATGAAGCATCAAAGGAACCGATACATCCTTGTCCAGAGTGGATTCATCGGTTCCTTTGATGCTTCATGATCCAAGTGATCTTGGATCAGTGATCTGGATCCATATCATCCCAAAGGAACACACCCTTAGCGTACCTGATATCATTAAAAAAGATTTGTTCAGGAAATGTGGAATAGTCCAGTATCCCTTGGCTGTCTTTAATTACACTCACAGGGGTCCCCTGAGTACTGGCTATCTGACTTGGGACAAGTTCTCGCACTGGGTCATGTGACATACAGAATAAAACTGTTGCAGGACCATACTCCAACACAAACATTTCGTCTTGATTTGGGACGACAAAAGGTTGTTGAATTGCAAGAGTATCGCCCTCTTTAAATAAGTTAGCCATGGGAAGCTGTTCATCCCACAAGCAAAACTTAACATGGATGCCTTCTGAATCAACCACTTTAATACAACGCTTGATGCTTGTTTGTCCATTCGCAAAATGAACCGTTTCTTCAAACCCCAAATACGCAATTTCAACCTTGATATCGCATCCATAACGAGGATAAGGGTTTTCATCGATTCCTTGGAAAGTGCCAAACTTTTCAAAGCGTACGAGCTCGTCTTCTCCACAAAGAATCACCATATTTTCTGAAGGCAGAAGATGAACTTTATGGCCACCGAACGATAAACCTTTCCCTTGAATCAAGCGACAACTAGTAAATCGAAGAGTATGATTTTTGATGTATGTTGGTTGCAGTTGATAGAGCTTTTGATGCATGTACATACCAAGGGAATTCTTTCCTTTGTGATCTCGCAAGATGGCGATATTTGTATGCGTTCCAGATACTGTCTCAATGCTTTCAACTCTTGCTTCCAAGATTGATTCATATCCTATGTGTCGGCTTTCGAACACGGAATCAACGGAGATCTTTCGTGCTTTCTGACCTTCTAAACGTCCTTGAAACTGACTAAATTGATTCCACGATTGTTGAATCTCGGCCAAAATGATCGCTTTTGTTATGCCTGAAGGATAGCGAGAAAGAAGCGATGAAAGCTTGACAAAGAGCCAGTTCCACGGAGGAAAACATTTACCATTTGTGCGATCGTGGATATAGCTCCTAAGCGAACTAACGCACTGTTCAAACATTGTCAAATAGCACTTTATAGCAAAAATTGTTTGCAACTTCAAAGGAAAACTTTTCAGTTTTCCCGCCTTCCCGCCAAGGCTTAGTAGCCACTCTTTGAATGGTTACACAGCTACTCGATTCAGTCTCCCTTTTGAAACTCGTCCATCATGGCGGCAAAGTTTGCCTGCAAACATGAGTTTTGTTGTAAATGGCCTTCGTATTTCTCTCTTTGAATCGCGTTTAATCCTTTTTGGCAATGGCCTGTCGTAGGCTTGTTCCACTGTTGAGACAGCCAGGTGTTTGGAGATGTTTTAGTGCAAGAAGACAAGATGAAGAAGTAATGAATGTTTTTGACAGGAAAGCTAAGAGAAGGCAAAGAAACAGAGCCGCCCTAGCTGAAGATGTCGCCGTGTACGACTATCTAAGAGATGAGGTAAGATGAAAAAATAAATAAATATCTGGTGAGCATTGTATAAAAATACTAGCCTTGATATAGCAACAGAGGAGGTTGATCCTGTAGGGTAGGACTTGAATATTTGGGGTAGGGGTGGGGTGGGGTGGGCTGGGTGGGTGTTGGTTGGTTTTAGGGGTTGGTCACCTCATTAGGTCATGTAACACCAATTTCAATATAATAATAATAATAATAATAATAAGATCTGCATGCTGGGATCTGCACGAATCCTCAGAAAGGTGCTCAGTGTATGAACAGAATGATTGACTTGAGTGACTGACGCTCTAGGTGCATGGTTTGCGCCTGGCTGATGCACAAAAAGAACACCAGCAAAGACTGTGATAAAAGAGATAATAATAATAATTTAACAATTTATATAGTGCATTATACATACAAAATGATCTAATGGGGGTGTTGGTTGCTAGCCAAGGTGCTCCTCCATTGTGCAGGGTGAGGGTGCAGGGTGAGTGAGTTGCATTAAAATAATTAACATGGTTGACAGTAAAGGGGGACATGAAGTGAAATAGTCCCAGGGAGGGGGAGGGTTCTTGGATCAACTTTCACTGGGCATGTGCTGCTGGCCTTTCAGAGCCCCTATCCCATTATAGTCTATTCTGTGGCCAATTATAGACCCCATCTTAGTCACTTGTGAAAATGAGTGAAAATGTAAACTTGCAAACTTTGCGATCCCAACTTAGGCACTGTCTGTTTTTAATACCCCAAATCCCTACTAAAATAAAACTACCCCCCCCCCCCCAAAAAAAAAAAAAAAAAAAATTGCCAGAATTTCTTACTCCCAAAATCCTGAAAATACAGTTATGGGATCCCATTCTAGTAACTCTGTTGAAAATGCAACCCCATTATAGTCAATTCAGTTGTGAAAATATGACCCCATCCAGCGGCTCGTCTCCATTACAAGCAATCAACAAAAAACACTCTACATATACAAGTGGTAGTCTGACTGAAACATAAATCACTATCAGTGATAAGGCTGCTTAAGAAAGGCGGTTGGTTATGACAGGGCTGTTGCTGTCTTTTTTGTAAAGAATGAAAATTCTAGTTTAGTCTGATTTCCTTGGATTAATTGAAATGTCCTTTTTTTAGGTTGCTAACAGAATGGTTGATAGAATTGGGGACATTGCCAGGTGAACTACTTTATGATGTATTAAATTGCATGTAAATAAACTGTGAGTTGTGAGTCAATCATTGCTAGCGAGACTTTTACCTGGCTTCTTGTTGTGTCAATAAATATAAGCTTATGACTGCCCATGTCATACTTTTTATGTGTCACCAATTAGTGTACATGTATGTACATTATACTAGAATATTGACACATTTAATAAAGTTACCAAGTCATCAGGTTTAGGATTTCTTAAATTCAGTCTTTATCATTATTAAAAACCATTTCACTCAAGTTCTTTCTCTTCTTCTTTTTTTCTTTTTTCAGGCATTTTCCTCTGGCTTTGGATCTTGGCTGTGGGCGAGGGCATATTTCAAAATACCTAACCAAGGTTAGTACATGTACACTGGCAATGTTCGTGGATTGATTTTGGGGAAAGGGGTATAAGAACCCTTTTGGGGAGGGGGAGAGGATGTAAAACTTAAAAAGGGATGGGTGAGGGCTTACTGTTTATCCTTTTGACTCCTATATCAAAAGCCAGGGTTAAATTGAAGAAAAATGTCAAATTCCTTTTTTTAATGTTAAAAAAATAACAGCATCATAAGAAGGTACCAAGCTTTTAGCCAGCAGGGTGTCCTAGGACGCCCACTTTTTGAAGAAATTCATGAAAATTGCACCTAATCCTTTACAAATTGATGATGGGAAATATCTTCAGGACGCCCACTTTTCAATTTCTGGCTAAAAGCTTGGAAGGTACTGTTTTGTTACATTCATTTGGATAGTCACACTCCCTGACTTCATCAGGACTCATATGTTAGTATCATCTTGCACAGTATAATAAACAGTACCACAGGGAAGTTCTTCTCATAAGCTTTCATTTGAATGATTGCACTTTGGGATTTTATCCACAAACTCAGATGTTAAAATCAAATGATGCAACTCCAAGTTGGAGATGTGATTGTCCAGTTGTTATGTTGGTACTTTTAATTAGTCACTTAATTGAAGGACTCAGCTAAAGGTGTAAGTAATGTTTTTGGCTATAAAAGGAAAAACTTATCGCTTTTGTTTGCCAAACATTGAACATTGTCAGTGTTATCAGCTATTTATCATTTTACAGGAACAGATTGGCACTTTGGTGATGTCTGATATGGCGGAGAACATGCTGGTTAGTACCAATCCAATTTTCAAACCCATCATCTTTGATTTTCAAAAGAATGTTTCATTATGTCAGAAAATTTTAAAAAATTATTAAAAATGATCTAAAAGTAAATAATCAAATCGATGCTTTGACATTATATTGCTGGCCTTAACTCCTCTAGAAGTCTTCCCATTGCTCAGTTGGTTAGAGCATCTCATCGGTTTCTAGAAGGCCTGGTGGGGGTACTCGACAAAGTTTTGTACGGAATGCTCCGCCATGAGGTACAAACCCTTACCCTTTTATATGCCATTTTTGCAGGGATGTAGCTAAGAGCCAGCTACTGGCTAATTTCACCACCTGAAAGAGAACTTATCACCAGCTGAAATTTGACTAGAAAACAAAGACTTTGGGAGATTTTGAAGGTGTGCAAGCCAGAAAAACCGGCTGAACTTGTTAATGAGCCTGCTAAGTGTTTTCTTAGCTACACCCCTGTTTTTGAAGGTAACCCTTTTGTATACCTTCCACAGAAAATGGTACACCTTTCATATACATGTACCTACAGAAGAAACACTGTGAGTCATGTCCAGTTGACTTACATCCCGATACATGTTGTAACAACAAAGGAAAAACAAAAGAACCGTTTTTGGCTAACATTTGAGCGACATTAATTACTCTCTTTTCACTTTAGTATAAATATTAAAATACTTTATTAACAGATGAATTAGATGCCATGTGCATCTGTTTGAGATATTTTGAAAGGACCTTTTTATATATTTCCTAAATGGCAGTTTTCCCTACACTTTTCTATACTTCAACTTGTGAAATCCCTACCCTTTTATATACCCCCAGCCTAAAAAAGGTAACCCTTTCGGGTGGAGCATCCCCATTATAGCCTATTATAGGAAGTACTCCCCCCCTAGAAGGTCATAGGTTTGACTCCTGTCAGTTACTCGAGTCTTTTATTGTCTCATGCTTGTGACACATATTGCGCTTACAGTTTACTTACTTGAAATAATTGAAGGGCTCGCTGCAAGAATGTCCTAAGTGCATTTTTGGTAACTTTCACTAAAATTGTATGTTTTAGGCCTTTAAAGCACAGTTTTGTCAATTGAAATTAATGATTTATTATTAAAATGAAAATTTTTTTTACTAGGCTCAGTGTCCACCCTGTGAGGTTCAGACCCTAAAAGTTGTGGCAGATGAAGAATTCATACCATTTGCTCAGAACTCTTTTGATCTTGTTGTCAGCAGTTTGAGGTACAGTGTGTATGCATTTGCAAATTAATTTTCCAGCCTCTGATTGCATGCGTAAGGAGCCTTACGTTCTAGTTTGAATTAAAGACAAAGTCGCAATCAGAATCAGAAGCACGACGGAATAGGAATCGAATCGGAATCGGAAGAGTCAGAAGTTTCCTTTTTGTTCAGATTTTCCTTCTGCTTCTGTCGTTTACAGTCTTCTGTCATTTCTACTAGATTGTAAGGTTCTTGCGATTCCGATTCTGCTTACGATTCCACTTATGTTGCTAGTTGGAACTAAGCTTTAAGCTCATATTCAACGAATAAGTTCAGAGCTTACATTCTTATAGCTTCTTAATCTTACTACAAACAAATTATATGAGAAAATTTCCAATTTTTTTTTATTTATTAATATATATTGCTGTTAGTAGTTGTGTCTAGCCCCACATCAGGGGTAAATTTATTTCAGAATATATTTATTTTTTCCCTTTTCTTTTAGTCTTCACTGGGTGAATGACTTACCAGGAACATTTAGACAAGTAGGTTTATACTAAAAAATGGCAAAATATATCATTAATTTTAATAATTTTGCAAAATCTGAGCAGCAAACAGCATGACAGAAAATTAATGCTCAAAAGCTTTCCTTTGGATGGTTACACTTTAAAATTTCAACCAAACTTTTATATGAAAACTTGCACATTAAATTACTTTTCATTTTAGCTTAAATTCTATATCATATATATATATATATATATATATATATATATATATATATATATATATATTATATATATGTTGCAGTTAATTTTTTATTTCAGGTAATTTTTGTTTTTCCTTTGTTTCAAATTCATTAGCATATATTACCATACCCAAAAACAATGGAAAAATAAAAATTACCTGAGATAAAAAAATAACTACAACATATATATATATTGTTATTTTTAGTATAATTATAAAGATGGCCAAACCATGCATTATATTATTTTATAAAATGCTCAAGGAAATGCTCGTGCTATGATTGGTTAAACTGAGTTCATTATAACTCGATAAAGCATGCGCAAAATAAAAAACTGTGTTCCTCATGCATTGTTGAGTTATATAAGCACTTGGAAATTTTTAAGAACACTCGAGAAGTGCACTTCTTTCGTCAGCATTCTGTAAAATTCGTGTGTGCTTTATAATATAACTCAATAATGCACTTGGCGCGTTTTTTATTTCTTTAATAAAACACTTTGGGTAATTAAGACACTGAAGAAATATGGTCTAAAGCATTCTTACATTTCTCTCATATTCTGAAATGCCCATCATGTTTTATGATATATAATACATAATTTGGCCTTCTTTATTTGTTAAAAGTGTTACACCAATACATGGTCAATAAATTAAATTAATTTCTCAGCCCTATTTCTTTCTCATGGAGTACATGTATGTGTACAAAATGAGTAAAAATGTGCATTGTTTATTTACCTAAAACTAGCATCCCCTTGAAAGTAATGTTAAAACTTTGTGGCTGCTGATAAATCCCAAAAGAAGCGAGCCCCCCAAAAGTAACAAGCCGTCCAAAAGTATTGAGAGCAAGTTTTTTTTTAGTCATGTACACTGGACACAATCTAGACCCATGTGGCTGTAATATCAAACTGGACCGACAAATTTCATCTCATTTTTCAACAACAATAAATATTATTGTTGCAAATTTCTGTCTTTTATCGCATTCAGAAAAAGAACTTGCACCAGCTTTATTGAACAGTTTTTGTTCTCTGAAAGTATAGTGACCTCCCAAAAGTCAGGACCCCCAGAGGCTGCTAATTCCGAAAGTATAGGGTCGTTACTTTATAGTAGCTAAGAATAAACTACTGCAACCACAGCAATAACAAAAACAGACACCCTTTTTGTTATAAGCTATCAAAAACCCCTGCCAGCATTTTAATAATCAACATAATATTTTTCAAATTAGATCATGCACTGCC